>CM035841.1:19446557-20068695 GCA_020510985.1 Pholidichthys leucotaenia
TGAGTTCTTCTATAAACAGTTTATAAAACTCAGATGGGTATCCATCACTACCTGGTGATTTACCGTTTTTTTTGTAACTTAGATTTTTATTCATTTTTCATCATATATAATGCATTCAGATCACATTCTACATTTAAAAAACAAAGGGGTTAGGGTAGGGAAAAATAAAAAAAAAAAAACAAAATAAAAATAAAAAATAAAAAAAAAATAAAAAATAAAAGGGGGGGGGACAAATGTTGGAGCATCAAGTTTTTAGTTTCCATCTCTTAATTCTTCTGGTTTTTTCAGTGTCTTTGGTTATTCTTTCAATTTCTGCCTCGTTGTTGCACTTTGTAGTGTGTCCATTTCCGCCATTTTTTCTCCCATATTCCTTCTTGCATTCTTCGTCGATATGTTAGTTTTTCCATCATACGTATGTCCTCAACAATGTCAGTCCATTGTTCTTGGTCAGGAAGAACTTCTGATCGCCATTTTTTTGTGATAGTTTTTTTACATGCAATCAACAAGATTTTAACTAGATATCTGTCCTCAGCCTGTATAACACTGTCTTTTTTAAGATCACATAAGTACATCAGGTTACAGTTCATTGGTATATTATATCCTAATATCCTCTGTATTGTCACATGCATAGATTTCCAAAATGATGATATTTTGTAGCATTTCCAAAACATATGTGAGTGGTCTGCATTTTGAGCCCCACATCCCCTCCAGCATAAAGATTGGGTATTTGTATATTTTCCTTGAATCTGTGGTGTAATGAAAAAGCGAATCAGGTTTTTCCATCCAAATTCCCTCCATGCCCTTGAATTTGTTGATGTGTGTTGTGTTTTCCATATTTCCTGCCAGCTTTCTTCTGTTATGTTTAAATTGAGCTCTTTCTCCCATTTCTCCTTTATATAGTTACTTGTATGATTGTTTGTCATAAGTTTCTGATATAGTTTTGAAATAATTCTTATTTTATTTCCTGCATATGAGCTTAAAATAAGTTGTATAATCTCGTTCACATCTGTTTGGAGGTTATGCCTAATCTTCTTCATATAGTAATCTCTCATCTGCAGATATCTGAAAAATTCCGATCTTTCTAATTTAAATTTTCTCCTGATATTTACAAAGCTCCCGAGATCTTTTTTTCCGATATTGCCCCATGCTGTGATTCCCTTGTTCACCAGATTTTTGTATCCCCTATCTTGTTTTGCCGGTTCAAACTGACTGTCAAATGCTACCCATTTCAATAGTTTTATGTCTTCCCTTATATTATATTTTTGTACTATTTTATACCACAGTTCTAAAGTAAATTTAGTGATTGGGTCTATTTGTTTGATTTGCTTATATGCATCTTTATCCCCTATTATGCTTTGTACTGGGAGTCCCTCAATTTCCTTTTCCATTTCTTTCCATTTTGTCTCATATCCCTCGTCGCACCAACATATGATATATCTTATTTGTGCTGAGTAGTAATATTCCTTTAGACTCGGTAGGCCCATGCCTCCTTTCTCTTTTGGTAATTGGAGGGTTTTATATTTCACTCTTGGTTTTTTACCTCCCCAAACAAATCTCGATATCATCCTGTCCCACTTTGAGAATTGGGCATCTGGAATCTCTGTTGGTATAGCCTGGAAGAGGTAAAGTAATCTAGGTTGTATGCTGATTTTGACTGTCTCAATTTTTGAATTCAGATCCATATTTAAGATTGACCATCTATCAATATCTTTTTTTATTTCTTGTTCCAACCTATCATAGTTTGCTTTATATATTTTGCTTAGGTCTTTAGGTATGTTCACTCCAAGGTATTTTATTTCTTTTTGCTTCCAGTTTAGTTTGATCTTATCAGTTATCTGGTTTAGAGGGTTATAGTGGAATGTCAGTACTTGTGTTTTTGTTATGTTTATCTTGTATCCTGATAATTTTCCAAAATTTTCTATCAAGTTCATCATTTCCATTATTGATTTATCTGGTTGTTCAAGGTAAACTATAATATCGTCTGCAAATAGCCCAATCTTGTGTTCCGCCCCCTTTATTGTTACACCTTTTAATTTCTTATTTTGTCGTATCGCTTGAGCCAATGGTTCTATGAACAGAGCAAACAAGGTGGGCGATAAGCAGCATCCCTGCCTAGTTGATCTTTGTATATTTACTTTGTCTGTTAAGCTACCGTTTATCTTGATTCTTGCCACAGGTTCTTGATATAGCGTCCTTATGCATTGTACTGATTTTTCGTTAAATCCAAAGCGCTCCAGTACACTATATAGGAATTTCCAGTTAACCCTGTCAAATGCTTTTTCTGCGTCTAAACTCATTATTACTGCGCTTTTCTTTTCTTTATGTATTTGGTTAATTATATGTATTGTTCTCCTGATATTGTCATGTGTTTGGCGTCCCTCTATGAATCCAGTTTGATCATCTTCTATCAATTCCGTCAAGAATGTCTTTATTCGTTTACATATAATTGTTGTGTATATTTTATAATCTACATTTAATAAAGAGATTGGTCTATAGTTTCCGCATTGTTCTTTATCTTTCCCTGGTTTTAAAATAACTGAAATGATTGCTTCGTTCCATGTTGGAGGTATTTTGTTGTTGTTCAGCGTCCAATTAAATGACTTTAGGAGTTGTGGCATGAGTTCTTCTATAAACAGTTTATAAAACTCAGATGGGTATCCATCACTACCTGGTGATTTACCATTTTTAAGTGACTTAATCACGTCTCTGATCTCTTGTGTTGTTATTTCTGCTGTTAGTTTTTCATTTTGTTGATTTCCTATTGATGGCAAGTCCAATGTGTCTAGAAATTTTTTGATATCTTTAGTATTTGTTTCTTCAGGTTGCGAGTATAGTTCTTGGTAGAAATTATGGAAAATTTCTTCGATGTTTTCTGGGTTAACTGTGGTTTTATTTGTGGTGGGGTCTTTAATCTTGTATACATTATTCATTGTTTGTTGTTTTCTTAACCGTTTTGCCAGCAGTTTTGTGGCTTTTGGCCCCGTTTCATAATATTTTTGCTTTAGATATCTATTTTTCCTTTCAATTTCATCCATTTGTGTTTCTTTTATCTTTGTTTTTTCTTCTTTAATTTCTTGATATATTTTTGGATCATTTGTGCTTTGATGTTTACGTTCTAATTCCCTTAGTCTCTCACATCTTTGTTCATACGCTTCCAGCTTAGTCTTATTTGCTTTTCCTGTTTCAACAATTAATTTACCCCTTAACACGGCTTTTAGTGCGTCCCATAGTATTGTTGGGTCCACTTCTTCATTGTCATTCTCTTGGATATATTCGTTTATGTTTATTTTTATTCTTTCTTTCATTTTCTCATCATTTAACAGTCCTATGTTAAGTTTCCATGTTGTTTGTCGTTTTCTATTGTTTAAATATATTTCCATGTATATAGGATTATGATCTGATATTTCTGCCCCTCCAATCCAACAATTTCTCACCCTGTGTCTGTCACCTTCATTCATAAGGAAGTAATCTATTCTAGAGTGTACTTTATGGGCTGCTGAATAATGTGTATAGCCTTTTTCGAGTGGGTGTAGGTCCCTCCATATGTCTACCATACCCATTTCTGCCAGTGAGGTTCTTATGAACTTTGTTACATGTTTTTTTGTCTTCTTAACACTTGTTGTGTCAACTTCATGATCCATGACAGCATTTAAGTCTCCTCCACAAATTAGGACTCCTTCACTGTGTGTTGCTATGAGATCAAACAGATGTTGAAAAAAACCCTTGTCACTTTCTGGTGGGGCATAGATGTTCACTAATGTGATCTGCATACCATCTATTCTTCCCTTTATTATTACATACCTGCCTTCTTTATCCTGGATTTCCTGTTCACTTTCAAATTGTATTTTGTTTGAGATTAGTATCATAACCCCCCTTTTTGCTCCTCCCTTAAATGAACTGTAGTAGGAGTTCTTATAGCCAAATCTCTTTAGTTTCACATGTTCTGCCTTGCTCAAATGTGTCTCTTGCATAAATATAATTTCAGCTTTTTCCTTCTTGAATTTTCTTATTATTCTTTCCCTTTTAACAGGTGAGTTCAGACCATTCACGTTTAGTGTCATTATCTTAAGATTTTTACCCATATTCATGTTTTTCCATTTTTTTAACTTGTGCTCCTAGCCCCTTTAACAACAAAAATAACACATATTTATATAAAAACACATTAAAAAAACTCGACCTCCGTACTTTGGGCCTTTCTTCTGCCCACTGGTCCCTGTTGGTGGGTGGGGGGTTTGTCTTCACAGAGTGAAGGGCCCTCCCTAGACTTCTAATTACTATCAAAGTAATAGTCATAAGTCTAGAAATGTCCAACAAATATCACTTAAACCTCTCCTAGCCGTCTGTTTCTCTTTTACCTTGTCTTCTTGGCCTTCATTTCTTCTGTGCCTTTCTTAATCTTTGTTATGATCTAGGCTTTCAGTTGAAAGCCTTGTAGCTTGTCCTGGGCCCGCTGCTCTACGTCTCTCCCCCTTCTTCCGCCGTTCACTCGTCTCCACTCCGTCTGTCGTGGTGCGTTCAGGGCCGCCGCTGCTCCAGCCGTCTCCTTCGGCACGCTCACCTCAAGGCCCCGCTCCATCATATCCCGCGCTGCCTCTTCGGCCGTGTTGTAGGTTCTTGTGCCTTCCTCCCAATGAATCCTCATTTTCGTTAGCGGCGTTTGGAATCTAATTTTTTTCTCTTTCAGCGTTTTTTTAATATTGGCATATTTCTTCCACTGCTGCACGATTTCTGTCGGGTAGTCATGGTCAAAAAATACCTGTTTGTCGCCGATTCGTATCTTTTTTTTCCATGCTTGCGTCAGGATTCTTTCCTTTATGTCATATTTCACAAAGTTTACCACAACTGACCTGGGTGGAGAGTTTGTTTTCGGGTTCTGTGCCGGTGTTCTGTGCGCCCGTTGAATCTGCAGATCCGTTTCTCCGGGTATTTCCAGTTCTTTTTTTAAGAACTGATCCATGAATTTTGTCATCGAGTTGCCTTCAATGCCCTCCGGAATTCCAAAGATGCGCATATTGCTTCGTCGGGATCTGCTCTCCAAGTCGTTTATTTTCTCCTGCATCCTCTGCGTTTGCGTCGTCAGGGTCTGTAGTTGTTCGTTTGCCTCGCTTTTCCAATCTTCTAGTTCCGAAATTCGGGTCTGCGCTTCTGTCATACACGCCCGCTGGGAGCGCAGCTCCTCCATGTTTTCCGTTAATTTACGCTCCATTTCTCTTCGGAGGTCCATGATTTCCTCCTTAATTTCTTTTTTCAGTTCCTCCTTAAGAGCCGCTAAATCCTGTTGTAGCTGTCGCTTGAATTCTCTCAACTCTTCACCCAAACTGGCGATGCCAGCGTTCATGTTGTCGAGTCTGGCGTCCTCCATTTTCACTGCTGTGGACATCTCGTTTTTTTGGGCTTTGCGTACAGCGGTTTTTCCTGCGTTGTTGGAGAGGAATTCTTCAATTTTACCCTGTTTTTGTCCTTGTGCCCGGTTCCTTCGTGTTTTCATCCCTTAGTTTATTGATTCGTTTATGTCGAGTTGGCCATTTACCGATGATTTTTAATCCGGCTAGGGAGAGCTCTTTGTTTAAGTGTTATGTCTCTCCGCCATCTTCCCGGAAGTCCGGTGATTTACCGTTTTTAAGTGACTTAATCACATCTCTGATCTCTTGTGTTGTTATTTCTGCTGTTAGTTTTTCATTTTGTTGATTTCCTATTGATGGCAAGTCCAATGTGTCTAGAAATTTTTTGATATCTTTAGTATTTGTTTCTTCAGGTTGCGAGTATAGTTCTTGGTAGAAATTATGGAAAATTTCTTCGATGTTTTCTGGGTTAACTGTGGTTTTATTTGTGGTGGGGTCTTTAATCTTGTATACATTATTCATTGTTTGTTGTTTTCTTAACCGTTTTGCCAGCAGTTTTGTGGCTTTTGGCCCCGTTTCATAATATTTTTGCTTTAGATATCTATTTTTCCTTTCAATTTCATCCATTTGTGTTTCTTTTATCTTTGTTTTTTCTTCTTTAATTTCTTGATATATTTTTGGATCATTTGTGCTTTGATGTTTACGTTCTAATTCCCTCAGTCTCTCACATCTTTGTTCATACGCTTCCAGTTTAGTCTTATTTGCTTTTCCTGTTTCAACAATTAATTTACCCCTTAACACGGCTTTTAGTGCGTCCCATAGTATTGTTGGGTCCACTTCTTCATTGTCATTCTCTTGGATATATTCGTTTATGTTTATTTTTATTCTTTCTTTCATTTTCTCATCATTTAACAGTCCTACGTTAAGTTTCCATGTTGTTTGTTGTTTTCTATTGTTTAAATATATTTCCATGTATATAGGATTATGATCTGATATTTCTGCCCCTCCAATCCAACAATTTCTCACCCTGTGTCTGTCACCTTCATTCATAAGGAAGTAATCTATTCTAGAGTGTACTTTATGGGCTGCTGAATAATGTGTATAGTCTTTTTCGAGTGGGTGTAGGTCCCTCCATATGTCTACCATACCCATTTCTGCCAGTGAGGTTCTTATGAACTTTGTTACATGTTTTTTTGTCTTCTTAACACTTGTTGTGTCAACTTCATGATCCATGACAGCATTTAAGTCTCCTCCACAAATTAGGACTCCTTCACTGTGTGTTGCTATGAGATCAAACAGATGTTGAAAAAAACCCTTGTCACTTTCTGGTGGGGCATAGATGTTCACTAATGTGATCTGCATACCATCTATTCTTCCCTTTATTATTACATACCTGCCTTCTTTATCCTGGATTTCCTGTTCACTTTCAAATTGTATTTTGTTTGAGATTAGTATCATAACCCCCCTTTTTGCTCCTCCCTTAAATGAACTGTAGTAGGAGTTCTTATAGCCAAATCTCTTTAGTTTCACATGTTCTGTCTTGCTCAAATGTGTCTCTTGCATAAATATAATTTCAGCTTTTTCCTTCTTGAATTTTCTTATTATTCTTTCCCTTTTAACAGGTGAGTTCAGACCATTCACGTTTAGTGTCATTATCTTAAGATTTTTACCCATATTCATGTTTTTCCATTTTTTTTAACTTGTGCTCCTAGCCCCTTTAACAACAAAAATAACACATATTTATATAAAAACACATTAAAAAAACTCGACCTCCGTACTTTGGGCCTTTCTTCTGCCCACTGGTCCCTGTTGGTGGGTGGGGGGTTTGTCTTCACAGAGTGAAGGGCCCTCCCTAGACTTCTAATTACTATCAAAGTAATAGTCATAAGTCTAGAAATGTCCAACAAATATCACTTAAACCTCTCCTAGCCGTCTGTTTCTCTTTTACCTTGTCTTCTTGGCCTTCATTTCTTCTGTGCCTTTCTTAATCTTTGTTATGATCTAGGCTTTCAGTTGAAAGCCTTGTAGCTTGTCCTGGGCCCGCTGCTCTACGTCTCTCCCCCTTCTTCCGCCGCTCACTCGTCTCCACTCCGTCTGTCGTGGTGCGTTCAGGGCCGCCGCTGCTCCAGCCGTCTCCTTCGGCACGCTCACCTCAAGGCCCCGCTCCATCATATCCCGCGCTGCCTCTTCGGCCGTGTTGTAGGTTCTTGTGCCTTCCTCCCAATGAATCCTCATTTTCGTTAGCGGCGTTTGGAATCTAATTTTTTTCTCTTTCAGCGTTTTTTTTAATATTGGCATATTTCTTCCGCTGCTGCACGATTTCTGTCGGGTAGTCATGGTCAAAAAATACCTGTTTGTCGCCGATTCGTATCTTTTTTTTCCATGCTTGCGTCAGGATTCTTTCCTTTATGTCATATTTCACAAAGTTTACCACAACTGACCTGGGTGGAGAGTTTGTTTTCGGGTTCTGTGCCGGTGTTCTGTGCGCCCGTTGAATCTGCAGATCCGTTTCTCCGGGTATTTCCAGTTCTTTTTTTAAGAACTGATCCATGAATTTTGTCATCGAGTTGCCTTCAATGCCCTCCGGAATTCCAAAGATGCGCATATTGCTTCGTCGGGATCTGCTCTCCAAGTCGTTTATTTTCTCCTGCATCCTCTGCGTTTGCGTCGTCAGGGTCTGTAGTTGTTCGTTTGCCTCGCTTTTCCAATCTTCTAGTTCCGAAATTCGGGTCTGCGCTTCTGTCATACACGCCCGCTGGGAGCGCAGCTCCTCCATGTTTTCCATTAATTTACGCTCCATTTCTCTTCGGAGGTCCATGATTTCCTCCTTAATTTCTTTTTTCAGTTCCTCCTTAAGAGCCGCTAAATCCTGTTGTAGCTGTCGCTTGAATTCTCTCAACTCTTCACCCAAACTGGCGATGCCAGCGTTCATGTTGTCGAGTCTGGTGTCCTCCATTTTCTCTGCTGTGGACATCTCGTTTTTTTGGGCTTTGCGTACAGCGGTTTTTCCTGCGTTGTTGGAGAGGAATTCTTCAATTTTACCCTGTTTTTGTCCTTGTGCCCGGTTCCTTCGTGTTTTCATCCCTTAGTTTATTGATTCGTTATGTCGAGTTGGCCATTTACCGATGATTTTTAATCCGGCTAGGGAGAGCTCTTTGTTTAAGTGTTATGTCTCTCCGCCATCTTCCCGGAAGTCCCATTGAAGGATTTTTAATGAATTAATTGGTAAATTCCTTAGTAAAATAAGTATTTGGTCACCTACAATCAAGCAAGATTTCTGGCTCTCACAGACCTGTAACTTCTTCTTCAAGAGGCTCCTCTGTCCTCCACCCGTTACCTGTATTAATGGCACCTTTTTGAACTCTTTATCAGTATAAAAGACACCTGTCCACAACCTCAAACAGTCAGACTCCAAACTCCACTGTGGCCAAGACCAAAGAGCTGTCAAAGGACACCAGAAACAAAATTGTAGACCTGCACCAGGCTGGGAAGACTGAATCTGCAATAGGTAAGCAGCTTGGTGTGAAGAAATCAACTGTGGGAGCAATTATTAGAAAATGGAAGACATACAAGACCACTGATAATCTCCCTCGATCTGGGACTCCACACAAGATCTCAGCCCGTGGGGTCAAAATGATCACGAGAACAGTGAGCAAAAATCCCAGAACCACACGGGGGGACCTAGTGAATGACCTGGAGAGAGCTGGGACCAAAGTAACAAAGGCTACCATCAGTAACACACTACACCACCAGGGACTCAAATCCTGCAGTGCCAGATGTGTCCCCCTGCTTAAGCCAGTACATGTCCAGGCCCGTCTGAAGTTTGCTAGAGAGCATTTGGATGATCCAGAAGAGGATTGGGAGAATGTCATATGGTCAGATGAAACCAAAATAGAACTTTATTTTAAAAACTCAACTTGTCGTGTTTGGAGGAGAAAGAACACCATACCTACTGTGAAGCATGAGGGTGGAAACATCATGCTTTGGGGCTGTTTTTCTGCAAAAGGACCAGGACGACTGATCTGTGTTAAGGAAAGAATGAATGGGGCCATGTATAGTGAGATTTTGAGTGAAAACCTCCTCCCATCAGCAAGGGCATTAAAGATGAAATGTGGCTGGGTCTTTCAGCATGACAATGATCCCAAACACACCGCCCGGGCAACGAAGGAGTGGCTTCGTAAGAAGCATTTCAAGGTCCTAGAGTGGCCTAGCCAGTCTCCAGATCTCAACCCCATAGAAAATCTTTGGAGGGAGTTGAAAGTCCGTGTTGCCCAGCGACAGCCCCAAAACATCACTGCTCTAGAGGAGATCTGCATGGAGGAATGGACCAAAATACCAGCAACAGTGTGTGAAAACCTTGTGAAGACTTACAGAAAACGTTTGACCTCTGTCATTGCCAACAAAGGGTATATAACAAAGTATTGAGATGAACTTTTGTTATTGACCAAATACTTATTTTACCGAGGAATTTACCAATTAATTCATTAAAAATCCTTCAATGTGATTTTCTGGATTTTTTTTTTCTCATTTTGTCTCTCATAGTTGAGGTATGCCTATGATGAAAATTGGAGACCTCTCTCATCCTTTAAGTGGGAGAACTTGCACAATTGGTGGCTGACTAAATACTTTTTTGCCCCACTGTAGAGCTAACATGCCAATATAATTGGAGTTCCTTTTAAGTGTCTTATTCCTCTCTTTAATAGCTCTAGTGCTCTCATCTGTCCACCAAGGCACTGCTTTCTTTAACCTTTTCCCTTTACTTTTAGAGATTGACTGATTGGCTGCTTCAAGAAAAATAGTTTTTGTGGGGATCATGAAATGATGAGACTGGATAATTTCTCTGTATGGTTTATTCATCTCAAGTCCCCAGCTCTCTCTCTCTCAGTCAGGAAAAAAAGAGAAAGAGCTGCGGTAAACCCACATACATTTATACCCACACATCAAACACAGAATCACACAATCAAGTCAATCCTTCTATTTACATTCAATCACTTCAAAGTCCTCTTTGCTCTTCTGTCTGACCTCAGGAGGTCAGACAGTCCTTTGAGGCTCTCGAGATCCTCTGTCTTCCTCCCAAGTCCGCAGGTGGTCCAGACTCATTGTCCATCTGAGGCGTGATGTCAATACACACCGCAAGCTTAAAGTCCTTCTATGCTTGGGTCTCTGCAGTGAAATATGTGAGCTACATAATGTTACTATTATGGGCACTACATTTTAATATTTTTCTCCATACTCTCAATGTCTTCACTGACCTCTACTAGGAGAAGGTCTCTCTCACAAATAAACTTAAATAACTTCCAATTAGCAGTGCTAAAAACCCATCTCCCTTTTTTATGACCACTTAACCTATTCGCTGAAATGAAAAAAATTACAATACACTGGGAAATGGTCACTTCCCACTGAGGACTCCTCTAAAACCTCCCACTCACACACACTTGCAATATTACTAGTCACCAACGTTAAGTCAAGAACTGAACCGCTTCCTATATGTACATCAATTCTAGTTGCTCTACCATCGTTTAAACATACTAGATTCTTCTCTTCCAAGAGTTCTTCAATAGTCTCACCATTTATGTCTGTATGATTTGCCCCCCATAACACATTATGGGCATTAAAGTCCCCACAAATTACCACCCTGCTCCCATCTATCCCCTCCATCTGAGAAAACTGACTCAATATCAACCTCTTACAAGGATTATACAAATTAACAACTACTGATTCCCCCTCTTTTGTCCAAATTTCAACTACCACGTACTCCAGATCAGCCCCTTTACCTATCTCTCTGAACTGAATTCCCTCCCTCACAAATGTTGCACACCCACCTCCCATTCCCTCCTTTCTATCATTCTGAATAGAAACACATCCCACTATTTTAAAATCCAGATTGGGTTTCAGCCACGTCTCCTGAACACAGATAACATCTGGTTTGTCTGAAAGTTCCTCAATATACCTTTTGAATTCCTGTCCATTTGCCAGCAAGCTTCTTGCATTCCATTGAATCAAAATGACCATTCTCACAATTCCTATCCAGTCGATATTTGGTCCTGACTTGTCTGGCTACTAAGCCCACTCCTCACCTCCTTCCAAGTTAAACCACTGAAACCAAGATGATTAGCTGCTGCTTTCACTATTATTTGAATTCTTTCAGTTTTAGACTTGACTTCCATTGTGGCATTCACAACTCCTGCTATGAAAATAACCAGTTTCTTCAGATCAACCTGGATTTCCCCATTCCGTCCCAGTTCTCTTTCCCCTACAGGCAGCCTCCCCCCAGTCCTTTGCCCATTCCCTCCTCTCTGGTCCATCCTTTTCACTGCTTCGGCATAAGAAACTTTATTCTGCACTCTGACTCACTGAATTTCCCTTTCTCTCATCATTCTTTCACAGCCTCCGCAGGCCACACTATGACTCCCACCACAATTACAACACTTTGGCGTTTCTTGATCACATTCTCCATACTGGTGGTTGCCCCCACACCTTGCACACCTTCTTCTCCATCTACAAGCATTAGCTATGTGTCCAAATCTTTGGCAATTATAACACCGAACTGGATTAGGAACAAATTCTCGTACCCCATACCTCAAAAAACCCAAATTTACACTTTTGGGGAGCACTTCTCCTTCAAACTCAATCACCACACCCTCAGTGTCTCTCCTCTGTCCTTCCCGAGTGGCCTGTAGTCTACGAGCTGCTTTTACTACCCCCCCTTTAAATTAGCTTTAATTTCTTCCATTGTGACTCCTATTGGCACCCCCCAAATTACACCCTTGTTCCACTTTGATCCGTTATCAATAAAGCTTGTACTTTTCACTTTGAACCGCCCAACCTCCCTCATTATATCAGCTCTTTCCCTTTGCTCCTCATTCCTACATACAATCAGCAGATTTCCATCCCTCAGCACCTTTGCCATGAGTATTTCTCCAACCTGTTTTTTTTTTTTTTTTATTTAAGTTTTTGTAAAGGGTATACAGGTCGTTACAGCAATGCAGTGTTTACATTTTCATCACATGTTCCCTTATTTTCTGATATCTGACAACATTGGAAGATTAATTCTTACAACACCCCTTTTTTTTTTTTTTTTTTTTAAAGTGAAAGAAAAAGTGAAATTAAAGAGAAAAAAAAAACAAGAAACAAATAACAAAAAAAAAACAAAAACAAACCAGTAAAAAACAAACAAAAATAAAAAGTAAGTAAATAAAGATAAAAGAGCATCTGAGTAGCGTTGGAACAAAGAGCGGAACCATTATTGAAATGGTATTTGTCAAAGATTAGATCTAATGGAAGACACATATGCGGTCCAGGGTTGCCAAAAGTTCATGAACACATCCATGTCCTGTCTCAGTGCGAATGTCAACTTTTCCATCGAGTAAATGTCTTGGATCACGTTAGTCCAATCTTCAGGTGTAGGACAGTCCTTCAACATCCATTTTTTAGTTAGAGCTTTTTTGCTTGCCAATATTAAAACATTGAATAAGTATTTTTCTCCTCGTCTTTCCAGTGAGTCCGGTAGTAAACCCAAATACAAAGTTACAAAAGAAAAGGGAACTGTAATTTTGAATATTTTCCCCAATATTGTCTGTACCTTGGTCCAATATTGGTGGATAACTGGGCATGACCAAAACACATGAAAATGATTTGCAGTCTTTTCACCACACAAGCGCCAACAGTTCAATCCCTTATGGGTAAATTTGTTTTGTGCAGGTGTTCTGAAAAATCTTGCCAAGTTTTTCCATCCAAATTCTCTCCACTGCAGGGATGAGGTACTTTTCCATTGCTGTTTATTTAGCTTTTCCCATATTTCCAGTTGTAAAGTGAAATTCCCCTCTTTTTCCCATCTCTCTTTTATATAAGATGTGTTGTCTCCTTTTAAGTCTTGAAGACCTTGGTATATTTTAGAAATGTATCTGATCCCTGGGATCCCTTTATATGCCATTAAGAAGACCTTCAGAACACCTGACTGGGCCCTTTCCAAAACCTCCTTTTTAAGTATATTGTTTATGTGGTGTCTAAGCTGGAAGAACCTGTAAAGGTCTTGATTTATTAGGCCTTGTTTTTTCAAATCTTCAAAACTTCTTAAGATTTGCCCTTTAAAAAAATCGTAATATTTTATCAGCCCTTTCTCCTTCCACTTTTTAAATCTGGTGTCTGTTTTATTAGGAGTAAAGTCCTGATCATAGGCGATCCATTGCAGAAGTCGATAGGGCTCTTTAGTTTGATTCTCTCTGACTATCTTAAACCAAATTTTTAGCGGGGTCTCTATCCACGGGTTAGTGTTATTCAAAAGCTTAGGTAAGACATTGTTCCCTATTATCGCCTGTAGGGGGATGTCACTTGTTATTTGGCATTCGATCTCCTTCCATTGTGCAGTGTAGACTGGGTTACATATCTCTACTAAAGTTTTAATTTGTGCGGCTTTAAAGTAGTCCCTGATATTTGGCAGCGCGAGCCCACCTTTGTCTTTGTTTAGCTGTAGGGTTCTATTTCTGATTCTAGGTCTCTTGCCCTGCCATATGAATCTTGAGATCCTTCTGTCCAGCTCCTGCCATGTTTTTTTGGGAGGTTCTACCGGTATTGTTTGGAAAAGGTATAGAAGACGTGGAAGTATATTCATTTTGACTGCTTCAATTCTTTGTGCAGTACCCAAGAATGGTATCATATTCCATCTTGCTAGGTCAGATTTTATTTTTGTCACCAGTGGATCATAGTTTAGTGATATAATTTTGTTGAGTTGTTTCGGGATATTGACCCCCAGATATTTCATAGATTCCGACTCCCAGTTAGTTTTGAGTTTGCTTAGTGAATAATGATTTGGGTCATAGTTGAATGTTAAAACTTGGGTTTTATGCATATTTAATTTGTACCCCGATAAATCTCCATACTCTGAAAAAACTGAGGTTAGTTCTGGTAAAGAAGTGTCCGGCTGCCCTAGGTATATTAAAATGTCATCAGCAAAGAGTGCTATTTTATGTTCCTTCTGACCAAGTGTAATACCTTGAATTTTTTGGTTTTGTCTTATCCATTGGCTCAGAGGTTCTATGAAGATTGCAAAGAGCAGTGGAGACAGGGGGCAGCCCTGACGACATCCTCTTTCCAGTTCAAAAGATGATGATAAATTACCGTTAATCCTTATTTTAGCTGTTGGTTTTTTATATAATGCCTGTATAGTTCTAATGAAGTTGTTATGAAAATTGAAACTGGATAAGATTCTATATAGAAAAGACCAGTCAACCGAATCGAATGCTTTTTCAGCATCTAATCCCAATATGACTGCATTTAAGTTATATTTTTTTATATGATGAATTATGTGTAAAGTGCGTCGAATGTTGTCTTGTGTCTGTCTTTGTCTTATAAAACCTGTTTGGTCTAAATGAATTAGGTCTGTCAGTATATTTTCTAACCTTTTGGCAAGGATAATGGTAAAAAGCTTATAGTCCTGATTTAGTACACTGATTGGCCTGTAGTTGGAGCACTCTAGTTTATCCTTTTCAGGTTTAGGTATAACTGCAATGACCCCTTCTCTCCAGGAGGGGGGGATTTCCCCTGTGTGGAGGACATAATTAAATGTTTTCAGGAGGAGAGGAGATAGTTGCTGTTTAAAGGTTTTGTACCACTCTGCTGTATAGCCATCAGCTCCTGGGGATTTGTTAGCTTTAAGTTTCATAATTGCTTTTTCCAATTCTTTAGGATGTATTTCTGACAGTAGTGTTTTATTTTGTGACTCCGTAAGTTGGGGAAGGTTTAATGTGTTTAGGAATGCCTCGGATGCGTTTTTATGTTTTTTGTGAGAGTATAAGTTCTTATAGTAATTCTCGAAGTTTTTAAGAATATCCTGAATTCTGAATTTTATTTCCTTTGATACTGGGTCTCTGATTTTGTAGATTGCTCTTTCTGTTTGATGTTTCCTCAATTTATAGGCTAGCAATTTTGCCGATTTACTGCCTGCTTCATAGTATTTTTGTTTCAGAAATGTAAGTTTCTTCTGGATTTCTATTGTGTAGATCTCATTTATTTGGTTTTTAATTTCCTTAATCTTGAGCGAGTCAGTAGAATGAGTGTTGCCTTTGTGTTCTTTTTCTAGGTTCCTAAGTTCTGACTCTAATGTGGATAGTTTTTCTTGTCTTAGTTTCTTTTGGGTTGCCAGTTTTGCAATAATCTTTCCTCTTATTACAGCTTTACATGCATCCCACAGTATTAAAGGGGATACTTCTCCATTATCGTTATCTTCCAAATATCTGAGAATATCTGATTCCAATTCATCTTTCAATGGTCCTTTCAGGACATTTGAATTTAACCTCCAAGAAAATGTATTATTTGTGTATTTTTGGATATTTAAGTCCATGTAGATCGGACTGTGGTCGGAGAGATCCATCAGTCCTATTTTACATGTTTTTACTCTTCCAATGTCTCTATTAAACATAAAAAAATAGTCAATCCTTGAGTAAGATGAATGTGGAGTTGAGTAAAATGTATAGTCTTTTACACTGGGGTTGAGTTCCCTCCACACGTCACAGATTCCCAATTCTTTTAGTAGCATCCGAGTCTTCCTGTTTTGGGTGTTATTTTGATGTGGGGAATTACCAGAAGCATCCCAGTATGGATTCAGTCTAAGATTGAAGTCCCCACCACATATCACTAAACCTTGAGCTTTAGTTATCATTAGGTCGAATACATTTTTATAAAATTTCCAGTTAGCCCCTGGGGGAGCATACACATTCAGCAGGGTGATATCTTCTCCCTCTAGCCGCCCAGTTACCAAACTGTATCTCCCTTCTTTATCTTTGTGTTCTGATTTTTTTTTCAAATGTAATTTTGGTTGATATCAATGTCGCTACTCCCCTCCTCCTCCCTGATTTATATGAAGATGAAGAGATCATTTTAAACCCTTGTCTACTGAGTTTATTGTGTTCCACGTCTGTTAGGTGGGTTTCTTGTAAAAGTATTATTCCTGCTTTGTCTTTTTTCATTTTGCCTAGAATCTTGGATCTTTTAACTGGATTCAGGATTCCTTTTACATTATATGAAATTATTTTGGTTACACCCTGTTTCTCCATTGTGTTGTTTTGTTTAGTATAACTGTGTGGTGGCCCTCTTTTGTGCTACTCAGAAACTGAAAGAACATTAAAAACAAGAAAAACATTAAGAACATAGTGTAAAAAACTTTAAAACAAAAAGCTGTCATAAGAACTTCCTGAGCTGAGGTCTTTTTAAAGACCCTGTAAGAGCCTTGATGGAGTGAAGGCTCTGAGGGAAATTCCTCAAACTCTGTTACGTGTTGAGGGCCCTCTCTTACCACTGAAAGTAGTCCCATGCTTTTAACGTGAGTTTCAGAACCCAATCCAAACTTGTAATGATTTTTTTTTTTTTTTCCTTTTATGCCTAAACCCTGTGAAATTGTGTGCACCCTCCCACCCCCATCACATCAAACATTCACGCAAAAACAGTATTTGTTAGTATGAGGAGAACATGTGGATTATTGTCACATTTCTATTTTAACAAGTTTTTTTTTTTTTTTATTACAAAGACTTATTTGTTTCAAATAATATGATTGTTCCATGAAATGTTTTACCACATGCTGAATATGCATCTCCTTTAATGTTTGTTACCTTGTATGAGGGGGGTTGGATGTGCGGATTGATTCAAGAGAAAAAAAAAAAAAAAAAAAAAGGTCGCTATTCCAACCTGAAAACGGATAGTTTATCCGCGACGCTCTGGTGCTGGGTTTCCCGCTGCTGGTCCGTGGATTTTGAAGGTCTTTGTGTTGTCCATGTTTGCGTTTTGATCTTCTCACTCGGGTCTGCGGTGGGTTTAAATACCGTTACCGGGAGGCCTCTTTTCGCCATGTCAGCTGTTGCTTCTTCCGCCGAATTATAGAGACACGTTTCATCGCCGTAGAAGACCCTTAACTTCGCAGGAAATGGTGTCTGAAAGCGCAATTTCTTCTCTCTTAACACCTTTTTCGCGTCATTGTATTCCCTGCGCTTTTTAAGGACCTCCGGGGCGTAATCGTGTTCCACGTAGACTTTTCTCTCCTGGTGCATAAATCCTTTTTTCTGCCAGGCCAGTCTTACAACCTCTTGTTTTATTTTGAAATTGGAAAATCTTACCAACACCGAACGTGGGGGCGCTTCCGCCGCCGGCCTAGCGGCTAATGAACGATGTGCCTTTTCTATCTTCAAGTCGGTGGTTTGTGGAATATCCAATTTCTCTCTTAGTAAGGATTCCACGCATTCTGCCATTGAGTTAAAACCATTTTCGGTTCCTTCTATCAGACCATGAATTCTTATGTTGTCTCTTCTTTGTTTTCCTTCTTGGTCGGTTAGCTTAGCCTCTATAGCTGCTTGTCTTTTGCGTAGGTCTAGCACAGAATCTTCGAGCACTTTTATTCGATCCTCTGTTTCCAAGATTCGGTTCTCGGCCTGGTCCACTCTGCTGTTTGTCCTTTTCAATTCTTCTCTGAATTCCCGAAATTCGGCCGTAACATCTCGGCGAAATCGTCGTAGCTCCTCAAATAGTGATTTCAGGCTAACCCTTTTGTTAGCTATCACCAGTTCCTCGTCTTCTGAACGGAGATCTTCCAGTTCGGATTCTCCGGCCGATACGTGTCCTGGCCTGGAGAATTTCAGTTTCTTCTGTTTTCCTTTAGACATGATGATTTTGTCTTTTGATTTTCACTCCTCCAAAAATCCGTTAAGTTTGATTTTCAATGTGTTATCCTGGATTGGGTCTGAGAACTTCAGTGTTAAGCTGCAGTCGCCATGGCGTCCAGACCGGAAGTCCAACCTGGTTTTTTAATATTGTTGTCAGTTTAACTGGGCTCATTGTAGATATCCCCTTTTCATTCTCGAACCTAACAATAATTTTGAATTCGGTTCCTTCCTGCACTCCTCTCTCTGCACCACCACCACTTCCACTACTTCTAGCCTTCTTTGCATTATTTTCAGGAAAGTTATTTTCCCTTTTCTCTCTCCCTTTCCCGCTTCCCTGCCCAGTATCCATACTGTCTTCACTATCCCACAAATCAGAATCTCCCCAGTCTGGCCCATTCACAACGCCGCTGTGCCGACCCGCCACACCTTCCTCCACCACGCTTCTCCTCCTCATTTTCCCATGCCTGCAAACTCCAGTCCCGTCACCCGACCTCCTTGCCAAACCAACCGACAAATTTCTTTGGCCCTCTCTTGGAGATCTAACCATCCAACCCTGTGGACCAAAAAATTTCAATTCTCAACACTGTTGTCCGATCTTCGTTGCGAGTTCCTGCGAGACGCTCCGTCACTCCGACCGCTCAACCACAAGAGCCACTCACAGCCTGCTGCATCGGGCTGCATTCAGCGTCCGCTTTTAAACGCCAGACAGTCTAGTGATGGGTCCATGAGGCGTCATGATGCGTTTCGACACATTGCAAAACTGTATTGATACTGTGTTGATACTGTGTCACTGAATACTGACACCTGCTGGACCTTAAAAATCCCTACAGGCAAGTTGACAGACTCAACTGACACTGATTTGATGACCTAGTATATACAATAATATACTGCTCCAAAAAATAAAGGGAACACTCTCCCTCAAACTGTCCATTTAGGAAGCAACACTGATTGACAATTTCACATGCTGTTGTGTGATTTTGTTGTCAGCACATTCAACTATGTAAAGAACAAAGTATTTAATAAGAATATTTCATTCAAATCTAGGATGTTTAGTGTTCCCTTTATTTTTTTGAGCAGTATATAATTTAAGTCATTGCATTTTATATTGTATTATTTCATATCTTCATTTTAATTTCAAATATCGATATTTTTAGATACAGTCAATAAATAATGTGAACATGTATCATAACGTGAAAAACTAAGTGAACGTGTTGTGAATGAGGACGCTTGTGGACTGGGATTTTTTTTTTTTTTTTACAAATTTTTTATTAAAAACAAAAAAGCTTTTCCAACGTTTTGAACTTCAGTCTGTTACGCTTTTTTGATACAACTTCTCCAGCTGTAGAAAACACCCGCTCACATGGCACAGATGAGGCTGAAGTGCAGAGAAATTGTAAGGAAAGCTGAAAGGGGTTTGGATAGATGGTCTTCTGGTTGTCCCAGTATCTCATAGGATCCTGGGACCTGGCAATATTGCCCTCTGCCAGGTATCTCTGCACCTCCTGGATGGCATCAGCTGTGGCACTTTTGGTCTGCCTGCCCACTTCGATATCGAGATGTTGCCAAAGGTTATCTAAAAAACAACAAATTGGCATTTTAGTACATGATTTCCAAACAACAACAAACAAATAATGCTGAATAACATGGCTGAAGTGGGTGCAGACAGCTGTTGTGAAGACGGTCCTGCCTAAATTGAGACTATGTGCAATGCAAATTGAGTGCTGAATTTGGAGCGGTCTAGTGGATGCAATCATGTTTGGTGCTGCGTCGGTCACAAGACCCTTTATTGGTTATGGCCCAGTCCTCCATCATGCCCCTTTTGACTTGGGCCAAATTGTCAGCAGTGTGACTTTGTGGAAAGTATTGCACTCCCAACACAGACGTACACAACTGCAAATTCTCATTAATGTAGTGACAGGTAAGAGCCAAGTAAGCCTCCATGTTCACAGATGTCCACATGTCAGCTGTTATACTTACTGCCACAGCTTGCTGTACTTCCTTTTTCACTCATTCCCATTCTTCCTCGTACTTTTTGGCCACCATTTGTTTGATGGTCTGAAAATTACACCAAGTCAAACCAAAAGCAAATCCATATATTTAAATTAAAGATTAAATAAATTGGATATATCAACTACTACTTCAGATAATTTCCACACAAACCTTTCTGGTTGGCAAAACAAATGAGGGCTGAAGGGCCTGAACCAGTTCCCTGAACCCTTCACTCTCCACAATGCTGAGGGGCTGGCAGTCCTTCACCATGAAATTGAGCAGAACCTCATCCAGCATCTGCTTCCTGGAAGCTTGATGGTTAAAAATGAAGTAAAGAATAAATTAATAGGAATTAATTATCAATAAAACAACTGTGAGTAAGTAGTAGAAGGGCTGTATACCTGAGTCTATCCTGGGTGTATCCGGGACTTCATTGTCATGCCTGCTGGCCCTATAATGTCTCAGCATTGAGGAGGTGCTTTTGTTTAAATACGACAGCTCTGTCGAACAAATGCGACATTTAGCCTGCAGAAAATATCAAGAGTAAACTAAGAGTCACTTTCAAATGAATTTGAATTCAGATAGATCAAGTGGAAACTCTGAGAGGAACAGGATGAAACAACAAGGAAATTAAAACAAAGAAAATAGTATTTTAAAAATACTATTTTTAAATACCTTATTTTCTGATATCAGATCAAAATGGTCCCACACGGCAGAAACCTTTCTTTTTCCGTGAGGCTGCTCGTGCTCCATAATTTGTGATAAATTTGCACAAGGACCGTCCGCAACACATACGAGAGTCTTTGGGCAAATGCATCCCGTTGACAGATGCGCTTCCTTATAAACGCTGGCGCGTCGAAACACTGACGGATACAGTACCTGTATCGGTCACATGACTTTCTTAAAGCGATACGCACCGACACAGGGTTTCGCTCTATGAGCTCGACGCATGCGCCAACGCATCGGTGTTGCCGGACCCATCACTACCGGACACTAATCTAGTGATGGGTCCGGCAACACCGATGCATTGGCGCATGTGTCGAGCTCATAGAGCAAAACCCTGTGTCGGTGCGCGTATCGCTTTAAGAAAGTCACGTGACCGATACAGTACCTGTATCGGTCACGTGACCGAACACTGAAGCGCCAGCGTTTATAAAGAAGCGCATCTGTCAACGGGATGCGTCTGCCCAAAGAATCTCTGATGTGTTGCGGATGGTTCATTGGCAAATTCCTCAAGAATTATGGAGCACAAGCAGCCTCAAGCTAAAAGAAAGGTTTCCACCGTGTGGGACCATTTTGATCTCATATCAGAAAATAAGGTATTTGTTTTAATTTCCTTGTTGTTTCATCCTGTTCCCCTCAGAGTTTCCACTTGATCTATCTGAATTCAAATTCATTTCAAAGTGACTCTTAGTTTACTCTTCATATTATTTTCTGCAGGTTAAATGTCGATTTAAACAAAAGCGTCTCCTCAATGCTGAGGCACTATAGGGCCAGCAGGCATGACAATGAAGTCCTGGATACACCCAGGATAGACTCAGGTATACAGCCCTTCTACTACTTATTCACAGTTGCTTTATTAATAATTAATTCCTATTAATTTATGAGATTCAGGGACAACCAGAAGACCATCTATCCAAACCTCTTTCAGCTTTCCTTACAATTTTTCTGCACTCCAGCCTCATCTGTGCTGTGTGAGCGGGTGTTTTCTACAGCTGGAGAAGTTGTCAAAAAAGCGTAACAGACTGAATTTCAAAGCATTGGAAAAACTTTTTTGAATAAAAATTTGTTAAAAAAAAAAAATCCCAGTCCACAAGCATCCTTATTCACAACATGTTCACTTAGATTTTCACATTGATGCATGTTCACATTATTTATTGACTGTATCTAAAAATATCAATGATATTTGAAATTAAAATGAAGATATGAAATAATACAATATAAAATACAATGACTTAAATTATATACTGCTCAGAAAAGTAAAGGGTGTGGGGTCACCCCCCACAGCCTACAGACTAGCAGAGCACTCAGCGGGAGCAATTGACATAGCAGTGTGATCTATGGACTGATAACAATATGTAGATGTGCCTTGTCACCTCTTTTGTCCTACAGCTCCGGAGCAGAGGCGAATTCTGGCCAGTAATCTTCCTGTTGTTATGTATGACTCAAATGCAAATGTTCATGCTTCCTGCTCTCACTGTGATGCAAATGTCCCATGCCTTTCATGTATTGTCTGTAACTGGGTATAAAAACTGCATTGCTCTGTAACTCTCTCTCTCTCTGACCACTGCTTCTGACGACACGCATTCTGTGTCTCCTCACGAGAGCCTGAGGACCCGCTCCAGGTCGCCTGCGCAGGGCTGGAGTGAGTTCCATGATGGCGGGATGAATGATAATAAACACCCTCAAAAACTCTCAGTTCGCTGCCTATTATTTCATGCCGCCACAAGGGAACACTAAATATACACATCCTAGATTTGAATGAATGAAATATTCTTATTAAACACTTTGTTCTTTACATAGTTGAATGTGCTGACAACAAAATCACACAACAGCATGTGAAATATTCAGTGTGGCTTCCTAAGTGGACAGTTTGATTATTTTTTTGGAGCAGTATATTATTGTATATACTAGGTCATCAAATCAGTGTCAGTTGAGTCTGTCAACGAGGTTGCCTGTAGGGATTTTTAAGGTCCAGCAGGTGTCAGTATTCAGTGACACAGTATCAACACAGTATCAATACAGTTTTGCAATGTGTTGAAACGCATTAGTAATGACCATAAAGTTGGCTTCTTCTTCTTTTTCTCTGTTCTCGTTTTCTTCAATATAAATAAAGCTATTATTAAAAAAAGCTAACCGCGGTAACATCCGGTCACGTGATCGGATATTTACAAAAACGTATTAACAGCACGCTCTATTTTTCTGTAATAAGTTCATTTCGACCTAACAACGCAGTGTTAAATGGTTCCAGAAAAACATGTAAAACAAAAGACAGCTTTTTTTGTGCGTGGATGTACGTCTTTAATGTGACGTCAATTTGACGTAGGCGTTCCTCCTTTCAACATGGCGGCGAGACCAGAGGAGCTTTGAGGCCTGAACCGAGACTTTCTGGTAAAACTGTTTAAAAGACTTTTGTTGGTCACCAACAGATGTGAGGAATATTTGTGAGACGACAGCTAAGCTGACCCGGAGAAGGTTCTGGTTCCGTTTCTGCTTTCTGCTTTCAAAGAGGGTTTAAAAGAACGGTGAAGCAAGCTAAAAGCAGCTAGCTTAACTAGCTTAGCCGCTGTGGTGTGGAGGACTGTTTCAGCTGTCCAGCTGTTCTGTATATTAGCTCTGTGGTTCAGCACATGGTTTGAGGTGCGAGTTCGCGGTGACCACGCGCATGTGTGTCAGTTGAGGTGGTGCAGCCTGGAAGACCGCGGCCCAGGAGGTCAGAACACTCACAGGTCGGCTAGGCTGCAGCTAAAGCAGGGGAGTCCAATCATAGATATAAAAGGTTAGATTGGCAGTAGGTCACTGGAGCGCGAGATTTCCGGCCGCCATATTGGTACAGGAATCACAACAAATCCACAGCTCAGCTTAACGCACAACACTCTGATTAAGTCTTCATTTCTGTCACCATGGGATGAGACGCCGGGTTTTCCGGCGCTCAGACCAGTCCCTTCTCATCGCTGTCTCTCATTGGGCAGCGTCTCTGCGGGCTCCCAGCTGTCAGTGTTACAGGACGGCTGGGGCCCAATTAATCCTCATCAGCTGAGGCGCTGCTAATGAGGATAAAAAGGAGCAGCTTCGATCACTCGGGGCTGCGACTTAAGCACTGTTAGGTTGGAACCCTTACGGTAAGTGTCGAGTATTTGTTTTTAAATAATTTAATGGCGTGTTGTCAAAAATAAAGGTAAAAACTCTGATTTTCATTTGGGAGGTCAATGATTTCTGTACATGCATGACTGCCATGAGTGTAATATATATTGTAATTCAGTATCGATAGTTATGGCAATATTTCTCATGTGATATTAGTATACAGTGTTACATTGTGTTCTTTGTTACTGGGTCAGTATTGGTAGCCAATATTATCAACAATGAACTTTGGGTTCTTGTAACTAGTTTGGTAGTTACTCAAATAGCGTGAGGATAGTTTTTCTTTTTCCTGTATACACTTGGCCTAATGAAAGATTTAGGTTTATCAAACCGTCTTTACACAATAATTACACATATGTGTACAAACATCTACCTCCTGTATCAGACCAACATCATGAAGGTTTGCAGATAGTAATTTACAGATATTGTGGCACATATGTCTGGTTCATATCTCCCACAAATGTATGGCTTATGTGGATTAGGGCTTCACATCTGGAGGAACAAAGAGTCTGGATCGACGGGGGTCGACAGGAGATGTCGAGGAGGTGTGAAGTCGGACCCTTGCCTCAGAGAGGAGGCCCTGGGGGCATCCCCGGAACATCGGAGAATAAGAGACAATGGTGAATCTTCAGAGACTTGCATTGTGATTTAATGTTTGCAGAAGCACCATGTGACTTGAGTTCTTAATCCCCCGGAGGTATAAGAGTGTGATGTGACATGATTCTGCCTCTTCTTTCTATTTGAGAATGTTGGATGATTGTGTTCTGCAATAAAGCCGAACCTGAGGAATGAACTCAGTCTCATCATTGAACACAACTTCCACAATATGTTATTTGAAAATTGAAACTTTACAGATAGAATTTTACATTACCTTGGGCTGCACGGTGGCACAGTGGTTAGCACTGCGGCAGCACAGTTTACCCTTGGCCGGGGGATAGGTGGGATCGTGGGTTCGATCCCAGCCCCCGACAAACAGTGATCTGTGTGGAGTTTGCATGTTCTCCCCGTGTTGCGTGGGTTTACTCCGGGATTTCTCCGGTTTCCTCCCACATGCCAAAAACATGCATGTTAGGTTAATTGGCTGTTCTAAATTGTCCCTAGATATGTTTCCTATAGGCCCTTAGAATAGAGGGTTGGTATTAATGAAAGCGCTTTGAGTGGTCTTTGTGACTAGAAAAGCGCTATATAAGTGCAGGTTAGTTAGTTAGTTACCTATTTCACATTTGTCTATTACAGGGAGGGGGTACAAGAAGATCTGGTGATGATTAATGCAGTCATATCTCATAGACATTACTATTTCTGTCTTATATTACATTTTGCCTGACATTACTATAAATATTTGTTATGATGGATAGGAGGGGACAGGGTGGATATTACATATGGTGATGACGATGGGCTGGGCTCTGGGTTAAATTAATAAAGCCTACATCTACTGCTTTAAACTGTGTTTTGATTCAATTAACACTTCACCTCACTTTGCAATTGATTAATATGAGCTTGCTGCTTTCATGTTGAGTGCATTATTCTATGCAATAAATTTGTAATGAACATTGGTGTATTGTATAAATTTGTTATGTGGGCCTAAAATCAATAAGAATTTCAAATTGATTTTAAACAACTGCTATACAGATCCAGGTAGATGGGGGGGGGGGGGTAGTGTATAATGTCTGTCTAGTTAAATGAAGAAACTTGAATAATTGATTTGTAATTTTTTATTCTCTTTATTTGAAGGTTGTTAGATGTTAGAAGGTTGTTAGATGTACCACGTAGGTCGAGTGCAAGCAAGATGTTTGTGTCTGTGAACATTCCGTCTTTTGGCGAATTGTTACGTAAGAATGTTTACAGTTTTATGAGAAGGTTGCTGGCATGTAACAATCATATATCAGCAATTGTCAACTCGTCACTCACACTTCATTCCAGCATTTGGAAGTGGTGGCGTTCCATTTTATACTGAGCCCATTACTGTGTGTTATTGTTGTTATAAGAGCGCCGAGTGTCTGCTGATCTGTATATACTCTTATTTATTCATTTATCTATTTTCTACTCGTTTTAGTTTTGCTCTTAATATGAACCCTGAGTTTGAAATAAACATTTGAATTTGAATTTATTTCAAAGTTTACATATCTAGGCCAATTTGTATAACACAGGCTGAAATATTTCTTTGATAAACATTTTTGACAATTGGGGGGGGGGGGATAAGCTGGTTGCCTGGGGTGGCAAATATAACAAATACAGCCCAGGACAAAGTATGAATTAATCAATTTCGGCCATATATTTATGCATAAATGGCCACAATGAAAGAGGTAGGCTTAATTATTAATCAGGGGGTATGGTAACTTCTTTTTCAGCTCATTTGACAGTTCTTGATTGAAACACTGCAAAATGCCATAATTTAATAATTATGAAGCTCTCAAACACCTAATATTAATGCAGATTATGCTGAAAGTAAACCACTATGCGCTGTGTTGTAAACATGTTCACTGAAGCCTGTCAAACGTTTAACAAAGGAGAATGACCCAAGCAGGTGTCTGCACTGGACCACAGGGAGGTGCTACACATATCCTGTACCAAGATGGCGGACGCGCGTCACGCTCCCGCGACCACGGACTGGCCAGCGCTGCCAATCTAGCATTTTATATCTATGAGTCCAATCATGTGCCATGGAGGGCCAAGACCCTGCAGGTTTTCCCTCCAACCAGCGTCTTCAGCAGCAGATTTCACTGAACTTCTTCCCACTGATTGCTGATGAGTGAAAACACCTGCTGAAGAGACTGGGCAGAAGAGAGAACCTGCAGGGTCTTGGCCCTCCATGGCACATGATTGGACACACCTGATCTAAAGGCTGATTTATGGCTGCTTTGGTTGGGGTTTACCGTCAAGTCCCCCATAACCAACTCGCCCCGGCCAGTTACAGCCTCCCCATAACCAGCTCGCTCCATGGCCAACTCACCCCACAACAATCTCGCCCCATCAAGTGATGGCCTGTGGTGCTGCACAGTGAACGAGTCTACTGCGTGTCCACCAAATGGGTTTTTTGTCTCCCGACTGGCCTGAGCAGCTTTTTTTCAGCGCTTGTGCACTGCGCTGTGAAAAGTCTGTTCCCTGTATCCCAGCTACAGCTTGTCACTCACAGCTCAGCACTTCCACTTTTCCTCTGGTCAGACTTTCTACTTATTTTTTAATAGCGCTCTCTAAACATCAGTGGACAAGAAACGTATTCTAGCATTGGTAGCAGCTCTGGATGCAAAATATAATGAGACAGAAAACAGGAGTCTGAGTCCAAACTGTACTGGTGTCCTATGTCCCGCCCTTCCTTATTCTGATTGGCTGCTTAGAAAGGTCTGACATTGGCTATGTTTACATGGACACAAGTAACCGGATTAAAAGCCTGATCGGAATAAAAATGCTTCTTGTAAACACGCCAGTCTGAATATTCTAACCCGATCACGCTCATTCGGATCAAAATTTCTTTCTGAATGAGAGGGGTGGGTTATGCCAATTGTTAATCAGAATGGTGCGCATGAAAACACTTATTCCGAACGTAGGGCAGAAAATATGTTTACTGCGCATGTCTGTACACCAGCTGCACGTCGACGTGACATATTTCCGAGCAGCTAGCGGAAAACATAGCGGGAGTAAAACAAAACTGGTCTGTATCGTCCTGCTGTCTCCCTCTGTTGGTCATATGCAGAAGTATGAACTTGTAGCTTCATTATGGAGACCAGCAGAAGCAGAAGTACAGTCTGAATAACACAATACAGGTCAATTTCGACACAAAGCGGGACTTGCTAACACTGGAAGTTGCTGCTTCTACTATTTTCGAAATGTCGGCATGCGCATGTCAAAATGATTTATTCCATTCAAACGTGTGACACATGGAAATGCACATCCTGATCAGATCAGCTTTTTCAGGATCCATGTAAACAGTAAAATTCTGATCTGAATTGTAATCAGATTGAAGAATTTTTGCCCATGTAACCGTGGCTACTGACAAGCTCAGCTGCAGTCTG
The DNA here is from genome assembly GCA_020510985.1 of Pholidichthys leucotaenia. Lineage (NCBI taxonomy): Eukaryota > Metazoa > Chordata > Actinopteri > Cichliformes > Pholidichthyidae > Pholidichthys > Pholidichthys leucotaenia. Next base: position 19,474,407 of record CM035841.1, read on the forward strand.
AAAAGTTTAACTGTTTTCACCTCTGAGCGCTAGTGGTGTGTCATACTGCAACATTTGGTATCAATCCAATACCAAGTAAATCCAGGGCCAGCATCGCCGATATGATCCCATCCATCCATTTTCTTCTGATTAATCCTTTTCGGGTCACGGGGGGCTGGAGCCTGTCCCAGCATCTTTGGGCGAGAGGCAGGGTCCACCCTGGACAGATCGCCAGTCCATCGCAGGGCCAACACAGAGAGACAGACAACCATTCACTCTCACAGTCACACCTAAGGACAGTTTAGAATCCCCAGTTGATGCCAGCTAACCTAACTTGCATGTTTTTGGCATGTGGGAGGAAACCGGAGAAATCCCGGAGTAAACCCACGCAGACACGGGGAGAACATGCAAACTCCACACAGATCACTGTTGGTCGGGGGCTGGGATCGAACCCAGGATCCCCCGGCCAAGGGTGAGTTGCTGTGCTGCTGCAGTGCTAACCACTCCACCATCGCGCTGGCCATTTCAATAAAATGTTTCAGTGCGATAAATGTATTATACCAAGGTCTCAGCATAATTTATACTTTTTGAGTTGGCTCAAGTAACAAATGACCAGTTGCACTTTGAAAATGAATATTAACTAATGCTGAAGATGACTAAAATCTTGCTTCCACCACTAATATCTCCCTGGATGTTCTCTGCCACACTGAAAGGCCTCTGCCAGTGATCTCTGCCTCTGAGTCAGGGGTCTGGGTCTGTCGGGGCCAAGGCCTTTCTCTCCTCCTCTCTCCGTTTCTGGAGCTCAGCATTGTCTCTTGGAGGATTTTTCATCTGCTTGTATAAATTAGTTGTGTTTCCACTGTATTTCACAGCCTTTCTACAGATTGTGCAGCTTGCTGTTGTCTCCTCTGTGCCATTCTTCTGCTCCATCTCTGTGCTGTGTGCGCGCTGCTGGCAGCTGGCGGCTGCTGCTTCTAGCTTGTTCACCTGGCGCTGCTGAGTCACGTGATGGTCCAAGACGGAGGAGGAGGGAGCAGGTAAAAGCATCAGAAGAAGAAGAGGAGCAAAGTGTGGCTGCTCTGTGCTGTGACGGGAGCAGCAACCCAGACACAGAGTATTGACCTGGTTCCACTGGTATTGATCAATATCACTACCAACGTTGGTATTGATATTATCGATATTTGGATCGATCCGCCCACCACTGCTGAGCACCACGACAAAAAGCGGCCACCGCAGAGAGCGATTCAGCGCTGTAGACGCTGGACTACATAGAGAATGAATAGAAAATAGTCACCCACAGCTGAAAAAACGCGTTTGGTGGACACGCAGCCTCAGCAGCTTCATTTTCTGTTGTTTGTTGAAATCTCTGAATATCTGACCGTAATTTTTTTTCTGCAAGGGAGGAGAGGTTTTTTCAGTGTTACAGTTTTAATAAAAATATATATTTTCAACTCGTCTATTTTAACCAAACTTTTAATTTCTTTGAAATTAAAACATGTCTGGTGAACACTGGAGAAAGTGGATCAAATCAGCTGATGGCTGGAAGCCAGAGCTCAGCTGTTTTCCATGATGACACTTTGCTGTTGGCTGCACCTCCCGGCAAAACCACACTCCATGCTGCAGTGTTGTTGGTGGGACGTGTTATGTTGTTACACGGGTGGTGACGTCGCCCAGGGTATCAGAGGGCTGTGTGGTAGAGGGGCGGTCTCTTGACCACCTCTCTGCCTAGTGGGAGCGTCTGTCTGGATACTGTGAGCATATAATAAAGTCCTGTGTAGTTCACCACTCGCCTCATCATTGGTCTACGTTTTACAGACATAACACATGCATCATTTTGGGTTTTCACTTTATTGAAAAAACAACTTTTTTATCGCCATCAGTTAGCGTGCCTTTGAGCCAGGTGGTGTCGGGCCGCTGCTTCTCCCGGCATGTTCTGTGTTGGATACACTGGTGCTGTTTGTCTTGTTCCGTGCTTGAGTGTCATGGGGGTCAGCACAGACGTACTTAGATTTAAGCAATATTACATGAGAGGAAGTTACAGTATCGTGATTATAGTAACTGCGGCTGTGATACGTCTAATGTCCTCCACGTAGCGGAGGTACCATGAAAGACCAGCGATCAAAACGTGGTTATTGCACCGGTAGCTAGTCGATGGCTTGTAGTTAGCATGCTAGCAATTTCTTCGACACACTTCACTCACTTTTCTTGCCGTTTTCAGAAGAAACAAAGAGTCCATCACCACAAAAATATTGTGGTTTTACCGTGTTATCCTCGTTTTTGCTTTTCTCCACATTGTCCAGGTCAGCTGATGAAATTCTTGCACACCAGGACGTTTCCATGGAAACAGCCTGGCTTCTTCCTTTCTCCTCCTCTTCCTCCTCTTCTGTTGACCATTAATAATTTAACTCAGATGTTTTATTCAGAGAAATGTCCATCGTTTTTCCGTATTCCATTAATGTTGCCTTAAAGTGCCAACCAGGAGTCGACAGTAAATAACGGTTACTAATTAACAGTTACTAGAACACCTTTGAAGTGGAGTGATCCATATCCAGTGGAACTGGAGTGCAGTTATCTGGGATTATAAGAACTCCTGGAATCCCTATTGTCCAATCAAATCGCTCGGTCAGAACTAACTTGTATCATATATTTTAATGTATTGATTGTATTTTGTTTAACAAGGTTCTCCCTGTTCTTGTCACACACAGGCAGTGTGTGTCACGCACGTGGGTGGAGCACAGACTTGAAGCTGCTACGTTTTCACTACAGGGTGTGGATGGTGGAAGCTCGGACTGTGGGATATGACCAGAGTTTCACATCACCATTTACAGTAAGTCATCTGATTTGATGATAACTATATATATAATCTCCCAATATACATTACCTGTCAATTCTATAATTTATATATCATAACCACTACAAGGACCTTCTCTTTTTTATACATTTTAAATTACCTACAGAAAAAAATTGTCATAATTCATGTCATTGATTTATGCACCTTTTTTCCCCTCTTAATTTTGCAGTGCTGTTTTTCAGTGTTTCCTCTGGTAACATTTCTGGGTGGCGGCCCGCCTTGCCAGAAAAATTACCACAGCGCTTATGAGGAGATATGAATTTAAGAAAAATATATGAAGCAATAACTTTGCGCAAACGCGCACATGAACAACGCATGTGGCTGTCATCTGCGCGGAGTTTAGAAGCACCTCGCCTATGTGAGCTTTGCAGTCAGTCACCAGACAGAGTGTGTCTTACTAGCGTGACTTTCCGACAGAAACACGAGTTTATTCAAGTACTTTAAACGTGGAAAAAAATCACTAGAGGTGTGTAAGCACTGGAGGCATTTATTATGGTTTTATCCCTCTGGAAACGGGAGCAATAATGGAAGAGTGGCTTAGCTAAGAGATGCGGTTAGAATTAATATGCAGCTGGCTTCATATTCAAGATGCAAAGGCTTTATTATCATGTGCATTTCCTGAGCAGTGAAATTCTTACTTTGCTTTCTGAACGAATGCCAAGTTAAAAGGTACAGAAACAACAATTCTAATAGGTCATGACACACTAACACAGTAACTCAGTCCTAGTACTGATGGATGCTAAGACACATACACCAACACACAGTCAGTAGAGGAATGAAAATGAAGTCATCGATGACTAAAGTGATAGTGGTATATTGATATCAGAGATGATGTGAACCTGAGATGGCATGAACCTATGTACAGTGTGCAAATGAGCATTGTGCAACAAGCAGTGTATAATTACAAATTATTGATAAGTAGCAGCAGAGATGATATGGAAATCAGAAAGGTGATAGTATATCTACTGTACAGGTGAGCAGTGTGTAAATTTAGCAGCCGGTGTGTGAGTTCCTATATGCAAAGATGTTACAGAGTTTTGGGAGTTGTCTGTTCATGAGTCTGATGGCAGTGGGAAAGAAGGAGTTTTTCAGTCTGGTTGTCCGGCATTTCACACTTCTGTACCTCCGGCCTGAGGGTCGAAGTGTGAACAGTGCTGGGGGTGGGTGGGGTCCTGGAGGATGGCGTCAGCTCTCTTTTGGAGTCTGCAGTGGTAGATGCTCTGCAGAGAGGGTAGAGGAGTCCTGATGATCTTCTCCACTGTCTTCGCCACTCTCTGCAGGCGTTTGCGCTCCAGGGCAGTGGTGTTGCCGTACCACGCAGTGATGCAGTTGGTCAGGATGCTCCTGATGATGCGGCTGTAGAAATTGTTGAGGATCCTGGAAGACATGCCAGACTTCTTCAGCCTCCTCAGAAAGTACAGTCGCCGTTGAGCTCTCTTAACCAGCTCTGTGGTGTTGTGTGTCCACTTAAGGTCCTCGCTGATGTGGATGCCCAGGTATTTAAAGCTGCTCACTCTCTCCACCTCAAGCTTCCAGATGAACCGTGGCCGATGGGGTCTCCTCCTCCCTTTCCTCATGTCCACTATCATTTCCTTTGTCTTGTTCGTGTTAAGGGTGAGATTGTTGTCCTCACACCATGACACCAGGTTAGCCACCTCCCTCCTTTAGGATGCTTCGTCATCACCAGTGATGCGTCCTATCACTGCTGTGTCATCCGCGAACTTTAGGATGATGTTGTCTTTGTGGGAGGCAACACAGTCATGGGTGAAGAGGCTGTAGAGGATGGGGCTGAGAACACAACCCTGGGGAATACCTGTGTTTGTGATGATGCTGGCTGAGGTCCTGTTACCCATCCGGACAATCAATCAATCAATCAATCAATGCATCAGATTTATATAGCGCTTTATCATAGACACTCAAAGACGCTTTACAGAAATTAAGGGTCATCCACCACCTGGATGGATGAAGCAGCCACAATACGGCGCCATCCCTTTTAACTATTCACACACACACATTCACACAAAGGGCCACTTTAGAGTCTCCAATTAACCTAACCTGCATGTTTTTGGGATGTGGGAGGAAACCGGAGAAATCCCGGGGTAAACCCACGCATACACGGGGAGAACATGCAAACTCCACACAGATCACTGTTGGTCGGGGGCTGGGATCGAACCCACGATCCCACGATCCCCCGGCCAAGGGTAAACTGTGCTGCCGCAGTGCTAACCACTGCGCCACCGTGCAGCCCAAGACAGACTGGGGATGCCAGTTAGAAAGTCCAGTAGCCAGTCACAGAGGGTGGGGTGCAGGCCAAGTGAAGACAGTTTGTCGGTGAGTTTGTGGGGGATGACCGTGTTGAAGGCGGCGCTGTAGTCGACAAAGAGCATCCTAATGTAGGAGTCTTTATCTTCCAGGTGGGAGAGAGAATAATGGAGTGCTGCAGCAATGGCATCTGAGGTGGACCTGTTGGTCCGGTGGGCGTACTGCAGGGGGTCCAGGGTGCCCGGTATGCTGTCCTGAATGAGGGGCAGCACCGCTCTGTCGAAGCTCTTCATGATGATTGCAGTGAGTGCTACCGGTCTGTAATCATTCAGACTTGTTGGCGGGCTTGTTTTGGGGACGGGGATGATGGTTGTCATTTTGAAGCAGGAGGGGGACTATGTTCTGGTTGAGGGAGAGGTTGAAGATTGCTGTGAGAACATCAGTCAGCTCTGCAGCGCATGCTCTGAGGGCCCGCCCAGGTATGTTGTCTGGTCCTGCTGCCTTGTTGGGATTGATATTCCTTAGTGCTTTGTTTACCTGGCCTGGTGAGACTCTTAAGGCGCTTTTCCACTAGTCCCGATTAGAAAACCCGACTCTACTCACTTCGGTTCGGTTCTGCCGCGGTTGCTTTTCAACATTACTGCTGGCACACCTGCTGGCACACCTGCGGTGGATGGGGTTTGTTGAACAGCAGGCGGCGCCACACCCTCGTGACGTGAAACACGCGACCGAATCCTCCACAACAAACAAAATGGCTGATGACGAGGAGAGAAGGAAGGAGGAAGGAGAGAGGAATGACTGTGACATGAAACTGGTGAAATCTATGGTGCTGACTTGTTGTGCTCTGCCTAATCTGTGTGAGAGTCATGGAGAGACGTTTGACACTACATTGGATGATGCAGTAGATGAACCAGTGGTGGCAGCGGCACAGAGAGCAGAGGAGCAGGGTGCCGAGATACGAGATGCAGTACTTGTCTAGCAATAGGTAGAAATGTAATTTCGCCCACATTTATGTGCATACATATTTCAAAAATGTTTTTTGTAAATAAAATGTTGTGCATGTTCCATCTACCTGTGCTCTGTTGTTCATAACGCTTATCTGTTAAGGTACGGGTAATTAGATTAGATTAGATTTGTTTATTTGACAGGGCCAGTGCAATAAACATAGACAATTAATCAATGACAATCAATCTGATGTGTTGCACAGAGTGTATAGCTATTAGCTAATTTGCAGGAGCCGCAGGACAACAGAAGGTGCGAAGCCATCAGCCTAATGATGAGTCCACACTTCTCACTGTTGTGAAAATTGCTCACGCTGAGCACTCTGCCCGCCCGTACGCTGTGGGGGTCACACACACGACGTGTTCCTCAACACTCTCAATAATTTTTTTTTCCCGTATATTCTTCTTTTTGGCATACAGAAATGGCAATACGCCCGTATTTGCTAAAATTGCATTTTCCCCGTATTAAAATACGGCGAAACCGTATCACTTGACAGGTATGTAATTACATGCAGAAACACCGCACAGGCCATCTTCACAAAAATCCAGCTTGACAAGCCACTTTTGCTTAGGTGGAAATGCAAATTGAACTATAAATCATGTGCTGATACTTGTCATATTCCCATGTGAAGGTCTTCCACTTTTACTTACAAATTGATTTTTAATTTTTGGGAAAAGGGAATATAAATTTTGCACTTGTTGGTAACAACAGTTGTGTATCCTTGTCTGATTTGTCTACTGCAGGGGTGTCAAACTCATTCCATGGAGGGCCAAGATCCTGCATGTTTTACTTCCACCCAGTGTCTTCAGCAGATGTTTTCCATGATCAGCAATCACTGGGAAGAAATTCAGTGAAATCACCTGTTGAAGACATTGGGTGGAGGTAAAGCCTGCAAGGTTTTGGCCCTCCATGGAATCAGTTTGACACCTGTGGTCTACTGTTATTAGTGCCAAATTTTTGCTAGATTCCTTCTTAATTTATTAAATTTTGACTGGTGATGCAACATTCAACTTACATGTACAGTGTACAGTGCCACCATCAGTGTGTGAATGGGTGGATTGCAGGATCTGTAAAGCGCTTTGGTCATCAAGAGATGAGAATAAAAGCGCTATATAAGTGAATGCCATTTACCATTTTACCATGTACTTACCTTTATCAGTGTCTACTGTACAAGTTCAAGCACACCTTTACAACTGCTTATAACCTAAAAAATGTACCCGTTCAAGAGAAATGGATTCCGCATTGCAAATTTGTTTAAAATAAAAAAAAAACCCTACCAAGACATTACGTTTCGTTGTGTTGTTAAAAATTAAATTACCATTAGAAGGCTATACACCTGACCTGATGAACAGCAGCATGTGGAGTGAACAGAGAATGGAATGTGTATGTAATTATTGGCTTTTCTCATACGGTGTCATAACAGATAAACCAGACTTTTGATGCAAACAATACAATTTTATTCCAGAAGCAAAATTTACAAACAAAAAAACAGACTGGGCGTGGGGAGACATGGTAAGACACGCCGACTGCTAAATGCGTCCACAAGCCTGCCAGATAGGGTCAGGAAATCTCTGTTGAATGTTGACATCTCTGCGAGCTCTTCCCTTCGTAACACAGTGTCCTGCTCCAGGGCTTCACGCGCACCTGCCCGCACATCTGCGGCCACCTGTCGCAAATGCTGCATGTACTCCTGATGGTGTTCTTGCCGCTGGTCATGTTGCCGTTCCAAGAGCCGCATCTCTTCGTCATGCATGTTGACCATCGCTAATGTAAGGTCAGCAATGGAGTTGTCTGTTTTCCTCTTGCCTAGATGGAAAGACAGAAAGGCATGGTCGTTAAAGCTGGATCACTACATATATTATGGAATTACACAGGTGAAAGTCTGTGGTGGAATGTCACTATTATATTATGCTTCATTGCTGTATATAAGCTGAACTGTCATGTTGCTGCCCCTCAGTAGAACAGATTTTGCAACACGCAGGGTGCTGTCTTCGGCTGCAGCCCCCCTGCAAAACTAAAAAGGATTAAGATTAAGAATATGGATGGATCACTTCCGGTTATGGCGGCCGCCTAGAAGGACACGTATCACTCTGCTCTGCCCTTGGAAATAAAAATTCGGCAAATAACTCTCTCATTTGGAACAGAACTTTTCCCAGCGTTTGGGTGAGGATATGCCGGTGAAGACTAAGGCTGGGAAATCAGGAGGGGGAAAAATTGAATCGCCGAAGCAGTCCAAATTAACGGACTTTAAAGTTTGTGGCGCAGTAGAAAAAGCTGCGGATATGGCGGATGAAACTAGCGGTGGTGCGGTAACTGCTGCTGCTGACGATGGCGGCACAGGTGCAGTGCTGGCTGCCATTAGCTCAATGAGAGCAGACTTTTCCGCTAAACTTGATGGGATTATGGCAGCGTTGGATGCAATGAGAAAGGAGTTGGGTGACTGCGTGGAGCGAGTGACGCAGGCGGAGCTTCGTGTTTCAAGTGCGGAGGATGAAATTAGCGGACTTCAAATAAAGGTGCGCACTTTGGAAAAAAAAAATAAAGATCTGGAAAATAGCGTTCTGGACTTGGAATCTCGGTCCAGAAGGAACAACCTGAGGCTGGTGGGTTTACCGGAGGGAGCCGAAGGTCGTGATTCATGCTCCTTTTTGGAGGGGTGGATCCCGGAGGCGCTGAACAACGCGGAGCTAAAATCATCAGTCGTCTTGGAAAGCTCCCACCGAATTGGCCCACCGAGAGGTAACAAGGCAGCACCGAGGACGCTAATTATGAAGTTTCTCAGCTACAGAGACAGGATGACGATCTCCAACGCGGTGCGGGCCAAAGGAGAAATTAAATACCAAGATCAGCAGGTGCGGTTCTACCCAGATCTGGCCTCAGGAATCCAACAATTAAGGAAGCAGTTTGACCCCATCCGCAAAGAACTGCGCAACCTTGAGATTCGTCATGGAGTGATTCACCCTGCAAGACTTCTGGTCACATATGAGGGCAGAACACGCATCTTCAAGACCCCCGAGGAGGCGCAGGAGCTCATCAAGAAGATCCAGGAAGAGACTGGTGGGAGCTAAGCATGAACAGAATATAGGGTAGAATATTTGAGCATTTAACTGATTAGAAGCATATAACAAGATTACAAAATATAGAATGTATTACATATTAAAAAAAAAAAAAGTACAAAATTGCTAAAAAAAAATTTGGAGTTAAATTGGAAAATTACAGAAGAGAGTTAATGTTACGTTATTAAAAGCAGTAGAGTTAGGGTGATTGGGAGGATGAAGAAGGAGTGGCTTTGGCTGTTCCTCGTGGGTGTGGAACGGTCGATGGCTATATCGGGAGACGGAATTTTTCTTTTGCTTTTGGGGGGATTGCCACAAATATGGGAAGGGGGAATTTGTTTGTGTGTAGTTTGTAGGGTGAATGTTCAACCACTCATTTTTTTGCTTTTCTGTTTGAGCATGTTTACACTGCAAGGTAATCCCAAACTCCCTATTGATTATAAATCAAAGCGTTAATCTTAATTTAACTTCATGGAATTGCAGAGGTCTACAAAATTTAAAAAAACTTAAACAAGTTATGAATAAAATAAAAGACATGGGTTCAAAAATTGTGTTTTTACAAGAAACTCATCTAATAGAGCAAGATGTAAAAAGAATTAGGAGTAGATGGCAAGGAAATGTTTTCACCTCATCATTTTCATCCCGAGCCAGGGGAGTTATGACTCTCATACATAAATCAGTCCCATTTCAAGTGAAAAATGTAATTGGAGATAAATTTGGAAGATATGTAATCATTCAAGGATCTTTGCTATTAGAAAACATAAATTTGGTGAACTTATATGGTCCCAATATAGATGATCAAAAGTTCTTTGCCAATTTATTTCTTATCTTATCATCACTTACAGGGCAACATATAATAGCAGGGGATTTTAATTGTACATTGAATCCCAGTATAGATAGATCAACAGGACTGGACTGTACGCACAATGGATGTAGGATGACCATTAATCATTTTATGAAAGAATTGAAATTGATAGATATATGGAGAGAAATGAAACCACAAGTTAAAGCATACTCTTGTTATTCCAATACCTACAAGACATTCTCACGTATAGATTATTTTTTGATCTCCACAGAATTAAGGTCCAAGATTCAAAACTGTTTTTATGATAACATCGTGATCTCTGATCATGCACCCTGCTGTCTAATGTATGTAGATAAGAAATTGACAAAGGAACCAGGTAGATGGCAATTTCAGCATAAATGGCTTCAGGATGAGGAATTTGTTAAGTACATAGAAAAACAGATAGATGAGTTCTTTGATATCAATACTACACAAACATCAGCATGTGTAAAGTGGGAGGCTTTCAAAGCTTTTATTAGGGGACATATTATTAGTTATACAGGTTCAAAATCTAAGAAGACTCGAGAGGAGAGAGTCCAATTGGAACATAAAATAAAAATTCTTCAAGAAAGAGTATATGCAGGAAGAGATCCAAGGTTGGAGAACGAATTACTGATTTTGAGAGCTGAATATGACAAAAAATCAGCGAATAGAGCTGCCTCGAGTCTTCTAAGATTGAAACAATCTTTTTATGAACAAGGTGAAAAATCAGGAAAGTTATTGGCATGGCAGATTAAACAATTAGAATCTAAAACACCAATTACCAGTATTATAAGTAACGGACAGGTAGTTATAGATCCTTCAGAAATTAATAGAGCCTTTAGAGATTACTATGAAAAATTATATGATACCAAAAATGAATCTGACTTAACAAAACTACATGGGTTTTTGAATGAACTATTTATACTGTGTATTCCAAATGAAAATAGGGAGATACTGGAGTCTAAAATTAGTCAAGAAGAAGTTGGACTAGCCATTGATAATATGAAATCAGGGAAAAGTGCAGGACCAGATGGTCTTCCAGTTGACCTTTATAAAAAATTTAAGAATAAATTAACAAAACCTTTTTTGGAAATGGTTTTAGAAGCATTTCAAAATAGTAATTTACCATCATATATGAATAATGCCTTAATTATACTGTTGCCAAAACCAGGTAAGCCCTCTAATAAATGTGAAAATATGAGACCAATAAGCCTATTAAATGCCGACCTTAAGATAATTTGTAAAATTTTAGCAAGACGAATACAAGAAATTTTACCAAATATTATTAATCGAGATCAGAATGGCTTTATAAAGGGAAGACAAGGCTTCCATAATGTAAGAAGACTATTTAATATTATTTATTCTAATAAAGAAGCACCGGATACAGCTCTCTTATCACTGGATGCCGAAAAAGCCTTTGATAGAGTTGAATGGCCCTTTCTTTTTGAAGTCTTACAAAGGTTTGGACTTGGAAATAATTTTATAAAATGGGTTCAGATAACATACAATAATGCTACTGCAGAAATTCTAACAAATAACAATATTTCAAAATCAATAAAAATCAATAGAGGATGTCGACAAGGCTGTCCACTTTCACCTTTACTGTTTACTATGGCAATTGAACCTTTAGCGATGGCGATACGTCTACAGTCACAAATATATGGAATTAAAGTTGGACCAACAGAACATAACATCTCCCTGTATGCCGATGACATAATTTTGTTTATGTCGAATCTTAAAAAATCAATTCCGACCTTGTTGAATTTAATAAAGAATTTCGGGGAAATATCAGGATATAAAATAAATAAAACTAAATCTTCAATATTAATGCTAAATGAGACCCAGAGAAATTACCCAGCCCCTGAGGTAAATCAATTCAATGTTGTAAATCAGTTCAAATATTTAGGAATCCAAATTGTGCCTAAGCTAGAATCAGTCGCCAGTGTCAATTATGAAGCCTTAATGACAGATATTGATGAGTTACTTCAGAGATGGATGTCACTACCAATGTGGATGATCGGGAGAATTAATATACTTAAAAGTAATACCTTACCTAAAATACTTTATTTATTTCAATACATTCCCTTACCACCACCTTTAGATTTATTCTCAAGAATTAAAAAAAAGTTAGTGGAATTTATATGGAACAACAGGAGGGCTAGATTACGTCTGTCTTTATTATATTTACCATTTGATCGTGGAGGTCTGAAATGTCCAAATTTTATGTTGTATTATTGGTCGGCACAACTGAGGTCTATGACATATTATTTTTCATCAAATGATCTCCCTCACTGGACTGAAATGGAATCATACAATTTACCTTTACCTCTTCCCATATTCATATACTCAGATTCGGCAAAAAAATTACAAAAACAAGTTAAAAATCCATTTGTAAAGCATATGATCAAAATATGGTGTGAAGCTAAAAACTATTTAAAAGAACCACAGTTATTGTCACAATTTAGTCCAATATGGGGTAATCAATATTTTAAACCAGGGAGAGCGGACGCTGTATTTAAAGTATGGAATTTAAAAGGGATACAAAAGATTCAGGATTTATATTTGCCATGTGCAGAAAACATAATGTCTTTTGAAGAGTTGAGGATCAAATTTAATCTCAATAGAACACATTTTTTTAAATATCTTCAACTTAGAAACTTTATTCGATCAAATCAAAATAAAGCTCTCACTCGACCTATCTATTCATCCTTGGAAAAAATGTTGATGAAAGATAGTAAAAGAAAGGGTATTATTTCAGAGTTTTATAACTCATTGACACTATTTTCAAGTGAAAATTCACTGAAAAGATTAAACTACTGGAAAGAAGATCTGCAAACTGAAATTCCAGAGGAACAATGGGAATTGGCTTGTACAGAAGCTCAAACCAAATCAATAAATGTACGCCTTAAATTGATACACTTCAAATGGTTAATTCGGATGTATGTTACACCGGAGGAGTTAAATAGATATAACAAAAATATACCAGATACGTGCACAAAATGCATGGAAAGTAAAGGAACTCTATTTCATTGTGTATGGGAATGTAGATTAATAAGAATGTTTTGGGAAGAGGTGAGGGTAACAATTGAAAAAATAATCTCAAAACAAATCATATTGAATCCTAAACTGTTTTTGTTGGGTCTGTACCCAGAAAAGCATAATTTTAATAAAAGTGAAAGAACATTCATAGATTTCAGTTTGCTTAATGCCAAAAAATGTATTGCACTATTATGGAAAAAGACTTATAGACCAGATGTGACTCAGTGGTTAAGACAGATGTTAACAAACCTTCCATTAGAAAGAATAACATATATACTGAAATCAAAGGAAATTGTGTTTGAGAATATATGGAGACCTTTTATTGATTATGTAAAAAATTTAAACATAACTCTTGAAGAAGAAGGTGAATGATATGTGCGGACCTTGTAAATTCCAAACTGGTGAACATAATATGTATACTTATGTGTTGGATTGTCTAGACTAAACAGAGGAGCATTGTTGAAGATTTGATTTTGTTGGTGGTTGTTGGTGTTTTTTAGTACATTTTTTTTTTTGTAGTACTTTAGTGTTAGTGTTTGATTGTTTGTATCATGTTTGTTTAAAAAAAAAAAAGGTTCAATAAAGATATTGTGGAAAAAAAAAGAATATGGATGGATGGATGGGTAATGTTTAAACTAGTTGCTTGTAGTGTGGCCGCAGAAATCTGAATGGGTTAATACAGTCAGCTGACGCGAAGCATTTCAATGAAGCATGTTAATTTCAACGGCAGTCCATGAGCTTTATTTGTTTTTCTAAAACAGGAGTTACAACAGCACTTCAATCACCACACCTAAAAATGGTTGTGGAACACCGATAAGTGAAGACCAAAGAATAACCTTTTTGTACATTTAAAAAGACATTTTCAATTAATTAATATGCAGCTACAGGAAATTGCATTAATCAATTTGGTACATAACTTGTTAGGCTCCAGCCCCCCCGCGACCTGTAAAGGATTAAGCGGTAGAAGATGGATGGATGGATGGATGGATGGATGGATGGATTTTCGACCCTGGTTTCCGCTGGACCTGTTTCACCAAAAAAAAATCGTGGTTATTGTGCCTTACCGGCACTTGAACATGATCCAGATGGAGCTGGTGATGTGGCTGACATCGGAGCCGATCCAGCTGGCGCTCCGCCAGACGCAGACACAGCGCCAGGAGAGTCCGCTGTGTCCATGTCCACTGAGGTGGACCCCTGTGATATGAACTGCGATTCTAGAAAGAAAATGCACGCAATTTAAAACTTAACACCAAGGTGCAACATGTACACAACACTCGAAAGTTTTTAACCGGAATACAATAAGCGTAATTGAGCGTTTTGTTCGCGCTAATACTTAACACAAAGCAAGCGTGAATCTGCAGTTGGCTGCAAAACAATAGGCAAGCCTCAGTAACAACCATTACCCACAATCTAACAACCTTCCTATTTCTTAAAAACAGTGAGCTTGGCACAGAAAGGATAAATTGGCGAAAAGACGCACAATATCAAAACAACACTCATCATCCACGGTTTCCGTGGCCGTGTCGAGGGCCTATGTCCATAGATCGCGTCCATCTCAGCAAACCACTTCCACTCCTTCCAATCCGCTGCACTTCAAGCATTGTGGTCCTTCACTGCTCGGTAATCGCTTTTCATCTTTTTCAGCTTCTCCCGACACTGTTTGGCAGTACGGATGTGCCCTTGGGAACCCATCTGCTTGGACACCTGCTGGTATATTTTTTCATTTCGAGTAGATCCGTCCAACTCGCGCTGGATGCCATCGTCGGCTAATATAGAAAGAAAATTGCGCACATCCTAATATATAATATTAGAAGTATATTATTATATAAGTATATTATACAGTATATTAATATAATATACTGTATTACAGGGGCGCACTGTGTTCACTGGCTGAACAACTACAAATGGCGGTCGTGGAGTAGATTCAGCAGAAAAAGTCGCTTTCGTGACGTTACGACCTGACCAATCAGCGGCGACCAGTCTCTTAAAGTCATATCACAGCCATACTCAGCTCTACTCAGCTCGGTTAGACCCTGCCCTGGATCAGGTACTAAAAAAGCACCTGCTAACCGGTGCTGGGGCTAATGGAAAATGCTCAAACGCGGGCTGAGTGGTGCGGTGGAGGGCTAAGTGAGGCTAGTGGAAAAGGCCCTTTAGTAGGTGGGGGGGTGCGTGAGTGTGTGTCTCTTCTCTGTGCTCTGGCTGATGGTCTCAAAGCGGGTGTAAAAGATGTTGCGATCCTCCGGCAGGCTGTCTGTAGAGCTAGCGGTGCTGCTGTTGGTCTTCTTGTAGTCTGTGATGTGTTGCAGGCCTTGCCACATGCGCCCCAGGTCAGGAGTGGAGTAGAGGTTTTCCAGCTTTTCTCTGTACTGCTTCTTGGCTGTTGTTATAGTCTCCCACATGCCAAAAACATGCATGTTAGGTTAATTGGCTGTTCTAAATTGTCCCTAGATATCTGTTTCCTATAGGCCCTTAGAATAGAGGGTTGGTACTAGTGAAAGCGCTTTGAGTGGTCTTTGTGACTAGAAAAGCGCTATATAAGTATAGGTTAGTTAGTTAGTAGTTAGTTCCTTAGTCCATACTTAGCAGCTTTGTACTCAGCCTCACAGCCTGATTTAAATGCATGAGAGCGAGCATGCAGCATCTGACGTACCTGACTGTTGATCCAGGGCTTCTGGTTGGGGAACTTCCTGGCCTGTATGGTGGGTACAATGGAATCAACACACATGCTGATGTACCCAGTCACGTATTCAGCGTAGTCCTGTATGTTAACAGAAGAATCCTCTTGAGTGGCTGCAGCTTTAAACACATCTCAGTGTGTGCAGGCAAAACAGTCTTGCAGGATGTTCTCAGTCTCTGGAGTCCAGCGCTTAATTTGCTTAGTAACTGGGTTTGTTTGTTTCAGCTTTTGTCTGTAGGCTGGGTACATAAACAGTGAGATGTGATCTGACTGTCCAAAGTGGGGGCGGAGTGCCGCTCTGTACGCACCATGTATGTTGGAATAAATATGATCCAATGTGCTTTTATCACGTGTGGGTATGTCCACATGCTGGTAATATTTGGGGAGTACGGTCTGTAAATTGCACTGGTTGAAGTCGCCAGCAACAATAAAAACAGCATCAGGGTGTTTTGTCTCTACTGCACTGATGACGTTGTGGTGGAGTTTGTTTAGTACTACTGTGTAGTTGCTCTGTGGACAGATGTATACAGCGGCCAAAAACACAGCGAAGGGAAGTCCCCCTTGCCTTTCATATGAAGGAAAAGGCAAGGGGGACTGATGAATTGCTGAGGATATATTTCACCAGCCACTACAATATTAAGTTATGTTCCCTATTATGTACCTGGCAAGTTAACCCCTTGAACTCTGTGAATTCCACGGGCGGTCACGTCTCTGCATCTTAGTGCATCTCAATACGCACTGGAAAAAAAAAAGCTGTATTTCCGGTCTTCCAGTACAGAGCCTTGTTACAACCTGAGAAAAAAGCTGTGTAATATATTCATTTTTTTGTGGAATTTTTAGAAAATTTTGACCTGAGCTTGAAAACACTTGGTTCTACATTTCTGTTGTGTTTTCCAGCCAGTATCTGACAGTTGTATGTTATTTACAAGCATTTGTATCTAAAAAAAAAAAACACCCAGGTGAACTTTCTTGTTACTCAGTGGCAGGAGCACTTAGAGAGATTATGACTGTTTTGCCAAAAAATTCAGAGTGTTTTCTTTTAAATGAGACCTACCCCATGAAGGGTTCCAAGGTTGTCATAGCCAGGAGCGGCACTGGGGTTAAGCTCCCAGTGCTCATAAAATGCTCCTTATGGCGTGCGTCTCGAAAAGCTTCTGACAACTAAGTCCAACTCCTAGCCTGCCCATGTGGTTTAGTCTCTAAGCCCGGCGGAACTGCTTTTACTAATAGGAGAAGGGGCGAGGGCGGATCTCTGGCGCCTTAAAACCAGATGCTTCGGGTAGATGGTGGCTCGTCAACCTGGGAAGGTAGCCCATCTAGGGGAAGGTAAACCCTGATTTCAAACCTCTGCTGCCTTGCGGCATACCCGGTCACGGGAAAGGCTTCGGGAGTCAACCCTGAGGAAAAATACGGAGTCGGAGCCCCTAAGGCAGTTCTATGTTGTGCGCAACATCGTTCTGGCAGCTCCTGCAACGGCGCTGGTGCCAAACTGTAGCAGCCCTGCTGTTCCTTTGGATTCATCAGTGACGTGGAGAGGGGGGACATGCTGCATGGGCAACATCTTGTCCTCCATATCTTCCTGCCCAGGCTTGAATCCTACCAACGCCCAACGCTGGAAGGTAGAACACCGGATCACTGGAGAGGACACTCCAGCTTCGCCTTTGGCGTAGACAAAACACGGGGAATGACAGTTACCGGTTATAAGCCATTGCACAATTGGCGTAGAGCGTGGCGCCAGGGGTTGTTCCCGACGGTGGGAGGGATCATCAGATCTCACTGGACAGCTACCACCCGCCTCAAGCTGGGCAGCCCCCAGCCAATAAGGTGTTGTCCCGCCACAGCTTGCTTTCCTCATTGGGTGCATGGGGATAAGGAGAAATCCAAACAGCAGGCTGAGAACCTTCGCACCAGGCAAGACAATAAAACAAAAGAGACCAACTCTAAAACTGGGAACTTGGAACTTCCGCACTATGATGACAGGACTCGCTGCTAACCTCAAGGACATCAACGACACCAGGAAGACTGCCATCATCAATAATGAGCTGAAAAGACTGGGAGTGGATATCGCCACTCTCCAGGAAACACGGTTGGCTGATGCAGGCACACTGAGAGAGAAGGACTACACGTTCTACTGGCAGGGAAAGGGCAGTGACGAACACAGGGAACACGGAGTGGGCTTCGCAGTGAAGAACACTTTGCTGAAGATGGTGGAACCGGGCAGCACTGGCTCTGCACGACTCCTCACCCTCCGCCTGAACACCACTCAAGGCCCAGTCACCCTCGTCAGTGTGTATGCCCCAACACAGACAGCCACACCAGAGGCAAAAGACGAGTTCTACGAGAATCTCGCAACAACTGTCAGGATCATCCCCAACTCTGAACAACTCATTCTCCTTGGAGACTTCAATGCCAGAGTGGGTGCTGACCACGACTCCTGGCCCTCCTGTCTTGGACCTTTTGGCGTGGGCAGAATGAACGACAACGGACAGCGGCTTCTCGAGTTCTGCACATATCACGATCTGTGCATCACAAACTCGTTCTTCAAGACCAAGCCCCAACACAAGGTTTCCTGGCAACATCCGCGCTCAAAGCACTGGCACCAGCTAGACTTGATCCTGACCAGGCGCACCTCACTGAAGAACGTGCTAATCACCCGTTCGTTCCAGAGTGCAGATTGCGACACAGACCATTCATTGGTGTGTTGCAAGGTCAAGCTGCAGCTGAAGAAATTCCATCGTGCTAGACAACCTGGAAAGGCACGGATTGACATCAGCAAGATGGCCCAACCAGAACTTGTTGAGCAGTTTGCCTCCACCTTTGAGAAGGAACTTGGTGTACCACAAGGAGGAGAATCTGCAAAGCAGAAGTGGGAAGAGCTGCGAAACACCATCTACCGCACAGCCTAGGCTACCTTTGGGACGAAGACCTCGAAGTCACAGGACTGGTTTGATGCCAAGTTGACCGAGATGACCCCCGTCATTGAAGCCAAGCGCTCAGCACTTGCTGAGTACAAGAAGTACCCAAACGAGAAGAATCTCCAGATTCTCAGGGCTGCGAGAAGCAAAGTTCAGCAGTCTGCTCGGCGCTGTGCCAACGAGTACTGGACTCAGCTCAGCCAAGACATTCAAACCGCTGCCATAACAGGGAACATCCGTGGTATGTACGATGGCATCAAGAAAGCACTTGGTCCGGCTCAGAGCAAGACGGCCCTCCTCAAATCTTCCACTGGGGAGATGATCACAGAGAAGAACAAGCAGATGGAGAGATGGGTGGAACACTACTCCGACCTCTACTCTAGACAGAACACCGTGACACCGTCAGCCCTTGATGCCATCGACTGCCTGCCATCCATGGACGAACTTGACGCCGAGCCAACCATCGACGAACTCAGTAAGGCCATTGATAGCTTGGCCGCTGGCAAGGCACCCGGCAACGACGGCATACCCCCTGACCTGATCAAGCACTGCAAGACCGCCCTACTGCTGCCATTGCATGACGTCCTCTGCCAGTGCTGGAAGGAAGGTGCCGTACCACAGGACATGAGGGACGCCAAGATCATCACCCTCTACAAAAACAAAGGGGAGAGAAGCGACTGCAACAACTACAGGGGCATTTCCCTCCTCAGCGTTGTTGGCAAAGTCTACGCACGAGTTGTTCTCGTTCGTCTACAGAAGCTTGCTGAACGTGTCTACCTCGAGTCTCAGTGTGGCTTCCGCGCTGAGCGATCGACGGTAGACATGATATTCTCCATCCGCCAACTCCAGGAGAAATGCAGAGAACCGAACATGCCTCTGTACGTCGCCTTCATCGACCTCACCAAAGCGTTCGATCTGGTCAGCAGAGAGGGCCTTTTCAAGATCCTGCCAAAGATAGGATGCCCACCAAAGTTGCAAAGCCTCATTGAATCGTTTCACACCAACATGCAGGGGATAGTGCAGCACGATGGCAACGTCTCAGAGCCATTCAACATACACAGCGGAGTGAAACAGGGCTGTGTACTTGCGCCAACGCTCTTTGGGATTTTCTTTGCTATGCTCCTGAGGCATGCCTTCAGCACAGCAGCAGAGGGAATCTACCTGCACACAAGATCTGACGGCAGGCTTTTCAACCTCGCCCGCCTGAAAGCCAGAACCAAAGTACGCGAGGCTCTAATCAGAGACATGCTGTTTGCAGACGACGCTGCAGTCGCAACCCACACACAGCAGGAGCTTCAGACCCTGATGGACCGCTTCTCCCAGGCATGCAAGGACTTCGGGCTTACCATCAGCCTGAAGAAGACTAACGTCTTGGCGCAAGGCACGGAAGCACCACCAACCATCACCATTGATGACTACAAGCTGGAGGTCGTGAATCAGTTCACGTACCTGGGGTCCACGATCAGCAACAACCTCTCCCTTGATACAGAGATCAACAAGAGGATTGGAAAATCAGCCTTCACACTCGCTCACCTCACCACACGAGTGTGGGAGAATCCCAAACTCTCTGTCAAGACGAAAATGGCAGTGTACAACGCCTGCGTCATCAGCACACTGCTCTATGGGAGTGAGACGTGGACAACATACGCCCGGCAGGAAAAGAGACTGAACTCCTTCCACTTGCGCTGCATTTGCCACATCCTGGACATATCCTGGCAGGACAAAGTGCCCAACACAGAAGTTCTGTCCCGCGCCGGCCTTCCCTCCATGTTCACTCTACTCAGGCAGCGCAGGCTCCGCTGGCTAGGCCACGTTCACCGTATGGAGGATGGCAGAATCCCCAAAGACGTCCTCTATGGAGAACTGGCGACTGGCAGGAGAGACGTTGGCCGCCCACAGCTGCGCTTTAGAGACGTCTGCAAGAGAGACATGAAGGCCCTGGATATCAACACAGAGCGCTGGGAGGACCTTGCAACGGACCGCTCCAAATGGAGAGGCACCCTGACCAGACAGCTCAAGGCGGGTGAAGAGAGACTGACTGCTGCAGCAGATGAAAAAAGGACCCGCAGGAAGAACCGCCACAGACCCAGCAGCACGGAGACCACCCACAATTGTGACCTGTGTGACAGGGACTGTCATTCGCGCATCGGCCTGTTCAGCCACAGGCGGTGCTGTTCCAGCAGAGTAGACGTTTAGGATTCTCTTCCATGGTCATCATAGACCGACGGAGGCCGACGAGACCCCATGAAGATGCTGCAAAGGGTTGAAGAACAGCTTTTGATTTACTTTGGGCATGTTATTTTTAGGCGTTTTTAGGGAAGTTGAACAGAGTTCAACAGGTTAAGATGACCTGGGTGTCCGCGGGTCCTTAAAAAGTCTTAAATGTGTTTGTCCAAAATTAAGGCCTTAATCATCCTTAAAAATGACAATTAATCCGTAAATCCACCTTTCAAAGGTCTTAAAAATGCCACAAACACAATGAACAAAATTGCAATGTTTTCTTAAGTTGTACAGTGAAATCTTTGTAAAGAATTTTGCGAATTTGTAATTACTGCTCTGCATTTTAGCACCACGGAGCAGAAGTCAGCGGAACCAACAGCAATCATTTGTTTGTGGGTGGAGGGGGCTATTTTCAGGTTTACATGTTAGCAGCTTGCACTTTAGTAGCTACTGGCAACGTCCGTCATGGGGAAATGTAAATTTAATCTTAGCTGGATGGATAAACCAACATTTGCGGCATGGCTAAGACCGGTTCAAGGA
This sequence comes from Pholidichthys leucotaenia, assembly GCA_020510985.1. Lineage (NCBI taxonomy): Eukaryota > Metazoa > Chordata > Actinopteri > Cichliformes > Pholidichthyidae > Pholidichthys > Pholidichthys leucotaenia. Next base: position 19,495,777 of record CM035841.1, read on the forward strand.
AATAACTATGAGGCCCGTTGTACGCTGTGCAAGAAGCACTTTAAACTCGGCTCGATGGGAATTAAAGCTGTGGAATCGCATATGCAGAGCGAGAAGCACAAAACAGCTGCAAAAACCCGCCAACAAATGCCTGTCATTTTTCAGCAGTACTGTTCCATCTCATCAGTACCACAGACTTCAGCTTCGTCTCCGATACCAGCAGCAACAGCAGCTCCAACCACAGCAACAGACCTCAGAGCAACCTTCGGGTCCACTGCTACACTTCAAGCAGAGGTACTGTGGTGTCTGCACACAGTAACCAAACACCAGTCCTATATCACCAACGAAGGAGTCAGAGACATTTTCCGAGCTATGTTTACTGACTCAGAAATTGCTAAAAACTTCACGTGCGGTAAAGACAAATCAGCTTACATTTCAAAATTTGCTTTGGCTCCACACATCATTAAACTCCTCATCACCGACGTTAACAAAGACAGCATTACTTTGATGTTTGACGAAACCCTCAACCAAACGACTGAAACGAAGCAGCTGGACCTACATGTCCGTTACTTCAAAGATGATCGAGTCCTATCCAGATACCTGGGCTCCCAGTTCATGGGTCATGGAACAGCTCAGGATTTACTGCACCACTTTCAAATAAGTAAGAACCCCACACTAAGAAATTACCAGTAATCTAGCAACATCTTTTTTTTTTCTCTCAATAGAATACTTATAAGAAGAAGTGTTACACATCGTTGATGCTTGTTATTGTTGTTGTTGTTGTTCTGTTTAAATATATCTTGATGACGTGATGTTATCATTATTGCAGTTCTGTTGTTTTAATCCTTCATAAAGGACAAATTTTATTTTTCAACTGAGAAATTAAGTGTTAAAACATTTAAAAAGGACTTCCTGTCTGTACACCATGGTGATAGCAGCTTAACGCTGAAGCTCCCAGACCCGATCCGTGAAAATACCTTGAAAATCAGATTTAACGGATTTTTGGAAGAGTGAAAATCAAAAGACAAAGTCATTATGCCTAAAGGAAAACAGAAGAGATCGACATTTACCAGGCCAAGACACGCATCAGCCGGAGAATCTGACCCGGAGGACATCCACTCAGAAGCGGAGGAGCTGAATGAAGCTAGCAACAAGGTTAGCTTAAAAATGGTACTTCAAGAATTAAGACAATTTCGCCGAGAGTGTTGGGCCGAATTTCGTGAAATTAAAGACGAAATAAAAAGGACAAACAGCAGAGTGGACCAGGCTGAGGACCGAATCATGGAAGCAGAGGAAAGAATAAAAGGGCTGGAAGAAACCGTGCTGGATTTACTTAAACGACAGTCAAGACTGGAGGCTAAGCTAACCGACCAAGAAGGAAGACTAAGAAGAAACAACATAAGAATTCATGGTCCGAAAGGAGTCGAGGACGGTTTCACCACAATGGCTGCATGCGTGGAATCCATACTGAGAGAGAAGTTGGAAATTCCCCAATCCATCGACTTGAAGATAGAAAAGGCGCACCGTACATTAGCCCCAAGGCCGTCGGCGGAAGCGCCACCAAGATCGGTGGTGGTGAAGTTCTCCAACTCCAGAATAAAAGAAGAGGTTGTAAGACTGGCTTAGCTGAAAAAAGGATTTATGCACCAAGAGAGAAAAGTTTTTGTGGAGCACGAGTACGCCCCGGAGGTCCTTAAAAAGCGTCAGGAATACAACGATGCTAAAAAGGTACTACGAGAGAAGAAACTTCCGGAAGCTGCAGGTTTTTTACGGGGCTGAGATGTGTCTCTACAACTCGGCGGAAGAAGCAACCACGGATATGGCGAGAAGAGGGCTCCTGGTAACGGTGTATAAACCCGCAGCAGACCCGATCGAAAGAATCAAGGCTCAAACGTGGTGCACACAGAGACCCTCAAAATCCACGAGCCAGCAGCGGGAAACCCAGCGCCAGAGCTATAAGGAAAAACTGAGTGTTTACAGGAGGGAATAACGATATTTTTAGTCAATCTGCGCATCCAACCCTCATCCTACAAGGTAACAAACATTAAAGGAGATGCAGAATCAGCAAGTATCAAGTGGTAAAACATTTCATGGAACAGACATAATATTAGAAACAAATAAGTCTTTAAAAAAAAAACAACTAGAAATGTGACAATGAACCACATGATCTCTCCACACTAACAAATACTGTATTAACGTGACTGTTTGCTGTGATGGTGGTGGGAGGTTGCACACAATTTCATAGGGTATAGGCATTAAAAAAAATAATAAAATCAAATCATTACAAGTTCGGATTGGGATCTGAAATTCACGTTAAAAACATGGGACAACTTACAGGGGTAAGAGAGGGCCCTCAACACGTAACAGAGTTTGAGGAATTTCCCTCAGAGCCAACACACCATCAAGGCTCTTTTAAGGTCACTAAAAAGACCTCAGCTCAGGAAGATCTTTTGTCAGTTTTTTGTTTTAAAGTTTTATATACTATGTTCTTAATGTTTTTTATGTTCTTAATGTTCTTTCGGTTTCTGAGTAGCATAAAAGAGGGCCACCACACTGTTATACTAAATAAGACAACACAATGGAGAAACAGGGTGTAACCAAAATAATCTCATATAATGTAAAAGGGATCCTGAATCCAGTTAAAAGATCCAAGATTCTAGGCAAAATGAAAAAAGACAAAGCAGGAATAATATTTTTACAGGAAACCCACCTAACAGACGTGGAGCACACTAAACTTAATAGACAAGGGTTTAAAATGATCTCTTCATCTTCATATAAGAGGAGGAGGGGGGTAGCGACATTGATCTCAACCAAAATTATATTTGAAAAAAAATCAGAACACAAAGATAAAGAAGGGAGATTCATCATGGTACTTGGTCGGCTAGAGGGAGAAGATATCACCCTGCTGAATGTATATGCACCTCCAGGGGCTAACTGGAAATTTTATAAAAATGTATTTGACCTAATGATAACTAAAGCCCAAGGTTTCGTGATATGTGGTGGAGACTTCAATCTAAGACTGAATCCATACTGGGATGCATCAGGTAATTCTCCACATCAAAATAACACTCAAAGTAGAAAAACTCGGATGCTACTAAAAGAAAAGGGAATCTGTGACGTGTGGAGGGAATTCAACCCCAGTGTAAAAGATTATACATTTTACTCAGCACCACATTCATCTTACTCAAGGATTGACTGTTTTTTTATGTTTAATAGAGACATTGGAAGAGTAAAAACATGTAAAATAAGACTGATGGATCTCTCTGACCACAGTCCGATCTATATGGACTTAAGTATCCAAAAATACACAAATAATACATTTTCTTGGAGGTTAAATTCAAATGTGCTGAAAGGACCACTGAAAGATGAATTGGAATCAGATATTCTCAGATATTTGGAAGAAAATGATAATGGAGAAGTATCCCCTTTAATACTGTGGGACGCATGCAAAGCTGTAATAAGGGGAAAGGTTATCGCAAAACTGGCAATCCAAAAGAAACTGAGACAAGAAAAACTAATCACAGAGTCAGAACTTAAAAAACGAGAAGAAGAGCACAAGGACAACACTCATTCTAATGACTCGCTCAAAATTAAGGAAATTAAAAAACAAATAAATGAGATCTACACAATAGAAATCCAGAAGAAACTTAGAAAATTACTAGCCTATAAATTGAGGAAACAACAAGCGGAGAGAGCAATCTACAAAATCAGAGACCCAGTATCAAAGGAAATAAAATTTAGAATTCAGGAAATTCTTAAAAGCTTTGAGAACTACTACAAGAACTTGTACTCCCTCAAAAAACATAAAAACGCATCCGAAGCCTTCCTAAATACATTAAGCCTTCCCCAACTTACTGAGTCACAAAATAAAACACTATTGTCAGAAATACAACCTAAAGAATTAGAAAAAGCAATTATGAAACTTAAAGCTAACAAATCCCCAGGAGCAGATGGCTTTACAGCAGAGTGGTACAAAACCTTTAAACAGCAACTATCTCCTCTCCTCCTGAAAACATTTAACTGTGTCCTCCACACAGAGGAAATCCCCCCCTCCTGGAGAGAAGGGGTCATTGCAATTATACCTAAACCTGAAAAGGATGAACTAGACTGCTCCAGCTACAGACCAATCAGTGTGTTAAATCGGGACTATAAGCTTTTTACCACTATCCTTGCCAAAAGGTTAGAAAATATACTGACACTTAATTCATTTAGACCAAATAGGTTTTATAAGACAAAGACAGACACAAGATAACATTAGACGCACTTTACACATAATTCATCATATAAAAAAATATAATTTAAATGCAGCCATATTGGGATTAGATGCTGAAAAAGCATTTGAGTCGGTTGACTGGTCTTTCCTATATAGAATCTTATCCAGTTTCAATTTTCATAACAACTTCATTAGAACTATCCAGGCATTATATAAAAAACCAACAGCTAAAATACGAATTAATGGTAAATTATCATCTTTTGAACTGGAAAGAGGATGTCGTCAGGGCTGCCCCTTGTCTCCACTGCTCTTTGCAATCTTCATAGAACCTGAGCCAATGGATAAGACAGAATCAAAAAATTCGAGGTATTACACTTGGTCAGAAGGAACATAAAATAGCACTCTTTGCTGATGACATTTTAATATACCTGGGGCAGCCGGACATTTCTTTTCCAGAACTAACCTCAGTTTTTTCAGAGTATGGAGAGTTATCGGGGTACGAATTAAACATGCATAAAACCCAAATTTTAATATTCAATTATGACCCAAATCAATATTTACTAGGCAAACTCAAAACTAACTGGGAGATGGAATCTATGAAATATCTGGGGGTCAATATCCCGAAACAGCTCAACAAATTTATAACACTAAACTATGATCCACTGATGGCAAAAATAAAATCTGATCTAGCAAGATGGAATACGATACCATTCTTGGGTACTGCACAAAGAACTGAAGCAGTCAAAATGAATATACTTCCACATCTTCTATACCTTTTCTAAACAATACCGGTAGAACCTCCCCAAAAAAACATGGCAAGAACTGGACAGAAGGATCTCAAGATTCATATGGCAGGGCAAGAGACCTAGAATCAGATATAGAACCCTACAGCTAAACAAAGACAAAGGTGGGCTCGCGCTGCCAAATATCAGGGACTATTTTAAAGCCGCACAAATTAAAACTTTAGTAGAGATATGTAACCCAGTCTACACTGCACAATGGAAGGAGATGGAATTCCAAATAACAAGTGACATTCCCCTACAGGCAATAATAGGGAACAATGCCTTACCTAAACTTTTCAATAACACTAACCCGTGGATAGAGACCCCGCTAAAAATTTGGTTTAAGATAGTCAGGGAGAATCAAACTAAAGAACCCTATCGATTACTGCAATGGATTGCCTATGATCAAGACTTTACTCCTAATAAAACAGACACTAGATTTAAAAAGTGGAAAGAGAACGGACTGATAAAATATTACGATTTTTTTTAAAGGGCAAACTTTAAGAAGTTTTGAAGATTTGAAAAAACAAGGTCTAATAAATCAAGACCTTTACAGGTTCTTTCAGCTGAGACACCACATAAACAAAATACTTGAAAAGGAGGATTTGAAAAGGGCCCAGTCAGGTGTTCTGAAGGTCTTCTTAATGGCATATAAAGAGATTCCAGGGATCAGATACATTTCTAAAATATACCTTGGTCTTCAAGACTTAAAAGGAGACAACACATCGTATATAAAAGAGAGATGGAAAAAAGAAGGGAATTTCACTTTACAACTGGAAATATGGGAAAAGCTAAATAAACAGCAATGGAAAAGTACCTCATCCCTGCAGTGGAGAGAATTTGGATGGAAAAATTTGGTAAGATTTTTCAGAACACCTGCACAAAACAAATTTACTTGTAAGGGGTTGAATTGTTGGCGCTTGTGTGGTGAAGAGACTGCAAATCATTTTCATGTGTTTTGGTCATGCCCAGTTATCCACCAATATTGGACCAATGTACAGACAATATTGGGGAAAATATTCAAAATAAAAGTTCCCTTTTCTTTTGTAACTTTGTATTTGGGTTTACTACCGGAATCACTGGAAAGACGGGGAGAAAAATACTTATTCACTGTTTTAATACTGGCAAGTAAAAAAGCTCTAACAAAAAAATGGATGTTGAAGGATTGTCCTACACCTGAAGATTGGATTAACGTGATTCAAGACATTTATTCGATGGAAAAGTTGACATTCGCACTGAGACAGGACATGGATGGGTTCTTGAACTTTTGGCAACCCTGGAACACATATGTGTCTTCCATCAGATCTAATCTTTGACAAATACCATTTCAATAATGGCACCTCTCTTTGTTCCAATGCTACTCACATACTGTTTTATTTATTTTTTTTTTTGCTCTTTTGTTTTGTTTTGTTTTTCTTGTTTTGTTTTTGTTTTTTTGTTCTTTCTTTAATTTCTTTTTCTTTCACTTAAAGGGTGTTGTAATAACTATTTTTCCAATGTTGTCAGAAAACAAAAAAAGGGAACATGTGATGAAAATGTAAACAATGCAATGCTGTAATGACATGTATACCCTTTACAAAAACTTTAATAAAAAAAACAACATTTAAAAAGAACATTTCTGAAAATGTCACATTTGTGTTCGACATTACACATGGGATTGCCATGCAGCAGGTATTTCCATCAGTTTGTTTACTTGTTGTTATATATATATTTCTGTTTTATTATATACAGTGGGGCAAAAAAGTATTTAGTCAGCCACCAATTGTGCAAGTTCTCCCACTTAAAAGATGAGAGAGGTCTCCAATTTTCGTCATAAGTATACCTCAACTATGAGAGGCAAAATGAGGAAGAAAAAAAAATCCATAAAATCATATTGAAGGATTTTTAATGAATTAATTGGTTAATTCCTCGGTAAAATAAGTATTTGGTCACCTACAAACAAGCAAGATTTCTGGCTCTCACAGACCTGTAACTTCTTCTTTAAGAGGCTCCTCTGTCCTCCACTCGTTACCTGTATTAATGGCACCTGTTTGAACTCGTTATCAGTATAAAAGACACCTGTCCACAACCTCAAACAGTCAGACTCCAAACTCCACTATGGCCAATACCGAAGAGCTGTCAAAGGACACCAGAAACAAAATTGTAGACCTCCACCAAGCTGGGAAGACTGAATCTGCAACAGGTAAGCAGCTTGGTGTGAAGAAATCAACTGTGGGAGCAATTATTAGAAAATGGAAGAGATACAAGACCATTGATAATCTCCCTTGATCTGGGGCTCCACACAAGATCTCACCCCGTGGGGTCAAAATGATCATGAGAACGGTGAGCAAAAATCACGGAACCACACAGGGGGACCTAGTGAATGACCTGCAGAGAGCTGGGACCAAAGTAACAAAGGCTACATCAGTAACACAGTATGCCGCCAGGGACTCAAATCCTGCAGTGCCAGACGTGTCCCCCTGCTTAAGCCAGTACATGTCCATGCCCGTCTGAAGTTTGCTAGAGAGCATTTGGATGATCCAGAAGAGGATTGAGAGAATGTCATATGGTCAGATGAAACCAAAATGGAACTTTTTGATGAAAACTTAACTTGTCGTGTTTGGAGGAGAAAGAACTCCATACCTACTGTGAAGCATAGGGGTGGAAACATCATACTTTGGGGCTGTTTTTCTGCAAAGGGACCAGGACGACTGATCCATGTAAATGAAAGAATGAATGGGGCCATATATCGTGAGATTTTGAGTGAAAACCTCCTCCCATCAGCAAGGTCATTAAAGATGAAACGTGGCTGGGTCTTTCAGCATGACAATGATCCCAAACACACCGCCCGGGCAACGAAGGAGTGGCTTCGTACGAAGCATTTCAAGGTCCTGGAGTGGCCTAGCCAGTCTCCAGATCTCAACCCCATAGAAAATCTTTGGAGGGAGTTGAAAGTCTGTGTTGCCCAGCGACAGCCCCAAAACATCACTGCTCTCGAGGAGATCTGCATGGAGGAATGGGCCAAAATACCAGCAACAGTGTGTGAAAACCTTGTGAAAACTTACAGAAAACGTTTGACTTCTGTCATTGTCAACAAAGGGTATATAACAAAGTATCGAGATGAACTTTTGGGATTGACCAAATACTTATTTTACCGAGGAATTTACCAATTAATTCATTAAAAATCCTTCAATGTGATTTTCTGGATTTTTTTTTCTCATTTTGTCTCTCATAGTTGAGGTAAACCTATGATGAACATTGGAGACCTCTCTCATCTTTTAAGTGGGAGAACTTGCACAATTGGTGGCTGATTAAATACTTTTTTGCCCCACTGTACTTAATTTTTATGCAACTGTTATGTACTTCATTCTTTTCCTAACTGCTATTTTATTTCTACATCTTAAGCACCTTGTAACTCTGCTTGATAAATGACACTCATTTCGTCCTCAGAAATCTACTCAGCAGCTGGACATGCAAAAGCTGCTCTCAGTCTACATGGATGGACCCATTGTCAACTGGAAGTTCCTGGAACTGCTTCAACAAGAGCAGTGTGAGCAGTGTTGGGGGGGCTCAGCTGATTGTGGTGGGGAGTTGTGGCCTCCACACTGTACATAATCAGATCACTGATGTCCAGGCACAGAAGCGAAAAGCTGCAGAGGAAAACTTAGAGGAGCTTAAGAAAAAGGCAAACTGTGATCCAGGTATCCACCAGCCTACACAGGGATGGTGATCAGCTTGCAGAAGAAGCTGAAGGAAAGACTGGAACCTTAATGGCTCAGATCAAACCAAAATCAAACACACTGAGGAAGAGATACAAAGAAAAACTGTGCAAATTAAAACAAGTGGAAGCAGAGCTGGAAACAAAGGCTACAGAACTCAGATCCATGCCATAATTATGGGAGTGAGGAGAGCATGGGAGAGCCCCTATATTCAGTTTAGAGATCTTGTTGTGTTCATTCATTCATTCATTCATCTTCTTCCGCTTAATCCTTTTCGGGTCGCGGGGGGGCTGGAGCCTATCCCAGCATCTTTGGGCGAGAGGCAGGGTACATCCTGGATGGACTGCCAGTCCATCGCAGGGCCAACACAGAGAGACAGACAACATTCACTCTCACAGTCATACCTAAGGACAATTTTGAATCCCCAGTTTGATGCCAGTTAACCTAACGTGCATGTTTTTGGCATGTGGGAGGAAACCGGAGAAATCCCGGAGCAAACCCACGCAGACACGGGGAGAACATACAAACTCCACACAGATCACTGTTGGTCGGGGGCTGGGATCGAACCCAGGATCCCCCAGCCAAGGGTGAGTTGCTGTGCTGCCGCAGTGCAAACCACTCCGCCACCGCGCCGCCCATCTCGTTGTGTAATGTTCTTAAATGTTTGTTTTTTTCAAATGCTACAAGCACGTTTTCATATTTGTTTGAAAGATTGTCAGATCATTCAGACTGTTACAAGTTGCCCGTGTTCTGCCTACAGAGTTGTGATCTTGATGTTTGCTATTTTTCAGCACTTTCAGTTCCATTAAATCTGTGGACAAAACTATTTGCAATGTGGTCACAGTTTTTGCTATTTCGCAGAAGAAAGGTCTTAAATTTGATTAAAGTGGCCTTAAAAATGGTCTTAAAAAGTCTTAAATTTAACTTCCTTAAACCTGCAGATACCCTGGCCATCGTCCAGGTGGGGAAAATCCTTCAGAGCATGGATGTCAAATCTATTTTCCAAAAGCAAGGGAAGAGAAGAGGCGCGGCCTTGTCTGGTCGATTGACGATGATTGCTAGCTGGTCCCACCAAGGTCTAGGGCGGGCTTTGAGGATGAGAAGAACCAACCGGGGCTTTGGGTTTAGCCCCGAGTCGAAGCCAATGTCTATTGTTGTGGTCCTGGACGTCTGAAGAAACGGGAGCAGGGGTGGAAGTAGACGGAGATGCGCTGAACTCACCCAGGTAGGTAGCCGTCTCTGCCAGCTGCGAGTTGGTTGCTGGAGCCGTTGTTTGCCCGAGAATTATGGTGTCAAGGTGGTCTTCAGCCTCCCGAATCTTACAGAGGTTGGAGAGTCTCACTTCCAACTCAGAAACCTTCCTAAGGAGGGACACACAGCTGACAAATGTCGGGGATGACGTTCCAGGTGAGAGGTGGATAGCCAGCCAGCCAAAAGCAGCTAAAAACAGCTAAAAAGGCTTAAAAACAGGTTAGCCTAGCCCAGTAAAACAGCCCAGCCGGGGGTCCGACCCACCCGCGTGTCCGATCGGGCTTTTCTGCTAGGCCAATACTAAGCTAACACCAAGCAAAAACTAATATCAGCAAAAAGAGATACAAAATTAAAAATGAAATCAATAAAAAGAAACAAAAGCGGACAAGATAACGCTTTGACGTGACGAGACGTTACCAGACGCCAGCGCATGCGCCAAGGATCAAAGTGATCATTTGGCCATCACTATCAAAAGCTGAACCAATGTCTATTCTGGTCTTGCTCCTTTGTTCATCATTTATTACTGGAGAAGGATAATGGAATGACTTTTTACTTGCAGAAGCAGCCATGGTAGCGTACTAATCACTGATTGGCAACACTAGCGCTACGTAAAAGCAACAGCATGTGACATCCAAAAATTAATTGTAATTGGATAAGAAAAACTCACGGAACACTTTTTTGTCATCAGAAATTTTCTGGAATGTAAATATTTATATGATTTACGACCCGTAAGAAATTACAATTTTTTTTTTCATCAATACACTAATTTTTTGAAAAACATTAGGACTTAGATTGTGCAAGTTTCTAAATGTTCTTGATGTATTATTTAAAAAAAAAATTCATAAAATTCTTCTGAATTTCACCTTTAACATGCATTTAATGCAATTTTGCTGTTGTCATGATATTGTGTTAATGTTTGTATTTGCTGTTGCACAAGAGTTTTCTGTATAGTTCGGTTCACTTCAACTTTATTTATATAGTGCCATTTCACAACAACAGCCATCTCATAGTACTTTCAACTGTAGGGAAAAACCCCACAATTGCAGAAAGATCCCAGCAATCAGGTGATCCCTGTGAGCAAGCGCTTGGTGACGGTGGAGAGGAAAAACTCCCTTTTAGCAGGAAAAAACCTCCAGCAGAACCAGGCTCAGGGAGGGGCATGTTCTTAAATTCCTATATCATAGGCGTGGTGGCACACTTCCAAGGGTGGTAGGCCACCACACGGAAAAATGAGCAGAGGAAACCCTGCCCTATCATCTGCTTTCTCTAGATCCACCAAGACACAGTGCAACTCCTTCTGACCTCCACACTTCTCCATCAGCACTCTTGAGAGCAAACATTGCATCTGTAGTACTCTTTCTTGGCATGAAACTGTACTACTACTGACGGATTGTCACTTCTCCTCTTAACCAGGCTTCAACAACTCTTTCCCATATCTTCATATTGTGGCTGATCAACTTCATGCCTCTGTAGTTGCTACAGCTCTGAGCATCACATTTGTTCTTGAAAATTGGTACCAAAACACTTCTCCACTCCTCAGGTCACTCTCCAAGATTGTGTTAAACAATCTGGTTTAAAAAGTCCACTGCCATCTCTCCTAAACATCTCCATACCTCCACAGGTATGTCATCTGGACCAACCACCTTTTCTCGTTCTTCATCCTCTTCAAAGCCGCCCTTACTTCTGCCTCGCTATTCCTCAGGATTTAATTGTTCACCATCTTTCCTTCATCCATCTTCTTCTCTCTTTTGTTTCCTTTATTCATCAGCTCTTCAAAGTACTCCTTCCACCTTCTCAACACACTCTCGTCATTTGTTAGTACATTACCATTTCTGTCCTTAATCAACCTAACCTGCTGCACATCTTTTCCAGCTCGATCTCTCTGTCTAGCCAATCAATACTAGTCCCTTTCTCCTTCCTTAGTGTTTAGCCTCTCATACAGCTCACGATATGCCTTCTCTCTTTGCCATGTGCCTGGATTCCAAATACTCCTGTCTACTTTATTCATCTTCCTGACTATCCCACCTTTTTTTTTTTTGCTAACCTATTCCTTTGAATACTTTCCTGTACCTCCTGATTCCACCACCAAGTCTCCTTGGCTTCTGTTGAGTCTAAAATACCTTAAACCCCAGTTCTTTGATACGACAGCCAAATAACCAGGCTGAGAGATGAAGTATACTTTCACTTATTTACTGAAAGTGAGATATGGATTACAAGCAGCGCTGGAACACAACTCTTGTCCAGGGACAAGAGTTGCAAATTAGCTAATAGCTATACACTCTATGTGCAACACATCAGATTGATTGTCTTTGATTAATTGTCTATGTTTATTGCACTGTCCCTGTCAAATAAACTAATCTACTACTACTACAACTCTTTAGGCAATTCCCCAAGAGAGTGTGTTACCCCAAAATAGAGTTTTGCATAGGCTCATAAAATTCACGTGACTCGCGGGGGTAAACATAAACACGCCGTAGGTGCCGCCATCTTGGATGGCAAGAGCAGCAGTTGCACTGTGACAACCCAGGCGTAACTTGTACTGTTTAGCGATCAGAATGAGTGAGGAGAACACACAGTCACAGTCTGACATAATAACATCCCTATCATCCTCTTCAACAACTGACACTACTATGGCCTCTGAAACTCTGTCCGCGATGTCTGTGTCAGATTCAGTGGAGTCATTGTCAGCAGTCATAACAGCAGACAAGTGTTTTTAATCTTGCTCCCGTGCGCTCCTCTGGTGTGCCGAAATGCCTCAGTTGGACGGAGGTGGCGGGTGTGGGGTAACCCCCACAGCCATGGACAAGCAGAGCGCACAGCTGGAGCAATTAGCAGAACAATGACTGCCAGTAATCTGCTCAGTGGGGATGATTTGGGGGCAAACGATGAGATATCTTTCACAGACGAAGGGGAGCAGGAGGAAAAGATATCGGAAAACGTGTCAGCGGAAAGGGATCTGGATGATGTGAAGTCTTCGCTGGTGAACGAGTCGGAAAACAACAGCAGCTCGTCGGACTTGGAGGTGAGTGAAGCGCGCTGCGTGTTTTTTTTGTTTTTTTTTTAAGGCTCTCCACGGCGCGCCGCGTTAAAACGTACCTGATTTTATGCACATTTACAATATTTTTCTCCCCTTTCATGTGTACATTGTCCTTTGTAGCAAGCAGAGAGGCGCCCCCAAACCAGACCCGACTCAGAAAGTTATGAGAAAGCGAGAGATTACGTCAGTGAAGGTAATTATTCAAAAATCCAACTTTTTTTTTTTTTTTTGCATTTCACACCGGCCATTTAATTTCCCGCTAATCCCCTTATCATTAATGACAACTTTCCCCTCATCCTTGCAGCATTGAGAAGGCAGCAAGATGGATCTCTGCATGTTTCCAAGCCAATCATTTCTGCGATTTTTATCTGCTGGGAACTTGTAGAATGACACATTTTCCAGTCCTGGTTGGCCGTATCTGTTGGTACATCCATGGGCAGCACAGGAGAACACCATTTTGCCGAGTTTGTAGGTACACGTGAGCTATGTGGTTTGTTTCACCCTGCTGCTGCTGTTGGTTCTTGCCATCCAATATGGCGGCACACTCTAACGGGCCAGTGCGGCACGCCCCCTGACGTCATATGCAAAAACTCAATTGAGCCCTGAAGTTTTTATAAGCTTAACCACTCCCTCATGCAAGAGGGAGGGGTTTTACCTCATTGTATCAACAATACATTTTTTGCTTATGTGGCAGCTCAGCTGTATGCAGAGTGGATTCTAACTGATTTCAACAATGAATTATAGGGTGTAAACTAAACTCTGCAGTGTAGCGTGTGAAGCAAGCAGATAAAGAAGTGTGAGAAAGACAGAGCAATCATGTCATTTTACTAACAATGCCCCCTGTTGAGGTGTCCTATTAGGGCATCTCACTATCTATCTATCTATCTATCTATCTGCCTGCCTGCCTGCCTGCCCGCCCGCCCGCCCGCCTGTAACCTAAACTTACATTTTTGCATCTCCCCCTCTTGAGATGGGTCTAAACCAGGGGTGGGCAATCATGTGCCATGGAGGGCCATTCCACTGCAGGTTTTCTACTCCACCCAGTCTCTTCAGCAGGTGTTTTCACTGATTAGCAATCCTTGAAGCTGATTAGAGCAAACACCTGCTGAAAAGAATGAGTGGAACAGAAAACCTGCAGTGGAATGGCCCTCACTGCCCACCCCTGGTCTAAACCCACCTCATAACCCTATTCTATCCCCTGTGTGTATAGTGTTTCTAAAGTTCGATATGTGCGTGATGTCCTCCTTCCGCCATTCGCATAGGCCTGCCCCTCTCAGGTCGCCATTTCTCCAGAGGACATTGGGTGTGGTGCAGACATCTTGAGTCAATATAGCTAACAATCCTATCTGTGTAAAATATATTTAAAACTAAGCTATCCTCATATATGCATATATATGTGAAGATGCATATACTGTATGCATATATGAATACATTCATATACATGCATCTATTCTTTTATTAATCATTTATCACAAAGGAAACCTGTAGGGCAGAAGCACAAAAGAGCAAAATCTAACACCATGTGAATGTGCATTGTACACCCTATAGCAGACCCTCAACTATCTCCTCGGCGTCTTCTAGATCCCCATCTAGGTTCAGTCGTGACACAACCTCGTCTTCGTCCTGGCAATAGGTGGGCAGGTGGGTCCCCTTGATATGGAGGCGGGTCCTTGGAAGAGAAGGCCACTAAAATAGATCTTTCTTTTATTTTTAATTTTTATTCTTTTAATTTTTATTCTTTAATCATAGGAATACAACAGCATCCACAAAAAACAAAGATCAATAAACTAATAATTACACTTATTAGGGCTCCTTGAATTATTTTTCCCCATTTGCCAAATATATTATCAAACCAACTACCTACAAGATTATCAATGCCAGATTAAGCTTTACTGAGCCTTTAGCTCTTATAAAGATTTTAATTTTTCTAAGATTTAAACTTCACTTTATAATTTATTAAAAATATGCAACTTATGGATTTTATAACTATTTTAGTAAGTTGATTAATTATGCTGTGGAGAAGTGTGGGGAAAGGACGAGGCTGAGTTTATTCCTCAGGTTCAGCTTTATTCACGATCACATTCTCCAACATTCAAAAGCAGAAAAAGAGGAGGAATATTTCCACATCTGTCCTTTTTATACCCAGGACATCAAACATACAGTCACATGGTACTTAATCAAACATACAGTCACAATGTCACTTCCTCCAATCTTAACATCATCCACCCCCTAGTCTCGGGTGGTCAAGAAATCCCTCAAGGCCATCTCCATGAAACTAAAGGCCAGATGTCACACCTCCTTGTTACTCCTAGGAGGCTCAGTCCCTTTGTTCCCTTAAGACTTGAAGCAAACAATAAGCATACAGCAATATATTTGTGGAGCATATGAAACCAACATATGTGCCCCACATGACCCCCCACCCAAACGTCTAAGATGGAACAATCATAACTAGAGATGCATGTCATAATAAAATCACTACATATCAGTCCACATGCCGCTTAGGCCTTAGTCTTCCGCCGTATTTGCTGTAAGCCAGCTTTACTGCCCCCGCAGTGTCCTCCTGCTGTGGGGCTGCTGCCTGTGGGTGAGAACTGTTAGTCAATCTCTTTAGGTGTTCTGGGGAATACTCTCTAGGGGGTCTGCCGCACCGGGGAGCCTTCGCCAACTGCACACTCTCGTCAGCTAGCACAAAAGCGAGTTTGAGCCTGTTTATGCCAATCCTCTCTTTCCTGCCCCCCAAATCCAGCAAAAAATGCTTATCCCCTGTTTCCAGCACCCTGTGTGGTCCGTCATAAGGTGGGCGTAAAGGTGGGCGGTGTGCATCATGTCTGACAAAAACAAACTCTGCATTTCTTAAAGTCTTAGGCACAAAAACGCGCGGAAAACTGTGGTGCGTGGGGCCCGGTAGTGTGTTCGGGCCCGTGCTACTCTGTAACCGCTGAGCTGGGGAGCACCCCGGCGCCGGATTATCTGGGAGAAATTCCCCAGGCAGCCGAAGGAGCTGTGCGAAAACTAGCTCGGCTGGGGAGTCTTCTAAATCCTCTTTAGGTGGAGAACGCAACCCCAATAAAACCCATGGTAGCTTGTCCACCCAATTTGTGTCCGTAAGCAACGCTCTGAGAGCCGCCTTCAATGACCTGTGGAAACGTTCGCATAGCCCGTTAGCCTGCGGGTTGTACGCGGTCGTGCGATGGATCATTGCCCCTAGGCTGTGGGCCATCGCTGACCAAAGCTCGGAAACAAATTGAGGTCCTCTGTCGGACGTAATGTCTGACGGGACTCCAAAACGTGCTACCCATGCTGTTAAAAACGCGCGCGCCACCTCCTCAGCTGTGGTTGACGACAGCGGAACCACTTCCGGCCAGCGTGTGTTGCGGTCAACCATGGTCAGCAGATGTGTGCACCCTTGTGAGGGCGTGAGGGGGCCTACAAGGTCCACGTGGACATGATCAAACCTTTTAGCTGGAATATGAAACGGCTCCAAGGGAGCCCTCGTGTGTCTGTGAACTTTGGCGCGCTGGCAAGCCATGTAGGCTGTTGCCCACTCTCTAACCTGTTTGCGCAGGCTCGGCCATACGAAGTTCTCTCCTACCATTGTGACCGACGCGCGCACTCCCGGGTGCGCCAGAGAATGGATCGAGTAAAAAACGCGGCGGCGCCATGCGGCTGGCACCACCGGACGCAGTCGTCCAGTGGAGACATCGCAGAGTGGGGGGGCATACCGTCTTGCAGCACCCTGTTCTCCAGCCTTAACCCTGTTGGTCCAGACTGGAGTGCGCGCATGTCCGCGTCGCTAACCTGCTCCGCGGCCATGGTCGCATAATCTATACCTACGCGGACCGGGGTCGCGCGTGCTTCCGCGTCGCTACCCTGGTCCGTGGCCGTGGCTGCAGAGTCTGCCCCCACGGGGCCTGGAGCCGCCACAGCACGTGAGAGGCAGTCTGCCACTACATTATATTTACCCGCCACGTGCTGGATATCTGTAGTAAACTCCGATATCGTGGCCAGCTGTCTCTGCTGCCGGCCCGACCAAGGTTCTGAAATCTTGGCCATCACGAAAGTCAGCGGTTTGTGGTCCACGAACGCGGTGAAACGGCGTCCTTCCAGCCAGAACTGGAAGTGGCGAATGGCCAAGTGTAGAGCTAACAACTCCCTGTCGAACGCGCTGTATTTTCGCTCGCTATCGCGCAAGGTCTTGCTGAAAAACGCGAGCGGTTGCTGGGCTCCATCTACATACTGTTCAACGACCGCTCCTATGGCCACTTCTGACGTGTCAGTAGTGAGCGCCATGCGGGCCGTTGGGAGTGGGTGTGCCAACAACGCAGCGTTTGCCAGTGCTGATTTGACTTGAGAGAATGCGCGCTCCTGCTCGGGAGACCATTCGATTTTATTTGCGGGTTTTTGCTTTTTTTGTGCAGCATACAATGGTTGCATGAGCTGCGCTGCGCGGGGGAGGAAACGGTTATAAAAATTCACCATTCCCAAAAACTCCTGTAACGCTTTGACTGTTTGTGGTTGGGGAAAATTTGTTATTGCGCGCACTTTATCGGGCAGCGGGACCGCTCCTTCTGGCGAGACGCGATGCCCCAAAAAAATCAATCTGCGCTACCCCGAACTGACACTTCGCTGAGTTGATTATTAACCCGTGCTCTGCCAACCTCCGGAAAACTGCTGTGAGGTGGCTTTCGTGTTCGTCTTCGGACGCGCTGGCTACCAATATGTCGTCCAGGTAGACGAACACGAAAGGGAGATTGCGCAGGACCGCGTCCATCATGCGTTGGAACGTCTGCGCCACGCCCTTAAGCCCAAACGGCATGCGCAAAAACTCAAAAAGCCCGAAAGGAGTTATTACCGCTGTTTTGGGTATGTCCTCAGCGCGCACTGGAACCTGGTGGTAACCGCGTACCAAGTCTATTTTAGAAAAAATGCTCACCCCCGCCAAATGAACCGAAAAATCTTGGATGTGCGGGATCGGGTAGCGGTCGTGCGCTGTAGCGTTATTCAACCTGCGGAAATCACCACAAGGCCGCCACGAGCCATCAGCTTTTGGGACCATGTGAAGCGGTGAAGCCCATGGGCTCTTCGAACGCCTGATGATGCTGAGTCTTTCCAGGTTGGCGAACTCCTCGCGCGCTATGGTCAGTTTAGCTGAGTCCAAGCGCCGAGCTTTTGCAAAGACGGGTGGGCCGGTGGTAGTAACAAAATGTTCCACCCCATGTTTAGCCACTGTGGCCGAAAATGTTGGCACCGTGAGCGCTGGGAACTGAGTGAGGAGTGTGTGGAACTTACCACCCACAGCTGTGACGTTGGCTTGTGCAGTTGGCAGGGCCACTCGAGCTGTACAGGGAATAGAATGAAAGGAGAGTGCATTAACCAGGCGTCTGTTAGCAAGATCAACCAATAAACCATGTGAGCACAAAAAATCAGCCCCTAACATGTTGAAATTGACTGCCGCTATGACAAAAGTCCACTCAAATGAACGGCCCTGCAAAGACAGAAGCAGAGTCCTCTCACCAAAGGTCTTAATCGCTGAGCCGTTTGCCGCTGACACCCGGGGACCACTGGAAGGCGCCAGCCGGTCCGCGTAGGAAGGCGTGATGAAGCTCAGCTGGGAGCCTGTGTCCACGAGGAAATGCCTCCCCGAGCGTGCATCCTTCAGGTAGAGCAGCTTGTTCTCCTCCCCGAGGGCCGCAGCTGCTACCGACCCCCGGTCTTGGCGTTTCCCGAGCGCTTGAAGTGGCACGGTGGAATGCACTTGTGCGCCCTCTCTGCAAAGCGGCGATGGTAGAAGCAAAGGACGTCGTCCGCTCCGTGTCGCCTGGCCCTTGCTGCTGCCGTCGTCGGTGAGTCTGGTGCTGCAGCCTCTGGCCCCATGCCGTCTCCGGACGTTGTGCCTTGCTCTGCTGCCGCGGCCGAAGCCGCGCTCCGTTTGTGGGCGTCGACGAGTCGTTGCGCCTCCTGGCCCAGCTCGTGGTAGTCTCGTCGGGCCAACAGAGGTGAACCAGCCAGGGTTACTCTCACCGCTGATGGTAGGGTCCTGAGGAAGAGGTGGGTGAAGATAAAGCTGTCATCGTCGGAGTCTCTCAACCTCAACATCTTCCCCATCAGGTCTGCGGGTCTGTCATTCTCACACTCCGTCAACACCAGGAGCCCCTCTGCTCGCTGTGGCTGATAAGTGCAGCCTTCAATGTGCTGTACTTGTCGCTGTCCGGTGGGTGGTTGACCAGGCTCTCCACCCTCTGGATTGTGTGGTTGTTCAGCTTCGCAACCACATGGTAGAACTTTGTGTCGTCTCTTGAGATTCTCCGGAGGTTAAACTGCGCCTCGACCGCGTTAAACCAGGAGCGCGGACTGTTCTGCCAGAAGTCGGGCAGCTGGAAAGTGGCGGCATTCGTCAGGCTGGCTTCTGACGAGTCCGGCTCGGGAGAATTACTTCTGCTCATGATACGTCGTAAGGTCACCAGTGTGGAGAAGTGTGGGGAAAGGACGAGGCTGAGTTTATTCCTCAGGTTCAGCTTTATTCACGATCACATTCTCCAACATTCAAAAGCAGAAAAAGAGGAGGAATATTTCCACATCTGTCCTTCTTATACCCAGGACATCAAACATACAGTCACATGGTACTTAATCAAACATACAGTCACAATGTCACTTCCTCCGATCTTAACATCATCCACCCCCTAGTCTCGGGTGGTCAAGAAATCCCTCAAGGCCATCTCCATGAAAAAAAAGGCCAGATGTCACACCTCCTTGTTACCCCTAGGAGGCTCAGTCCCTTTGTTCCCTTAAGACTTGAAGCAAACAATAAGCATACAGCAATATATTTGTGGAGCATATGAAACCAACATATGTGCCCCACAATGCAAAAGTTTTTTCTTTTTCTTTTTTCTAAACATTAATTGCTTTATAATAATCAACCAGATCCCGCAATTTCAATAACTTTAAATTTGTAAACAATAAATTAGTATGTTCAAGATACTCGACTTTGTGTATAACATGGACAGCCCTTTTTGTAATGTTAGCAATGAATTAAGTGTACTTTGATAATTGTTACCCCAGGCCTCTATACAATAGGTCAAATATGGAAATATCAATGAGAAATACAAGATATAAAGTGATTTGTCTTAATTTTATTTATGATTGCAATATTTTTTGCCACTTTGTTTTATATTTATCTGATGTGTGATTTCCAGCTACTTTTATCATCTAAAATTACCTTGTAATAGAAATTCACTAATTATGCATTTATCTATTGAAATCACATATTTTATAAGTGTGTGTGGGTGTGTTACAACATTTGACTGTAACTTTTATCCATATATGAACTGTTTTAATATGCTATATTAACAAGCTGTTTGATATGTCTATTGTATTTTGTGTTCCAAGATAAAATTTTATGTCACAGTGACCAGCTAAAGGGTTTCATGCTCTCACTCCCTCCTCCCTTCTCTCCTTACCTGGGAGTAAACTGCTTGATGGCCTTGAAGCCCTGTACAGTTATGCAGCTGTTGCCTTATCATATATACCTTTTTTTATACTTCACGTTTCACTTATTGCAATAATCCTAAATGGGGTATTAAATTGATTTAAAATTCCTTAATACTATCAAAGTTTGCATAGAGACTCCGACTATTAATATATATGATTGTCAATGTCTGATCCAAATTCATAATTCCATTTAATTGTTGATCATAATAAGCACACTTACTGTTAATATGATTAAAATAGTTATTGTCTGGGTCAGTATCTCCTTAAATGTCTTGTGGTTGCTGTTCAGTATTGACAAAGGTTTCAGCTTCAATTTACCGTAATACACTTTCATTATTAAATGAGGAAAAGAAAAAAAAAAGAAGAAACACTAAGGGGGGGTGGGAGAACACAAAAATCTCCACTCATAATCTTACTGCACTATTATTCATACATCAGAACTAAGGTTTAAATTTATCTTAATTCCTCCCTTTGTCTAATCATTATTATAATAATTGTATTTAAATTTCAAAAATTTTATGAAGTATCTGTTATCTGTCTTTGTGCATCTTTTTGCATCTGATTAGAATTTTAGCATTACAAAGATAATAAACCACGGACTTCTGCCAATGCCCGAGTTCCTGGAGGCATTGTGCACTTGATACAGTGGGACTTGTGCCAGTACCCACTTAATTTTTTGTAAAGCAATTTTAATAAATGTAAAAATCTGTATTTTCTTTGTAGTAGATTCTAAATTGTGAACAAATCTAAATCTAAGTCCCACAGTAAACATAAATTCAGCACAAGTTGGACTATCTCCACAAGGTCAAAGCAGCAACCTTCAAGAAAGACAAAACAACCCAAACTGCAATAATCCACATAAACGGCTTTTTCTAATCTATTTGTTAGGGCCCCCTCAATATTGCCAACCAAGCCATCAATTTGTAACCATTTTACCCATGTTTTTATCGTTATCCAGTTTTGTTGCCATTTTAATCCAACCGTCTTTAAATGTTATAGTCTAATATTAATATCTTATAGCATAGAATAAAATTATGATTTTATTTATTTCCACTTCCTCACGACAATATTGCCTCACACATCACCGTGTTTTTTACTATAATTAGTTTAGTTATATTATTATATATCACCTATGAACCGATCGTCACGATCGAGTTACTTAAAACTTATGTTTATTTCACACACAGTAGGTCTCTATCTAATGCGGGAAGACCGACTATATTTTAGAAACGTGCTCGTTGCAATTTCTCTGGCAGTTACAACCTTTTTTGGTCTGAACTAAATACGCAAGGGATGCCAACTCTGCTTTTTGAAATCAAGCAACGATTCCAAGGGGTTGAAACCTTTTGGCAAAGCTGTGCATCAGCCGAGTAACACTTCTTTTTCGGCAACCCTATATCAGTTACCTCGGGGTTAAAACCTTTTACCCGGACTATGCAATGCACAACAGGACAACACTTCTTTTTCAGTGGACCCAAATAAATACTTTCCACTGCGGGGTTTAAACTGATTGCCCAAGCTACAAATGCAACGGGGTAACTCTACTTTTCAGTGACCTCAATAAATACTTGCCACTGTGGTGTTGAAACCGATTACCCAAGCAACAAACGCAACGGGGTAACTCTACTTTTCAGTTAGTTAGTTAGTTAATCCCTTCACACCTGAAGGTGTATATGGGCGGCGCCTATCTCTGTTTCTCTGACCCTAGGCCACACAGCTACTGTAAGTAGTGAAAGCTACAGCGGGGGGGTCAGTCCTCTGGTAGCTCTGTGTGTAACTTTACTTTCCCCATTCCATTATGCGGAGCACCACGCTAGAAGGCAGAAAGCACCATTTTTATATGGTCTTTGGTATGACCCGGCCGGGATTTGAACCCCTGCCTCCTGGGTGTGGGGCGGATGCTCTACCAACTGAGCCACCACTCCGGTACTCTACTTTTCAGTGACCTCAATAAATACTTGTCACTACGGGGTTTAAACCAATTACCCAAGCTCTAATATTATGAATTCAAGACCATACCTCAGTTTCATTCCACAATTAAAATCACACGTGCATGAGTATTTAATCTCTACAGAAAGGGCTGTCCCCGAAGGGACAGGCAGAAATTTATTGAAAAAGGTTTTCTGCTCACCTCATCATTTTACAGCCGCCAGTCTGTAGAGAAAAAATCCTCACACCGTTTACAAAACCAAAACTAAAATTTAGCCTTGTAACCGGGCGGAAACACCAAATTGTTATGTCTAAAATGCCTTAAACCCCAGTTCTTTGATACGACGGCCAAATAACCAGGCTGAGAGATGAATTATACTTTCACTTATTTTACTGAAAGTGAGATATGGATACAAGCAGCGCTGGAACACAACTCTTTAGGCAATTCCCCAAGAGTGTGTTACCTCAAAATTGAGCCCTATAGTTTTTATAAGCTTAACCGCTCCCTCATGCAAGAGGGAGGGGTTTTACCTCACTGTATCAATAATACATTTTCCGCTTATGTGGCAGCTCAGCTGTGTGCAGAGCTGATTCTAACTGATTTCAACAAATGAATTATAGGGTGTAAACTAAACTCTGCAGTGTAGCGTGTGAAACAAGCAGATAAAGAAGTGTGAGAAAGACGGAGCAATCATGTCATTTTACCAACACGTCCTTCTTCTGTCCGCTGGATACACCACATATCTTTTACCCGTTTTCCTGAACACTGCGCTTTTCCAGTCATCTGGTAATTCTTCCCTACCACCCAGAGGCTGTATCAACTCCTTCGGGATCTCTGTGTGACCTTGTTCCTTCTGTAACTTCCCCCACTTAATCTTTGGCCCAACCTTAATTCTCCTCCTCATCTTGCTTTCCAAAGTCATCCTACAGACTACCATCTGATGCTGTCTAGCTGCATTCTCCCCTGCCACCACCTTGCAGTCTCTTATCTCTTTCAGTTTTTTCCTTCTGCATATGAAGTCCACCTTTGTGCACCTTCCTCCACTCTTGTAAGTCACCCTATGTTCCTCTCTCTTCTTGAAGTATGGGTTGTTATTTGGGTTGTTACATGTCTGACGTATTTCCTCATCGGTGTGAAACTTTTCTCATAAATTCCTGACTTTTGTCTGATACATTCATGTTTCTTTCTTGTAGTTTTGCCCTTTTTTCAGGTGAAAGCAACAGCCCCTCTAAATGTCTGTGCACGTCCCTGCTGTTCTTGGTAGGAAAACTGAAAAGATGACAACTATGATTGTGATTGACTGTTGTTACCTGATGCTGCATTCACTTGCATTAATTAATCTGAATTAATGGTAAGAGTTTAGGCTTAAAATCAGCTGAAAGTGCTCTGTGGTAACTAGGGATACAAGTTATCATTTCATGAATCAAGAGTTTATTCACCTTACCAGTGGATTAACAATTAATTAATAAGCAACAGCAGAGATGCTAATCACTCCGATTTCCAGACATAAAATCTGCCCTCCGCTTTACCTGTGAAAAACTCCGCTTTTATTTTGTCAAAAATAAATAAATTTTGACGGTGGATAAAATAAGCCGACATCGACGTGCTAAGAGCATTTTGAATGCCCGCGTATGATAGGGCCTCGAGGGTATAAACTGCGCATCAGTGTGCCGAGGTTTATCGATGTTTTCCGAATGCATGAGAGAACCCGTATGTAAACGAAGCAAAATGGCGGAGGCTACCATGCCGCCGAAGAAGAAACAAAGAGTAAATGCACACAACCAAAGGTTGAAAGAGGAATATCGGAAGACATATCGGTGTTTTACTGCATCGAAAATCGGTGAAACTTATGCTTTTTGTCAAGTGTGTAGAACGGACGTTCTAGTTTCTCATGGAGGCATCGGAGAACACACCAACTTCAAGAAGAAATATCTATGCTAGTGGCATTGACTGATGTAGCTGTGATTATTGAGAGCTGTAGATGCTCTCTTTACAGGGATGTGATTTTTTCCGCTAATTCATCTTCCAGAAAGATAAAGTACGTTAAGTACATTAGTGGCTTGTGGTCCACGAACGCAGTGAAGGTGCGCCCTTTCAGCCAGAACTGGACGTGGGGTATGGCCAGGTGGAGAGCCAGTAACTCTCTGTCGAACACGCTGTATTTACGCTCACTGTTGTGCAAAGACCTGCTAAAAAAGGTGAGTGGCTGCCGAGAGCCAGCAACGCATTGCTCCATGACGGCCCCTATGGCCATGTCCGAGGCATCGGTATTGGGCGCTATCTGAGCCACCGGGTCTGGGTGCGCCAGTAGTGCAGCGTTTGCCAGAGCTGTTTTAACCTCAGAGAACGCCTGCTCCCGCTCAGGAGTCCAGTCGACTCTGTCCACCGGTTTCCGTTTCTTGAGTGCGGCGTACAACGGCTGTATGAGCTGGGCTGCGCGGGGGAGGAAACGGTTATACAAGTTAACCATCCCCCAAAACTCCTTTTTTTTTTTTTTGTTACTTATTTGTACCCGTAGGTAGATTTGGTTTGCAGTCTGGTGACAAGTCACCGGCTGCTGGTCGCTGCGTGCGCGAGCGCCCTAAACCTACATGTTTTTGGTGTGCGGGAGGAAACCGGAGAAATCCCGGAGTAAACCCGCGCAACACGGGGAGAACATGCAAACTCCACACAGCTCACTGTTGGTCGGGGGCTGGGATCGAACCCACGATCTCATGATCCCCGCGATCCCCCGGCCGAGGGTAAAACTGTGCTGCCACAGTGCTAAACCACTGCGCCACCGTGCAGCAGTGAGAAGAAAAAAATAGCAAAACAATTTAGTTAGATTACTTTTATGATTCCAAACAGTTAGAAATTGACAGTGCACAGTGGACATTGACTCATAACTTTTGAATATTTCTAAGACTTGGCTACATCAGTGATTGTGCAAAATGAACTGCTCAAGACTCAATGGAGATTGAAACTGGTGATCTGAAATGAATGCTGAAATTATGAAAAGTAATGGTATGTTAGAATTTTATTTCTATTATGGAATAGATAAAATTAACTGATTTTGATTTGATCAAGTGTTAAAGCATGTGATGGATAATGCTTGTTGGAATATTTTAGGAATGCTGTCTTCTTGGAACATAAGTCAATATTATACAGTAATAAGTGTCATTCAGCTGTTTGTTTTGTCATTTAAGCACAGTTCTGGTACTTAAAAATCATAAAAACCAAGGAGCTTCGGGGGGCTTTGCCCCCCTCGCCCCCCCCCCCCCCCCCCCCCACCCACCAGGGCTCTGCCCCGGACCCCGCTGGAGGACTGCGTCCCCCAGACCCCCTGCTAAATTATCAGATAATTTCCCCAACCCCAAATCACATCCCTGCTCTTTATTTTGGGTTCTTAGTTTATATTTTCTTTTATATTGCTAAGATGAACCTAATTACTATTTATGCATATCTCTTATAAATGTTGAGGGGGATGCCCCCTCTCGCGCTTACCCCCGCCTCGCACCTACGGTGCTCGGGCAGCCATGCATTATTCCACTTTCCCAAGTCTGAGGGTTTGCATCTCTGCAACAGTTTTGCTGAGAATCTGAATTCCCTTGGTACAATACGGTCTTTCTGTCTATAATGTAAACAGCTAAATACTGTTTTTGATGTACTGAATAAAACATGAACATCACATTTGTCAATGATTTACGGTCACATTTGCAGTTATTTTTTTTTAGTGTGTACTATGTGCTGGTGCATCTCGATAAATTAATTGTCTCTTATACCTGCCCGGTGGATCATAGTGAAGAATGCATCTGTTTTCTGATTGTTGCAGGAACAGGTTGGTGAGAACGTTTAGCTGGTCGGTGTCGGTGGTTCGGCTCCTGTTCTGCTCCTCATGGATGAATAGCTGATTTAGCTCTGTGGAGACCTGCCATTGATGGTCTGTGCTGAGTGCTGGAGAATAAAGAACCACATAGAAGTCCACGTTCTGAGGCTAACTGAACTAGCCTCATCCTGCTAGCTCTGACCGTCAGCAGCCACATCACAACGTCTGGAGGAAGTAAACAAACCGTAAAGATGTTTTCAGGTCGGCGTCTGAGAGAGTTGGTGAGAGAGCGACTGGCTGCTTCTGCTGCTGAAGAAATAATAACAGAGTTTGAACTAATCACCAACCAGTACGAGGAAGAGATCGATCGTCAGCGCAGACTACTGAATATGCGCTGGTGCTCCCAGATAAAAATCCACAGAATAGGTATGTGGGACTATAATGGTGTGAATGAGGCTTTAGAAAACTCTGGATCTGTTTTTCAATCATGGTTGTGTCTTAAATGTGCAATCTCTTGTTTTTAAATCCTAAATTTGTCACATTTTTTTCTTCTTCGGGCAGCACTGTGGTGCAGTGGTTAGCACTGTTGCCTTACAGCTAGAAGGTTCCTGGTTTGAATCCCCAGGCTGGCAGAGGTTGGAACCTTTCTGTGTGGAGTTTGCATGTTCTCCCTGTGCTGTGTGGGTTTACTCCGGGGGCTCCGGTTTCCTCCCACAATCCAAAGACATGCATGTTAGGTTAATTGGCTGTTCTAAATTGTCCCTAGATATCAGTTTCCTATAGACCCTTAGAATAGAGGGTTAGTACTAGTGAAGCGCTTTGAGTGGTCTTTGTGACTAGAAAAGCGCTGTATAAGTGCAGGTTAGTTAGTAGTTAGTTATTCATTTGTAAAGTGAAACTCTCTTTTTGTGACTTTTTTGTCTTTGTTCCTCCAGATTTCTCACAGCAGCCTGAATGTAAAGTGGAGGAAGTTGTGGCTGAGCAGCAGCTCTGCAACCAGGAGAGGAACTCTGTCCTGGACCAGGAGGAACCAGAAGCTCCACAGGTTAAAGAGGAACAGGAGGAACTGTGCATCAGTCAGGAGGGAGAACAGCTGGTAGTGAAGCTGGAGGCCGATCCCTTCATGGGGACTCTTGTTTGTGAGGAAAAGCAGCAGAGTGAAGCAGAACCAAACAGTGAGCAGCTCCTCTCTCACAACTCTGCTGGAACTGAGATCCAAGATGAGGAAGGAAGCCAGCATGTAGACTCAGGATCCACTAAAGAAGAAGAAGAAGAACCCAAACCAAAGAAGAGACGACTGAAAACAAGAAGTCACAGGAACAGTGATGACGACTCTGTGACCTCAGAGACTCTGTGTGAGAATGAAACAGGTAAAAAGTTAGAAAATGTTCAGGTTGAGTCTTTGAGAAACTGTCCTAAAATAAAACAATAATATTATAAATGAATATTTTCAACAACTACATGAATCTGATGTACTTGTACTGGTCTTGGTTTGTGTTTGACTTTGACTGATCTAACCCAGTGGAAAAATAATTTAAACTCTTTGACTATACAGTTATACAGTGAATCTGGAAAGTCTTCACAGCGCGTCACTTTTTCCACATTTTGTAATGTTACAGCCTTATTCCAAAATGGATTAACTTCATTTTTTCCTCAAAATTCTACATACAATACCCCGTAATGACAACCTAGAAAAAGTTTCTTTTTTTTACATTTTTGCAAATTTATTAAAAATAAAAACCTAGGAAATCACATGTACATCAGTATTCACAGCCTTTGCCATGAAGCTCAAAATTGAGCTCAGGTTCATCCTGTTTCTACTTATCATCCTTGAGATGTTTCTACAGCTTAATTGGAGTCCATCTGTGGTAATTTCAGTTGATTGGACATGACTTGGAAAGGCACACACCTGTCTATATAAGGTCCCACAGTTGACAGTGCACGTCAGAGCACAAACCAAGCACGAAGTCAAAGGAATTGTCTGTAGCAGAAAAAATTCTGCTGCTTTGAAGGAACCAGTGAGCACAGTGGACTCCATTATCCATAAATGGAAGAAGTTCCAAACCACCAAGACTCTTGATAGACCTTTCCAGATGTCTAAACCAAGCCATCGGGGGAGAAGGGCCTTAGTCAAGGAGGTGACCAAGAACCCGATGGTCACTCCATCAGAGCTCCAACATTGTTCTGTATGGTAGAGTGGCCAGACGGAAGCCACTCCTTAGTAAAAGGCACATGGCATCCCATCTTGAGTTTGCCAAAAGGCACCTGAAGGACACTCAGAACATGAGAAACAAAATTCTCTAGTCTGATGAGACAAAGATTGAACTCTCTGGCGTGAATGCCAGGCATCATGTTTGGAGGAAACCAGGCACCACTCATCACCAGGCCAATACCGTCCCTATAGTGAAGCATGGTGGTGGCAGCACCATGCTGTAGGGATTTTTTTTCAGCAGCAGGAACTGGGAGACTGGTCAGGATAGAGTGAAAGATGAATGCAGCAATGTGCAGAGATATTGTGGATTAAAACCTGCTCCAGAGCGCTCTTGACCTCAGACTGGGGTGACGGTTCGTCTTTCAGCAGGACAACGGCCGTAAGCACACAGCCAGGATATCTGTGACGGAGTAGCCTCGTCACTGACTGAAGGTACACAAACACTCATACAGATGGCTATATGCACACTCACCTACACACAACTATGTACTGTGGGTGATTTTTCTAGCTTAAGCGGTGTGCACGTACACACTTGCCATACATTTTTTCATTTACTTCTGTTTGTAAATTCTCTGTTTTTTTCCCCTTACCTGTTTTGTAGTGCAGCCAGGGGTGCACACTTGGTTGTTCTGCCACACTGAAAAACATACACTCGTATTTCCATGCCACGTGGACTCGTTTTTGTTTGTTCCGTTGCGCGTCTGCCCATCTGCCTCTGTTCGTGGTTCAGATGTCTAATGAGCTAAACAGATGGAATCAATTGAGCAGATGAAATAGGGTTGTTTTTTTTCACACGCCTTTTGGTCAGGTGATCCAGGGGGTTGTGGTCATAATTTTTTTTTTTTTTTTTTTTTTGTAACTTAGATTTTTATTCATTTTTCATTATATATATTGCATTCAGATCACAGTCTACATTTAAAAAAAACAAAGGGGCTAGAGTAAGAAAGGGGAGAAAAAAAAAGGGGGGGGGACAAATGTTGGAGCATCAAGTTTTTAGTTTCCATCTCTTAATTCTTCTGGTTTTTCCAGTGTCTTTGGTTATTCTTTCAATTTCTGTCTCGTTGTTGCACTTTGTAGTGTGTCCATTTCCGCCATTTTTTTTCATATAGTCCTTGCATTCTTTGTCGATATGTTAGTTTTTCCATCATACGTATGTCCTCAACAATGTCAGTCCATTGCTCTTGGTCAGGAAGAACTTCTGATCGCCATTTTCTTGTGATTGTTTTTTTGCATGCAATCAACAAGATTTTAACTAGATATCTGTCCTCAGCCTGTATTACATTGTCTCTTTTAAGATCACATAAGTACATCAGGTTACAGTTCATTGGTATATTATATCCTAATATCCTCTGTGTTGTTACATGTATAGATTTCCAGAATGATGAGATTTTGCAGCATTTCCAAAACATATGTGAGTGGTCTGCATTTTGAGCCCCACATCCCCTCCAGCATAAAGATTGGGTATTTGTATATTTTCCTTGAATCTGTGGTGTAATGAAAAAGCGAATCAGGTTTTTCCATCCAAATTCCCTCCATGTCCTTGAATTTGTTGATGTGTGTTGTGTTTTCCATATTTCCTGCCAGCTTTCTTCTGTTATGTTTAAATTCAGCTCTTTCTCCCATTTCTCCTTTATATAGTTACTTGAATGATTGTTTGCCATAAGTTTCTGATATAGCTTTGAAATAATTCTTATTTTATTTCCTGTATATGAACTTAAAATGAATTGTATAATCTCGCTCACATCTGTTTGGAGGTTATGCCTAATCTTCTTCATATAATAGTCTCTCATCTGCAGATATCTGAAGAATTCCGATCTTTCTAGTTTAAATTTTCTTCTGATGTTTACAAAGCTCCCGAGATCTTTTTTTCCGATATTGCCCCATGCTGTGATTCCCTTGTTCACCAGATTTTTGTATCCCCTATCTTGCTTTGCCGGTTCAAACTGACTGTCAAATGCTACCCATTTCAGTAGTTTTATGTCTTCCTTTATATTATGCTTTTGTACTATTTTATACCACAGTTCCAAAGTAAATTTAATGATTGGGTCTATTTGTTTGATTTGCTTATATGCATCTTTATCTCCTATTATGCTTTGTACTGGGAGTCCCTCAATTTCCTTTTCCATTTCTTTCCATTTTGCCTCATATCCTTCGTCACACCAACATATGATATATCTTATTTGTGCTGAGTAGTAATATTCCTTTAGACTCGGTAGGCCCATGCCTCCTTTCTCTTTTGGTAACTGGAGAGTTTTATATTTCACTCTTGGCTTTTTACCTCCCCAAACAAATCTCAATATCATCCTGTCCCACTTTGAGAACTGGGCACCTGGAATCTCTGTTGGTAGAGCCTGGAAGAGGTAAAGCAGTCTAGGTTGTATGCTGATTTTGACTGTTTCAATTTTTGAATTCAGATCCATATTTAAGATTGACCATCTATCAATATCTTCTTTTATTTCTTGTTCCAACCTATCATAGTTTGCTTTATAGATTTTGCTTAGATCTTTAGGTATGCTCACTCCAAGGTATTTTATTTCTTTTTGCTTCCAGTTTAGTTTGATCTTATCAGTTATCTGGTTTAGAGGGTTATAGTGGAATGTCAGTATTTGTGTTTTTGTTATGTTTATCTTGTATCCTGATAATTTTCCAAAATTTTCTATCAAGTTCATCATTTCCATTATTGATTCATCTGGTTGTTCAAGGTAAACTATAATATCGTCTGCAAATAGCCCAATCTTGTGTTCTGCTCCCTTTATTGTTACACCTTTTAATTTCTTATTTTGTCGTATCGCTTGAGCCAATGGTTCTATGAACAGAGCAAACAAGGTGGGCGATAAGCAGCATCCCTGCCTAGTTGATCTTTGTATATTTACTTTGTCTGTTAAGCTACCGTTTATCTTGATTCTTGCCACAGGTTCTTGATACAGCGTCCTTATGCATTGTACTGATTTTTCATTAAATCCAAAGCGTTCCAGCACACTATATAGGAATTTCCAGTTAACCCTGTCAAATGCTTTTTCTGTGTCTAAACTCATTATTACTGCGCTTTTCTTTTCTTTATGTATTTGGTTAATTATATGTATTGTTCTCCTGATATTGTCATGTGTTTGGCGTCCCTCTATGAATCCAGTTTGATCATCTTCTATCAATTCCGTCAAGAATGTCTTTATTCGTTTACATATAATTGTTGTATATATTTTATAATCCACATTTAATAAAGAGATTGGTCTATAGTTTCCACATTGTTCTCTATCTTTCCCTGGCTTTAAAATAACTGAAATAATGGCTTCGTTCCATGATGGAGGTATTTTGTTGTTGTTTAATGTCCAATTAAATGACTTTAGGAGCTGTGGTGTGAGTTCTTCTATAAACAGTTTATAAAACTCAGAGGGGTATCCATCACTACCTGGTGATTTACCGTTTTTAAGTGACTTAATCACATCTCTAATCTCTTGTGTTGTTATTTCTGCTGTTAGCTTTTCATTTTGTTGATTTCCTATTGATGGCAAGTCCAATGTGCATAGAAATTTTTTAATATCCTTAGTATTTGTTTCTTCAGTTTGCGAGTATAGTTCTTGTTAGAAATTATGGAATATTTCTTCAATGTTTTCTGGATTAACTGTGATTTTATTTGTGATGGGGTCTTTAATCTTATATACATTATTCACTGTTTGTTGTTTTTTAACCGTTTTGTGGCTTTTGGTCCCGTTTCATAATATTTTTGCTTTAGATATCTATTTTTCCTTTCAATTTCATCTATTTGTGTTTCTTTTATCTTTATTTTTTCTTCTTTAATTTCTTGGTATATTTTTGGGTCATTTGTGCTTTGATGTTTACGTTCTAATTCCCTCAGTCTCTCACATCTTTGTTCATATGTTTCCAGTTTAGACTTATTTGCTTTTCCTGTTTCAACAATTAATTTACCTCTCAACACGGCTTTTAGTGCATCCCATAGTATTGTTGGGTCCACTTCTTCATTGTCATTCTCTTGGATATACTCGTTTATGTTTACTTTTATTCTTTCTTTCATTTTTTCATCATTTAACAGTCCTACATTAAGTTTCCATGTTGTTTGTCGTTTTCTATTGTTTAAATATATTTCCATGTATATAGGATTATGATCTGATATTTCTGCCCCTCCAATCCGACAATTTCTCACCCTGTGTCTGTCACCTTCATTCATAATTTTTTTTTTTTTTTTTTTTGAATGCAAAAGATGCAATAGACTTACACAATGGTCCTCTCCGGCATACAACTAGGAACATACCGGTCGCTATGGAGGGTGAGAATATGTATGGGCACATAATCATACCATGTAGGATAACTAAATAGACGGTTATGCTGTTTCATCCCACCTAGCAACAATGCTCTGCACTGTGTGTGTTTATATATTTACATATTTATTCCATCTAGCTACAATGCTCTGCACTGGGTGTGTTTATATTTATATATCTATATATTTATTCCATCTAGCTACAATGCTCCGCACTGTGTTTTTATATATCTACATATTATTCCATCTAGCTACATTGCTCCGCACTGTGTGTGTTTATATACTTGCATATTTATTCCACCTAGCTGCAATGCTCCATACTGTGGGTGTTTATATATTTACATATTTATTCCATCTAGCTACAATGCTCTGCACTGTGTGTTCATATATTCATATATTTATTCCATCCAGCTACAATGCTCTGCACTGTGTGTCTGTGTGTGTGTGTGTGTATATATATATATTTTATAGTAATATGTACATATGTATATTAGCTGCTCTTGCTTGCTTGTTTTTTCTTGCCTTCTGATTGTTGCTCTGAGTGTTGCTATCCCTGTGCTGTTGCAATCCTGGAATTTCCCCGTTGTGGGACTAATAAAGGCTTATCTTATCTTATCTTATCTTATAAGGAAGTAATCTATTCTAGAGTGTACTTTATGGGCTGCTGAATAATGTGTATAGTCTTTTTCAAGTGGGTGCAGGTCCCTCCATATGTCTACCATACCCATTTCTGCCAGTAAGGTTCTTATGAACTTTGTTACATGTTTTTTTTGTCTTCTTAACACTTGTTGTGTCAACTTCATGATCCATGACGGCATTTAAGTCTCCTCCACAAATTAGGACTCCTTCACTGTGTGTTGCTATGAGATCAAACAGATGTTGAAAAAAACCCTTGTCACTTTCTGGTGGGGCATAGATGTTCACTAATGTGATCTGCATACCATCTATTCTTCCCTTTATTATTACATATCTGCCTTCTTTATCCTGGATTTCTTGTTCACATTCAAATTGCATTTTATTTGAAATTAGTATCATATATCGTATAGTGAGGGTGTGCTGGGAGCGTTTGGCTGAGGCCCCTGTCCGGGAGGTCTTCAACTCCCACCTCCGGAAGAACTTCAACCACATTCCGAGGGAGTCTGGAGACATGGAGTCTGAATGGGCCATGTTCTCCACCTCTGTTGTTGAAGCGGCGGCCCAGAGCTGCGGCCGAAAGGTGGTCGGTGCATCTCGTGGTGGCAATCCCCGAACCAAGTGGTGGACACCAGTGGTGAGGGGGGCCATTAAGCTGAAGAAGGAGTCCTATCAAGCTTGGTTGGCTTGTGGGACTCCCGAAGCAGCTGAGGTGTACCGGCAGGCCAAGCGGAGTGCAGTTCGGGTGGTTGCTGAAGCAAAAACCCGGGTATGGGAGGAGTTTGGTGAGGCCATGGAACAAGACTTTCGGTTGGCCTCAAAGAGATTCTGGCAAACTGTCCGGCGGCTCAGGAGGGGAAAGCAGCTCCCCGTCCACACTGTGTATGGTGCGGATGGGACACTGTTGACTTCGACTGGGGATATCGTCGGGCGGTGGAAGGAATACTTCGAGGATCTCCTCAATCCCACTGATACGCCTTCCACAGAGGAAGCAGGGTTTGGGGACGAGGGGGATGACTCGCCTATCACAGGGGCTGAGGTCGCCAAGGTGGTTAAAAATCTCCTTGGTGGCCGGGCCCCAGGGGTGGACGAGATTCGCCCCAAGTACCTCAAGGCCCTGGATGTTGTTGGGTTGTCATGGTTGACACGCCTCTGCAACATTGCGTGGAGGTCGGGGGCAGTGCCTTTGGCATGGCAAACCGGGGTGGTGGTTCCTCTCTTTAAAAAAGGGGACCAGAGGGTGTGCTCCAACTTTAGAGGGATCACACTCCTCAGCCTCCCTGGGAAGGTCTATGCCAAGGTACTGGAGAGGAGAGTCCGGCCGTTGGTCGAACCTCGGATTCAGGAGGAGCAATGTGGTTTTCGTCCTGGCCGTGGCACATCAGACCAGCTCTTTACCCTCTCGAGAATTCTCGAGGGTTCGTGGGAGTTTGCCCAACCAGTTTACATGTGTTTTGTGGACTTGGAGAAGGCATTTGACCGCGTCCCTCGTGGATTTTTGTGGGGGGTGCTTCGGGAGTATGGGGTATCGGGCTTGTTGTTACGAGCTATTCGGTCTCTGTACGACCGTTGTGAGAGTTTGGTTCGTATTGCCAACACTCGGTCGGAGTCATTCCCAGTGAGAGTTGGACTCCGCCAGGGCTGCCCTTTGTCACCGATCCTGTTCATAATTTTTATGGACAGGATTTCTAGGCGCAGCCAGGGAATGGAGGGTGTCATGCTTGGTGACCACAGGATCTCATCTCTGTTGTTTGCAGATGATGTTGTCCTGTTGGCTTCATCCAGCAATGACCTACAGCTCTTGCTGGGACGGTTTGCCGCTGAGTGTGAAGCGGCTGGGATGAGAATCAGCACCTCCAAGTCCGAGTCCATGGTCCTCAGCCAGAAAAAGGTGGATTGTCCTCTCCGGGTTGGGGACAGGCTCCTGCCCCAAGTGGAGGAGTTTAAGTATCTTGGGGTCCCTTGTTCACGAGTGAGGGGAAAATGGAGCGAGAGATCGACAGACGGATTGGAGCAGCATCTGCAGTGATGCGGACGTTGTACCGGTCTGTTGTGGTGAAGAGGGAGCTTAGTTCTAAGGCAAAGCTGTCGATTTATCAGTCAATCTCTGTTCCTACTCTCACCTATGGTCACGAGCTTTGGGTAATGACCGAAAGAACGAGATTGCGGATACAAGCGGCTGAAATGAGCTTTCTCCGTAGGATTGCTGGACTCACCCTCAGAGATAGGGTGAGGAGCTCAGTCATCCGGGAGAGGCTCAGAGTAGAACCGCTGCTCCTCCACATTGAAAGGAGTCAGTTGAGGTGGTATGGGCATCTGATTAGGATGCCTCCTGGACGCCTCCCACTTGAGGTGTTTCAGGCACGTCCCACTGGGAGGAGACCCCGGGGCAGACCCAGGACTCGGTGGAGAGACTATGTCTCCCAGCTGGTCTGGGAACGCCTTG
Source organism: Pholidichthys leucotaenia (assembly GCA_020510985.1). Classification (NCBI taxonomy): domain Eukaryota; kingdom Metazoa; phylum Chordata; class Actinopteri; order Cichliformes; family Pholidichthyidae; genus Pholidichthys; species Pholidichthys leucotaenia. Next base: position 19,531,524 of record CM035841.1, read on the forward strand.
GTATCCCCTCTGAAGAGCTGGAGCAGGTGGCTGGGGAGAGGGAAGTCTGGGCTTCTCTGCTTGAACTGCTGCCTCCGCGACCCGGACCTCCGGAAAAGCGGTAGAAGATGGATGGATGGATTAGTATCATAACCCCTCTTTTAGTTCCTCCCTTAAATGAACTGTAGTAGGAGTTCTTATAGCCAAATCTCTTTAGTTTCTCATGTTCTGTCTTGCTCAAATGTGTCTCTTGCATGAATATAATTTCGGCTTTTTCCTTCTTGAATTTTCTTATTATTCTTTCCCTTTTAACAGGTGAGTTCAGACCATTCACGTTTAGTGTTATTATCTTAAGATTTTTACCCATATTCATGTTTTTCCATTTTTTTAACTTGTGCTCCTAGCCCCTTTAACAACAAAAATAACACATATTTATATAAAAACACATTAAAAAATCTCGACCTCCGTACTTTGGGCCTTTCTTCTGCCCACTGTTCCCTGTTGGTGGGTGGAGGGAATGTCCTCACCGAGTGAGGGGCCCTCCCTAGACCTGTATTTACTATCCAAGTAATAGTCATTAGTCTAGAAATGTCCAACAAAAATCACTTAAACCTCTCCTAGCCGTTTGTTTCTCTTTTACCTCGTCTTCTTGGCCTTCATTTCTTCTGTGCCTTTCTTAATCTTTGTTACAATCTAGGCTTTCAGCTGAAAGCCTTGCAGTTTTTCCTGGGCCCGCTGTTCCACGTCTCTTCCCCTTCTTCTGCCGTTCACTCGTCTCCACTCCGGCTGTCGTGATGCGTTCAGTGCCGCCGCTGCTCCAGCTGCTTCCTCCGGTACGCTCACCACAAAGCCCCACTCCGTCATGTCGCGCGCTGCCTCTCTGGCTGTGTTGTATGTCTTCACGCCGTCCCCCCAATGAATCCTCATCTTCGTTAGCGGTGTTTGGAATCTAATTTTTTTCTCTTTCAGCGTTTTTTTAATGTTGGCATATTTCTTCCGCTGCTGCACAATTTCTGTCGGGTAGTCATGATCAAAGAATATCTGTTTGTCGCCGATTCATATCTTTTTTTTCCATGCTTGTGTCAGGATTCTTTCCTTTACATCATATTTCAGAAAGTTTATCACAACTGACCTGGGTGGAGAGTTTGGTTTTGGGTTCTGTGCCGAGGCTCTGTGCGCTCGTTGAATCTGCAGATCCGCTTCACCGGGCAGCTCCAGCTCTTTTTTTAAGAACTGATCCATGAATTTCGTCACCGAGTTGCCTCCAATGCCCTCCGGGATCCCGAAGATGCGTATATTGCTCCGTCTGGACCTGCTCTCCAGGTCGGTTATTTTTTCCTGCATCCTCTGCGTTTGTGCCGTCAGGGTCTGCAGCCACTCGCTTGCCTCGCTCTTCCAGTCTTCCAGCTCCGATATTCGGGCCTGTGCTTCTGTCATACACGCCCGTTGAGAGCGCAGCTCCTCCATGTTTTCAGCTAGCTTGCGCTCCATTTCTCTTCGGAGGCCCATAATTTCCTCCTTCATCTCTTTTTTCAGCTCTTCCTTAAGAGCCGCTAAATCCTGTTGGAGTTGCCGCTTGAAGTCTTTTAACTCTTTACCTAAATTGGCGAAGCCACTGTTCATGGTATCGAGTTTGGCATCCTCCATTTTCCCTGCTGCAGTCACCTCGTTTTTTTGGGCCTCGTGTTCAGCGATTTCTCCTGCGTTGTTGAAGAGGAATTCTTTAATTTTACCCTGCTTTTGTCCGTGTGCCCGGCTCCTTCGTGTTTTCATCCCTTGGTTTATTGATCCGTTTATGTCGAGTTGGCCATTTACCGATGATTTTTAATCCGGCTAGGGAGAGCTCTCTGTTTAAGCGTTATGTCTCTCCGCCATCTTCCCGGAAGTCTCGTGGTCATAAATTTTAACAAATATTTCTTTTGTAAATGGACTGACTTTGTGTGGGGAAAACTTGTTTTTGTATTTAAATACTTATGTGTAAAATATACTATATTGGAAGATGGTGCATTGTAAACTGTTTTTATAGAAATATTTATTGAAGTATGGTTTTTCCATGAATGATACGCCCAGTGGGAGGAGCTTGGTCTTGAAAATGGGGTTGTTGTGGGTCTGAACAGTCAGTCTGAAGTTTGTTGCAGAGGAGGCAATATGTGTTCTGCTGTCTGTAAGTAAGAGGGTGACCCGTTTTCTCCCATTTTGAAGGAGTTAATAGAGGACTCCATTTTAAAGAGACAATTTGGGTTTTTCTCCATTTGTTTCCACTGTTTTATCCTCCTCAGTTGTAGATAATTTTGCACTTGGGAGGCCGGCAAAATAAAAAGGCTCATTAACATCTAATTTTCAATTCAGCTTTATTTATATAGCGCCATATCACAACAGAAGTCATCTCATAGCACTACCAAATGCAGGGAAAACCCCACAAAATCTGCCCGACTTTGCCATCATTTTTTTTGAGTTGAAGAAGTTGAAGTAGAACCCTGTGACAAAATCAAAGGAGTGGCTTCAGGACAACTCTGTGAATGTCCTTGAGTCTCCCAGCCAGAGCCCAGACTGGAAGCCAATTGAACATCTCTGGAGAGATCTGAAAATGGCTGTGCTCGACGCTTCCCATCCAACCTGATGGAGCTTGAGAGGTGCTGCAAAGAAGAATGGATGAAACTGCCCTAAGATAGGTGTGCCGAGCTTGTGGCGTCATATTCAAAAAGACTTGAGGCTGTAATTGCTGCCAAAGGTGTATCAACAACGTACTGAGCAAAGGCTGTGAATACTTATCTAACTAACTAACGAACCTGCACTTATATAGCGCTTTTCTAGTCACAAAGACCACTCAAAGCGCTTTCACTAGTACTAACCCTCTACTCTAAGGGCCTATAGGAAACAGATATCTAGGGACAATTTAGAACAGCCAATTAACCTAACATGCATGTCTTTGGATTGTGGGAGGAAACCGGAGCCCCCGGAGTAAACCCACGCAGCACAGGGAGAACATGCAAACTCCACACAGAAAGGTTCCAACCTCTGCCAGCCTGGGGATTCAAACCAGGAACCTTCTAGCTGTAAGGCAACAGTGCTAACCACTGCACCACCGTGCTGCCAGCGTATTGGGAAGAGGCCGCCCACCTCCGAGCTACAAACACACAGACGGCCATAGCCACCATCTACCAAGCTAGGCTAATACTGCTATATACGGCTTCTTTCTCGCCAGCTACTTATGGACATGTGATTTCTTAGTTTTTTATTTAAAATCTCAAAAAAAAAACTTTTTCATGTTGTCATTATGAGGTATTGTGTGTAGAATTTTGAGAAAAAAAAAGAATTTAATCTATTTTGGAATAAGGCTGTAACATAAAAAATCATGGCAAAAGTGAAGCACTGTGAATTCTTTGCAGATTCACTGTAGTTTGCACTTCAAATGAGTTTTCCTTTTGCTTCAGTGTACCAGGTGGAATAATTGTCTGCTCTAGCCAGTTAGCCATTAGCCCCTGCTGGCAACTCCAACAGGAATCAATGCAGTATGTGGTTATTTGTGTATAAAAACACCATAGTGACATGTTCAGAAATAGAAGTTGGACTAACTAGAAGAGACGTATAAAACAGAATTACTAATAAATAGTACATTTTATCCTATTGTTGATGTGCTGGGAACGGGCTCACCGTCACGTCACATCTGGTGACATATCAGAAATGTTAGTGAGATCACGCTAGTGAGATCATGGTGGACCCTAACAAAGCAACAGGGTTGTTTTTTGGAATATTTTTATTGATAGCCACTCCAGATAGACAAATTAATGTGTAACAACACTTAAAATTTAAAGTTTTCATCCTGTGTTTCCTTTTAGAGCTCAGGGAACCATGTTAGCATGTGGAAAAATAATTTTGTCCCCTTTAAATTACTTGTTGAATCTGAAACAGATTCATCAGTGCTGTAATTATCACATGCAAGGATCAGAACTATTGGTTACCAGGTGGTGACTTTTTGGCCAGTTAGTGTCTTTATTTTTTCTGGTTTTTCTATTACTAGCATTTTCTGTGCCTCGTTGTCCTTCCAGATGCTCCACAGCTACATGACTGTAAGGAGGAGGAGGTTCTCACTGTCCAGCAGCTCTGTAACCAGGAGAGGAACTCCAGTCTGGACCAGGAGGTGCAAGATGCTGCACAGGTTAAAGAGGAAGAAGAAGAACTCTGTAGCAGTCAGGAGGAAGAAGACTTTGGACTGAAACAAGAGACTGATACCTTCATGGTGACTCCTACTGATGAGGACAATGACAAGAGTGAAACTGAAGCCAACAGTGAGCAGCTCCTCTCTCACAACTCTGCTGACACTGAGAGCAAAGACCAGGGAGCAGGTAAGAATGTAAAGCCAGGATCAAGTAAACATGAAGAGCCAAAGAAGCGACTTGACAGAAACAGAAGTGACCGTAACAATGTAGACAACTCCTCCATGTCAGAGAATCAGTGTGATACTGACACAGGTGAAAAGTCTGTAAAATGTTCTGATCATGACAAAGACTGTAAAAATGAATCCCAGAAGAAGAAACATCACACTGTTAAGTCACATGTTTGTAACACGTGTGGTAAAAGATTAAGGCAGAAGCAATATTTATCACGTCATGAGAGAATTCACACAGGTGAGAAGCCATTTTGTTGTGAAACATGTGGGCAGAGTTTTAATGAACGTGGTAGTTTGAAAAGACACATGAGAATTCACACAGGTGAGAAGCCATTTTCTTGTGAAACATGTGGGCAGAGTTTTAATCAACGTGGTCATTTGCAAAATCACATGAGCATTCACACAGGTGAGAAGCCATTTTCTTGTGAAACATGTGGGCAGAGTTTTAATGAACGTGGTAGTTTGAAAACTCACATGAGAATTCACACAGGTGAGAAACCATTTTCTTGTGAAACATGTGGGCAGAGTTTTAATGAACGTGGTAGTTTGAAAAGACACATGAGAATTCACACAGGTGAGAAGCCATTTTCTTGTGAAATTTGTGGGCAGAGTTTTAATGAGCGTGGTAATTTGAAAACTCACATGAGAATTCACACAGGTGAGAAGCCATTTTCTTGTAAAACATGTGGGCAGAGTTTTAATCGAATTGGAAATTTAAAAACTCACATGAGAATTCACACTGGTGAGAAGCCATTTTCTTGTGAAACGTGTGGGCAGAGTTTTAATCAATGTAGTCATTTGAAAACTCGCATGAGAATTCACACAGGTGAGAAGCCATTTTCTTGTGAAACATGTGGGCAGAGATTTAATCAATGTAGTCATTTGAAAACTCACGTGAGAATTCACACTGGTGAGAAGCCATTTTCTTGTGAAACATGTGGGAAGAGTTTTAATGCTTGTGGTAATTTGAAAACTCACATGAGAATTCACACAGGTGAGAAGCCATTTTCTTGTGAAACATGTGGGAAGAGATTTAATCAACGTGGTAATTTGAAAACACATGAGAATTCACACAGGTGAGAAGTGTGACTTTGTCAGAAAATTGTACATACATCATTTTATAATTACTAACATATAATTGTATATCATTTTATAATTACTATTACTAACATCATTATCATTATCATTGCATAATCATCTTATATGATTAAAGTGTATACTGCATGTATCTTCTTTGAGTTTATAGCATACTGTATTATTTCTGGGTAATAAGTGGACCTACTGAGTGTCCTTCATTAAGATGTGCTTAGAAGTGAAAGTGTTTCACCAGACTAGACTGTGTACATGATAAGGGGTCTGGGGATAGGGGAGAATTAATCTTGTTTTCTTATAAAGTGGTGTGACTATGATTAACTTGGAGTCTGTCACACACCTGCAAGGCCATGTTGTTTTCAGTCCAGGCCAGTGTTTTGTATACTCATATTATGACTACATATTGTATCCAGCAGAGGTTTTTGTGTTTGTATGACTGACTATGTATAAAAGCCTCCTGATTGTTTTTTATTGCCAGTGCTGGATTTTGCTGTTAAAGGTGTTGCACTCCTGCAGTAAAGAGCTCATATGAGGAATATACTTGTGTCATGAATCTTATTTGACGTAACGAACCAACATACGATCACTCTGAGTTTCCAGATTCTGACATACTTGGTGCCGGTGACCCGGATGGGTGATATCTAGGTGACAGATAGAGGCGATGCACTCTCCGGGTTGAAAACCATGCGCATGGTCTGACTGCATACAGTCAGTATTGGACTCCCCATTGAGGAAATCTGGACGGCGCAGGACTCTAGACGTCGTCTAGTGAAGCCCATCTTCCTCGATAAAAAGAAAGAAAAGTAAGTGACGTCTTTTTTATTAGAAGATTCTCTAAAATCCAGCCTTGAGTGAGTAATGTAAAATAGAATGTATTCTTAAATATGTTACAAGAATCTCCAAATCCAACTACAAGTGACTAACACGATAAGTAAATAAAGTGCGCGGAGGTAGTTGCAACGAGATAAAAAGTTTTGGTTGGGTTGAAATCCCTGGTCTGGGACAAAAATAAGTTTGGGTTGAAATCCCCGAGTTTGGAACTAAAAATAGAATATCAGGTCGCGGTTATGATGTAATGGTAGTGTGACGGTGTTTCACACTTTTCCTGGCAAAACATTTTAATTCCTGTGGAATTACTAAGGGTTGAAAAAATAATAAAAACAGCAAAAAAGGGAAAAATGGGTAACTGTGTGTGGAAGAAAGAGAATAAGCAAAAAACTAAACAGCAGAAAAGAGAACAGACAGCGCGTTGAACAGTAAAAATTACAATGACCGGTTAAAAGAAAAGACCAGATAAAGGATCCTGAAAAACATCTAAACAAATGGGAAAAAGACTATTCTTTCAAACCCACACTGGATGTGGATGAATGCACAGCCTTGGCGTCGACAGTAAAATTTACAACTAAAATAAAGATAAAAACAATAAGATAAATATCAAAACCAACCGAGCATTTAACCATTATTAAATGAAAAAGATAATCCTCCCCCAGCTTAACAATGCTGCGATCCTAAGGAGGGTCCATACAGCAAATTATTAAAAGAAGCCCAAGAGGGACTTCCGGTCTGGACGCCATGGTGATAGCAACTTAACGCTGAAGCTCCCAGACCCAATCCAAGGAAAACATCTTCAAAATCAGACTTAACGGATTTTTGGAAGAATAAAAATCAAAAGACAAAAACACCATGCCTAACCAAAAACAGAAGAAACTGACATTCCCCAGGCCAGGACGCGCAGCGGCCGCAGAATCTGAACCGGAGGACCTCCGTTCAGAAGATGAGGAGCTGAACCTAGCTAATAAGAAAGTTAGCTTGAAATCACTATTTGATGAATTATGAGGATTTCGGGCCGAATTTCATGAATTCAGAGAGGAATTAAAAAGGACAAACAGCAGAATGGACCAGGCCGAAAACCGAATCTTGGAAGCTGAAGAAAGAATAAAAGTGCTTGAAGATTCCATGCTGGATTTACACAAAAAACAGTCAAGGCTTGAGGCTAAGCTAACCGACCAAGAAGGAAGACAGAGACGAGACAACATCAGAATTGACGGTATGAAAGAAGGAGCTGAAGATAGTTTCAACACAATGGCGGAATGCGTGGAATCCTTATTGAGAGAGAAGTTGGATATTCCACAAACCACCGATTTGAAGATAGAAAAGGCCCATCGTACATTAGCCGCAAAGCCAGCGGCAGAAGCGCCCCCACGTTCGGTGGTGGTAAGATTCTCCAATTTCAAAATAAAACAAGAGGTTGTAAGACGGGCTTGGCAGAAAAAAGGATTTATGCATCAAGAGAGAAAAGTCTTCGTGGAGCACGATTACCCCCCGGAGGTTCTTAAAAAGCGATGGGAATATAACGACGCCAAAAAGGTTCTACGGGAACAGAATCTACGCTTTCAGACGCCATTTCCTGCGAAGTTAAGGGTCTTTTACGGTGAAGAGTCATGTCTCTATAATTCGGTGGAAGAAGCAACAATTGACATGGCGAGAAGAGGGCTCCCGGTATCGGTGTTTAAACCCGCAGCGGACCTGAGCGAGAGGATCAGGGCTCAAACGTGGTCCACTCAGAGACCTTCAAAATCCACGGGCCAGCAGCGGGAAACCCAGCCCCAGAGCTACAAAGATAAGCTTTCCAGTTCCAGGAAGGAATAGCGACCTTTTTGTTTTTTTTTCTTTTCAGTCATTCTGCACTTCCATCCCCCCTCCTACAAGGTAACAAACATTAAAGGAGATGCAGAATCAGCATGTGGTAAAACCTTTCATGGAGCAGTTATAGCATTAGAAACAAATGTCTTCTTAATTTAAAGGAAAAAAAAAATCTTGTTAAAATAGAAATGTAACAATGACCCACATGTTCTCCCCACACTAACAATTACTGTATTAGAGTGAATGTTTGCTGTGATGGGGGTGGGAGGGTGCACACAATCTCATAGGGTATAGAGTTTTTGCGTAGGCTCGTAAAATTCACGTGACTCGCGGGGGTAAACATAAACACGCCGTAGGTGCCGCCATCTTGGATGGCAAGAGCAGCAGTTGCACTGTGACAACCCAGGCGTAACTTTTACTGTTTAGCGATCAGAATGAGTGAGGAGAACACACAGTCACAGTCTGACATAATAACATCCCTATCATCCTCTTCAACAACTGACACCGTGGCCTCTGACACTGTGTCTGCGATGTCTCTGTGAGATTCAGTGGAGTCATTGTCAGCAGTCATAACAGCAGACAAGTGTTTTTAATCTTGCTGCCGTGCGCTCCTCTGGTGTGCCGAAATGCCTCAGTTGAACGGGGGGGGGGGGGTAACCCCCACGGACAAGCAGAGCGCACAGCTGGAGCAATTAGCAGAACAATGACTGCCAGTAATCTGCTCAGCGGGGATGATTTGGGGGCAAATAGGTAGATTTGGTTTGCAGTCTGGTGCAGTCTGTAGGTAGATTTGGTTTGCAGTCTGGTGACAAGCCACCGGCCGCTGCGTGCGCGAGCGCCCTAAACCTACATATTTTTGGTATGCGGGAGGAAACCGGAGAAATCCCGGAGTAAACCCACGCAACACGGGGAGAACATGCAAACTCCACACAGCTCACTGTTGGTCGGGGGCTGGGATCGAGCCCACGGTCTCATGATCCCCGCGATCCCCCGGCCGAGGGTAAACTGTGCTGCCACAGTGCTAAACCACTGCTCCACCGTGCAGCCCGTTATGAGAAAGCGAGAGATTACGTCAGTGAAGGTAATTATTCAAAAATCCAACTTTTTTTTTTTTTTTTTTTTTTTTTTTTTGCATTTCACACCGGCCATTTAATTCCCCGCTTATCCCCTTATCAGGGGGAACAACAGGAGTACACCATTTTGCCGAGTTTGTAGGTACACGTGAGCTATGTGGTTTGTTTCACCCTGCTGCTGCTGTTTCTTGCCATCCAATATGGCGGCACACTCTAACGAGCCAGTGCGGCACGCCCCATGACGTCATATGCAAAAACTCAATAGGCATAAAAAAAAAAAAAATCATTACAAATTCGGATTGGGATCTGAAATTCACGTTAAAAACATGGGACAACTTCAGGTTGTCCCATGTCCCATGTCCCACATCATCCCAGGTGCACAACCGAGAGGTTTCGTAGGTCCTTCCTACCAACGGCTGTCAGACTGTACAACCTAAGCAGGGCTGCTCGCAGAGATAGCAAAAAGACGTAACAAACTAATAGTTTTTTGAATGCAAAAGATGCAATAGACTTACACAATGGTCCCCTCCGGCATACAACTAGGAACTTACCGGTCGCTATGGAGGGTGAGAATATGTATGGGCACATAATCATACCATGTAGGATAACTAAGTAGACGGTTATGCTGTTTCATTCCATCTAGCAACAATGCTCTGCACTGTGTGTGTTTATATATTTACATATTTATTCCATCTAGCTACAATGCTCAGCACTGGGTGTGTTTATATATTTATATATCTACATATTATTCCATCTAGCTACATTGCTCCGCACTGTGTGTGTTTATATACTTGCATATTTATTCCACCTAGCTGCAATGCTCCGTACTGTGGGTGTTTATATATTTACATATTTATTCCATCTAGCTACAATGCTCTGCACTGTGTGTTCATATATTCATATATTTATTCCATCCAGCTACAATGCTCTGCACTGTGTGTCTGTGTGTGTGTGTATATATATATATTTTATAGTAATACGTACATATGTATATTAGCTGCTCTTGCTTGCTTTTTTTTTTTTTTTTTTTTTTTTTCTTGCCTTCTGATTGTTGCTCTGAGTGTTGCTATCCCTGTGCTGTTGCAATCCTGGAATTTCCCCGTTGTGGGACTAATAAAGGCTTATCTTATCTTATCTTATCAACTTACAGGGGTAAGAGAGGGCCCTCAACACGTAACAGAGTTTGAGGAATTTCCCTCAGAGCCTACACTCCATCAGGGCTCTTACAGGGTCTTTAAAGAGACCCCAGCTCAGGAAGTTTTTTTTGACAGTTTTTTGTTTTAAAGTTTCGTACACTATGTTCTTAATGTTTTTTTATGTTCTTAATGTTCTTTCAGTTTCTGAGTAGCAAAAAAGAGGGCCACCACACTGTTATACTGAATAAGAAAATACAATGGAGAAACAGGGTGTAACCAAAATAGCCTCATAAAATGTAAAAGGGATCCCGAATCCAGTTAAAAGATCCAAGATTCTACGCAAAATGAAAAAAGACAAAGCAGAAATAATATTTTTACAAGAAACCCACCTAACAGACGGGGAACACACTAAACTCAATAGACAAGGGTTTAAAATGATCTCTTCATCTTCATATAAATCAGGGAGGAGGAGGGGAGTAGCGACATTGATATCAACCAAAATTACATTTGAAAAAAAATCAGAACACAAAGATAAAGAAGGGAGGTACAGTTTGGTAATTGGGCGGCTAGAGGGAGAAGATATCACCCTGCTGAATGTATATGCACCACCAGGGGCTAAATGGAAATTTTATAAAAATGTATTCGACCTAATGATAACTAAAGCCCAAGGTTTAGTGATATGTGGTGGAGACTTCAATCTAAGACTGAATCCATACTGGGATGCAACAGGTAATTCTTCACATCAAAATAACACTCAAAGTAGGAAAACTCGGATGCTATTAAAAGAAATGGGAATCTGTGACGTATGGAGGGAATTCAACCCCAATGTAAAAGATTATACTTTTTATTCAACGCCACATTCATCTTACTCAAGGATTGATTACTTTTTTATGTTTAATAGAGACATTGGAAGAGTAAAAACATGTAAAATAGGACTGATGGATCTCTCTGACCACAGTCCGATCTATATGGACTTAAACATCCAAAAATACACAAATAATACATTTTCCTGGAGATTGAATTCAAATGTCCTGAAAGGACCACTGAAAGATGAACTGGAATCAGATATTCTCAGATATTTGGAAGAAAACGATAATGGAGAAGTATCCCCTTTAATACTGTGGGATGCATGCAAAGCTGTAATAAGGGGAAAAATTATTGCAAAACTGGCAACCCAAAAGAAACTGAGACAAGAAAAACTAATCACACTAGAGTCAGAACTCAAGAACCTAGAAAAAGAACACAAAGACAACACTCATTCTAATGGCTCGCTCAAGATTAAAGAAATTAAAAATCAAATAAATGAGATCTACACAATAGAAATCCAGAAGAAACTTACATTTCTGAAACAAAAACACTATGAAGCAGGCAGTAAATCGGCAAAACTACTAGCCCTATAAGTTGAGGAAACCTACAAAATCAGAGACCCAGTATCAAAGGAAATAAAATTCAGAATTCAGGATATTCTTAAAAGCTTCGAGAATTACTATAAGAACTTACACTCCCACAAAAAACATAAAAACGCATCCGAGACATTCCTAAACACATTAAACCTTCCCCAACTTACGGAATCACAAAATAAAACACTACTGTCAGAAATACAACCTAAAGAATTGGAAAAAGCAATTATGAAACTTAAAGCTAACAAATCCCCAGGAGCAGATGGCTATACAGCAGAATGGTACAAAACCTTTAAACAGCAACTATCTCCTCTCCTCCTGAAAACGTTTAACTATGTCCTCCACACAGAGGAAATCCCCCCCCTCCTGGAGAGAAGGGGTCATTGCAGTTATACCTAAACCTGAAAAGGATAAACTAGAATGCTCCAACTACAGACCAATCAGTGTATTAAATCAAGACTATAAGCTTTTTACCATTATCCTTGCCAAAAGGTTAGAAAACATACTGACAGACTTAATTCACTTAGACCAAACAGGTTTTATAAGACAAAGACAGACACAAGACAACATTCGACGCACTTTACACATAATTCATCATATAAAAAAATATAACTTAAATGCAGTCATATTGGGATTAGATGCTGAAAAAGCATTCAATTCGGTTGACTGGTCTTTCCTATATAGAATCTTATCCAGTTTCAATTTTCATAACAACTTCATTAGAACTATACAGGCATTATATAAAAACCAACAGCTAAAATAAGGATTAACGGTAATTTATCATCATCTTTTGAGCTGGAAAGAGGATGTCATCAGGGCTGCCCCCTGTCTCCACTGCTCTTTGCAATCTTCATAGAACCTCTGAGCCAATGGATAAGACAAAATCAAGAAATTCAAGGTATTACACGTGGTCAGAAGGAACATAAAATAACACTCTTTGCTGATGACATTTTAATATACCTAGGGCAGCCGGACACTTCTTTACCAGAACTAATCTGTTTTTTCAGACTATGGAGATTTATCGGGGTACAAATTAAACATGCATAAAACCCAAGTTTTAACATTCAACTATGACCCAAATCATTATTCACTAATTGAACTCAAAACTAACTGGGAGTTGGAATCTATGAAATATCTGGGGGTCAATGTCCCGAAACAACTCAACAAAATTATAACACTAAACTATGATCCACTGGTGACAAAAATAAAATCTGACCTAGCAAGATGGAATATGATACCATTCTTAGGTACTGCACAAAGAATTGAAGCAGTCAAAATGAATATACTTCCACGTCTTCTATACCTTTTCCAAACAATACCGGTAGAACCTCCCAAAAAAACATGGCAGGAGCTGGACAGAAGGATCTCAAGATTCATATGGCAGGGCAAGAGACCTAGAATCAGATATAGAACCTTACAGCTAAACAAAGACAAAGGTGGGCTCACGCTGCCAAATATCAGGGACTATTTTAAAGCCACACAAATTAAAACTTTAATAGAGATATGTAACCCAGTCTACACTGCACAATGGAAGGAGATGGAATGCCAAATAACAAGTGACATCCCCCTACAGGCGATAATAGGGAACAATGCCTTACCTAAACTCTTGAATAACACTAACCTGTGGATAGAGACCCCGCTAAAAATTTGGTTTAAGATAGTCAGAGAGAATCAAGCTAAAGAGCCCTATCGACTTCTGCAATGGATTGCCTATGATCAAGACTTTACCCCCAATAAAAGAGACACTAGATTTAAAGAGTGGAAAGAGAAAGGGCTGATAAAATATTATGATTTTTTTAAGGGGCAAACTTTAAGAAGTTTTGAAGATTTGAAAAAACAAGGTCTAATAAATCAAGATCTTTACAGGTTCTTTCAGCTTAGACACCACATAAACAATATACTTAAAAAGGAGGATTTGGAAAGGGCCCAGTCAGGTGTTCTGAAGGTCTTCTTAATGGCATATAAAGGGATCCCAGGGATCAGATACATTTCTAAAATATACCAAGGTCTTCAAGACTTAAAAGGAGACAACACATCATATATAGATAGATAGTTTATTTCGAACACAAAAATATAACAAATACAAGCAAATGGCAAATGCAATAAAGTAACATTATACACTGTTTGAAAGGGAGAAGGAAGAAGTGAACACTTATTAATTCCATCTCCTCTTTTCCATAGATACACCCATGTGAATTTTATGCAAATCACCACCTTTAAGACCCCAAGTAAACAATTTACTGTATTTTTTACAAATCAACATTAACACCCATCCATTCTAACATACAATGATGTCCATACAACAAAACCAGCCTCAAACAACACAGATATACACAGTGCTGTCCTACCCACCATTCCATAGTGTCTCATAATATCCCAGAGTGAACATAATGAATCGTACATATAACTACTACCCTTCTAACATATACCCTTTCAGCAAATGGTGCTTATACCTCTTTTTGAATTGATTTCTGTTTGTACATAGTTTCAGTTCCGGCTCTAGACTGTTCCACAAATCCACCCCACAGACAGATATGCACATACTTTTCTTGGTTGTACGTATCTTGGGTTTTGTAAAGTTTAAGTCTCCCCTCAAATTATGATCATTGTCTCTTTTTTTAAATATTTTTTGTATATTAGTTGGTAGTTGATTATTAATTGCCCTGTACATTACTTGTGCTGTCTTAAATTTAACTAAATCGATGAACTTTATGACATGTGACTTTTTTTTTTTTTTGTCAAGATGGCGACCGGGATGGTCACACTTTTTCAACGCTGAGACAAAGTTGCTGATTTCTTCCCATTAAAAGAACCGAATCAACAGCGATCGGCGCTCGTGACGGACCCCACGGGCTGAATTTCCACCCCCGTCAGAATCCCGTCGGAATGCCCCTTTAATCGGGTAGAACCGCTGCGCTCTATCTGAAGCTTCTGCCAAGCTAATACTGGTTAGCTTAACACTAGCCCCTGTGCGTCACCTAACTCCGACACGAAGCGGCTCAGTCCCCGGTGAGGGCTTACCGGAGGAACCAACCGAGGCGGCTCAGTCCCCGGTGAGGGCTTACCGGACGAACCAACCGAGGCGGCGATTGGGAGCTCGGGCGCGGCGTTGGTGAGAGACGGGGGCCACCTGGATTCAGCAGGACAGTGGCCTGAATCGGAGCCCAATTTGCGAGGCCCAGCCGAGGAACTACCAGACTGACGGCGGTCGGTGACGGGGCCTAGCGGAAGAGCCACCCAGCCAGATGACAGCGAGTGACGGTGATCGGCCACCGATCGGCGGAGGTAATCGGTGGATTAGAGCTACGCCGGCGGAGTGCGACATAACTGGCGGTGACGGGGCCCAGCGGAGGAGCCACCCAGCCAGACGCCGACGAGTGGCTGTGATCGGTGGATTCCGGCTGCGCTGGCGGTGTGCGACATAACTGGCCAGGTAGACGGAGGCAGGCGCCGGCGATAGCCTAGCCGGATTCTCTGTTTATTTCTATCCACAGGTCAGTAAAATGCCACCCAAAAAAGAGGAAATGGAAGAAATTAAAAAATCTCTGAACTTTGTGTTAGAAGAATTGGCCAAAATGACTAACCAACAGGCCAAAATAATAAACCTAATACAAGAGGTACAAGAACAACGAATTGGTATGGTCTCTATATCCTGCATTGTTTATTATCCTTATAGCTCTTTTTTGTAATGTGCATATTGACTGTAGGTTGGTTTTGTAGGTGTTTCCCCAGACTTCTACACAGTAGTTAAGATAAGGTAAAAACAGTGAATTGTACAATAAGACCAATGATTTATAGTCCAAGAAGTGTCTTGTCTTCCCCAGTATGCCTATACATTTTGCTAATTTGGCCCGGATGTGACTGATGTGAGGTTTCCAGCAGATTTTATTGTCAAGCGTCACCCCCAGAAACTTATTTTCCTGTACTGTTTCTATTCTGGTATCATCTATCCTTACCATTATTTCATGATTTATTTTATAATTTCCAAACAACATAATCTTTGTTTTTTTTAGATTTAGAGATAATTTATTTTTGTTGAACCACTGCGTTAATTTTTCCATTTCAGTTGTGACCACCTCTAAAACCTGCTGCAAATTCTCACCAGTGCAAAGGATATTTGTGTCATCCGCAAACAAAATAAATTTCAGAATTTTTGATACTTGGCATATGTCATTTATATATAAAATAAAGAGTTTGGGTCCCAAAACTGACCCCTGGGGCACACCACAAGTGATGTCCATGAAGGGTGATTTGTGCTGTCCAATTTGTACAAATTGTTGTCTGTTACTTAAATAACTTTCCACCCAACTCAGTCCAACCCCTCTTATCCCATACCTTTCCAGTTTCCTTAGTAGTATTCTGTGGTCAATGGTATCAAAAGCTTTCTTTAAATCTATAAATACTCCTACAGCAACATTTTTTTTATCTATACAACTAGTAATTTCTTCTATAAGTTCGATCAGTGCCAAAGATGTAGATTTATCTGCTCTAAAACCATACTGGCTATCTGTAAGGAGGTTGTGTTTTTCAGTGAAATCATCCAGTCTCTTAGTGAAGATTTTTTCAAGTATTTTGGAGAATTGTGAGAGTAAAGAGACTGGCCTGTAATTAAATATAATATAAAAGAGAGATGGGAAAAAGAGGGGAATTTCACTTTACAATTGGAAATATGGGAAAAGCTAAATAAACAGCAATGGAAAAGTACCTCATCCCTGCAGTGGAGAGAATTTGGATGGAAAAATTTGGTAAGATTTTTCAGAACACCTGCACAAAACAAATTTACCCATAAGGGGTTGAACTGTTGGCGCTTGTGTGGTGAAAAGACTGCAAATCATTTTCATGTGTTTTGGTCATGCCCAGTTATCCACCAATATTGGACCAATGTACAGACAATATTGGGGAAAATATTCAAAATAACAGTTTCCTTTTCTTTTTGTAACTTTGTATTTGGGTTTACTACCAGACTCACTGGAAAGACAAGGAGATAAATACTTATTCAATGTTTTAATATTGGCAAGTAAAAAAGCCCTAACTAAAAAATGGATGCTGAAGGACTGTCCTACACCTGAAGATTGGATTAACGTGATTCAAGACATTTACTCGATGGAAAAGTTGACATTCGCACTGAGACAGGACATGGATGGATTCATGAACTTTTGGCAACCCTGGATCGCATATGTGTCTTCCATTAGATCTAATCTTTGACAAATACCATTTCAATAATGGTCCCGCTCTTAGTTCCAACGCTACTCAGATGCTCTTTTACTTTTAATTACTTAATTTTCTGTTTGTTTGTTTTTTGCTGTTCTGTTTGTTTGTTTGTTTGTTTTTTTTATTTTATTCTCTTTAATTTCACTTTTTCTTTCACTTTAAAAACAAAAAAGGAGTGTTGTAATAATTATCCTACCAATGTTGTCAAATAGCAAAAAATAAGGGAACATGATGAAAATGTAAACAATGCAATGCTGTAATGACCTGTATACCCTTTACAAAAACTTAAATAAAAAAGAAAAAAAGAAGCCCAAGAGGTTGGGAAAAGGATGAAGTAAATAAAATCATAATAATAACTTTACTCTGTTATAAGATATTGATACTAGACTATAAGATCTAAAGACGGTCGGGTTAAGTGGCAACAGAACCGGATAACGCTAAAACGGACAATGAGAAACAGTTATTTTATTTTTGTGTGTGTGAGCCTTAGACAGAGGCAGCTGCAGGTTGGATTGTTTTTGTTTCTGTAAACGGCTCCAGTGTGAGGGAAAGGGATGAGAGTTCTGAGTTCTCTGCGAAGGCGGAAGGAGCAGGTTTTTAAACTGTTGTAATTTTTGGTATAAAAGGATTGATTGTCTAATTGTTATCCTTCTGAGAAATGTTTGAAATTATAGGTATCTGAAAATAGTGGCCTTGAGCAGAAGGAGTTGACTAGTTTTGTGTTACGGCTGAGTTGAGAGACTGGAAGGAGCTGCTTCGACCTTGTGGAAATAATAGCAATCCTGTGTGTGTGTGTGTGTGTGTGTGTGTGTGTGTGTGTGTGTGTGGTTGATTTGTGTGGAAAAAGTGGTCTAAATATGGGTATTTTTACAAGGTTTGGGATTTTTATCTTTTCAATCTAACTTTGTGGGGTCTTGATTAATGTTGCGTACTTGATAAACTGTTTACAAATTTTTAAAAGCAATTTTGATGCATTACTGACCTTTTTTTCCTTTGACTGAAACATGACAATGCAGGACTGACGTGTGACACATATGATTTGCCAGGGGCTATGGGTTATCAGACAAAGATCTTGGAGAAAGGATCCTTAAGTTGATAAACATTTTTTGAAGCCAAGTATGACTTTGTATGACATTGTAGATAACAAAAGGTGTACTGATTCAAATGACTTCGACTTTACAAATGTAATGTTTATATGATTTTATATTGATATTACTCACCACAAATGGTGCAGTAACATCATATTTCAGAAATGTGACAGTAAGGAGGAATGTGTTTTTCCTGATTTGGCAGTGGCCAAGCTGGGTCTGGGTAAACTACATTCACCCCATTATTTACCAAGGAATATATAAAATGAGGTATTCCTGGTAAAAATTTAAATCAAATTCTAATTAGGCAAAAGGTCCACCTTTCCGCTGACTGAAAGAGTGTGATGCAATCTTTATTCATTTATTCAAATTCAACCCATCTGTGTTCAACTGGACAAACTGATCTTATTCATCAATGCTGAAGCATATCAAAAATATGATAGTTATTTGTTTCTCTTAAATGGAATCTGTAAACTAGTTCAAGAAAAGTCACAAAAAAGGCTATGATTACTGAACTCTTATTTTTGAAGGAATTGGGCTACCCACACATTTTCTTCTAAATTAAAAATGGTGGCACACTTCCTTTCAGTAAAAGAATCAAGCAAATGATAATGAATTCAATTCAACTTTATTTACATAAGCGCTATTTCATAACACCTCATTGCACTTTGAGCTATAGGGGGAACCCCCCATTCTTGCACCTCCCATATTTGCACCCCCATACTTGCAGAACTGACAGCCTAGCTACAGTGCTGAAAAAGAGAAAAAGGAAAAAACCTGAGATTATCTTTGTTTTCTTCTATTAGTGCAGACTAATGACTTGTTTTATCTTTTCTAAAAAAAAAAAAAAAAGATTTCTTCAAGTTAAATAGATTTCATCTAAATAAGTGAAGTGTCATTTTCTCTAAAGAGGAGGGAAAATGAAGAAAAACTGCAATTGACATTTTGAGGAGGGGAGAGGAAAAAAAAATGCAAACGTTACACCAGCCTCCAACTTAGAATTGAGGACTGAACATAAAGAGCTTATTGATGCTTATGTGTGTTAGCCTTGCTAAATTAGGACAGGACTTTTATTTTATTTCATTTTCTGTTTTTCTGTAGTGCCCAGGATAAGCATATCAGGCCCTCTATTATCCTAGGCATTCCCCATGCCGTGGAGGGGGTTTCACAGCAGGACAACCATTCCATATTGTCACCAGCTAGACTGTTGTCGTACACTATAACCTTGTTATCACAGCCACACATTAAGCTTGTACCAAATTCCTTGTGGCTAATTACTGGTGGCTCATCTTTAAAAAATAAAAAAAAAAAAGCCTGATGGGTCAACATCCACTGCTTATGCTGTGACAACATTGTCTGGGGTCCTGATTGTGTAAAATTCCACAACCTGCATCACCTCCAATGGCTGAACTATTGGCTTTGATTACAGCACTTACATGAGCTACTAACCTAAATGCAACTATCTGTACAGACAGTAAATATGCTTATAACGCATGCTGCCTGCATACCGCTACCTTGAACCTGCGGGGGTTCATCACCTCCACAGGAAAACCAGTAATCGCTTGGCTGATTTTTTTTTTAAGAACCGTCTGTTTTTTAATAATGTTGATGTTGATGTCTTAAAACAGGGGTGTCAAATTCATTCCATGGAGGGCCAAGACCCTGCAGGTTTTACTTCCACCCAGTCTCTTCAGCAGGTGTTTTCACTGATCAGCAATCAGTGGGAAGAAATTCAGAGAAATCACCTGTTGAAGACACTGGGTGGAGGTAAAACCTGCAGGGTCTTGGCCCTCCATGGAATGAGTTTGACACCTGTGTTTTAAAAGACTGTTAAAATAATTTGGACCTCCCTCCTGTTACATGTGGCTTGCCTGATGGAAAAATTGTTTTGCCACCCACGTTATACAAATGGGCTGCCCTGGTGGCACATGAACTATTCATGTGCCACCAGGAGGGAATGATGAGGATGTTGGGAAAACTGTCCTAATATTTTGAAAGAAGTAACAAAAACATGCCAAAAGTGCATCATTTGTTTATAAAATAATGCTCAAGGAGCAATGGGAAGCTACAATATGGCTTGGTGTTGATTGACACCCTCACAAAGTGGACAGAAATTCACCCCACATCCTCAGCAAATGCCGCATTTGTGTGTAAAACTCTAGTGAATCATGTTTTTCCCGCCATTGGGGTTCCAGAACTGATTTACTAACTAACTAACTAACCTGCACTTATATAGCGCTTTTCTAGTCACAAAGACCACTCAAAGCGCTTTCATTAATACTAACCCTCTATTCTAAGGGCCTATAGGAAACAGATATCTAGGGACAATTTAGAACAGCCAATTAACCTAACATGCATGTCTTTGGCATGTGGGAGGAAACCGGAGAAATCCCGGAGTAAACCCACGCAACACGGGGAGAACATGCAAACTCCACACAGATCACTGTTGGTCGGGGGCTGGGATCGATCCCACGATCCCCACAATCCCCCGGCCAAGGGTAAACTGTGCTGCCGCAGTGCTAACCACTGCGCCACCGTGCATGCAGATAATGGAACTCATTTTACAGCACAAACAGTTCAAGACTTAATCCAAGCTGTAAGAAGTAAGATCAAATTTCATAGTGCCTACCACCCACAAAGTACAGGTTTTGTAAAAAGAAAAATGGTACAATCAAACTAATGATTAACCCTATACCAGACTCAGACAGGATTGTCACCTTTTGAATGTGCTTTTCACCGTCCTTATGTATTGCCTGACCTCTCACCACTAATCACGCCTAACAAATACATCTCAGAACACATTGATTCTGTCAGGGCTCTCTGCTCCACAGAAAGAAGCGGATAACCCGTTGCAACCTGGAGACTATGTCTTCATAAAGAACCACCACCGACAACACTGGACACTCCCACTCCCACTGCCATACGTATTGCTGAACGACCATCTTGGATTCACCTTTCACACATTAAGAGACTACGGGTGCCTGTAAGTGAACTAACTTGTTTCCCTGAGTAAGTCCAGTTACAAAGGGGGCTTGTCCTTTTAAGGACAAAGCCGTCTCAAACCTGGTGAAGATAGGGGCCCGGATGGGTACTCTCTCAGGTGGAGGCATGGCACCAAAGGTACTGATGACTCTGTGTTCCGTACTTCTCATAACTGTGGGGTGAGGGACCATTTCTGATTCCAGGACAAGGAGCCCGCAAAACATGGACAGTGGACAATACGTGGACTATACGCACAACCTGTGGTACCAAACAATGGTGGTTTCGGTGAGAGGACTGGGAATCAACACTTCTTGCTATGTGTTCATTGCTACCCCATTCACACAAGACTGCAATCCCCATGATCCCTGTTCCGCTGAGCGAAGAGTTGACAGCCGGAGTGACAATAGCGATGACCTCTCGTCTCAACCTGCTTAATTCAAGTAATGATGTTAGACATTGGTTGGTAAGGAATTTGTCTGAAGGGTATCTGAATAAATTGAATGTCACTGTTACTGATTACACTGGGTCTAAGTTAAGAATATTCAATACTACTGGAATTGGAAAGTCTTTGCTTGCTGTTAAAAAGCTCTTGATGAAGCTAAATCCTACACTGTTTACTTCACCAATCTGTTTTAATAAAGCTTGTAATGAAAAGAATTTCAATCTAGGTTTTTCACCAAGGTGTAATGATGTCAAGGAGGCAACCTGTGGAGTAAGATACCATGATTCTGTTTGTAGAAACGCATTCCATCTTCCTTATCTTGCTGCTGGAAATTTCACCCTAAAAAGCAAGAATTGTACTGGTAAATGTAGTGACAATCGTAATGTTATGTGGCCAAATGATGATGGATATGGATGTTTAGAGAACCACGTGTGGGTAAGTGGATCTAATGTTTATCCATTACTTCCTCCAGGGTGGTGTGGCAGATGCTACATGGCTATTTTAATCCCACACATTAGCATAAATTCAAATCTCACACATAAAATGAAAACATCATACTCCCATTATTATCATCCTGATCAAACTGAAATTCACACTAGGGCATGGAGAAGTACAACCCCGGGCTGCACGGTGGCGCAGTGGTTTAGCACTGTGGCAGCACAGTTTACCCTCGGCCGGGGGACCGCGGGGATCATGAGATCGTGGGTTCGATCCCAGCCCCCGACCAACAGTGAGCTGTGTGGAGTTTGCATGTTCTCCCTATGTTGCGTGGGTTTACTCCGGGATTTCTCCGGTTTCCTCCCGCATACCAAAAACATGTAGGTTTAGGGTGCTCGCGCACGCGGCGACCAGCATCTGGTGGCTTGTGGTGACCAAATCTACCTACGGGTACAAATAAGTAACAAAAAAAAAAAAACAACCCAGATATGCAACAACTAATAGGTAGGCTGTCTGGGAAACAGAGGGTTAGTGATGTCAAAGTTGTAATGGGTACTCTTTTTCCAATGTATGGCAGTTACCTGGCTACATATCACATAAATGCGTTAGCATGGACAATGGAAAATCTAACTGTATTAACGGAGCAAGGTTTCACAGCTTTAACTGAGGAACAGAAATTCTCAAGAATGATGACATTACAAAATAGAATGGCTTTAGATTTAACATTAGCTGCACAAGGAGGGGTGTGTCACATTGGTCAGGAGTGCTGCACATACATCCTGGATTTAAATCAGAATCTCTCTCATGTTATTAGCCATTTAAATGACATTTTACACTTACAACACACTTTCGATGAAGATAAGGGTTGGAGTCCCTGGGATTGGTTTCAAAGTGGAACTTGGTGGCAGATTCTTTTGAAGTGGTTAACCCCATTGATTGTGATATTGGTCTTATTCAGTGTGCTCTTCATGTGTGTTATACCCTGTATGAGATCTATGATTACACAAGCCATTGCTCATCATACTTTCCTGTTGCAAACTGCTATGCTGAAACTTGAGTGTAAAGGACAATATGCAGCTCTTTCAAAAACTGATGACTGTGAAGATTGTGGGTAATCTCCTGTATAATTGGAATGTGATGCAAATGACGGGCATGTAGAAAATCGAGAGAAGTTACATGTTTCTGATGAATAAAGGCATCCTTAAATAAAAACTGTAATAAAAATGATAAATGTCAGAAAATTGTACATACATCATTTTATAATTACTATTACTAACATAATTGTTTATCATTTTATAATTACTATTACTAACATTATCATTATCATTGCATAATCATCTTATATGATTAAAGTGTATACTGCATGCATCTTCTTTGAGTTAGCATACTGTTATGGTGCATATTTAGTGCACATATGTAGCATGCTGTATGGTACGCATTCTCCCCCACAGGCATACAGTGGCTCGACGGTGCAGAGCCTACAGTCAAACGTCCAAATGAACAATGCCCCAGCAGGGACCTCGGCTAGGAGGTGGGTGCTGGGGGAAGAAAGAAGTCAGAGACAATGTCCCGGCAGGAGCACCGAGGTGGAGAAGAGAGCAGAGACGCCAGCAAGTCTCGAGGGCTATGTGTGACTATGGGTGCATGTGTTTACTGAGCTTCTGTGGGGGTTAAGGTGTGAGATACGCTATGTGGGGGTTGAGTATCTCTGGGGGTTATAAAAGCTGGAGGAAAGTTGTGTTTCTCTCTCTTATTATGCTGAGAACTTTGATGATAGAAGATGTGACTTTCAATAAAGCTTCCTGAGAAATAAACTCAGTCTCGTTTGTAAGGCATCTTCTACACTGTATTATTTCTGGGTAATAAGTGGACCTACTGAGTGTCCTTCATTAATTGTGCTTAGAAGTCAAAGTGTCTCACCAGACCGGACTGTGTACATGATAAGGGGTCTGGGGATAGGGGAGAATTAATCTTGTTTTCTTATAAAGTGCTGTGACTATGATTAACTTGGAGTCTGTCACACACCTGCAAGGCCATGTTGTTTTCAGTCCAGGCCAATGTTTTGTATACTCATATTATGACTACATATTGTATCCAGCAGAGGTTTTTGTGTTTGTATGACTGACTATGTATAAAAGCCTACTGATTGTTTTTTATTGCCAGTGCTGGATTTTGCTGTTAAAGGTGTTGCACTCCTGCAGTAAAGAGCTCATATGAGGAATATACTTGTCATGAATCTTATTTGAGGTAACGAACCAACATACGATCACTCTGAGTTTCCAGATTCTGACATGAGGATGTTGGGAAAACTGTCCTAATATTTTGAAAGAAGTAACAAAAACATGCCAGAAGTGCATCATTTGTTACTTCTTTCAAAATATTAGGACAGTTTTCCCAACGTCCTCATCACTTTCTCACCTTGACTTTCAACAGAATCAAAAAAAAAATATTACATTAGGAAAGAGCAAATTGTAGGAAAAATAGCAGAGCACCAGGTGCAAGTCAAAGTCCTAGCAGCCCAAATTAGAAACGGGCAAAGGAGAGAGAACTCAAAATTGATCAAGAAATTATTCACAGAAAACCCAAAACAAGTCTACAGGAGGCTTGCAGAGGAAACCATAGAAGTAGCGGCACCTCCTGAAAAAAACCCAGCTGGAAGCATTCTGGAGAAACCTGTTTGAGGACCCAATACATCATCAATGTTATAATTGGATTCAAACTATTGCTGATAAAAATAAAGGAAAATGACAGATGCCCTCATTAAAAATCACAGAAGAAACTGCTCAAGAAAAAATCAATATCTCAACATCAAATCCCCTGGAATAGATAAAATACCAAACTCCTGGCTCAAAAAAGATGACAGCACTGCACAAACACTATGGAGAGGCATTCAGTCGACTTGTTAGGGCAGTGGTCCCCAACCTTTTTTGCGCCACGGACCGGTTTAATGTCAGACAGTACTTTCAGGGACCGGCCTTTAAGGTGTGGTGGATAAATGCAACAAAAGAACATGATACGACCGGCATAAAAACTGTGGTATTTTCTAAATATAATAATAAACATGAATCCACTGTGTACTCGTTGGCAACTTTAGCAGCGTCCTCTTAACATTGCGACAACAACAACATAACATGAGTAACATCCTCACTGCCCACAGCGCACTCTGGTCACTATGGTAACGTTTAAACATGCCTTCAAAATAAGATACACCACAAACACAAATATAAAGTGCATGAAAAATAAAACTCACCACAACGCTGAATCGGTGGGAGCCCTGAGCTTGTTTCTCTGCAACGAGACGGTCCCATCTATGGGTAATGACAGACATTGACACCCAAAGTGTGTCGCTTATGTCCAGTCTACCTCATAATTTTGTTTTGGTTGCTGTCACTGCAGAAAACCCCGCTTCACACAGATAGGATGTTGGAAATGGCAACAGGGTTTTCAGTGTTGTTGTGGCGATCTCAGAGTATTCAGCTGTGACTTTAATCCAGAACACCGGCAGAGCTGTTGTCTCAAACATACTTTTAAGGCCGCCGTCATTTGCGATCTCCAGCAGTTGATTTTCTTGCACAGACGTGTTGGAGCCACCTGGTTTGTTGAGAAATGGGTCGCGCATCCATTCTTTGGCAGTTCGTGTATTTTTTGTCGTTGGGAAGTAGCGCTCGAACTCTTTTAAAAGCAAAGATGTGGAGCCCATAATTCTAGCTTATGTGACTCACATGTGGCAGGCTGGAGTTCAGCCAAGAGAGACTTTGAGCTAGCAATGTGTATTAACATCACACCCCAAGAGGACGAGTTGTCTGCACCCCCTGTGGACTCAGAAGGAAGGAGAAGATTACCCGGCCTGACCTTTTGGGGTTCAGAGAGTAGAACAGAAGGACTTTGGTGTGTTCTATTACAGATGAAAGGATGTAACTGGGTCGTGTGACTTTTGTGTGTTGTATTGTGACTTTTGTGTGATGTATTGTTCGAGATGAGTGTATAAACGTATGTGTGTGACTTCGTCCTTTCTCTGATTTACTCCGATCGAGAGAGGACGTAGGATGAATGAGAATTAAAGCAGATGCTGGAAAATCATCCAGTCTCCTCAATTCTTGACTCCTACAATTGGTGACCTACGCATGAATCTGAGCACGCTGAGGCTGGAGGACAGCCTCGTGATCGATATGGAAGAGCTGGGAGACAGCCGCTCAGACCCGGATTCACCGGGGAGTGCCAGCAGGGGCACAAGACTGATTAAGCTCCCCGAGTTTTGGCAAAATGACCCGCACTCGTGGTTCCAGCACGTGGAGTCGCGGTTTCTGCTCGGGGGAGTATCAGCGGACGACATTAAATTCCATAATGTCATCGCGACGCTCGACAGCCACACGGCTCGGTGTGTGCGGAGCCTGGTGCAGCAGCCACCCGCTGCCGGCAAATACGACGCGCTGAAAGCCACCCTCATCAGGAGCTTCGTGCCGTCGGCTGAGGCAAGAGCCAGGCAGCTACTGGACCTGCGCGACAGGGGTGGACGCAGGCCGACTGTCCTCATGGAGGACATGCTACAAATGATCGGGACGGACAACGACGCGTTCCTATTCAAACACATCTTCCTGCGGACCCTCCCAGCGCACACGAGAGGTCCCCTGTCCAGCAAACGATGTGTGAACCAGCAAGACTTCCGCGAGCTGGCCCAGGAGGCGGAGCGGCTCCTCAACGCCTGCGAGGAGCAAGAGACTTCCGTGGCAGAGGCGGACCTCGGCGCGGCGGCTGGGGGCAGTGTGGAGCCAGAGGCAGCGGTAACCACCTCAGCGGCGACAGCAGTGGCGAGATTCCGCGGCAGGGGGGATGACGGCCTCTGTTTCTACCACCGACGTTTCGCTGGGAAGGCGCACAAATGCATCCCGCCCTGCAAGTTCAAAAAGCAGGGAAACGACCGGGCCGGGAGCCGTTAGCAGCTTCCACTCTCGGCGAACAGAACAAGCTGCTTTATCTAACAGATGCGGGCTCCGGGCGGCAATTCCTAGTGGACACCGGAGCCCAGAGGAGCTTCATCACGGCGACCTATGCTGATCGGGTCGCTGGACCCCACGGAGACGGAGTGACAGCGGCCAACGGCTCCAGCATCAAGACGTACGGAGAGAGAACCTTGTCTCTGTCCTTCCGCGGCCGCGCCTACGAGTGGAACTTCATCGTAGCGGCAGTGAGCTTCAATATGTTATGTGCTGATTTTTTGTGTTCGCATGGTTTGTTAGTTGATCTGGCCAACAAACGCCTAGTAAATGCACTCTCTTTCTGTTCTATCCCTTGTGCAGCTCGGGTGTCCCCACCGCCAGTACAGACCAACGTCGCCACAGCAGGTGGTAAGTTCCACACCCTTCTACACCAGTTCCCAGCACTCACAGTTCCCACTTTTTCAGCTAAGGTGGCGAAGCAAGGGGTGGAGCACTTTATTACCACGAGTGGTCCACCGGTTTTTGCGAAGGCTCGGCGCTTGGATGCAGCTAAACTCTCCATTGCGCGCGAGGAGTTCGCCAACCTGGAAAGGTTGGGCATAATTCGCCGCTCGAAGAGCGCCTGGGCTTCCCCCCTCCATATGGTACATAAAGCTGACGGCTCGTGGAGACCTTGTGGCGATTACCGCAGGTTAAACAACGCCACAGCGCAGGACCGATACCCAATTCCGCATATCCAGGACTTTTCAGTGCACTTGGCGAAGGCGCACATTTATTCTAAAATAGACCTGGTCCGCGGTTATCACCAAGTCCCGGTCCGACCAGAGGACATTCCCAAAACAGCCGTAATAACCCCGTTCGGTCTTTTTGAGTTTTTGCGCATGCCTTTTGGCCTTAAAGGCACCGCACAAACCTTCCAACGAATGATGGATGCAGTGTTGCGCGACCTTTCTTTCGTTTTTGTCTATTTAGACGACATTTTGGTAGCCAGCACCTCCGAGGAGGAGCACAAAAAACACCTCACGACAGTTTTTCAGAGGTTAGGAGAGCATGGGTTGATAATCAACCCGGCCAAGTGCCATTTTGGCGCAGCACAAATCGATTTTTTAGGGCACCGCGTTTCCTCGGAGGGAGCAGTTCCTCTGCCGGCCAAAGTACGCACAGTGGCAGAATTTCCCCAGCCACAAACGGTAAAAGCATTGCAAGAATTTTTGGGAATGGTAAATTTTTATAACTGTTTCACACCCCACACAGCGCAGCTTATGCAGCCTTTGTACACCGTGCTTAAAAAGCAGAAGCCCTCCCATGTGATTGAGTGGTCCCCGGAGCGGGAGCGCGCATTCACAGAGGTTAAGAAAGCACTGGCAAGCACGGCACTGCAGGCTCACCCAGACCCGGCAGCCCGCATAGCACTAACCACAGATGCGTCAGATGTGGTCATAGGGGCCGTTGTAGAGCAGCAGGTTGCCGGGGTTTGGCAGCCACTTGCATTTTTCAGCAGATTCCTACTCGAGGCTGAGCGAAAATACAGCGCGTTCGACAGGGAGCTGCTGGCGCTCCACTTGGCTATTCGCCATTTCCAGTTCTGGCTGGAAGGGCGGCGTTTCACCGCGTTTGTCGACCACAAACCGCTCACTTTTGTGATGTCCAAAACTTCAGAACCGTGGTCAGGGCGGCAACAGAGACAGCTGGCCGCAATTTCTGAATTTACCACCAATATTCAGCACGTAGCCGGTAAAATCAATGTGGTGGCAGACTGTCTGTCATGAGCAGTAACAGCACCCGTCCGCACGGAAACGGATTGCGCGGCCGCTTACCCAGAGTGCGGTAACAGCGCGGATGCGCACGCGGCTCCGGTCCACGTGGGAATAGATTATGCAGCCATGGCAGCGGAGCAGAACGAGGACGCGGACATGCGCGCGCTCCTGTCTGGACCAACAGGGTTAAGGCTGGAACGCAAAAACCTACAAACCGGTTCGCCCCCTTTTATCTGCGATGTATCCACAGGGCGACCGCGCCTGGTGGTGCCAGCCGCGTGGCGCCGTCGCGTTTTTGACGCTGTGCACTCCCTAGCGCACCCAGGGCTGCGCACTTCGGTGAAAATGGTGGCGGAGAAGTTTGTTTGGCCGAGCCTGCGCAAGCACGTGAAAGAGTGGGCTAAAGCCTGCATGGCTTGCCAGCGGGCTAAAATTCACAGGCACACTAAAGCGCCCTTAGAACCGTTCCACATTCCGGCTAAAAGGTTTGATCATGTGCACGTGGACCTCGTGGGCCCCCTACCCACATCGCAAGGGTTCACGCATCTCTTGACGCTGGTGGACCGAACCACACGTTGGCCGGAAGTGGTCCCGTTAACATCGACCACAGCGGCAGAGGTGACGCGCGCTTTTTTAACAGCCTGGGTAGCGCAGTTCAGGGTTCCGTCAGATATTACGTCTGACAGGGGACCACAATTTGCGTCGGAGCTGTGGTCAGCAATGGCCAGCGGCTTGGGAGCGGCGGTACACCGCACGACCGCTTATCATCCGCAGGCCAACGGTTTATGCGAGCGTTTTCACAGGTCCTTGAAGGCAGCCCTCAGAGCGTCACTAACGGACACAGATTGGGTAAACAAACTACCATGGGTTTTATTGGGGTTGCGTTCGGCACCCAAACAGGACCTAGATGCATCACCTGCTGAATTGGTCTTTGCACAACCGCTCAGGCTGCCAGGCTAGTTTTTGCCCGACCATATGGCACCAGGGCCCTCCCCGATCCGGGGGTCTCTGAGTAACACGGGAGCAGAAATGCTCCCGGGCCCCGCTCACCACTCTTTCCCGCGTGTGTTTGTGCCCCAGGCTTTACGAGACGCAGAGTTTGTTTTTGTCAGACACGATGCGCAGCGTCACAGCCTCCGCCCACCTTACGACGGTCCATTTCGAGTGCTTGAAACCGGGGAGAAATATTTTGTGCTAGATTTGGGGGGCAGGAGGGAGACGATCAGTATCGATAGATTAAAACCTGCTTTTGTGTTGCATAACGAGTCTGTACGGCCGGCGGGCGCGCCTCGACGCGGCAGGCCTCCCAAAGGGCGGCCCCCGGACTCCCCACGAGGGGCAAATAACCCTTCTCCCCCTCACTCCACAGAGGCACAGCAGGACGGCCCAACACAGAGCAGGAGACCTGCGTTCAGCAGATTCGGGAGGAGATTGAAACCTAAGCTGCATGCAGAATGATGTGGTTTTGATCAGGCGGCTTAGATGGTGCTGTGAGATTCTGTTGGGGGGATGATGTGCTGTATGACCATTGTATTACTGTATGTGTGTGCCCAGTCTTTCGCGTGGGAGGGGAGAGTGATGTGGAGCCCATAATTCTAGCTTATGTGACTCACATGTGGCAGGCTGGAGTTCAGCCGAGAGAGACTTTGAGCTAGCAATGTGTATTAACATCACACCCCAAGAGGACGAGTTGTCTGCACCCCCTGTGGACTCAGAAGGAAGGAGAAGATTACCTGGCCTGACCTTTTGGGGGTCAGAGAGGAGAACAGAAGGACTTTGGTGTGTTCTATTACAGATGAAAGGATGTAACTGGGTCGTGTGACTTTTGTGTGTTGTATTGTGACTTTTGTGGGATGTATTGTTCGAGATGAGTGTATAAATGTATGTGTGTGACTTCGTCCTTTCTCTGATTTACTCCGATCGAGAGAGGACGTAGGATGAATGAGAATTAAAGCAGATGCTGGAAAATCATCCAGTCTCCTCAATTCTTGACTCCTACAAAGACAGGTGATGGTGCACCAGCTGGGAGAATGAAGGCTCGGGCTCAGTCTCTTCCAAAATCCCTGCTAATGTTTGAAACATGTCAAATATACCTTGATTCACCTGCCGTCCCCACAAACCCAATTTGGCTTTAAATGCAGCTACTTTATCTGCCAACTTGAAGACAGTTGCCATTTTCCCCTGAAGTGACAGATTGAGTTCACTGTAGCAGGCTGAATATGTCGCACAAGTAAGCGAGTTTTGCGACTGATTCCCCGTCACTGAAATGTGCTGCCAGCGGTGACTCCTTTTCTGAGTGAAATCTCTGCAGCGGCTCTCGTAATGTCTGCCGTCCAGCAACGGCCTTTAATTTTAGCGGTAACGTATCACGTCACCAAGACAAGCATCTTGACGTGAGTCAAGAGTGAGCCATAGACGGATGTAATGGAGAGAATCCAGTAATTTTTCAAAATAAAACATAATTCAGACTCTGATAATAAATAAAACGGGTGTAATCTAAGTTATTTATTTTTTCTGTGCAGTCCGGTACCAAATGACCCACGGACCGGTACCGGTCCGTGGCCTGGGGGTTGGGGACCACTGTGTTAGGGGAGAAGAAGAAGCACCAGAGTGGCTCACATATGGAAATACCATACTCCTGCCCAAGAGCCCTGAAACCCAACAAGTTAATCAATACAGACCCATCTGTTGCCTCTGTGGCTTATATTAATCATATATTCCATACCTACATATGTATAGACATATTAGAATGTTTAGTGATTACATATGTGGAATGACCTCACGCCTCAGAACAGGACAAGAGGTCTCAACCACCAGCGAGGATCAAAGAGCAGACGGAGTCGCAGCGGTGGAGACCGGATCGATCTCCCTGACCACCCAGAGTCAGGTGGAGGAGACGGAGGACAATGGAGGGGGGATTATGTTAATGCGGAATGTCGGCTTTGATATGCAATGTCTTTTGTTGAGTGTGGGTATAAGTATGAAGGTCTGACTGTGCTCGACCTCTTATTCTGCTTCTGCACCGAGATGAGACATGTTAGGGAGGTGAAGCTGATATTAAACTTTGGTTTATAAAATCATATCGCTTCTTCATTTCAAGCTCCCTACACTGGTGACCCAGACGTAAGGATGGAACAGAGACGTTCTCCCGCGATTAACTCATTGGAGGTGACCCAGGCAAGCGCCGGCGCCCATGCAGACAGGGGAACGGATGGAAGACGTTCCCCGACGGCAGAATCTACAGAGAGGGCTCAACCGAGCACCATCCCCAGCTCCGCCGTGAGAGCAGAAGAAAGGCACTCTCACCCGGCGGACACATCAGGGACGGCCCACACAAGCGCCGTCACCGTCAAGCTGCCAGAATTCTGGCAAAACGACCCGAGCTTGTGGTTCCAGCAAGCTGCGGCTCAGTTTGCACTGGCGGGCATAATGGCGGACGAGACGAAATTTTACTACATCGTTGCCAAACTCGACGCCGCCACGTCAAGATGCGCGCGGAGCATAATTCGACAACCGCCTGCCCACGACAAATACAGAGAACTAAAGGTGGCCATCATTGAGAACTTCGTCCCCTCAGCCGAGGAGAGAGCAGAGAAGATCCTGGCGATCTACGGCCACAGAGGATGCAGACCCAAGGCCCTCATGGAGGACATGCTGCAGCTTAAGGAAGAGGACAACGACAACTTCCTTTTCTAATATATCTTTCTCAGCACTCTGCCGCCACACATGAGAGGGACGCTGGTCAACATGCAATGCAACACCCAGCAGGACTTCCGCGCGCTGGCCCGAGAAGCGCAGCGCCTCATCAACACCTGCGGCGAACAGATGGCCACAGCAGCAACTGCAGATCTCAGCGCGGAAGCCCAGAGCAGCGGAGAACCGCAGACAACGGAGCAGAGCCCGCCCACCATGGCAGCGACACGACCAAGGCGCAGCAGGCAGAACGACCTCTGCTATTTTCATCAGCGTTTCGCCGAGAGGGCGTACAAATGCGTGCCCCCCTGCAATTTCAAAAACTCGGGAAACGCCAAAGCCCGGAGAATGTTGGCAGCTACGGCTCTCGGCGAGACGAATAAGCTGCTTTATGTGACTGACGGACACACCGGGAGACAGTTCCTTATTGACACCGGAGCTCAGCTGAGCTTTATCACCCCTTCCCACGCAGACCGGGCCATGGGTCCCCGGGGAAATGGAGCGATGGCAGCTAACGGCTAGATCATCGACACTTTCGGTGAAAGGAACCTGCCTCTTTGCATCCACGGCTGCAACTATAGATGGACGTTTATTATAGCGGCGGTGAGTTTTAACTTGTTGGGTGCTGATTTTTTGTGTGCACATGGGTTGTTAGTCAATCTAGCAAATAGGCGCTTGGTTAATGCACTGTCATTTTCTTCTATCCCCTGCTCAGCTCGAGTTTCTCCACCACCCGTGCAGGCCAGCGTCACAACAGCAGGAGGTAAGTTTGACCAACTCCTCACCCAATTTCCAGCACTCACAGTTCCCAAATTTTCAGCAACAGTAGCGAAACACGGGGTTGAACACTTCATCCCCACAGCAGGCCCACCTGTGTTTGCCAAAGCTCGGCGCTTAGACGCGACCAAGCTCGCCATAGCACAGGATGAGTTTACCACCCTGGAAAAATTAGGCATTATTAGACGCTCGAAAAGCCCCTGGGCATCGCCACTCCACATGGTCCCGAAAACCGACGGTTCTTGGAGACCTTGCGGCGATTACCGCAGATTAAACAATGCGACAGCGCATGACCGCTACCCAATTCCTCACATCCAAGATTTTTCACTACATCTGGCGGGTGCGCGCATTTTTTCTAAAATAGACCTGGTCCGTGGCTACCACCAAGTCCCCGTTCGAGCGGAAGACATTCCTAAAACGGCTGTAATAACCCCTTTCGGTCTTTTTGAATTTTTGCGGATGCCGTTCGGCCTCAAAGGCACTGCTCAAAGCTTTCAGCGTATGATGGACACGGTATTACGCGACCTCCCCTTCGTGTTCGTCTACCTCAACGATATGCTGGTAGCCAACCCGTCAGAGGAAGAACACGAACAACACCTCACTACAGTTTTTCAGAGACTAGAAGAGCACAGGTTAATAATCAACCCAGCCAAATGCAAATTCGGCGTGTCACAAATTGATTTTTTGGGACACAGAGT
Source organism: Pholidichthys leucotaenia (assembly GCA_020510985.1). Taxonomy (NCBI): domain Eukaryota; kingdom Metazoa; phylum Chordata; class Actinopteri; order Cichliformes; family Pholidichthyidae; genus Pholidichthys; species Pholidichthys leucotaenia. The sequence continues at coordinate 19,565,260 of CM035841.1, forward strand.
TTCACCGAAGGGGGCAGTCCCATTGCCAGACAAAGTCCGCGCGGTAAAAAATTTTCCACGACCACAAACGTTCAAATCGCTGCAAGAATTTTTGGGAATGGTGAATTTTTACAACCGTTTCCTCCCCCGCGCAGCTCAACTCATGCAGCCCCTGTATGCCGCGCTCAGAAAACAAAAGCCTTCCGACGCGGTCGAATGGACCCCGGAGCGCGAACGCGCCTTCGCCGAAGTAAAAAGTGCTCTAGCGAATGCCACATTGTTGGTTCACCCCGATCCCTCGGCCCGCATAGCATTAACCACAGACGCTTCAGATCTGGCCATAGGGGCAGTCGTGGAACAACATGTTGGCGGAACCTGGCAACCTTTAGCATTTTTTAGCAAATCTTTAAACCAAACCGAGCGTAAATACAGCACTTTTGACAGGGAGCTGCTAGTGCTTCATTTATCCATCCGCCACTTCCAGTTCTGGTTAGAAGGGCAGCGTTTCACGGCTTTTGTAGACCACAAACCGCTCACTTTTGCGATGGCTAAAATTTCAGAACCATGGTCAGGCAGGCAACAAAGACAGCTAGCTGCAATTTCAGAGTTCACCACAGACATTCGACATGTGGCAGGCAAACTTAACGTGGTAGCAGACTGCCTCTCTCGCGCTGTGACATCGCCAGAGCACGAGGAGACAGATTATACTACCTCAGCCACAGAACTCTTCGCCAACGCGGACGCGTACGTGGTCCCAATTCACGTAGGGTCTGGACCAACAGGGTTAAGACTGGAGGAAGGGGGTTTACGCGACGGTGTACCCCCCCTAATCTGCGACGTTTCAACCGGCCGACCTCGCCCGGTAGTCCCAGCTGCATGGCGCCACCGCATTTTCGACTCGGTTCACTCCCTCGCGCACCCAGGGGTGGCGCCTCGGTTAAAATGGTCGCGGAAAAGTTTGTTTGGCCGGGCCTGCGTAAAAATGTAAAGGAATGGGCAAAAACTTGCATGTCTTGTCAGCGCGCCAAAATACACAAACACACAAAAGCTCCTCTAGAGCCTTTTTGAATCCTAGCCAGAAGGTTTGACCACGTTCATGTCAACCTCGTGGGACCACTACCTTCGTCTCAGGGTTTCACACACCTGTTAACAATGATAGACCGTACTACGCGCTGGCCTGAGGCGGTCCCTTTGGCGTCAACCACAGCTGTGGAAGTCGCTCGCGTTTTTTTAACAAACTGGGTGGCACGTTTCGGTGTCCCATCGGACATCACGTCCGATAGGGGGCCTCAATTTGTCTCAGAGCTTTGGTCAGCCATGGCCAGCAGCTTAGGGGCGACAATTCACCGCACCACCGCATATCACCCTCAGGCTAATGGGTTATGCGAGCGTTTTCACAGATCTTTAAAGGCCGCCCTCAGGGCCTCGCTAACGGATACAGATTGGGTGAATAAACTTCCCTGGGTTTTATTGGGATTGCGTTCTGCGCCTAAAGAGGATCTAGATGCCTCCCCAGCAGAATTAGTTTTTGCACAACCTCTCAGACTCCCAGGTGAGTTTTTACCAGAGAATCCAGAGCCTGGGCATCTTCCAGCCCTGAGGCCCTTAGGCAGCACCGGACCGGACACTCTCCCCGGACTGGCACATCACTCTTTTCCACAGGTTTTTGTCCCCCAAGCTTTAAAAAACGCTGAGTTCGTTTTTGTTAGACACGAAGCTTTAAAATCAACCCTCCGTCCACCATACGACGGACCATTCAGAGTGCTGGAACCTGGTGATAAGCATTTTGTGCTTGATTTAGGGGACAGAAAAGAAACAGTCAGCATTGACAGACTTAAACCTGCCTTCTTGTTGAGAGACGAACCTGCACGGGTGGCGAGAGCACCTCGGCGGGGTAGACCCCCCAAGAAAAAAAACTCAGCCCCCCTGCAGGGAACAAATAACCACTCTCCTCCCCAAGCTGCAGATTCCTTACAGGAGGGTCCCACCAGGACGCCAAAACGGACCTACAGCAGATTCGGGAGAAGATTAAAACCCAGACGGCACAGGGACTGATGCAAATTGACCAAGAGTTGTTAACTATTTTATCAGATTGTGCTGTGACAGTTTTAAGGCTGATTTGTGATATTTCTATATTGTTGTGGTTACCACTGAATTCTCTACAGGAGCATGACTGCTGGAAAGATTTTTCCTTGTTTTCCCTGTCAAGATGTTTAACAGTATAATATGTCATAGAGATTATCTTAAACTGTAAACTTAATTTGATTGTCCTTTTCTTAGTCGTTTGGGGGGGGGCTGTGGCTTATATTAATCATATATTCCACACCTACATATGTATAGACATATTAGAATGTTTAGTGATTACATATGTGGAATGACCTCACGCCTCAGAACAGGACAAGAGGTCTCAACCACCAGCGAGGATCAAAGAGCAGACGGAGTCGCAGCGATGGAGACCGGATCGATCTCCCTGACCACCCAGGGTCAGGTGGAGGAGACGGAGGACAATGGAAGGGGAATTATGTTAATGCGGGATGTCGGCTTTGATATGCAATGTCTTTTGTTGAGTGTGTGTATAAGTATGAAGGTCTGACTGTGCTCGACCTCTTATTCTGCTTCTGCACCGAGATGAGACATGTTAGGGAGGTGAAGCTGATATTAAACTTTGGTTTATAAAATCATATCGCTTCTTCATTTCAAGCTCCCTACAGCCTCCCCATTACATACAAATGGCTGACAGGACTCATTACTGAGGCCATCTATGAACATTTGGATACAGGAAACTACTTGCAACCACAGCAAAAAGGCTGCATAAGAAATAAGCTGGGAGCCAAAGAACAACTGCTCATTAACAAAACCATCCTGGAAGACTGCAAGAAGTATGAGAAAAACTTAAGCATGGCGTGGACAGATAACAAAAAGGCATTCAACAGCGTCCCCCATTCCTGGATAACACACTGTCTGGAGCTGTATAACATCAACCCAGAAGTTAAAACTTTTCTGGAGGTCCAGATGGTTAAGGTTTAGTTGGGTGCATGCGCACGCAATGACCGGCAGCTGGTGAAAAAGTCCGTCGTCTGTGTGTCTGTTTTTATGTACTTTTATATGTTTTTACGAAATCCTCTGTGTCGTTTCTGCCCTGGAGTGTTTGTGGACTGTATGGCGAAGCGCTCCCTGGTTCCTACAACATGGACTTCCTCCCCTCTCTTGCACTGCTGCTACTTTTCCTCCGGCTCTTTGTCTATGAGGTAAACGCGTTCGGCATCATGGCGGGCAGAATACATTATTCCAGGGACATGTTGCTGCATTTAAACACGGTTGATGCATCGGCTGTGATTGAGCCTAAGCCGCAATTGCCGGACTTTATTTTGAGAGACGGACATAGCGGTGAAAAGAGAGACGGGAGAAGGAAGCGCAGAAGGCATGGAGGTGTGAAATTGCGCCTGAGGAGACGTCAGTTTGGTAACATTCCTCTTCCTTCGATGATTTTTGGGAATGTACAGTCTCTGAGAAACAAGCTGGATGAAATTCAAGGGAATGTACGCTACCAGAAGGACTTTAAGAACTGCTGTGTCATGGCTTACACCGAGACTTGGCTTAATGCGCATGACCGAGACGCAGACCTGTGGATTGACGGCTTTGGAGCCCCGCTGCGCTCGGATTGGCAGGAAGAGGTAACGGGGAAGCGTCAGGGGGTGGCGCATGTTTATACATTAATAAGCAGTACTGCACATCTGTCACGGTCAGAGAGTGCATCTGTACACCCGATGTGGAGCTGCTGTCTGTGTCACTACGCCCCTTTTATTTGCCTCGCAAGTTCCCCCAGCTTTTCATCACAATTGTGTACATTCATCCGAGGGCAGGTCCAGGTTCAGTTTTTTTTTTTTTTTTTTTCCCCACAATATCTTTATTGAACCTTTTTTTTTTTTTAACAAACATGACACAAACAATCAAACACTAATACTAAAGTACTACAAAAAAATGCACTAAAAACACCAACAACCACCAACAAAATCAAGTCTTCAACAATGCTCCTCTGTTTAGTCTAGACAATCCATTACATAAGTATACATATTATGTTCACCAGTTTGGAATTTACAAGGTCCACACACATCATTCACCTTCTTCTTCAAGAGTTATGTTTAAATTTTTTACATAATCAATAAAAGGTCCCCATATATTCTCAAACACAATTTCCTTTGATTTCAGTATGTATGTTATTCTTTCTAATGGAAGGTTTGTTAACATCTGTCTTAACCACCGAGTCACATTTGGTCTATGAGTCTTTTTCCACAGTAGTGCAATACATTTTTTGGCGTTAAGCAAACTGAGGTCTATGAATGTTCTTTCACTTTTATTAAAGTTATGCTTTTCTGGGTACAGACCCAACAAAAACAGTTTAGGATTCAATATGATTTGTTTTGAAATTATTTTTTCAATTGTTACCCTCACCTCCTCCCAAAACATTCTAATTATTCTACATTCCCATACACAATGAAATAGGGTTCCTTTACTTTCCATGCATTTTGTGCACGTATCTGATATGTTTTTGTTATATCTATTTAACTCCTCCGGTGTAACATACATCCGCATTAACCATTTAAAATGTATCAATTTAAGACGTACATTTATTGATTTGGTTTGAACTTCTGTACAAGCCAATTCCCATTGTTCCTCTGAAATTTCAGTTTGCAGATCTTCTTTCCAGTAGTTTAATCTTTTCTGTGAGTTTTCACTTGAGGATAGTGTCAATGAGTTATAAAACTCTGAAATAATACCCTTTCTTTTACTATCTTTCGTCAACATTTTTTCCAAGGATGAGTAAATAGGTCGAGTGAGAACTCCATTTTGATTTGATCGAATAAAGTTCCTAAGTTGAAGATATTTAAAAAAATGTGTTCTGTTAAGATTAAATTTGATCCTCAGCTCTTCAAAAGACATTATGTTATCTGCACATGGCAGATATAAATCTTGAATCTTTTGAATCCCTTTTAAATTCCATACTTTAAATACAGCATCCGCTCTCCCTGGTTTAAAATATTGATTACCCCATATTGGGCTAAATTGTGACAATAAGTGTGGTTCTTTTAAATAGTTTTTAGCTTCACACCATATTTTGATCATATGCTTTACAAATGGATTTTTAACTTGTTTTTGGATTTTTTTTGCCGAATCTGAGTATATGAATATGGGAAGAGGTAAAGGTAAATTGTATGATTCCATTTCAGTCCAGTGAGGGAGATCATTTGATGAAAAATAATATGTCATAGACCTCAGTTGTGCTGACCAATAATACAACATAAAATTTGGACATTTCAGACCTCCACGATCAAATGGTAAATATAATAAAGACAGACGTAATCTAGCCCTCCTGTTGTTCCATATAAATTCCACTAACTTTTTTTTAATTCTTGAGAATAAATCTAAAGGTGGTGGTAAGGGAATGTATTGAAATAAATAAAGTATTTTAGGTAAGATATTACTTTTAAGTATATTGATTCTCCCGATCATCGACATTGGTAGTGACATCCATCTCTGAAGTAACTCATTAATATCTGTCATTAAGGCTTCATGGTTGACACTGGCGACTGATTCTAGCTTAGGCACAATTTGGATTCCTAAATATTTAAACTGATTTACAACATTGAATTGATTTACCTCAGGGGCTGGGTAATTTCTCTGGGTCTCGTTTAGCATTAATATTGAAGATTTAGTTTTATTTATTTTATATCCTGATATTTCCCCCAAATTCTTTATTAAATTCAACAAGGTCGGAATTGATTTTTTAAAATTCGACATAAACAAAATTATGTCATCGGCATACAGGGAGAATTTATGTTCTGTTGGTCCTATTTTAATTCCATATATTTGTGGATGTAAACGTACTGCCATCGCTAAAGGTTCAATTGCCATAGTAAACAGTAAAGGTGAAAGTGGACAGCCTTGTCGACATCCTCTATTGATTTTTATTGATTTTGAAATATTGCTATTTGTTAGGATTTCTGCTGTAGCATTATTGTATATTATCTGAACCCATTTTATGAAATTATTTCCAAGTCCAAACCTTTGTAAGACTTCAAAAAGAAAGGGCCATTCGACTCTATCAAAGGCCTTTTCGGCGTCCAGTGATAGGAGAGCTGTATCCGGTGCTTCTTTATTAGAATAAATAATATTAAATAGTCTTCTTACATTATGGAAGCCTTGTCTTCCCTTTATAAAGCCATTCTGATCTCGATTAATAATATTTGGTAAAATTTCTTGTATTCGTCTTGCTAAAATTTTACAGATTATCTTAAGGTCGGCATTTAATAGGCTTATTGGTCTCATATTTTCACATTTATTAGAGGGTTTACCTGGTTTTGGCAACAGTATAATTAAGGCATTATTCATGTATGATGGTAAATTACTATTTTGAAATGCTTCTAAAACCATTTCCAAAAAAAGTTTTATTAATTTATTCTTAAATTTTTTATAAAGGTCAACTGGAAGACCATCTGGTCCTGCACTTTTTCCTGATTTCATATTATCAATGGCTAGCCCAACTTCTTCTTGACTAATTTTAGACTCCAGTATCTCCCTGTTTTCATTTGGAATACACGGTATAGATAGTTCGTTCAAAAACCCACTTAGTTTTGTTAAGTCAGATTCATTTTTGGTATCATATAATTTTTCATAGTAATCTCTAAAGGCTCTATTAATTTCTAAAGGATCTATAACTACCTGTCCGTTACTTATAATACTGGTAATTGGTGTTTTAAATTCTAATTGTTTAATCTGCCATGCCAATAATTTCCCTGATTTTTCACCTTGTTCATAAAAAGATTGTTTCAATCTTAGAAGACTCGAGGCAGCTCTATTCGCTGATTTTTTGTCATATTCAGCTCTCAAAATCAGTAATTCGTTCGCCAACCTTGGATCACTTCCTGCATACACTTTTTCTTGAAGAATTTTTATATTATGTTCCAATTGGACTCTCTCCTCTCGAGTCTTCTTAGATTTTGAACCTGTATAACTAATAATATGTCCCCTAATAAAAGCTTTGAAAGCCTCCCACTTTACACATGCTGATGTTTGTGTAGTATTGATGTCAAAGAACTCATCTATCTGTTTTTCTACATACTTAACAAATTTCTCATCCTGAAGCCATTTATGCTGAAATTGCCATCTACCTGATTCCTTTGTCAATTTCTTATCTACATATATTAGACAGCAGGGTGCATGATCAGAGATCACGATGTTATCATAAAAGCAGTTTTGAATCTTGGACCTTAATTCTGTGGAGATCAAAAAATAATCAATACGTGAGTATGTCTTGTAGGTATTGGAATAACAAGAGTAGGCTTTAACTTGTGGTTTCATTTCTCTCCATATATCTAGCAATCTCAGTTCTTTCATAAAATGATTAATGGTCATCCTACATCCATTGTGCGTACAGTCCAGTCCTGTTGATCTATCTATACCGGGATTCAATGTACAATTAAAATCCCCTGCTATTATATGTTGCCCTGTAAGTGATGATAAGATAAGAAATAAATTAGCAAAGAACTTTTGATCATCTATATTGGGACCATATAAGTTCACCAAATTTATATTTTCTAATAGCAAAGAACCTTGAATGATTACATATCTTCCAAATTTGTCTCCAATTACATTTTTCACTTGAAATGGGACTGATTTATGTATGAGAATCATAACTCCCCTGGCTCGGGATGAAAATGATGAGGTGAAAACACTTCCTTGCCATCTACTCCTAATTCTTTTTACATCCTCCTCTATTAGATGAGTTTCTTGTAAAAACACAATTTTTGAACCCATGTCTTTTATTTTATTCATAACTTGTTTAAGTTTTTTTAAATTTTGTAGACCTCTGCAATTCCATGAAGTTAAATTAAGATTAACGCTTTGGTTTATGATCAATAGGGAGTTTGGGATTACCTTGCAGTGTAAACATGCTCATACAGAGAAGCAAAAACATGAGTGGTTGAACATTCATCCTACAAACTACACACAAACAAATTCCCCCTTCCCACATTTGTGGTAATCCCCCCAAAATCAAAAGGAAAAATTCCGTCTCCCGATATAGCCATCGACCGCTCCACACCCACGAGGATCAGCCAAAGCCACTCCTTCTTCATCCTCCCAATCACCCTAACTCTACTACTTTTAATGACGTAACATTAACTCTCTTCTGTAGTTTTCCAACTTAACTCCAAAATTTTTAGCAACTTTGTACATCATAGTTTTTTTTGTTTTTTTTTTAAATATATAATACAATCTATATTTTGTAAACTTGCTATTTGCTTCATATCAGTCAGATGCCTGTGCAAATGCTTAAATATTCTACCTTATATTTTGTTCATGCTTAGCTCCCACCAGTCTCTTCTTGGATCTTCTTGATGAACTCCTGCGCCTCCTCTGGGGTCTTGAAGATGTGTGTTCTGCCCCCATACGTGGTCAACAGTCTCGCAGGATAAATTACACCATGACGAATCCCAAGGTTGCGCAGCTCTTTACGCACGGGATCAAACTGCTTCCTCAATTGTTGGATTCCTGTGGCCAAATCTGGGTAGAACCGCACCTGCTGGTCCTGGTGTTTAATCTCTCCTTCAGCTCGCGCAGCGTTGAAGATCTTCATCCTGTCTCTGTTGCTGAGGAACTTCATAATAAGCGTCCTCGGTGGTCCCTTATCTCTCCGTGGGCCGATACGGTGTGCGCTTTCCAGAACGACTGCTGATTGAAGCTCTGCGCTGCCCAGCGCCTCCGGAATCCACTTTTCCAAAAAGGAACATGGGTCCCGACCTTCGGATTCCTCCGGTAGACCCACCAGCCTCAAGTTGTTCCGTCTCGACCGGGACTCCAAATCCAGGACATTATCTTCCAGACATTTATTTTTTTTTTCCAAAGTGCGCACCTTTAATTGAAGACCGGTGACGTCATCCTCAGCACTAGAGACACGAAGCTCCACCTGCGCCATTCGTTCTACACAGTCACCCAATTCCTTTCTCATTCCTTCCAACGCTGCCATAATCCCATCAAATTTAGAGGAAAAGTCTGCTCTCATTGAACTAATGGCAGCTAGCACTGCACATGTGCCGTTGCCTGCAGATACTGCACCGCTGCTAGCTTCCTCCGCCATATATGGAGCTTTATCTGCTGCGTCACAGACGTGAAAGTCCGTTAATTTGGACTGTTTCGGCGGCTCGCTTTTTCCTCTACCTGGTTTTCCAGCCTTAGGCTTCACCGACATATCCTCGCCCAAACGCTGGGATACGTTCTGTCCCAAATGAGAGAGTTATTTGCCGATTTTTTTTTCTCCAGGAGCAGAGCAGAGTGATATGTGTCCCTTTCACATGGCCGCCAAAACCGGAAGTCCCAGGTTCAGGTTACTTTATTTGTACCCGTAGGTAGATTTGTTTTGCAGTCTGGTGACATCCATATATACAAGCCACAAATTACATTCAACATAGACACAAACACAGGCACATATGAAGCTGACTATAAACATGATAAAAATACTCAAGGCTCCATCAATCAGGGTATAAAAAGACAAAGAGATGGGAGAAAAACCAGAGGTAAGAGAGAAGGGTCATATTAGAAGTTAAAAACTAGTCAAAGAGGTTAAAAACTCAAAAGGTCTAAAACCCAATAAAATATTTAGAACCCAAGTGACATCCTACAAAAATAAGTAAATATAAAATGGAGTTAATAAATAGGTACCTAAATTTTGTGCAATATATTTTTACAGCTTGTTCAACTCTTTGACAGCAGCAGGGACAAAGCTGTTTTTGTAGCGCTGGGTTCTACTTTTTGGGACAGCAAACCTCCATCTTGAGGGAAGAAGCTGAAAGTGGCAGTGCAAAGGGTGGGAGTCATCATTTAAAATGGAGGTAGCCATCCTCTGTACTTGTCTGGTGTACAGGGATGTCAGGCTCAGCTGTGACTCACCAAGCAAACGACTGGACCATCTAACTACCTGATCCAAGGATTTCCTCTGTTTCAGTTTTATCTGACCAAATCATGACACTAAAGAAAAGGATAAAACAGATTCAATAAAAGCCCGATAAAACATTGTCATTATGGTTCGGTCAACTTGGAAGCGTGCAAGTTTTCTCAAGCAATGCAAATGTTGCTGACCCTTTTTGCACACCCTTTCACAGTTCTCTTCAAAGTTTAAATTACTATCAATAATCGTCCCAAGATATTTGTAGGATTGTACACATTCGGTGGTCTGGCCTTTTAGTACGGTGACTTTGTGCCTGGGAGTTTTCCTCCTAAAGTCAATAATCATGTCTTTAGTTTTTGTCGTATTCAGCTGCAGGTAGGAATCCTCACACCAGTGAACAAAATCATCAACTACTGGGCCGTGACCACTCTCACCATCCTGGAGGAGACTGACAATAACTGAGTCATCAGCATACTTTATAATGTGTCTGTTGTCATGTCTGCTCCGACACATGTTTGTGTACAGGATGAAGAGTAGTGGTGACAACACACACCCCTGAGAAGAGCCAGTAGAAGAGCACTTTAGGTCCGACAATGTGCCATTGACCCTAACTCTCTGTGTCCTGTTGGTTAAGAAATCCAGAATCCAACCCACCAGATTATTGCTCAAATCAAATTGCTGCAGGAGCCTTTCAACTAAGATATGAGGTTGGATTGTATTAAAGGCGGAGGAAAAGTCCATTGAAATGCAAATTAAAAAGAAGTGGCAGGAAGTGGCAGGAAGAGTGGGACAAAAGAAGTAAAGGACGAAGCCTGTATGGCATACAAAAGAAAGGGGGAGCTAGAGAATGTCACCATGGGTTGAGATGCCGTCTCGGCACTCAGCCCATGTTTTCCCTCATCCCTGCTTCCCATTGAGCAGCATCTCAGCAGGCTCCCAGCTGGCAGCATTATGGACGGCTGGGGCCAATTAGTCCTCATCAGCTGGGGCGCTGCCAATGAGGATAAATAGGAGCAGCCTCGATGACTCGGGGCTGCGACATAAACACATTGCTAAGCTGAAGCCCCTTCGTCTGGTGTCAGCTTATACTCCTCTTGCAGCATTCCTGTGTTTGTATCCCGCTGTGAGTATGTACGTCTTGTTACCCCCACGTCCGGTACGAGCTGCTTACCTCTGCGCTGTGCAACCTGTGAGTGTACCTCTGCATGAGTATCTGTGCTCTCCTCATCCCTTATCCCTCACCCAAAATAAACCATCACGACTCACTGGCTTGTCCCTGGCTCTGATTGCCCGGCTCCCTAGAGCCGGATATGACAGTATGTCGCAGCCAGAAGAGTTGCCGGCGGCCGTGAGTCGCTGTGGAAATGTACCTTTCTGTCCGGGTGTCAGCGCTGCTAGCATGCCGTTCCCCAGGAGTCACTTCCGGCGCCAGGGCGACGAGCTGAGGTCCATCTCGGAGGCTGTCGACGGGACATTCTTCACCTTGCACGACGCCTCCAACGCGAGACGCTGGCATCCGGGCTGTGCTGAGGAACTCCTGGACTGTCACCCTCACTCTCTGTACCATCTGGAGGACAGTGCCAGGATAGACGCTGCAGGTACACAGCGAGAGAAGCTCCACGGGGTGGATGGAAATCCTGGCAGGGAGTCGAAGTGGGCGACGTCTTTCCCCGCTTCGGAGTCCCGTTCCTGCCGCCATTCCAGTCCGGGAGTTCGCGCCAACCAGAGGACTTCCCCCGACCTGCGCCACGTCACTCGGGATTCCCTTCAAGAAGCCGCAGCTGACAGCAGTTATGTCTGGGGTCGAGTGGCTGTCGCGAGCTCCACTGTGTTTCCTGTCACCACCTTCAGGCATGTGGCGGCGGCAGTGAGGTTGATGGAGAGGACTTCAGGGCTACGAAGCTTTCCCGTGCTCGGCGCCTTCCTCGCCTCGATCTCCAATCTGGAGCGGCGAATCCTGGGTTTCCCCCTCGCTTCGTTCCCCGGGAATAGCCGCCATCACATCGCCGAGTCACCTCTGCACGAACCTCGTCCGGATCCAGTTCTGGGCCATCGTCAGGACAGTTCCTCCCACGCAGCTGTCACCTCTTCGCCTCGTCTGTGTGGAGATTCTACAGCCCCGTTCCCTGAGCCTCATTCCCCCGCTGTCATTCCTGGACATTCGGGCTGGCTCACCCCGGCTGTTTTCCCCTCCTCCTCGACGCGCTTCCTGACTGCTGTGTGTGCCTGGAATTCCGGCCTGGTGAGCTCTCTGCTGGAGACAACGCGAGCGATCCTCAGACGAATTCCCGGGGGGTCCTCCGTTATCGCCGGGCGGGGAGAGGAAGAAGCAGAATCCACTACAGCAGGCGATACTCAACCTCCAGGGGGCAGGCAAGTCATTGTTTTTTCACACCTGCTTAATGAGTTGCTCTGTCACATCCCTGGAGAAGTTCAGGGTTCGCAGCTACCTGAACTCTCCCCACCTGCTGTAACCTGTATTCCTAATCCCGCATCCTCTGTATCTCTCTCCGCCGAGCGGTCCCCGGCTCCAGGTCAACGTGGTGGGATATGGAGAGGGCCTGTGGTTCCGCAGCTACATTGCGGACGGAGGAAGGGGACTGACTGCTGCGTGGAGTCTACGCCGACGATTGAGCGTCCCCGGGTCTCCACGGAGGAGCGGTTCGGTCCAGCGGGACGAGATTCCTCTGGCTTCACGTCGAGTGGATCGTCGGCGGGGTCACCGGAGCCGGAGGAATCTCAAGCTGCGCTGACCATCGTGCTGGCTGCGGGGCCCGACGCGGCTAGATGGGAGCCTGACAACGACCTGACGACGGATCCTGGATCTTCGCAGTCCTGGACGGCGTCAGAACCCGAGATCAGGCGAGTGCTCTCCTTTCTTTTCTCTCTTTTTATCTTTGAGCACTTCAGCCTATCTCCAGGGGAGACGAGCAGGGTGCAGCCGCCCGCTGCGTCTGAGCTCGTCTCGCCGGGTTCTGGCGCTGCCGGTGATCCTGACCCCGGTTCTGTTTTCTCTTCTGAGCCTTCTTCCAGGGTCACCGGCGAGGAGTTGCTGTTCCTCGTGGTGCTGGAGGGTCCGGGTTCAACGTTGGAGGTCGGTTCTGGTGCAGTGTCCAACGTGGGTTCGCCCGAGACCCAATCGGGGTCCAACGTGGGTTCGCCTGAGGCCCGATCGGGGTCCGACGTGGGTGCTGCCCCAGTATTGTCCAGGTCCGGTGAGGAGGTGGCCGTTTCCCTGCGGCCTGACGCCCGCCGCCCTCGTCATCGGCTCTCCCCAGAGCCTCTTCCACCGGGATCCGCTCTGATCCTTCGCCCGTCTCAACGGTCCTGGTGGTTGAGTGATGCGGGTCGACGACCCGACCCACAGAACTTTCGGTTCGGTGATCTGGTTCCCCCCACTGGTCTGTTTCCCTCTGGGCAGCCTGGTTCGGCTGCCGGTGGACTGGATTCCTGGGATCTGGGTCCGGAGTTCGCCGTCCGAACACTTCTCTTTCCCTGATTCGCCAACGGGACGATGGGCGGGGAGATCTCCGGAGCCATCTCGGCTATTTGTGGACTCTGCCTGCCATGTTCCTCGGGTGTCACTTTTTCTTATCTTTGTGAAGGTCACTCGGGTGTAATGTTTTGTCCTGTTGGTGGATTCGTTTTTATAGTGCTGTGTTTTCCATCGCTCATGCTCAGCATTTTACTTTTTTGTGCCATGTTTTTAGCCTCGTTTTTTCATTGTAGAGTTATGTTTTGTTTCCTTTCAGACCATGCTCTGCAGTTATCAATTTATTCCAGTCACTTTCATTTCTTTAGGTGACTGTGGGTATTTATATATTCGTGTGTGTGGGTTTTTCTTTGCCTGCACTCAGTATTTCTTTATGTCCTGTTTGTTCATTATAGAGTCATGTGCCTTGTTTTCCGTAACACCATGCTCTGTAATTGTCCATTTGTTCCAGTCACCTTCACTTTTCTTGGTGACTGTGTATGTACTTATATTGGTGCTGTGTATTGTGTTTCCCCTTTTTTTGACCATACTCAGCATTTTTGCCCTGTACCTTTTTGGTGGTTTTTTTTTCCTTGCTCTGGGTCACACATTGTTGGTACTCTGAGTAGTGTGTAACCAGCGTGCTGACCCAGTTCTTCTCCCCATCTGTACTTGGGTTAATTATTCCCTGTTTTGTCAGTGTTGTATTTGGGTTTTTTTTTTCCCGCTACCCTACATTGCCCCATTGGTGTTGTCCTTCCCTTGGCTTCTTCCCCTCCGGTCCTGCCTCCCTTCCTCCCACCCTAGGTGGGGGGGGCTGGGAAGTTCCTGGTCGTTCAGGAGCCCGACCTTGAGGGGGGGCTCTGTCACCATGGGTTGAGATGCCGTCTCGGCACTCAGCCCATGTTTTCCCTCATCCCTGCTTCCCATTGAGCAGCGTCTCAGCAGGCTCCCAGCTGGCAGCATTATGGACGGCTGGGGCCAATTAGTCTTCATCAGCTGGGGCGCTGCCAATGAGGATAAATAGGAGCAGCCTCGATGACTCGGGGCTGTGACATAAACACATTGCTAAGCTGAAGCCCCTTCGTCTGGTGTCAGCTTATACTCCTCTTGCAGCATTCCTGTGTTTGTATCCCGCTGTGAGTATGTACGTCTTGTTACCCCCACGTCCGGTACGAGCTGCTTACCTCTGCCCTGTACAACCTGTGAGTGTACCTCTGCATGAGTATCTGTGCTCTCCTCATCCCTTATCCCTTACCCAAAATAAACCATCACGACTCACTGGCTTGTCCCTGGCTCTGATTGCCCGGCTCCCTAGAGCCGGATATGACAGAGAAGGACAAAGGAGCAGAAAGGAGGACATCATATCCAGGTTAAGATTAGGTCACACAGGGCTGAATAGTACATTAGTTATCATGGAAGAACACCCAAATGGAAAATGTGATTATTGTGGAAACGATGAAACAGTTGAACATATATTTATGCACTGTCCAAAGTATGAGTTTGCACGGTTAGCATTGGTGGACAGTCTATACAGGAACAAAACCCAGCTCAGTATGAAAGACATTTTGCAGAGAAGTTCAGGGGATGCGGTCTATAAGGCAGTTTTTAGGTTTATGAGGGCAACAGGACTAATTTCAAGGATATAGGAGAGTAATGCCATTTTGAATCACACTCCATTCCAGAAGTTGGCGGTAATGCACCTACAAGCTGTTTGCCAACCGCCATAAAACATGATCATCAGAAGAAGAAGGCTGATTCATTGCTTTTCTGTGCATGAATGTTGAGAGTGTTAATAAATTTCGTCTGCTCGTAAACTGGCCTCCTCATTTCCCACACTCTCCACAGTATCAAATTTTCTTTAAGATCAAGAAATACCACAACTGTCAACATCTTTTTTTCTGTGGATTTAAGGATTTCTTGAGTTCTGTTAATGCTAATGATGGAGACCAGTTTGCTCTAAATCCATATTGACTGTCAGACAGTAGTTTGTGTTGCTCTATAAACTTCTCTAATCCTTCACAGAAGTTTTTCTAGAATTTCTGACAACTGTCAGAAGAGCAGCTCATCACGGGATCGATTCCACCCCTTGACCATCGTGACCCTTCTGTGGGGAGTTTGCATGTTCTTCCCGTGTCTGTGTGGGTTTACTCCGGTTTCCTCCCACAGGCCAAAAACATGCAAGTTCGGTTAACTGGAGACTCTAAAGTTGCCCTAGGTGTGAATGTGTGTGGATGGTGAAGGGATTGGTGCTGCACCGTGGCTGCCTCATCCATCCCGGTGGATGCGCTGTAATTTCCCTCTGGGATCAATACAGTCAACCAAAAAAAGAGAGAAAGCTGTGAAGTGCTACTTGTTACCAGATTTATATCATGGAATGACTTTTGCATTGGGGTGTAACGGTACACCTAAAATCACGGTTCAGTACGTACCTTGGTTTTAAGGTCACTGTTCAATTCATTTTCGGTACAGTAAGGAAACAAAATGCAGAACATAAAACTGCTGATCTTTTGTATAAGTGAGAACAGCTTTACTGTCAAAAAAAAAAAAACATTGCAAACTGTCAGCAGTAAGTTCTCCAATTAAAAAAGTCTCAAACAAAGCCAAATGTGTACAATAAATAAATTCTCTTTTTAGAAAATGACCGATGTAGACAAGTGCAACAATAGAAGTTTGAACAGCCTATTATAAAAAGTTCCCACAGCTAAATAAAATAATGACCCATAAAACATGAGTTGGAAACTTGAACTTAACAGATTAATCAAGTGTTTGTAGCAACATATTTAAATAACCACCATTAAAGTTTGGCCTTTTAATGCAAAACTAAAGAAATAAAACTCAAATATCAGCTTCTACTGCACCATGCAGGGCTGTTGTAACTCTACTGTTCAAAACAAACTGGAGTAATAGTCTTCAACTCATTAAAGTCAAAATAAATAAATAATAATAATAAAAATAAACTAGTCCATCCTGTTTGAAATCTTGCTGAGTTTAAAAGTTTCATAGTTAGGCTTAGGTTAGGTTAAACTTTTTTTTTAAACTTTTTCCAGTCCAAAATAACAGTTTATAAATGCTTTAAGTGACAGTAGAGGAATGTGAGCCTTCACTACACATACAGAAGACTTCATGAGAGTAAATACAGAGGATTCATCACAAGGTGCAAACCATTAATCAGCCTCAAAAATAGAAAGGCCCGAATTGACTTTGCCAAAAAACACCTGAAGAAGCCAGCCCAGTTCTGGAACAGCATTCTTTGGACAGATGAGACTAAGATCAACCTGTACCAGAATGATGGGAAGAAGAAAGTTTGGAGAAGAATTGGAACAGCTCATGATCCAAAGCACACATCTTCTGTAAAACATGGTGGAGGCAGTGTGATGGCATGGGCATGTATGGCTTCCAGTGGCACTGGGTCACTTGTGTTTATTGATGATGTGACAAAAGACAGAAGCAGCCGGATGAATTCTGAAGTGTATAGGGATATACTTTCTGCTCAGATTCAGCCTGTGGCAACCTGGGGAGTGCATAATGGTTTACCACCTTAGACAGGAACAAAGGATGCAAAGTTAACCTTTTGTGTGTGAGAAGTTTCTAGAGGCCCTAGTAAGATAACAGAGAGGTGTCAGGGATGAATGGACTGACTGCAGTCGGACGGGGGATTATCTTTTGTGTGTGAGAAGAGTCTAGAAGGATGTCATGTTATTTAAGGGAAGAGTTCCTACTTGTATGCCATTCTGTCTATGCTCCTTGTGTGAGTAGTGTAATAAACTGCCTGAACCAAATCAGCCTCATTATTTACACACTCCACACTGGTGACCCAAGACGAATCATGGAATATGACGGAAGATCCCCGGAGCCAACCTCGACTGGAACCCCCAGTTTCGCGTGCGCTGTAGCAATCAAACTACCTGATTTTTGGCAGCACAACCCGTGCTCCTGGTTCCACCTAACCAAGGTGCAGTTCGCCCTCCGAGGGATATCGGCGGATGATACGAAATTCTACTATGTGGTTGCAGCGCTCGATGCCAGCATGGCTCAGCACATCGAGAGCCTGCTTGATCAGCCACCAGCCGACGGCAAATATGACGCGCTGAAGGCTGCCCTCATCCAGCACTACACGCTCTTGGATGGTGAGAGAGCAGAGAGGCTTCTGACGCGGACCGAGTTGGGAGACGGTTCGGTCATGGACATGATGGAGAAGATGCTGAGGTTGAAGGGCACAGACGACGACCACTTCACCTTCACCCACATTTTCCTCAGGAACCTTCCGACAGCGGCGAGAGCGGCCCTGGCCAATTCGTCGTTGCTGGCCAAACGGGACTATCGTGCGCTAGCCCGAGAGGCAGACCGGATCATCGTCGCCACCAAGGCTTTCGTGACCATTGCGGCAGCGACAGAGCCAGGCACGTCGACACGAGGAGGCGAGGAGCCGCCGACGGCAGCAGCAGAACCACCGACGGCAGCAGCAGCGGGGGCCAAGGAACATGGAGGTGACACGTTTTGCTTCTACCATCGCCACTTTACAGAGAGGACACGCAAATGTATACCACCGTGCCAGTTCAAGTGTTCGGGAAACGCCAAGACCGGGGGTCGGTAGCAGCCGTGACCCTTGGGGAGGAGAACAAGCTGCTCTATTTGACGGACGCACGCTCGGGGAGGCATTTCCTCGTGGACACCGGCGCACAGAGGAGTTTCATCCGGCCGACCTACGCTGACCGGCTGGCAGGAACCAGCGGCCCCGAGATGGCAGCAGCAAACGGCTCAGATATTAAGACCTTTGGTGAGAGGACTCTGATCTTGTCTGTACACGGTCGTACATATGAATGGACTTTTGTTGTAGCAGCATTGGATTACCATATACTGGGGCTGATTTTCTATGTGCACATGGGTTGTTGGTAGATATGGCTAACGGGCGCCTGGTTAATGCACTGTCTTTTGACTCTCTCCCCTGTATAGCTCGAGTGACCTGGCCAACAGCACAAGCCAACGTCATAGCAGCGTGCGGTTCCACACACTGCTCGCTCAGTTCCCAGCACTCACAGTCCCGGCGTTTTCAGCAGCTATTGCTAAACATGGGGTGGAGCATTTTATCACCACCACCGGGGCGTCCGTTTTTGCAAGACCTCGGCATTTGGACGCAGCTAAACTGGCCATAGCACGCGAGGAGTTCGCTAACTTAGAGAGGTTAGGCATCATCAGGCGCTCAAAGAGCCTATGGGCTTCCCCGCTACACATGGTCCCTAAAGCTGAAGGTTCGTGGCGACCTTGCGGCGATTTCCGCAGGTTAAACAACGCTACAGCGCATGACTGCTACCCAATTCCCCACATTCAGGATTTTTCCGCTCACCTCGCAGGAGCGCGCATTTTTTCTAAGATAGATTTGGTCCATGGTTACCACCAAGTCCCAGTGCGCGCTGAGGACATACCCAAAACAGCGGTAATAACTCCGTTTGGTTTATTTGAGTTCTTCCGCATGCCGTTTGGGCTTAAAGGGGCAGCACAGATGTTCCAACGCATGATGGATGCAGTGCTGCACGATCTCCCTTTCGTGTTCGTCTACCTGGATGATATCTTGGTAGCCAGCGCGTCCGAAGACGAACACGAAACCCACCTCACGACGGTTTTCCGTAGGTTGGAAGAGCACGGTTTAATAATCAACCCAGCGAAATGTCAGTTCGGAGTGATGGGGATTGATTTTCTAGGGCACCGCGTCTCTCCCGAAGGAGCGGTTCCGCTGCCTGACAAAGTGCGGGCAGTGACAGATTTTCCCCGACCACAAACGGTCAGGGCGCTACAAGAATTTTTGGGAATGATGAACTTTTATAACCGTTTCCTTCCCCGTGCAGCGCAGCTCATGCAGCCAGTGTACGCTGCGCTCAAAAAACAGAAACCCGCAAATAGGGTCGAATGGACCCCGGAACGAGAGGGGCGTTCTCGGAAGTTAAAGCAGCCCTGGCAAACGCCGCATTGTTGGTACATCCAGACCCAATGGCCCGCATAGCCCTCACCACTGACGCCTCAGATGTGGCCATAGGGGCTGTCGTGGAGCAGCGCGTCGCCGGGGCTTGGCAGCCGCTTGCCTTTTTCAGCAGAACCTTGCGCGACAATGAGCGTAAATACAGCGCGTTCGACAGAGAGTTGCTGGCTCTCCACCTGGCCATTTGCCATTTCCAGTTCTGGCTGGAAGGGCGCAATTTTACTGCGTTCGTTGACCATAAGCCACTAACATTCGCGATGGCCAAAGTTTCAGAACCTTGGTCGGGCCGGCAGCAGAGGCAGCTGGCCGCGATCTCAGAGTTTACTACTGATATTCAGCATGTGTCGGGCAAACTGAATGTAGTGGCAGACTGCCTTTTGCGCGCCGTTGTGGCCCCGGTCTGGTTAGGGTTGGATTACGCAGCCATGGCCGCGGAGCAGGCTAGTGACGCGGACGTGCGTGCGCTCCAGTCTGGACCAACAGGGTTAAGGCTGGAGAAGAGGACGCTGCTTAACGGCATTCCCCCCTTAATCTGCGATGTCTCCACGGGTTGCCCACGGCCTGTGGTTCCGGCCGCGTGGCGCCGCCGCGTGTTTGAGTCAGTTCACTCTTTGGCACACCCAGGGGTGCACGTGTCGGTCAAAATGGTAGGAGAGAAATATGTGTGGTCGGGCCTTCGCAAACAAGTGAAAGAGTGGGCGGCAGCCTGCGTGGCGTGCCAACGAGCCAAGGTTCACAGACACACGAAGGCTCCTTTGGAGCCGTTTCGCATCCCGGCTAAGAGGTTCGACCATGTCCACGTGGACCTCGTAGGCCCCCTTCCGCCATTACAGGGGTTCACGCATCTCCTGACAATGGTGGACCGCACCACGTGCTGGCCAGAAGCGGTTCCGCTGGTGGCAACCACGGCCGAGGAGGTGGCGCGCGCATTTTTAACAGCATGGGTGGCGCGTTTTGGAGTTCCATCGGACATTACGTCCGACAGAGGCTCTCAATTTGTTTCTGAACTCTGGTCAACCATGGCCCGCAGCCTAGATGTCTCAATTCACCGCACAACTGCGTACAACCCTCAGGCTAATGGGTTATGCGAACGTTTTCATAGGTTGTTAAAAGCGTCTTTGAGGGCTTCACTGACGGATGCAAATTGGGTAGACAGGCTACCATTGGTTTTATTGGGGTTACGTTCTGCGCCTAAAGAGGATCTGGAAGCTTCCCTGGCAGAACTCGTTTTTGCACAACCACTCCGGCTGCCTGGGGAGTTTCTGCCAGATAATCCTGCACCGAGCGGCTCCCGTCTCAGCTGCTGCAGCATTGCATAGACTCAAGCACACTGCCGGGTCCTGCCCACCACAGTTTTCCGCGTGTTTTTGTGCCTAAAGCTTTGAAAAACGCAGAGTTCGTGTTTGTCAGACAACGCCCACTGCCCCCCACTGCGCCCACCTTATGATGGACCGTTTAGAGTACTGAAAACAGGGGATAAGCATTTTTTGCTAGATTTGGGGGTAGGAGGGAGAAAATTGGCATAGACAGACTCAAACCTGCTTTCGTTGTGGCTGACGAGCAAGTGCTGTTGGCGAGGGCCCCTCGGCGTGGAAGACCCCCACGGGGCGCTTCCCAGAGAAAAGATTCTCCAGAGCACCCACACGGACAGTCAAAGTTTTCACCCCCAGACATCAGCCCCCCAGCATGGCAGTGCCACGGAGGCAGCGAATCCTGGCTACAGCAGATACGGCAGAAGACTGAAGCCCAAGCAGCATGCGGACTGATGTTGATTGTTCTACAGCATGTGGACTGATGTTAATGGTTTTATCACAGCATGTGGACTGTTACTCTTTTGTCCTATCTAAGTTGCTGGGGGGGGGGGGTGGCAACCTGGGGAGTGCATAATGGTTTACCACCTTAGACAGGAACAAAGGATGCACAGTTAACCTTTTGTGTGTGAGAAGTTTCTAGATGCCCTAGTAAGATAACAGGGAGGTGTCAAGGATGAATGGACTGACTGCAGTCGGACGGGGGATTATCTTTTGTGTGTGAGAAGAGTCTAGAAGGATGTCATGTTATTTAAGGGAAGAGTTCCTACTTGTATGCCATTCTGTCTATGCTCCTTGTGTGAGTCATGTAATAAACCGCCTGAACCAAATCAGCTTCATTATTTACACGCTCCACAAGCCAAATGCAGCAAAGTTGATTGGACGGCGCATCACAGTACAGATGGACAGTGATCCAAAACATACTGCAAAAGCAACCCAGGAGTTTTTTTAAAGCAAAGTAGTGGAATATTCTGCAATGGCCGAGTCAATCACCAGATCTCAGCCCAATCGAGCATGCATTTCACTTGCTCAAGACAAAACTTAAGGCAGAAAGACCCACAAACAAGCAACAACTGAATACAGCTGCAGTAAAGGCCTGGCAAAGCATCACAAAAGAGGAAACCCAGCGTTTGGTGATGTCCATGGGTTCCAGACTTCAGGCAGTCATTGCCTGCAAAGGATTCTCAACAAAATATTGAAAAGTAGCATTTTACTTAGGGTTATGTTTATTTGTCCAATTACTTTTGAGCCCCTGAAATGAGCAGCGTTTGTATAAAAATAGCTACAATTCCTACATGTTTAATCATATATTTTTGTTCAACCCCTTGAATTAAACCTTAAAGTCTGCACTTCAATTCAGTTGTAGTTGTTTCATTTCAAATCCAATGTGGTGGCATGCAGAGCCCAAGTCATGAAGATTGTGTCACTGTCCAAATATTTCTGGGCCTAACTGTAATTGTTCACCATCTTTCCTTCATCCATCCTCTTCTCTCTTTCGCTTCCTTTACTCATCAGCTCTTCAAAGTACTCTTTCCACCTTCTCAACACACTCTCATCATTTATTAGTACATTACCATTTCTGTCCTTAACCTCTTGCGCTCTGGTGTACCGCGGACGGGCACGTCTCTGTGTCCTAGAGCGCACGAGGGCACTGCGTTCTAGAGCGCACTGAAAAAAAAAGCTGCATTTCCGTTCTTCCACTACAGACACAGCCGCGAACAGATTAGATATGGTTGACCTCTCATTCGACTAATAAGAGCCTTGAACTGGGTTTCTGAAACCTTGAAGAACCAATGACTGAAAACCTAGCAAGAAGGACCCGCCTACCAACGCTGCAAATGCAGCGAGCCAATTGAAGCACAGAAGTTCAAAAGCTGTTTTGTGTAAGGCTGGGTGAAGACAGACTGCTGTAGCAGATGAAAAAAGGACCCGCAGGAAGAACCGCCACAGACCCAGCAGCACGGAGACCACCCACAAGTGCGACCTGTGTGACAGGGACTGCCATTCGCGCATCGGCCTGTTCAGCCACAGGCGGCGCTTTTTTTTTTTTTTTAATTCCAGCAGAATAGACGTTTAGGATTCTCTTCCATGGTCATCATTAGACCGACGGAGGCCGACGATGAAGGCTGGGTGACACACACGCGTTCGCCAGTCTTTTTTAATTACTACTGTTATTTGTTTTGAAAAATCGTTCACCAAAACCGCAATCATGGAAGCGCAAAACCGCAATAATGGAATTATGTTTTGACTGGGTCGCGAGACCAGAACCACGAGTCCGTAACAAGCGGACCAGCGTCGTGTTCGTCTGACAATGAGGAAGAGAAGTTCGCCAGCTACGCTGCTGCTGTGAACAGGTAAGTGTTATAAGCTAAATTATTCTTTATCCCTTAAAATTGTGATCAAAAATGACTTTTGACCGATCGGTAAATTACAACTGTGCAGCGCACAAAGTCCAAAATCCCTGCACCGCGGTGACTGTGCGCCGCGGTCGCCACATCGCCACATGACTATTCCGTCATGTAGCGATGGCCGATGTCCGTCCTCTGTAGCGGGGGGGTGGGGGGGGGGGTGGGGAGTTGTTATCTTCTACATTACAAATATTTTAGAATAATTTTTAGTGCACTGTAGGTTATTTTTTGTTGTAAAAAAAAAGCCACACATTTTTTACGTGGCATGCTTCTTTGTGTGTGGGGGCTTGTTTGTTCATTCATTCATGAATTAATGAATAAACAACCCCCACCCCCACCCCCCCACACACACAGCCCTGAGTGTCACCTTTCATTTGAGCCCAAGATGAAGCTTCTATATTGAATCATTCAAAAGTTACAGATGTTTTTCCAAACTGTGCCATTTGGCACAATTTGGCACAGTTCAAAAACGCCTGGGAACAACCTGAGAATATATTCATTTTTTGTGGTATTGTTACAAAATTTTGACCCCAGCTGGATAACACTTGGTTCTACATTTCTGTTGCATTTTCCAGCCCGGATCTGAAGCTGTGTGTTATTTGCAAGCATTTGTATCCAAAAAAACACCCAGGCCAAATTTATTTTCTTCAAGTTCAGTATGTTTAGATGACTGTTACTCAGTGGCCGGAGCACTTGGAGAGATTATGACTGTTTTGCCCAAAAATTCAAAGTGTTTTCTTTTAAATGAGACCAACCCCATGAAGATGCTGCAAAGGGTTGAAGAACAGCTTTTGATTTACTTTGGGCACGTTATTTTTTGGCGTTTTTAGGGAAATTGACTGGAGTGCAAGGGGTTAATCAACATAACCTGCTGCCCATCTTTTCCAGCTCCATCTCTCTGTCTAGCCAATAGATACAAGTCCCTTTCTCCTTCCTTAGTCCTCCTTCCTTCTTGCCTTTACTACTTCTCTCTTTGCCATGTGCCTGGATTCCAAATACTCCTGTCTACTTTATTCATCTTCCTGACTATCCCACTCTTTTTTTTTTTGCTAACCTCTTCCTTTGAATTCTTTCCTGTACCTCCTGATTCCACCACCAAGTCTCCTTGTCTTCCTTCCTCTGTCCACTGGATACACCGCATACCTTTTACCCATTTCCCTGAATACTTCAGCTGCACTTTCCCAGTCATCCGGTAATTCTTCCCTACCACCCAGAGGCTGTATCAAGTCCTTCGGGATCTCTGTGTGACCTTTTTCCTTCTGTAACTTCCCCCACTTAATCTTTGGCGCAACCTTAATTCTCTTCCTCTTCTTGCTTTCTAAAGCCATCCTACAGACTACCATCCGATGCTGTCTAGCTGCATTCTCCCCTGCCACCACCTTGCAGTCTTCTATCTCTTTCAGACTTTTCCTTCTGCATATGAAGTTCACCTGTGTGCACCTTCCTCCACTCTTGTCAGTCACCCTATCTTCCTCTCTCTTCTTGAAGTATGGGTTGTTATTTGGGTTGTTCCATGTCTGACGTATTTCCTCATCAGTGTGAAACTTTTCTCATAAATTCCTGACTTTTGTCTTCTAAATTCCCGTTTCTTTCTTGCAGTATTGCCCTTGTTTCAGGTTAAAGCAACAGCCCCTCTAAATGTCTGTGCACGTCCCTGCTGTTCTTGGTAGGAAAACTGAAAAGACGACAACTATGATTGTGATTGGCTGTTGTTACCTGATGCTGCATTCACTTGCATTAATTAATCTGAATTAATGGTAAGAGTTTAGGCTTAAAATCAGCTGAAAGTGCTCCATGGTAACTAGGGATACAAGTTATTAATTAATTCATGCATGAAGAGTTTTTTCACCTTGTCAGTGGATTAACAATTAATTAATAAGCAGCAGTTTTGCTGAGAATCTGAATTCCCCTCGGTACAATACGGTCTTTCTGTCTATAACGTAAACAGCTGAATACTGTTTTTGATGTCCTGAATAAAACTTGAACATCACATTTGTCAATGATTCACTGTCACATTTGCAGTTTTTTTTTTTTTTTATTGGGTACTATGGTGCTGGTGCATCTCGATAAATTAATTGTCTCTTCTACCTGCCCAGTGGATCATAGTGAAGAATGCATCTGTTTTCTGATTGTTGCAGGAACAGGTTGGTGAGAACGTTTAGCTGGTTGGTGTCGGTGGTTCGGCTCCTGTTCTGCTCCTCGTGGATGAATAGCTGATGTAGCTCTGTGGAGTCCTGCCATTGATGGTCTATGCTGAGTGCTGGAGAATAAAGAACCACATAGAAGTCCACATTCTGAGTCTGAGGACTTTTATTGGGCCTTCAGGGTAACTGAACTAGCCTCATCCTTCTAGCTGTGACCGTCAGCAGCCACATCACAACATCTGGAGGAAGCCAACAAACCGTAAAGATGTTTTCAGGTCGGCGTCTGAGAGAGTTGGTGAGAGAGCGACTGGCTGCTGCTGCTGCTGAAGAAATAATAACAGAGTTTGAACTAATCACCAACCAGTATGAGGAAGAGATCGATCGTCAGCGCAGACTACTGAATATGCGCTGGTGCTCCCAGATAAAAATCCACAGAATAGGTATGTGGGACTATAATGGTGTGAATGAGGCTTTAGAAAACTCTGGATCTGTTTTTCAATCATGGTTGTGCCTTAAATGTACAATCTCTTGTTTTTAAATCCTAAATTTGTCACATTTTTTTCTTATTCATTTTAAAGTGAAACTCTTTTTTCTAACTTTTTTTTCTTTGTTCCTCCAGATTTCTCACAGCAACCTGAATGTAAAGCGGAGGAAGTTGTGGCTGAGCAGCAGCTCTGGAACCAGGAGAGGAACTCTGTCCTGGACCAGGAAGAACCAGAAGCTCCACAGGTTAAAGAGGAACAGGAGGAACTGTGCATCAGTCAGGAGGGAGAACAGCTGGTAGTGAAGCTGGAGGCCGATCCCTTCATGGGGACTCTTGTTTGTGAGGAAAAACAGCAGAGTGAAGCAGAACCAAACAGTGAGCAGCTCCTCTCTCACAGCTCTGCTGGAACTGACATCCAAGATGAGGAAGGAAGCCGGCATGTCGCCTCAGGATCCACTAAAGAAGAAGAACCCAAACCAAAGAAGAGACGACTGAAAACAAGAAGTCACAGGAACAGTGATGACGACTCTGTGACCTCAGAGACTCTGTGTGAGAGTGAAACAGGTAAAAAGTTAGAAAATGTTCAAATTGAGTCTTTGAGAAACTGTCCTAAAATAAAATAATAATATTAAATGAATATTTTCAATAACTACATGAATCTGACGTACTTGTACTGGTCTCGGTTTGTGTTTGACTTTGACTGATCTAACCCAGTGGAAAAATAATTTAAACTCTTTGACTATACAGTGAATCTGGAAAGTCTTCACAGCGCGTCACTTTTTCCACATTTTGTAATGTTACAGCCTTATTCCAAAATGGATTAACTTCATTTTTTCCTCAAAATTCTACACACAATACCCCGTATGACAACCTAGAAAAAGTTTCTTTTTTTAGATTTTTGCAAAATTATTAAAAATAAAAAACTAAGAAATCACATGTACATCAGTATTCACAGCCTTTGCTGTGAAGCTCAAAATTGAGCTCAAGTGCATCCTGTTCCCACTGATCATCCTTGAGATGTTTCTACAGCTTAATTGGAGTCCATCTGTGGTAAATTCAGATGACTGGACATGATTTGGAAAGGCACACACCTGTCTATATAAGGTCCCACAATTGACAGTGCATGTAAGAGCACAAACAAAGCATGACGTCAAAGGAACTGTCTGTAGACCTCCAAGACAGGATTGTCTCAAGGCACAAATCTGGAGAAGGATACAAAAAAATTTCTGCTGCTTTGAAGGAACCAGTGAGCACAGTGGACTCCATTATCTGGAAAAGGAAGAAGTTCAGAACCACCAAGACTCTTAATATACCTTTCCAGATGTCTAAACCGAGCCACTGGGGGAGAAGGGCCTTAGTCAAAGAGGTGACCAAAAACCCGATGGTCACTTTCTCAGAGCTCCAACATTGTTCTGTAGAGAGAAAAGAACCTTCCAGAAGGACAACCATCTTTGCACCAAACCACCAATCAGGCCTGTATGGTAGAGTGGCCAGACGGAAGCCACTCCTTCGTAAAAGGCTCATGGCATCCCATCTTGAGTTTGCCAAAAGGCACCTGAAGGACTCTCAGAACATGAGAAACAAAATCTCTAGTCTGATGAGACAAAGATTGAACTCTCTGGCGTGAATGCCAGGCGTCATGTTTGGAGGAAACAAGGCACCACTCATCACCAGGCCAATACCATCCCTACAGTGAAGCATGGTGGTGGCAGCACCATGCTGTAGGGATTTTTTTTTTTCAGCAGCAGGAACTGGGAAACTAGTCAGGATAGAGTGAAAGATGAATGCAGCAAAGTACAGAGATATTGTGGATTAAAACCTGCTCCAGAGCGCTCTTGACCTCAGACTGGGGTAACGGTTCGTCTTTCAGCAGGACAACGGCCATAAGCACACAGCCAGGATATCTGTGACTGAGTAGCCTCGTCACTGACTGAAGGCACACAAACACTCATACAGATGGCTATATGCACACTCACCTACACACAACTATGTACTGTGGGTGATTTTTCTAGCTTAAGCGGTGTGCACGTACACACTTGCCATACATTTTTTCATTTACTTCTGTTTGTAAATTCCAAATGCAGGGAAAACCCCACAAAACCCCACAAAATCTGCCCGACTTTGCCATCATTTTTTTTTTTTTGATTTGAAGAAGTTGAAGTCGAACCCCGTGACAAAATCAAAGGAGTGGCTTCAGGTCAACTCTGTGAATGTCCTTGAGTCTTCCAGCCAGAGCCCAGACTTGAATCCAATTGAACATCTCTGGAGAGATCTGAAAATGGCTGTGCTCGACGCTTCCCATCCAACCTGATGGAGCTTGAGAGGTGCTGCAAAGAAGAATGGATGAAACTGCCCAAAGATAGGTGTGCCAAGTTTGTGGCGTCATATTCAAAAAGACTTGAGGCTGTAATTGCTGCCAAAGGTGCATCAACAAAGTACTGAGCAAAGGCTGTGAATACTTATGGACATGTGATTTCTTCGTTTTTATTTAAAATCTCAAAAAAACCTTTTTCATGTTGTCATTATGGAGTATTATGTGTAGAATTTTGAGGACTAAATGAATTTAATCTATTTTGGAATAAGGCTGTAACATAAAAAAAACTGTGGAAAAAGTGAAGCGCTGTGAAGACTTTGCAGATTCACTGTAGTTTGCACTTCAAATGAGTTTTTCTTTTGCTTCAGTGTACCAGGTGGAATAATTGTCTGCTCTAGCCTGTTAGCCATTAGCCCCTGCTGGCAGCTCCAACAGGAATCAATGCAGTATGTGGTTATTTGTGTATAAAAACACCATAGTGACATGTTGAGAAATAGAAGTTGGACCGACGAGAAGAGACGTATAAAACAGAATTACTAAAAAATAGTACATTTTATACTGTTGTTGATGTGCTGGGAACGGGCTCACCATCACGTCACAACTGGTGACATATCAGAAATGTTAGTGAGATCACGCTAGTGAGATCATGGTGGACCCTAACAAAGCAACAGGGTTGTTTTCTGGAATATTTTTATTGATAGCCACTCCAGATAGACAAATTAATGTGTAAAAACACTTAAAAATTTAAAGTTTTCATCCTTTGTTTCCTTTTAGAGCTCAGTGAACCATGTTAGCATGTGGAAAAATAATTTTGTCCCCTTGAAATTACTTGTTGAATCTGAAACAGATTCATCACTGCTGTAATTATCACATGCAAGGATAAGAACTATTGGTTACCAGGTGGTGACTTTTTGGCCAGTTAGTGTCTTTATTTTTTCTGGTTTTTCTACTAGTAGCATTTTCTGTGTCTCGTCGTTCCTCCAGGTGTTCCACAGCTACATGACTGTAAGGAGGAGGAGGTTCTCACTGTCCAGCAGCTCTGTAACCAGGAGAGGAACTCCAGTCTGGACCAGGAGGAACAAGATGCTGCACAGGTTAAAGAGGAAGAAGAAGAACTCTGTAGCAGTCAGGAGGAAGAAGCCTTTGGACTGAAACAAGAGACTGATACCTTCATGGTGACTCCTGCTGATGAGGACAATGACAAGAGTGAAACTGAAGCAAACAGTGAGCAGCTCCTCTCTCACAACTCTGCTGACACTGAGAGCCAAGACCAGGGAGCAGGTAAGAACGTAAAGCCAGGATCAAGTAAACATGAAGAGCCAAAGAAGAGACTTGACAGAAACAGAAGTGATCGTAACAATGTAGACAACTCCTCCATGTCAGAGAATCAGTGTGATACTGACACAGGTGAAAAGTCTGTAAAATGTTCTGTTAACGACAAAGATTGTAAAAATGAGTCCAAGAAGAAGAAAGATCACACAATTAAGTCACATGTTTGCAACACATGTGGGAAAAGATTCAAGCAGAAGCACAATTTATTATGTCATGAGAGAATTCACACAGGTGAGAAGCCATTTTCTTGTGAAACATGTGGGCTGAGATTTAATCAATGTGGTCATTTGAAAACTCACATGAAAATGCACACAGGTGAGGTGAGGCTGCTCTTCTGTCTGTGTATTGACCCCTTAAGCAAAATCTTATCAGACCTTGACATCGGGTATGACTTAAGCAAAGGCAGAACAAGAAAAGGGAGCAAGAGAGTGAATCATCTGCTCTACATGGACGACCTCAAGCTCTACGCAGAATCTGAACAAAAACTGAATCAACTTGTCAATACCGTTCACATGTTTTCAAAAGACATCTCCATGGAATTTGGACTTGACAAGTGTGCAAAATGTACAATAAAAAAAGGAAAGAAAACAGCATCAGAAAATATCCAAATAGAAGACAATAAGCATATCAAAGACCTGGCAGGGGAATCGGCATATAAATATCTGGGCATAGAAGAAAACACAACTATTGAACACAGAAAAATGAGGGAAATGGTCAAAAAAGAATACCAACATCGCCTAAAGAAAATCTGTAAATCAAATTTAACACCTAAAAATAAAATCACTGCAATAAACCAGTTGGCAGTACCAGTTGCCACATATGGATTTGGGGTGATAGACTGGCCACAGGGGGAACTGGACAAGTTGGATGTTCGGACCAGGAAGACCCTAACCCTTCATAAGGTAACATACAGAAACCAATGCCTAGATAGGATATATATGCCACGTAAAGAGGGAGGGCTGGGCCTAATTGAAATGAACCAGGCCTACAGGGCAACAATAATAAGCATTGGTCAATACCTAAAAGGCGCTAATGATGAGACGATGGAAAAGGTCACCCAACATCATGAAACCCTCAGTATTAACACATCCATAACTAAACAAGCCGAGACCTTTGCAGCAGATTTATTAGATAACATGAAAGCCAGTCAGCAAAACCCAGCAACAAAAATAGCTAGAAAGACGAGAGAAAAATACAGCAAAAGGACACAGGAGGAAAGAAAAGAAAGATGGAAACAACATAAGCGAGCAGGACGTTTCCAGGAGGAACTCAATAGGGATTATATTGATAGGGAAGAGACATTGCGCTGGATCAGGAATGGAGATCTGGGGTACGACGAGGAGAGACTAGTGGTTGGAGCACAAGACCAGGGACTTCTAACCAATGGTTTTAAAAAAATGGCAGGATTGTCACAGAGTGACAAATGTCGATTCTGTCATGTAGCGGTGGAGAGTGTAAGCCACCTACTCTCCGGCTGCCAGATCCTCATGGCCGATGGACACTACACTGCTCGCCACAACAAGATCTGCCGTTATATACACTGGAAAATATGCAAAGAATTCAAAATAGAAGTAAAAGGACCAGTATGGGAGCACGATCCAGAGCCAGTTAGCTCCAACGGAGATATTACCATCTTTTATGACAAGGAAATCCCAACTGGAAGACACATTGAAGGAGGAGCAATAAAACCGGACATAGTTATCTTGAACAAAAAGGACAAAACTGCCAAATTAATCGATGTAACCATACCAAACGACTACGGCCTCAACAGAGCAGAAAGAGAAAAAATAACAAAATATCAAGACCTCAAAAACGACCTAAGGAGCACCTGGAATCTGCAGGATGCAGATATTATACCTGTGGTGGTGGGAGCAACTGGGATGGTTAAGAAGAACTTGAAAAAATATCTACAAGCAATACCCGGCTGCCCTAGCATCTGTGAAATACAGATCTCAGCAATCAGAGGAACAGTCTCTATCTTAAAGAGAGCCCTTGGATACAAAGCTTTTTAATTTAAAGTGTAATCATAGACCCCTGGTTGGGGCCCATTGCACTTGTAAGAAAATGAGATGCAAATAAATAAAACAGTGAGAAGCCATTTTCTTGTGAAACGTGGGAAGAGTTTTAATGAGCGTGGTAATTTGAAAACTCACATGAGAATTCACACAGGTGAGAAGTGGTGGCCTTTTCCCTCAGGCTAGCCAGCGCGTCCCCCGGGTTGCGGATGGGGGTACCCCCTCAATATGAGTAATCATGGCGAGGGTAGCTTTGAATAACCAATAAGAAGCCGTGGACGATGAGGAACCCAATATGAAAAATGAATAATACAGGAAAAAGATGCTGGAAAGGTACTGACCAGGATAAAACGGTCCCCTCAGCTCGTTTCTGCACTAGGCGGGCTGTTGAGAGCGATGGTGCAGCTTCGTCTTCGAGTGTCACAAACACTCAACCGGGATCCCCATCAGACCAGCACAGACCTGGTCCTGGGCCCCAACAAGATCAAAAAAGGACTAAACGGTATACAAGAAAAGAAGAAACTGTAAAATGGTCCCTTGAGGAGAAGAAAATTATTCTGTCCTGCTACGCCTATTCAAGGTATGAGAAGTGGGGCAGAAGGAAAAAGCACATATTTGAGGAGAAGATCAGAGAATCCGAGCTACCACCAGAAAAGAAAGCAGCCACCACCACCTCCAAATTAACATCTATAGTCTCGCAGGTCTCAAAATACTTAGGACAAGAAGAAATAGAAAAGATCAAATATGAAGCTCAAGCCCAAGCAATAAAAGATTATCAAGATGCCAACCTATTTGAACAACAAGAATACAAACAAAGTCAGTGGAGCATGGAGGAAAGATGGGTTTTAATATGGGCAACCGAGTACGCCAAGATGAAACACAGCAACCAGCAGGAACGATGCAATGAGTGGCAGCGAATCTTTTTCCATCACTGCCCGGATAAAACTGGCATACCCCGAGCCAAACTCACAACCCAGAGACACAACTTCCTCACCCAAAGGTACTTCACAGAGCAACAGTTGGAGTACATGCACACTGAAATAGGAAAAATGGCACAGAATAACATCTGCCCAGTTGAGTGTCCACTACCACTACCACTAATTGAAAAACCTGTGGAACAACCTTGTCAAACACACCCTACAGAGGCGCCACCAGGCCACCCAGGTGAATCCCCTGCAACTTCTGGCTCAGAATCAAAACATCCTGATGAAGCAACAAGGGGGAGTGTAGACCAGGATCCAATAAGGAAACAGATCAATCCCCAAATAGAAATGAGCCAACATCAACTAGAAATGGAAGAGGAACTTGCCAACAAAATAGAAGAAACAAAAAAAATGACAATGAAAGAACGTCCTAAATTAATTAAGCTTAAAGAGAATAAAGAATTCAAATTACTACTGCAAAAGGTCAACAGAGACCTATGTGAACTTGTACCTCAGGGGGTCAGTCTGACAGAGCTTAACTGCATAAACTTTGGTGCAGCGTGGTATGTGCAGAGTAAGCTAGCTCCACAGCATAAAGAAAAAATGAACGTCAAACCAAAACAAAAATCTCCACACCCATTTGGAAAAAATAAACTTCAAGGAAAAATTAATCGATTTAGGGCAGAAATTTCTCAAATGACTTATTACATACAGAACCAAAACTGCAATACTAAATTACTGAGAGTAATCAACAGAATCCAAGAAAAATATAACATTAGGAAAGAGCAAATAATAGGAAAAATAGCAGAGCACCAGGCGCAAGTTAAGGCCCTAGCAGCCCAAATCAGAAACAGGCAATGGAGAGAGAACTCAAAACTGATAAATAAATTATTTGCACAGAACCCAAAGCAAGTCTACAGGAGGTTTATAGATGAAACTATCGAAGTAGAGGTACCGCCTGAAAAAACCCAACTGGAAACGTTCTGGAGAAATCTGTTTGAGGACTCAGTTCAACATAAAAATAATAATTGGATTCAAACCATTGCTGAGAAAAATAAAGGAAAACAACAGATGCCCTCATTAAACATCACAGAAGAAACAGCTCAAGAAAAAATCAGGAAATACCTTAACTTCAAATGCCCTGGAATAGATAAAATACCAAACTTCTGGCTCAAAAAGATAACAGCACTACACAAACACTACGCAGAGGCATTTAACCGACTTGTTAGGGGAGAGGAAGAAGCACCAGAGTGGCTCACATATGGAAACACCATACTCCTGCCCAAGAGTCTTGAAACCCAACAAGTCAATAAATACAGACCCATCTGTTGCCTCCCGACCACATACAAATGGCTGACAGGAATCATTACTGAGTCCATTTATGAACATCTGGACGCAGAAAACTACTTGCAACCACAGCAAAAAGGCTGCATAAGAAATAAGCTGGGAGCCAAAGAACAACTACTCATTAATAAAACCATCCTGGAAGACTGCAAGAGGCGTGAGAGAAATTTAAGCATGGCGTGGATCGACTACAAAAAGGCATTCGACAGCATCCCTCACTCCTGGATAATACGCTGTCTGGAGCTGTATAACATCAGCCCAGAGATTAAAACTTTTCTGGAGGTCCAGATGGCTAAGTGGAAAACCACAATTACGCTTAACCACAAAGAAGGACAAATAACAATCCCAGACATCAGGATCCAGCGAGGAATATTCCAGGGGGACAGCCTTTCGCCACTGCTCTTCTGTCTGTGTATTGACCCCTTAAGCAAAATCTTATCAGACCTTGACATCGGGTATGACTTAAGCAAAGGCAGAACAAGAAAAGGGAGCAAGAGAGTGAATCATCTGCTCTACATGGACGACCTCAAGCTCTATGCAGAATCTGAACAGAAACTGAATCAACTTGTCAGTACCGTTCACATGTTTTCAAAAGACATCTGCATGGAATTTGGACTTGACAAGTGTGCAAAATGTACAATAAAAAAGGAAAGAAAACAGCATCAGAGAACATCCAAATAGAAGACAATAAGCATATCAAAGTCCTGGCAGGGGAATCGGCATATAAATATCTGAGCATAGAAGAAAACACAACTATTGAACACAGAAAAATGAGGGAAATGGTCAAAAAAGAAAACCAACATCGCCTAAAGAAAATCTGTAAATCAAATTTAACACCTAAAAATAAGATCACTGCAATAAACCAGTTGGCAGTACCAGTTGCCACATATGGATTTGGGGTGATAGACTGGCCACAGGGGGAACTGGACAAGTTGGATGTTCGGACCAGGAAGACCCTAACCCTTCATAAGGTAACATACAGAAACCAATGCCTAGATAGGATATATATGCCACGTAAAGAGGGAGGGCTGGGCCTAATTGAAATGAACCAGGCCTACAGGGCAACAATAATAAGCATTGGTCAATACCTAAAAAGCGCTAATGATGAGACGGTGGAAAAGGTCACCCAACATCATGAAACCCTCAGTATTAACACATCCATAACCAAACAAGCCGAGACCTTTGCAGCAGATTTATTAGATAACATGAAAGCCAGTCAGCAAAACCCAGCAACAAAAATAGCTAGAAAGACGAGAGAAAAATACAGCAAAAGGACACAGGAGGAAAGAAAAGAAAGATGGAAACAACATAAGCGAGCAGGACATTTCCAGGAGGACCTCAATAGGGATTATATTGATAGGGAAGAGACATTGCGCTGGATCAGGAACAGAGATCTGGGGTACGACGAGGAGGGACTAGTGGTTGGAGCACAAGACCAAGGACTTCTAACCAATGGTTTCAAAAAAATGGCAGGATTGTCACAGAGTGACAAATGTCGATTCTGTCATGTAGCGGTGGAGAGTGTAAGCCACCTACTCTCCGGCTGCCAGATCCTCATGGCCGATGGACACTACACTGCTCGCCACAACAAGATCTGCCGTTATATACACTGGAAAATATGCAAAGAACTCAAAATAGAAGTAAAAGGACCAGTATGGGAGCACGATCCAGAGCCAGTTAGCTCCAACGGAGATATTACCATCTTTTATGACAAGGAAATCCCAACTGGAAGACACATTGAAGGAGGAGCAATAAAACCGGACCTAGTTATCTTGAACACAAAGGACAAAACTGCCAAATTAATCGATGTAACTATACCAAACGACTACGGCCTCAACAGAGCAGAAAGAGAAAAAATAACAAAATATCAAGACCTCAAAAACGACCTAAGGAGCACCTGGAATCTGCAGGATGCAGATATTATACCTGTGGTGGTGGGAGCAACTGGGATGGTTAAGAAGAACTTAAAAAAATATCTACAAGCAATACCCGGCTGCCCTAGCATCTGTGAAATACAGATCTCAGCAATCAGAGGAACAGTCTCTATCTTAAAGAGAGCCCTTGGATACAAAGCTTTTTGATTTAAAGTGTAATCATAGACCCCTGGTTGGGGCCCATTGCACTTGTAAGGAAATGAGATGCAAATAAATAAAACAGTGAGAAGCCATTTTCTTGTAAAACATGTGGGCAGAGTTTTAATCGAATTGATTATTTAAGAACTCACATGAGAATTCACACAGGTGAGAAGCCATTTTCTTGTGAAACATGTGGGAAGAGATTTAATGAATGTGGTACTTTGAAAACTCACATGAGAATTCACACAGGTGAGAAGTGTGCAGACAGGTGAAGTGTGACTTTCTCACCTTGACTTTCAACAGAATCCAAAAAAAAAAATATTACATTAGGAAAGAGCAAATTGTAGGAAAAATAGCAGAGCACCATTTGCAAGTCAAGGCCCTAGCAGCCCAAATTAGAAACAGGCAAAGGAGAGAGAACTCAAAATTGATCAAGAAATTATTCACAGAAAACCCAAAACAAGTCTACAGGAGGCTTGCAGAAGAAACCATAGAAGTAGAGGCACCTTCTGAAAAAAACCCAGCTGGAAACATTCTGGAGAAACCTGTTTGAGGACCCAATACAACATCAATGTTATAATTGGATTCAAACTATTGCTGATAAAAATAAAGGAAAATGACAGATGCCCTCATTAAAAATCACAGAAGAAACTGCTCAAGAAAAAATCAATTAATAGCTCAACTGGGCTGCACGGTGGCGCAGTGGTTTAGCACTGTGGCAGCACAGTTTACACTCGGCCGGGGGATCGCGGGGATCATGAGATCGTGGGTTCGATCCCAGCCCCCGACCAACAGTGAGCTGTGTGGAGTTTGCATGTTCTCCCCGTGTTGCGTGGGTTTACTCCGGGATTTCTCCGGTTTCCTCCCGCATACCAAAAACATGTAGGTTTAGGGCGCTCGCGCACGCAGCGACCGGCAGCCGGTGGCTTGTCACCAGACTGCAAACCAAGTCTACCTACGGGTACAAATAAGTAACAAAAAACCCCCCCAAAAACAAACAAAAAAAAAACTTCAAATCCCCTGGAATAGATAAAATACCAAACTTCTGGCTCAAAAAGATGACAGCACTGCACAAACACTATGCAGAGGCATTCAGCCGACTTGTTAGGGCAGTGGTCCCCAACCTTTTTTGCGCCACGGACCGGTTTAATGTCAGACAGTATTTTCAGGGACCGGCCTTTAAGGTGTGGTGGATAAGTACAACAAAAGAACATGATACGACCGGCATAAAAACTGTGGTATTTTCTAAATATAATAATAAACATGAATCCACTGTGTACTCGTTGGCAACTTTAGCAGCGTCCTCTTAACATTGTGGCAACAACAACATAACATGAGTAACATCCTCTCTGTCTACAGTGCTCTCTGGTCACTATGGTAACGTTTAAACATGCCTTCAAAATAAGATACACCGCAAATACAAATAAAAAGTGCATGAAAAATACAACTCACCACAACCCTGAATCAATGGGAGCCCTGAGCTTGTTTCTCTGCAACGAGACGGTCCCATCTATGGGTAATGGGAGACATTGACACCCAAAGTGTGTTGCTTACGTCCAGTCTACTTCGTAATTTTGTTTTGGTTGCTGTCACTGCAGAAAACCCCGCTTCACACAGATAGGATGTTGGAAATGGCAACAGGGTTTTCAGTGTTGTTGTGGTGATCTCAGGGTATTCAGCCATGACTTTAATCCAGAACACCGGCAGAGTTGTTGTCTCAAACATACTTTTAAGGCCGCCGACGTTTGCGATCTCCAGCAGTTGATTTTCTTGCACAGACATGTTGGAGTCACTTGGTTTGTTGAGAAATGGGTCGCGCATCCATTCTTTGGCAGTTCGTGTATTTTTTGTCATTGGGAAGTAGCGCTCAAACTCTTTTAAAAGCAAAGACAGGTGATCGTGCACCAGCTGGGAGAATGAAGGCTCGGGCTCAGTCTCTTCCAAAATCCCCGCTAATGTTTGAAACATGTCAAATATACCTTGATTCACCTGCCGTCCCCACAAACCCAAGTTGGCTTTAAATGCAGCTACTTTATCTGCCAACTTGAAGACAGTTGTCATTTTCCCCTGAAGTGACAGATTGAGTTCATTGTAGCAGGCTGAATATGTCGCACAAGTAAGCGAGTTTTGCGACTGATTCCCCGTCACTGAAATGTGCTGCCAGCAGTGACTCCTTTTCTGAGTGAAATCTCTGCAGCGGCTCTCGTAATGTCTGCCGTCCAGCAACGGCCTTTAATTTTAGCGGTAACGTATCATGTCACCAAGACAAGCGTCTTGACGTGCATCAAGACGCGAATGATGTTTTATTTTCAATTCAATTCAATTCAACTTTATTTATATAGCGCCATTTCACAACAACAGTCATCTCATAGCACTATCAACTGTAGGGGGGACCCCCACAGTTGCAGAAAGACCCCAGCAATCAGGCGATCCCCTGTGAGCAAGCGCTTGGCGACGGTGGAGAGGAAAAACTCCCTTTTAACAGGAAGAAACCTCCAGCAGAACCAGGCTCAGGGAGGGGCAGCCATCTGCTGCGACTGGCTGGGGGGTGAGGGGATAGAGAAGAAGAAAAGAACAGACATGTAAAGAGCAAACAGCACGATGGGGACTCAATCTATGGGAGAGAACAAACAAATGTTAATGACCAGCAAAAAAAAAAAAAATATTTCATAGAGAGTGAGGAAAGGAGTGAGGCCCAGTGCATTACTGGAGGTCCCCCGGCTGACTAAACCTATTAGCAGCATAACTAAGGGAGGGTTCAGAAACACATGATCCCTCCCTAATTGTAGGCTATATCAAAAAGGTAGGTTTTAGCCCTATTCTTAAAAACAGAGCTCGAGTCTGGCTCCCGAATCCAGATTGGCAGCTGATTCCACAGGAGAGGAGCTTGATAACTGAAGGCTCTGCCTCCCATTGTACTTTTGGAGATTCTAGGTATTACAAGTAATCCTGCATTTTGGGAGCGTAGTGCTCTGTTAGGATGATACGGTAGTATCAGATCTTTTAAATAAAAAGGAGCCTGATTGTTTAGAGCTTTGTAAGTAAGAAGAAGGATTTTAAACTTAATTCTAAACTCTATGGGAAGCCAATGAAGGGAGGCCAGAATCGGAGAGATATGATCTCTCTTTCTAGTACCTGTTAAAACTCTTGCTGCAGCATTTTGGATCAGCTGAAGACTTTTTAAAGATGTTTTAGGACAGCCTGATAATAAAGAATTACAATAATCTAATCTCGAGCAAACAAAAGCGTGGATCAGCTTCTCAGCATCACTCTGAGACAAGATGCTCCTAATCTTGGCAATATTACGCAAATGATAGAAGGCAGTCTTAGAAACAAATTTAATATGTGAATTGAAGGACAAATCCTGATCAAAAATAACTCCAAGGTTCCTCACAGAGCTATTAAGAGAAAGAGTAACTGCATCCAAACTGAAAGTTTGATTTGGAAAGGAATTTCTAAGGTTTTTTGGACCAACAAGAATGACTTCAGTCTTATCTGAATTTAATAGCAGGAAATTACAAGTCATCCAAGCTTTGATTTCCTTAAGACAGGCTTCTAACTTGGCTAATTGATTAGTATCATCTGGCTTCATTGACAGGTATAATTGTGTGTCATCTGCATAACAATGAAAATGTATAAGATAAGATAAGATAAGATAAGCCTTTATTAGTCCCACAATGGGGAAATTCCAGGATTGCAACAGCATAGGGATAGCAACACTCAGAGCAACAATCAGAAGGCAAGAAAAAACAACATCTAGTAAACATATGTCCATATTACTATAAATGTATATATATAGACACACAGTGCAGAGCATTATGGCTGGTGGATGTGCAGCAGAAAGTCTAAGCTCTCTCTCCGCGGATGCAGCGGGCCAGCTGGAAGTCTTTGGGCATGATGGTGACCCCCTTAGCGAAGAAGAGACCACCAGGTGGGTCTCGCTGGTCTCCTGCAGAGCCATGACGGCGAAGCTCAGGAAACGCAGGACGGTCTTGAAGTCCTGAGCGATCTCCCTCACCAGGCGCTGGACGGGCAGCTTACGGATGAGCAGCTCCGTGGATTTCTGGTAGCGACGGATCTCTCTCAGAGCCACGGGCCTGTGACGGCGAGGCCTCTTCACTCTGCCGGTGGCCAGAGCGCCTCTCCGAGCAGCCCTGTGGCTAGCTGTCTCCTGGGGGGCTTCTTCCTCCAGTAGATTTTACGGGCGGTCTGCTTGGTTTTTGCCATTGCTCTTTATTATTCTGTCTTATATTTCTTTCACGCCGCCTAAACTCCAGCCCGGCACCCGCTTCGTTTTCGCTACAGCTCCCGGTATGTCGAGTTTCCCATTAGCACCGGGCGGCGGCC
Source organism: Pholidichthys leucotaenia (assembly GCA_020510985.1). Classification (NCBI taxonomy): domain Eukaryota; kingdom Metazoa; phylum Chordata; class Actinopteri; order Cichliformes; family Pholidichthyidae; genus Pholidichthys; species Pholidichthys leucotaenia. The sequence continues at coordinate 19,605,327 of CM035841.1, forward strand.
AAGTGCTAGCTAGCACTAGCTCCTCCCCGCTGTAACGTCTCCCGCTGCAAACCGTGGCTCCGTCCGCCGACCCGGGAGACCCCCGGGGCGATCCGTGCGTCCGTGATAGATATACAGAGTGAAAGGTGTAGAAAGAAGAAGGAAGATAAAAAAAAAGGCTGTTGCAACAGGCAGCCGACTCGTGTGGCGCCGCCGGTCCGGCGGAACCGGAACCGGAAAAAAAAAAAAAAAAAAAAAAAAAAAAAAAAAAAAAAAGCGGCGTTGTTGGAGGTTTTAAGTAGAGTTTTATTATATCATACCGCCGTCACGAGCTCCTCTCCCGGCGCCGTGCGTGCGCGCTGGGAGCGAGCCCACGGCTCTCAGTGAAGAAGAAGAGAGGCGGACACGTGTGTGTAGGGAAAGGTTCTGCTCCCTCCTGGATGACGAAGCCTTCGATAAGATGTGTGAGGATGTGGGACTTGACTAGGGCCTGGGCTGGTTTGCTCTCTCCACTATGTTGGCTGCTGTTTGTGTTCCCATTCCCAGAGGTCATGACTGGAACACAGGCCGCCCCTCACCTGTCAACAGAAGCAGCATGGCAAACTCAAACAAGCGCTGGCCATCTGGACCCAGGCCCCACACAGTTCAGTCTGAACGCGCCTCCGCGACGGTTACAAACAGGCGGCCCCGTCCCCAACAACAATACTACCGGGGGGGGGGGGGGTTCTTTGTTCGGGCCCCTCGGCGACGCTAACGCCGCCTTCTTTCACTCACTCACCCGCCCGAGGAGCCCCTCCGTCGCGGGGAGACGGTTACACCCCGTTACTAACGCCCATTACACCAGAAGACATGCAACGCTTGGACTGGGGAATGTATACAATGCTTTCTAATAATGTTGCCTAATGGAAGCATATATAAACTAAAAAGAGTAGGGCCTAGCACAGATCCCTGTGGAACTCCATGACTAAGCTTTGAGCTGAAAGAAAACTCATCATTTACATGAACAAACTGGAACCTATCAGATAAATAAGATCTAAACCACTGCAACGATGTTCCATTAAGTCCAACATAGTGTTCTAATCTATCAAGTAGAATATTATGATCAATAGTATCAAAAGCTGCACTAAGATCTAAAAGGACAAGTACAGAAACTAGTCTATTATCAGATGCAATGAGGAGGTCATTAGTGACCTTCACTAAGGCTGTTTCAGTACTATGATGGATTCTAAACCCAGATTGAAACTCTTCAAGTAAACCATTTCCCTGCAGGTGGTCAAATAATTGCGTAGCAACAACTCTTTCTAAGATTTTTGAAATGAAAGGGAGATTAGAGATTGATCTATAGTTAGCTAAAGCTCCTGGATCTAGCGTTGGCTTTTTGAGTAAGGGTTTAATTACAGCCGTTTTAAAAGCCTGCGGTACATGGCCTAAAATTAATGAAGAATTGATTATATGAAGAATAAAGCTACCAATAAGTGGGAAGACTTCTTTAAATAACCTGGTAGGAATAGGGTCTAAAAGACAAGTTGAAGGTTTGGATGAGGAAACTATTTTGTCTAACTCACAAAGGGCGATTGGAGTAAACTCATCAAGACAGACATCAATAGAAGGAGTTGTAGTAGTTACAGTATTTAAGTTAACTGTGGGAAGAATCTGATTGATTTTATCTCTGATGGATGAAATTTTATTATTGAAAAAGTTCATAAAGTCCTGACGAGTAAGCTCTAAGGGGATGCTAGGATTGACAGAGTCCTGACTCTTTGTCAACCTGGCTACAGTACTGAAAAGAAACCTGGGATTATTCTTGTTCTCTTCTATTAATGCAGAGTAATAACTCGTTCTAGCTTTTCTAAGAGATTTTTTATAAATTAAAAGATGATTTCTCCAAGCTAAATAGATTTCATCTAAATTAGTAGAGCGCCATTTTCTTTCTAATTGACGAGTCTTCTGTTTTAAGCTACGAGTTTCTGTGTTGAACCAAGGAGTTAAAAATCTCTGATTAGACTTTTTCTTTTTTAAGGGGGCCACCAAGTCTAGAGCCTGATGCAGAGAAGCTGAAACACTATCCACCATGTTATCAATTACAGAAGGAGCAAGCTGTCTATAGCTTATTTCCGTTGTGTTGACACATGGCATAGAGGAAACAATCTGCATAAATTTGGAAACAGCATCATCTGAGAGGCATCTACTGTGATAATATTTTTCTTTAGGAGCCAAACAGTCAGAAATAGTAAAATCAAAGGTTAACAGACAATGGTCTGAAAGTACAGGGTTATGAGGAGACACTACAAGATTTTCTATTTCTATGCCATATGTCAGAACAAGGTCCAATGTATGGTGGAGGTAATGAGTAGAATTTCCTACTTTCTGAGAAAACCCAATCGAGTCTAATATTGAATTAAAAGCCACATTAAGGCAGTCACTATCTACATCCACATGTATATTAAAGTCCCCTACTATAATTATTCTATCAGATTTCAGCACTAAATCAGCTAAGAAATCAGCAAATTCGGATAAAAATTCTGAATAGGTTGATGGGGGACGATAAACTATGGCAAATAAAATTGGGTTTAACCTGAAATTGCTAAAGTGCCCAATACTGAGGACCAGGCCCTCAAAGGAATTATAACATGTTTTTTGCTTTACATTAACTAGTAATTTAAAATGGTAAATTGTTGCTACTCCTCCTCCACGACCAGAACTTCTGGGATTTTGACAGTTTAAATAACCAGAGGGAGATGATTCATTTAAACCAACATAATCCTCTTGCCCTAACCAAGTCTCTGTAAGGGAAATTAAATCAATCTGATGATCAATTAACAGATCATGGACTAACAGAGACTTGGGAGTTAGAGACCTAATATTTAATAAACCACATTTAATTTTTAAATTATGAGGAGGAACAGAGGCCAGATCATTCAATTTAGAGGCTTTATGTTTAATTTGAGTTTTACCAATATTTTGCTTTATCACTTTGGGATGCTTATACATTATATTTTTATTCACTTTGGAGGGAGCAGACAATGATTCTCTGATGGGGAAGACAGGGGCTAAGCTGAGGGGTGGCGGATGAAGAGGAGCTGCAGAGAGGCGTGTAAGACTGCGACTCTGCTTCCTGGTCCCAACTCTGAGTAGTCAGGGTTTTGGAAATTTGGATAAAAAGGATGCCAGATTGTTAGATAAATGAGAAGCACCATCCAAAGTGGGATGAATGCTGTCTCGTCTCATAAGACCAGGTTTTCCCCAAAAAGAGCTCCAATTGTCAATGTAGCCCACGTCATTTTTAGGACACCACACAGACAGCCAGCGGTTCAAGGATGACGAGCGGCTAAACATGTCATCACTGGTCAGATTGGGGAGGGGCCCAGAGAATACTACAGTGGCAGACATCATTTTTGCAAACTCACACACCGATTCTATATTAAGTTTCGTGACTTCCGACTGCCGGAGACGGATGTCATTAATGCCGGCGTGAATAACAATTGTGGAGTATTTACAGTTACTTTTAGCCAGCATTTTCAAATTTGACTCGATGTCGCCTGCTCTGGCCCCAGGAATACATTGGACTATGGCCGCTGGAGTCTCTAGGTTCACGTTTCTGACTACAGAGTCGCCAATGATCAGAGTTTTTTCCTCAGCGGGTGTGTCGCTGAGCGGGGAAAAACGATTAGAAACGTGAACAGGTTGGTGGTGAACCGGGGCTTTGCGACTAGGCTTCCTTCTCACTGTCACCCACCCAGTCTCCTCGCTGCTGAGGAGAGCCGAGGAACCGCTGACAGTGGGACCTAAGCTAGCTAGCTCCGCTGCAGCTAATGGGCGTCCGTCGAGATTAACTGGCGCAGACCGTGTTTCAATGCAGCGGAGCCGGGATTCCAAATCAGACAACCTCGCCTCGAGCGCCTCAAAAAGACAACATTTATTACATTTACCGTTATCACTAAAAGAGGCAGAGGTGTAGCTAAACATCTGACAGAGAGAGCACACCAGAGGAGGAGAGGAAAGAGAGGTAGTAGCCATAGCTAGTGGCTAGCTAGTGGCTGGAGATTTGGAGAGCAAACCACACAGGCAGACAGCAAAACAGGAAGTGACGATACGTTACCACAAGGAAGTGACGATCAGATTTATTTTTGAAAAATAAAACATCATTCAGACTCTGATAATAAAAAAAACCCGGACGTAATGTAAGTTATTTATTTTTTCTGTGCGGCCTGGTACTAAATGACCCACGGACCGGTACCGGTCCGTGGCCTGGGGGTTGGGGACCACTGTGTTAGGGGAGAAGAAGAAGCACCAGAGTGGCTCACATATGGAAATACCATACTCCTGCCCAAGAGCCCTGAAACCCAGCAAGTTAATCAATACAGACCCATCTGTTGCCTCCCCATTACATACAAATGGCTGACAGGACTCATTATTGAGGCCATCTATGAGCATTTGGATACAGGAAACTACTTGCAACCACAGCAAAAAGGCTGCATAAGAAATAAGCTGGGAGCCAAAGAACAACTGCTCATTAACAAAACCATCCTGAAATACTGCAAGAAGCATGAGAAAAACTTAAGCATGGCGTGGATAGATAACAAAAAGGCATTCAACAGTGTCCCCCATTCCTGGATAATACACTGTCTGGAGCTGTATCAAATCAAATCAAATCAAACTTTATTGTCATATTGCTGTACCTACAACTGTAGTGCAGGCAAGATGAAATTGTGTTTCTCTCGGCATCCATATAAATAGAAGCAGCATGATATAAGACACACTCACACATATCTTCACCCCCACACCCCCACCCCCCCATCCATTCACACATCCCTGAGACATACTTGGGAAAAACTAACTAACTATAATATACAAATAATATACATAATGTCTGTAGGTGCAGTAGTGTGTATGAGAGATTCCGGGTCAACTGTTCAGCATCCTGACAGCTTGTGGAAGGAAGCTGTTGATCACTCTGGTGGTTCTGCCTCTGATGCTCTGGAATCGTTTGCCAGATGGCAGAAGTTCAAAGTGTTTATGCAGAGGGTGAGAACGGTAATTGACAATGTTCAGTGCCCTGCTCCTACAACGGTTCTGAAAAAGTTCTTGGACAGAGGGGAGAGAGACTCCAATTACCCTCTCAGCTCCCTTGGCTATCCTCTGCAGGGCTTTTTTGTCTGACATACTGCAGCTGGAGTACCATGTAGCAATGCAGTACGTCAGAACACTCTCCACCACACCTCTGTAGAAGGTCCTGAGGATGCAGATGGGGAGAGAGGCCTGTTTGAGTTTCCTCAAGAAGTGCAGTCTCTGCTGAGCCCACTTCCTGATCCCCAAGGAATTCTTGCTCCAGGTCAGGTCCTGCGAGATCTGCACTCCGAGGAACTTGATGTTCTCCACTTTCTCCACTAAACGGCTGCCGATGCTGAGGAGGACGTGTTCAGGCTGTGACCGCCAGAAGTCGATAATCATCTCCTTCGTTTTGTCCACGTTGAGCACCAGATTGTTCTCCCTGCACCAGCCCTCCAGGTCTCTCACTTCTTCCCTGTACATTGATTCCTCATCCCTCTGAATAAGTCCCACCACCGTGGTGTCGTCTGCAAACTTAATAATCTGGTTCCCCTCATGTCTGGATACACAGTCATGTGTTAGAAGTGTAAACATCATAGTACTGAAACAGCCTTAGCGAAGGTCACTAACGACCTCCTCATTGCATCTGATAATGGACTAGTTTCTGTACTTGTCCTTTTAGATCTTAGTGCAGCTTTTGATACTATTGATCATAATATTCTACTTGATAGATTAGAACACTATGTTGGACTTAATGGAACTTCGTTGCAGTGGTTTAGATCTTATTTATCTGATAGGTTCCAGTTTGTTCATGTAAATGATGAGTTTTCTCTCAATTCAAAGCTTAGTCATGGAGTTCCACAGGGATCTGTGTTAGGCCCTACTCTTTTTAGTTTATATATGCTTCCGTTAGGCAACATTATTAGAAAGCACTGTATACATTTTCATTGTTATGCAGATGACACACAATTATACCTGTCAGTGAAGCCAGATGATACTAATCAATTAGCCAAGTTAGAAGCCTGTCTTAAGGAAATCAAAGCTTGGATGACTTGTAATTTCCTGCTATTAAATTCAGATAAGACTGAAGTCATTCTTGTTGGTCCAAAAAACCTTAGAAATTCCTTTCCAAATCAAACTTTCAGTTTGGATGCAGTTACTCTTTCTCTTAATAGCTCTGTGAGGAACCTTGGAGTTATTTTTGATCAGGATTTGTCCTTCAATTCACATATTAAATTTGTTTCTAAGACTGCCTTCTATCATTTGCGTAATATTGCCAAGATTAGGAGCATCTTGTCTCAGAGTGATGCTGAGAAGCTGATCCACGCTTTTGTTAGCTCGAGATTAGATTATTGTAATTCTTTATTATCAGGCTGTCCTAAAACATCTTTAAAAAGTCTTCAGCTGATCCAAAATGCTGCAGCAAGAGTTTTAACAGGTACTAGAAAGAGAGATCATATCTCTCCGGTTCTGGCCTCCCTTCATTGGCTTCCTATAGAGTTTAGAATTAAGTTTAAAATCCTTCTTCTTACTTACAAAGCTCTAAACAATCAGGCTCCTTTTTATTTAAAAGATCTGATACTACCGTATCATCTTAACAGAGCACTACGCTCCGAAAATGCAGGATTACTTGTAATACCTAGAATCTCCAAAAGTACAATGGGAGGCAGAGCCTTCAGTTATCAAGCTCCTCTCCTGTGGAATCAGCTGCCAATCTGGATTCGGGAGTCAGACTCGATCTCTGTTTTTAAGAATAGGGCTAAAACCTACCTTTTTGATATAGCCTACAATTAGGGAGGGATCATGTGTTTCTGAACCCTCCCTTAGTTATGCTGCTAATAGGTTTAGTCAGCCGGGGGACCTCCAGTAATGCACTGGGCCTCACTCCTTTCCTCACTCTCTATGAAATATTTTTTTTTGCTGGTCATTAACATTTGTTTGTTCTCTCCCATAGATTGAGTCCCCATCGTGCTGTTTGCTCTCTACATGTCTGTTCTTTTCTTCTTCTCTATCCCCTCACCCCCCAGCCAGTCGCAGCAGATGACTGCCCCTCCCTGAGCCTGGTTCTGCTGGAGGTTTCTTCCTGTTAAAAGGGAGTTTTTCCTCTCCACCGTCGCCAAGTGCTTGCTCACAGGGGATCGCCTGATTGCTGGGGTCTTTCTGCAACTGTGGGGGTCCCCCCTACAGTTGATAGTGCTATGAGATGACTGTTGTTGTGAAATGGCGCTATATAAATAAAGTTGAATTGAATTGAATTAAATTAAACAACAGTGGACTGAGTACGCAGCCTTGAGGGGATCCGGTGCTCAGCGTGACAGAGTTGGAGATGTTGTTTCCAACCCGGACAGACTGAGGTCTCTCAGTCAGGAAATCCAGGATCCAGAGACATGTGGCGGTGTTCAGACCAAGAAGGAGTAATTTCTCCATCAGTCTGTGGGGAATAATGGTGTTGAATGCTGAACTGAAATCAATGTACAGGAGTCTGGTGTAGGTGTCTTTCTGGTCCAGGTGGGTGATGACAGAGTGTAGGGTGGTGACTATAGCATCCTCCGTGGAGCGGTTTGAACGATAGGCAAACTGGAGCGGGTCGTGTGATGCAGGGAGGCAGGCTGTAATGTGTGGTTTGACAAGCCGTTCAAAACACTTCATCACAATTGGTGTCAGTGCAACAGGACGATAGTCATTCGAACAGGACACAACTGGTTTCTTTGCCACTGGTACAATGATAGATGTCTTGAAGCATCTGGGAACAATGGCCTGACTCAGGGAGATGTTATAAATGTCAGTCAGGACATCCGCCAACTCGCTTGCGCAGTCTTGGAGTACACATCCCGGGATGTTGTCCGGACCTGCAGCTTTACGTGGGTTGACTCTGGTTAGGGTCCTCCGTGTGTCCGCTGTGTTAATGGTAAAAGCTGGTCCGACCAATGGTGGGGGTAGGCCAGCCCTCCCTCTGGTTGTCGGGTTAGATGCTTCAAAACGTGCAAAGAAGTCGTTGAGCCTGTCTGGAAGCGAAGCATCGTCATCATCGACCCCCTGCTTAGTCTTATAGCCCATCAGTGGCCGAACTCCCTGCCACATCTGCTTGGTGTTCCTAGTGTCACAGAGGTGTCCCTGGATTTTCTCCGCATAGGCGCGCTTCGCCGCCTTAATTCCCTTTGAGAGCGCAGACCTGGCTGAGCGGAGAGCGATTCTGTCCTCTGCTCTGAAGGCTGCATCTCTGACTGTAAGCAGCGAGCGCACCTCTGCAGTCATCCAGGGCTTATGGTTGCCCCGCATAGTGATGGTCTTCACTGTAGTGACATCCTCTGTGCACTTTGCGATGTAGCTGGTGATCATTTCAGCATACTCCTCCACATCTGTCTTGTCTTCCTGGGAGGCTGCTATTTTGAAATCCTCCCAGTCTGTGTGCAGAAAACAGTCTTTCAGTGCAGAGGTTGCACTCTCTGGCCAAATCCTGATTTGTTTCACTGCTGATGTATAACATCAACCCAGAAGTTAAAACTTTTCTGGAGGTCCAGATGGCTAAGTGGAAAACCACAATTACACTTACCCTCTTGCACTCCGTTGTACTGTGGCCGGGCAAGTCTCTGCGTCCCAGAGCGCACGAGGGCGCTCTCGTGCATCCTCGAGTGCACGAGGGCGCACGATGGAGCTGCGGGAGCTGCATATCCGTTCTTCCACTGCAGACACAGCCGCGAACAGATTAGATCATCTGATTGACCTCTCCTTCGACTAATAAGAGCCTTGAATTGGGTTTCTGAAACCTTGAAGAACCAGTGACTGAAAACCTAGCAAGAAGGACCCGCCTACCAAAGCTGTGAATGCAGTGAGCCAATTGAAGCAGAGAAGTTCGCGAGCTGTTTTTTTTTAAGGCTGGGTGAAGACAGACTGCTGCTGCAGAGTAAAAAAGGACCCGCAGGAAGAACCCCACAGACCCAGCAGCACGGAGACCATCCACAAGTGCAACCTCTGTGACAGCGACTGACATTCGCGCATCGGCATGTTCGGCCAGGCGGTGCTTGTTTTGTTTTGTTTTTGTCCCAGCAGAATAGACATTAGGATTGCCTTCTATGGTCATCATAGACCGAAGGAGGCCGAAGACGAAGGCTGAGTGACACACACGCGTTTGCCAGTCTAGTTTTAATTACTACTGTTATTTGTTTTGAAAAATCGTTCGCCAAAAACTGCAAACATGGAAGCGCAAAACCGCAATAATGAAATTATGCTTTGATCGGGTCGCGAGACCAGAACCACGAGCGGACCAGCGTCGCGTTTGTCTGACAGTGAGGAAGAGAAGTTCGCCAGGACTCTGCTGCTGTGAAGAGGTAAGGTGTTATAAGCTAAATTATTCTTTATCCCTGAAAATTGTAATCCAAAATGACTTTTGACCGATCGGTAAATTACAACTGTGCGGCGCACGAAGTCTGAAGTTCGTGCACCGTGGTACAAGGGGTCGTTCGTCGCGTCCAGACCGTGAACGCCGCCCCCCCGCTATTCTTCTGTAGCGAGGGGGGGGGGAAGCCGCGATGACTGCGCTGCTGTCCCACATCGCCACATGAGGCTAATCCGTCATGTAGCGATGGCCAACGTCCATCCTCTGTAGCGGTGGGGGGGACAATCCCCCCCACACACACACAGAGAGACACAGCCCTGAGTGTGACCTTTCATTAGAGCCCAAAATGAAGCTTCTACATTGAAGCATTCAAAAGTTACAGATGTTTTTCCAAACTGTGCCATTTAGCACAATTTGGCACAGTTCCAAAACACCTGGGAACTACCTGAGGAAAAAGCTGTGTAATATATTCATTTTTTGTGGTATTGTTACAAAATTTGGACCTCAGCTGGATAACACTTGGTTCTACATTTCTGTTGCATTTTCCAGCCCGGATCTGAAGCTGTGTGTTATTTGCAAGCATTTGTATCCAAAAACCACCCAGGCCAAATTTATTTTCTTCAAGTTCACTATGTTTAGATGACTGTAACTCAGTGGCCGGAGCACTTAGAGAGATTATGACTGTTTTGCCAAAAAAATTCAAAGTGTTTTCTTTTAAATGAGACCAACCCCATGAAGATGCTGCAAAGGGTTGAAGAACAGCTTTGGATTTACTTTGGGCACGTTACTTTTTGGCATTTTTAGGGAAACTGACCGGAGTGCAAGGGGTTAACCATAAAGAAGGGCAAATAACAATCCCAGACATCAGGATCCAACGAGGATTATTCCAGGGGGACAGCCTCTCGCCATTGCTCTTCTGTCTGTGTATTGACCCCTTAAGCAAAATCCTTTCAGATCTTGACATCGGGAAGCTTCCGGTGACGTGTAACAGCATGGATGCATAAAAACTGAGCTCTGGCTCTAGCTCTATTTTCCCCTGGACTCGAAATCTAAATTTGGGAAAAACGGCAATATTCTGTTGTCATAATGAGCGGGGACAAATCCAAGAAAGGCGGATACGGGCTACGAAACAACCTTGATAATGAAATGGCAAAAGAAATCTCAGCTAATAAAACGGACCTAGCATTGGCCCAACTTGGCGACCGCATGGCCAGCCTGGACTTGATTCGAGTTGCCGTGAGCGAGGCCACGGCAGCTGGAATGGCAACTCTTCGATCTGAATTAAAAACAGATTTACAAGATTTTCGCTCAGTAATTTGTGAGGACATGAAGAAACAAAATGGATGAGTTCACAGCAGAGGTACAGCAACAGCTCCAGGAGACCACTAAACAAGTGCATGATACGGGGGAACGTGTAAAACAGGTTGAAGAAAATATGGCAGAAATGGAGAGTTGGGACATTGGCGTTAAAGACACGCTTGTTCAGCTGCTACAAAATCAGCGGGCACTTGAGGATAAGGTATCCGAAATGGAGGGTCGGGCCAGGCGGAATAATATTCGCATATACAGGGTACCTGAGGACTCAGAGCAAGGCACATCTGTAACTTCCTTTGCCGAAAGTCTCATTAAAAAAGAGTTTGGTGGCGTTCTAGGCCAAGACTACAACCTCGGCATTGAACGCGCCCATCGTGCCCTGGGTCCAAAGCCGCCAGCGAGTGGCCCACCACGTTCAATGATAGTCCGCTTTCTTCGATTCACAGTTAAGGAAGAGATACTCCGCGTTACATGGAAAAAGATAATACGTATTCACAACAAACAAGTGTATTTTGACCACGACTACGCGGTGGAAGTACAGAAAAGAAGAAAGGAATATATCCCTGTTAAAAGAGCTCTGAAGGAGAAAGGGATTTGCTTTCAAACTCCACTCAACAAGATGCGTGTTTTTTATGCATCAGGAAGTGTTCTCTACAATAGTGCCACAGAAGTTGCGGAAGATTTACATGGTCCAGATTACCGCCGCCAGAAGCAGAGCTGCCCAGACGATGACGGAGGAGACACTGAAGCAGCTTTTGCCATGGGAGACGCAAAGGACTCGCCCTGGGGATTTCCACAGACACATCCGGGAGAAGCTGAGTGAGTTTCGGTGGACATCAGAAGAAATAAAGGTGGACTAGTGAGTACTCCACGAGAACATACGGCCTTATTATGGTGAGAACAATTTCTTTGGATTATTCATGATCATGACTTTGGAGCCTTATCCGATCTCACTATTGATGAAAGGGTTAGCTCCTGCAGACTCGAACTGAAGGTCACCAGACTACTTTACTCTTACTTCACTACTGATTTTCCTTTATTATTATTATTTGGGTTTTTTTTTTCTTCTTCTTCTTTTTTTTTTTTTGTTCCCACGATGCTCACTGTGGAGAGGAGCCCCACTTTGTGGCCAGTACCCTCTTTTTTCAAGGTCCATACTTTATCCTCCTTGTTGGAAGCCCAGTTCAGTGCTATGTTGTTTCATTGTTCAGCACGTTAAGGTTCTGTAGTTACTGTTCTGAGGTCCGGGTTGACATTTTGTTTTCACATGTTAAGCTATGTCTTTTAGATACTATAATATACTGTCACTAAATGTTAATGGAGGGAATAATCCTGTAATTTGAATTTATATCTGAACTAAGCGACAAAGAAGGCAGATTTATTTTGGTGAAAGGTAAAATTGACCATAAAGAGGTTACACTATTGAATGTATACGCCCCCCCCGGGAGTAATCAACCAACCAACCAACCAACCAACCAACCTTTATTGTCATATTAGTTTCTATAAAAAAAGTCTTTGATCTGTCTTCCAAAGAATCTTATGGACCTTTAATTTGTGCTGGAGATTTTAATTTATTGTTAAACCCCCAGCTGGATACAACAAATACTAGAAGGAAACGTCTGCCTATGGAGAAACGTGTAAAAAAAAAAAAAAAAAATGCTTTGAGACTTGGGACTTACTGATGTATGGCACTTTGTACACAGATCCGCCCCAGGATTTACATTTTATTCTCCACGCCACTCTCTTCACTCAAGGATAGATTATTGTTTCATGAATAATAAGGATTTAAACAGGATAAAAGAATGTAGACTTGGTCAAAGAGATATCTCTGACCATTCTGGAATTTACCTAAGTTTACACCTTGATGGCAGACAGAGGAAAACATTATGGAGATTAAACACAGGTATGCTAAATGATCTCTCCTTTTTACAGTCCATGACAACCAATTTAAACTTGTACTTACAGGATAATAATAATGGCGAGACAAACCCCAGCATCGTATGGGATGCAGCTAAAGCGGTTCTGAGGGGGAAAATAATCGCAAGGTCGGCCATGCTTAAAAAGCAAAAGACCCAAGAATTGTTACGACTACAAGAGAGACTGAAATATTTAGAGAAAACACAACTGACAAAGAAAAGTCCCACTCTAACACAACAAATAAGACAAGTTAAACAAGACATAGATAGGATACTAGGTGAGGAAGTAGAGAAAAATATATGGTTTATGAAGCAGATATTATGAGGCAGGACCCAAGGCATCTAAACTGCTGGCATGGCGACTCAAGAAACAAGGTGAAAACCCAATTTATAAAATAAAAGATCCTATAAGTCACAATATTTTAACTGATTTAGATGGTATCCAAAAATCATTTGAAACATATTACAAATGTCTATATAGTCAGTCTGTGTAGAATAAAAATGCAGTAGTTGACTTTTTGGACTCTGGATCTTCCCTCACTCGGCAGAGGTGCAAATAATAAGCTTATGTCACCAATAACACATGAGGAAATTGACAAGGCCATCTCTAACCTTAAATCTAACAAGTCACCTGGTACCGATGGGTTCCCGCCTGAATGGTACAAGAAAATGAAAGAAAGCCTGATACCTCTACTAGAAACCAGTTTCAATTATATTCTGAAAGGAGGCCCTGTACCTCCGTCGTGGAGGGAGGCCTTCATATCTGTTATACCGAAAGAGGGAAAGGATAAAACCGACTGCAAATCATATAGACCAATAAGTGTATTAAACACAGATTATAAATTATACACAACTATTTTGGTCAAACGAATGGACACTGTGATGCCCTCACTGATTGATGAAGACCAAACAGGTTTCCTAAAAAATAGACAAACCCAGGATAACATAAGGAGAGCTTTACATATAATTGAACAGATTAATAAGAGAAAGATAAATTCAGTTATTCTCAGTCTTGATGCTGAAAAAGCTTTCGATTCAGTTCAGTGGGACTTTCTCTATTTAGTAATGAAGACATTTGGATTCTGTACTGATTTTATTAAAATGCATCCAAGCCCTCTACTCTTCCCCTACTGCTAGAATAAAAATAAACGGGAGTCTTTCTAACCTTATACAACTACAACGTGGTTGTAGACAGGGTTGTCCCGGAAGCCCCAATTTATTTAATTTATTTATAGAGCCTTCAGCACAAGCAATACGCCAAGAGACCGCATTAAAGGGTATTCAGATTGGTGAGGAGGAATATAAATTGAGCTTGTATGCGGACGATGTGTTGATTACAATCTCAGACCCGGTCTCTGGTTTACCAATGTTAATAAAAATGCTAGAAATGTTCAGTTCGTTCTCTGGGTATGCTCTTAATATCTATAAAACTCAGATTATGACTTTCAATTTTCATCCTGGACAGGAATTAACATCTAAATATAATTTTAATTGGTACTCTGACCATATAAAATACTTAGGAGTGTATCTACCCAAAGATTTGTCACAATTGTATGGTAAGAATTACAGCAGACTAAACAAAGAAATAATTAGTAACTTTGACAGCTGGAGCCTGCTCCCCCTTGACTTTGGCAACAGAATACAAGCAATCAAGATGAACATCCTCCCTAAATTGGAATCTCTCTTCTTATCTCTGCCAGTATCAATTCCTGACAAACAGTTCAGAGAATGGAATAAATATATTTCAAGGTTCCTTTTTGGCTTAAAAAGAGACCAAGAGTTAAGTATTCTACTTTAGAGTTGCCGAAGGAGAGAGGGGGGCAGGCTCTGCCCTCTCTACGAGACTACTACAGTGGGGCAGAAAAGTATTTAGTCAGCCACCAATTGTGCATGTTCTCCCACTTAAAAGATGAGAGAAGTCCCCAATTTTCATCATAGGTATACCTCAACTATGAAAGACAAAATGAGAAAAAAAAAAAAATCCAGAAAATCACATTGTCTTGATTTTTAAAGAATTTATTTGCAAATTATGGTGGACAATAAGTATTTGGTCACCTACAAACAAGCAAGATTTCTGGCTCTCACAGACCTGTAACTTCTTCTTTAAGAGGCTCCTCTGTCCTCCACTCGTTATCTGTATTAATGGCACCTGTTTGAACTCGTTATCAGTATAAAAGACACCTGTCCACAACCTCAAACAGTCAGACTCCAAACTCCACTATGGCCAAGACCAAAGAGCTGTCAAAGGACACCAGAAACAAAATTGTAGACCTGCACCAGGCTGGGAAGACTGAATCTGCAATAGGTAAGCAGCTTGGTGTGAAGAAATCAACTGTGGGAGCAATTATTAGAAAATGGAAGACATACAAGACCACTGATAATCTCCCTCCATCTGGGGCTCCACACAAGATCTCACCCCGTGGGGTCAAAATTACCACGAGAATGGTGAGCAAAAATCCCAGAACCACACAGGGGGACCTAGTGTGGCTGCAGAGAGCTGGGACCAAAGTAACAAAGGCTACCATCAGTAACACACTACGCCGCCAGGGACTCAAATTCTGCAGTGCCAGATGTGTCCCCCTGCTTAAGCCAGTACATGTCCAGGCCCGTCTGAAGTTTGCCAGAGAGCATTTGGATGATTCAGAAGAGGATTGGGAGAATGTCATATGGTCAGATGAAACCAAAATAGAACTTTTTGGTAAAAACTCAACTTGTCATGTTTGGAGGAGAAAGAATGCTGAGTTGCATCCAAAGAACACCATACCTACTGTGAAGCATGGGGGTTGAAACATCATGCTTTGGGGCTGTTTTTCTGCAAAGGGACCAGGACAACTGATCCGTGTAAAGGAAAGAATGAATGGGGCCATGTATCGTGAAATTTTGAGTGAAAACCTCCTTCCATCAGCAAGGGCATTGAAAATGAAACGTGGCTGGGTCTTTCAGCATGACAATGATCCCAAACACACCGCCCAGGGAACGAAGGAGTGGCTTCATAAGAAGCATTTCAAGGTCCTGGAGTGGCCTAGCCAGTCTCCAGATCTCAACCCCATAGAAAATTTTTGGAGGGAGTTGAAAGTCCGTGTTGTCCAGCGACAGCCCCAAAACATCACTGCTCTAGAGGAGGTCTGCATGGAGGAATGGGCCAAAATACCAGCCACAGTGCGTGAAAACCTTGTGAAGATGTACAGAAAACGTTTGACCTCTGTCATTGCCAACAAAGGGTATATAACAAAGTATTGAGATGAACTTCTGTTATTGACCAAATACTTATTTTCGGACGAACTGCTGCTCCTGACTCACAAAAACCTGGATTTTAGCAGATCTGGCGCCCTGTGTTTCACGGAGTCCTGGCTGAGTGATCACATCCCGGACAGCGCGGTCCGCCTGGACGGATTCCAACTGTTTCGCGCTGATCGCAGCCGAGAATTCTCTGGAAAGACTAAAGGTGGTGGAATCTGCTTCTACATAAACGAAGGTTGGTGTACTGATGTCACAGTGTTGAAGAAGTTTTGCAGCCCTAACCTAGAGTCACTGTTCATAAACTGTAAACCCTTTTATTCACCACGAGAGTTCTCCTCGTTTATTCTGGTCGGAATTTATATCCCGCCTGCTGCTTGTACAACGGAGGCACTGCAGCGCCTCGCTGACCAGATAGCAGACGTGGAGGAAAAACATCCAGACTCTCTGCTTATCATTCTGGGTGATTTCAATAGAGCTAATCTCACAAATGAGCTTCCTAAATACAGACAGCATATTAAATGTCCCACCAGGGACACAAATACACTCGACCACTGTTACACAATTTTAAGAAACGCCTATCATGCCGTCCCCCGTGCAGCTCTGGGTTTTTCTGACCACTGTCTGCTCCATCTTATTCCAACATACAGACAGAAACTAAAAACTTCCAAGTCTGTTGTAAGGACTGTGAAGAAATGGACTGAGGAATCAAAGCTGGAGTTACAAGCCTGCTTTGACTGCACAGACTGGAGTGTTTTTGAAGATGTATCCATTAACCTAAATGAACTCACTGACACTGTGACATCATACATCAGTTTTTGTGAGGACATGTGTGTGCAGACCAAGACCTTCTGCACATACAACAACAATAAACCCTGGTTCACTCCTAAACTGAAGCAGCTACGTCAGACCAAGGAGGTGGCCTACAGGACTGGTGACTGGACTCTGTACAAGCGGGCCAGAAACATGCTGACGAAGGAGATCAGGCTTGCTAAGAGGAGCTACAGTGAGAAGTTACAACAAAACTTCCCAGCCAACAACTCTGCTTCTGTTTGGAGAGGCCTGCAGAATATCACCAACTACAGGAGACCATCCCCCCACCCTGTGGAAAACCTCCAGCTGGCTAACGACCTAAACAGCTTTTACTGTAGGTTTGAAAAGAACCTACAGTTCTCACCTCCCACCCACACAAAAGGATTATCTGCAGCCCCAGGAACTCCATCCCTCCTCCACTCTGACCTCCCACCAGCACTAATGATCTGTGAAGAGGAGGTGCGCCGGGTCTTTCAGAGACAAAAGATCAAGAAGGCTGCAGGACCTGATGGTGTGTCTCCATCCTGCCTGAGAGTCTGCTCCAACGAGTCGGCCCCCATCTTCACCTGGATCTTTAACAGATCACTGGAGCTGCGTGAAGTGCCTTCCTGCTTCAAACGCTCCATCATCATTCCAGTTCCCAAGAAACCCTCTGTTACAGGATTTAACGACTACAGACCTGTTGCCTTGACCTCTGTGGTCATGAAATTCTTGGAGAGATTGGTGCTGAACCACCTGAAGGTGGTCACAGGCCCCCTGATGGACCCACTGCAGTTTGCCTACCGGTCAAACAGGTCAGTGGATGATGCAGTGAATATGGGACTACACTACATCCTGCAACACCTCGACTCCCCCGGGACGTACGCCAGGATCCTGTTTGTCGACTTAAGCTCAGCATTCAACACCATCATCCCAAGCATTCTTCATTAGAAACTCCTCCAGCTCAAGGTGCCCCCCTCCACCTGCCAGTGGATCTCCAGCTTTCTGACTGACAGGTGGCAACAGGTGAAGCTAGGGAGATTTACATCCAGCTCCCGAAAAATTAGTGCTGGCGCCCCCCAAGGATGTGTCCTTTCCCCACTGCTCTTCTCCCTCTACTCCAATGACTGCACCTCAGAGGACCCTTCGGTGAAGCTCCTGAAGTTTGCGGACGACACCACAGTCATCGGTTTGATCCGGGATGGTGATGAGTCTGCATACAGGCGGGAGGTGGAGCAGCTGATCCTCTGGTGCGGCCAGAACCATCTTGAACTTAACCCAGCCAAAACGGTGGAGATGACTATGGATTTTAGGCGACACCCTCCTTCATTCCCCCCACTCACCATCCTCAACAGCACAGTGTCCACTGTGGACTCATTCAAGTTTCTGGGTACCACAATCTCCCGGAACCTGAAGTGGTCCTCCCATATAGACACTGTCCGGAAAAAGGCCCAGCAGAGTTTGTTTTTTTTCTGTCAGCTCAAGAAGTTTGATTTGCCTCAGGAGCTGCTGGTTGTCTTCTACACCGCCATCATCCAATCTGTCCTCTGCTTTTCCATCACTGTCTGGTTTGGATCTGCCACTAAACAGGACAAGACCAGACTGCAGCGGATCATTAAGTCTGCGGAGAGGATCATTGGTACCGACCTACCCTCCATTGAGAACTTATATTGGTCCATAACCAGGAAACGGGCGGGAAACATCTGTGCTGACCCGTCACACCCCGGCCACAAACTGTTTGAACTTCTATCTTCTGGTCGTCGTTACAGATCACTGAAGGTCAAAACCACTCGTCACAGGAACAGTTTCTTTCCTCAAGCCATCACTCTGATGAACTCCTAACATTCACCTAGTCCTACCTGTTGCTGTACTCATGACTTTTCATCCATTCTTACATTGCACATAACTCTCACACTGCTTTTTACTTCATTCACATTATATCACTGAATCTGAGTTCACATTGAAATACTGTGTGACTGTATATTTTTTCATATATTTCTGCAAAGTGTGGATAGTCTGAGTAAATAACTGCATATATTCCTGTATATATTTGCATCCTTTTATAGAAACGTGGACAGACTGTAATTTACTGTACATACTCTGTTGTCATTGAATCCTTATTTAAATCCTCCACCTGAACAACGAGAGCAAGTTTTTAGCCAAAGTCAAATTCCTTGTATGTGCTGTGCATACTTGGCCAATAAAGCTGATTCTGATTCTGATTCTGATGTCTTTGTCTGATGTTCCAATCCAGTCTAAACTAGGTACCCGTGAAAGCGAAACTATTTCAACAACTAGTCGGTGGGTTAAACTGGCATTTAAAATCTGGAAATCAGAGATAAGAAAACTAAAACTCCAGGAAGAAGTTAAACTTCTCAGATGGCCAGCGTATGATCCTGACTTCCTACCCGCCTCACATGATTCTAGATTCAGACAATGGGCATTCAGTGGTCTTACCGCTGTGTGTACAATGTATGAGAAATCAAATTTAATGTGATTTGATACTCTATGCAGGAGGCACAACTTGGAGAAACAAGATTTTCTTAGATATTTGCAGCTTCGCAATTTTATTACCAAAAGGATACAAAGCAACAGTATTAAAGAATCTTCACTACTTCTCAATATTTTTATTAATGCATATAAGTCAACAAGTCTTAAAAAGCCTCATTAGTAAGCTATACTGCAGTTTAATGACACTTAAAACAGACTCAACAACATATATAAAGCAAAAAATGGGAAAAAGAAGTGAACATTGTAATAACTGAAGACACATGGACAAGGGTTTGGGAGGTGCAATCCTCATCTACCAACTCCGGCACCTGGAGGGACTTTAGCTGGAAGACTCTTATTTGTTTTTTCATAACACCCAATCAGAAATCCAAGTCCAGCACAGTTCCTGCACATTGCTGGAGAGAATGTGGGGAAACAACAGCAGACTATGGGCACATATTTTGGTCTTGCCAACTCATTCAGCCTTTCTGGACAGACGTAGCAAATGTCATTTCTAAGACAATGGACTTTAATATCAGCTGCTCTTTTATTTTGTTATTTCTTGGATGCTTTCTGGACAAGCTGACTGCAGATGATATTTTTCTCATGAAAATCTTTTTGGCATCAGCCAAAAAGGCCATAACAAAGTGCTGGTTACAAAAACAGCCTCCCACACTGAACCTTTTCACCTCCATAATGGAAAATATAAGGCTTATGGAACGCATGACCTATGCTCTGCGACTCCAAGAGGAGCTAGGAAAAAGACGTTGGAAAAAATGGCTGGACTTTACAGGCTGTGACAGTACTTATTAATATGTGGATTCTGAAATGTATATTTTTATCGTCTCTGATTTGTATCACAATAACCGTCCCGTGACCTCATATGTTTGTGTTTTATAAATGAAAAATGTTCAAAAATAAAAAGTTGGAAAAAAAAAAAGATCTTGACATCGGGTATGATTTAAGCAAAGGCAGAACAAGAAAAGGGAACAAGAGAGTGAATCATCTCCTCTACATGGACAACCTCAAGCTCTATGAATCTGAACAGTAACTAAAACAACTTGTCAGTACTGTTCACATGTTCTCAAAAGACATCTGCATGGAATTTGGACTTGACAAATGTGCAAAATGTACAATCAAAAAAGTAAAGAAAACAGCATCAGAACATCCAAATAGATGACAATAAGCACATCAAAGACCTGGCAGATGAATCGATATGAATATCTGGGTATAGAAGAAAACGCAACTATTGAACACAGGAAAATGAGGGAAATAATAAGATAAGATAAGCCTTTATTAGTCCCACAATGGGGAAATTCCAGGATTGCAACAGCACAGGGATAGCAACACTCAGAGCAACAATCAGAAGGCAAGAGAAAAAAAAGAAACAAAAGCAGCAAGTATACATATGAACATATAAAATAATGAAAAACAAATACCAACATCGTCTAAATAAAATCTGTAAATGAAACTTAACACCTAAAAATAAAATCACTGCAATAAATCAGTTGGCAGAACCAGTTGTCACATATGGATTTGGGGTGATAGACTGGCCACAGGGGGAACTGGACAAGCTGGATGTTAGGACCAGGAAGACCCTGACCCTGCACAAGGTAACATATAGAAATCAATGCTTAGATAGGATATATATGCCCCGTAAAGAGGGAGGGCTTGGTCTCATTGAAATAAACCAGGCCTACAGGGCGATAATAATAGCCGTCGGCCTCCGTCGGTCTATGATGACCATGGAAGAGAATCCTAAACGTCTACTCTGCTGGAACAGCACCGCCTGTGGCTGAACAGGCCGATGCGCGAATGACAGTCCCTGTCACACAGGTCGCACTTGTGGGTGGTCTCCGTGCTGCTGGGTCTGTGGCGGTTCTTCCTGCGGGTCCTTTTTTCATCTGCTGCAGCAGTCAGTCTCTCTTCACCTGCCTTGAGCTGTCTGGTCAGGGTGCCTCTCCATTTGGAGCGGTCCACTGCAAGGTCCTCCCAGTGCTCTGTGTTGATATCCAGGGCCTTCACGTCTCTCTTGCAGACGTCTCTAAAGCGCAGCTGTGGGCGGCCAACGTCTCTCCTGCCAGTTGCCAGTTCTCCGTAGAGGACGTCTTTGGGGATTCTGCCATCCTCCATACGGTGAACGTGGCCTAGCCAGCGGAGCCTGCACTGCCTGAGTAGAGTGAACATGGAGGGAAGGCCAGCGCGGGACAGAACTTCTGTGTTGGGCACTTTGTCCTGCCAGGATATGTCCAGGATGTGGTGAATGCAGCGCAAATGGAAGGAGTTCAGTCTCTTTTCCAGCTGGGCGTATGTTGTCCACGTCTCACTCCCATAGAGCAGTGTGCTGATGATGCAGGCGTTGTACACTGCCATCTTCATCTTGACAGAGAGTTTGGGATTCTCCCACACTAGTGTGGTGAGGCGAGCGAGTGTGAAGGCTGATTTTCCAATCCTCTTGTTGATCTCTGTATCAAGGGAGAGGTTGTTGCTGATCGTGGACCCCAGGTACGTGAACTGATTCACGACCTCCAGCTTGTAGTCGTCGATGGTGATGGTTAGTGGTGCTTCCGCGCCTTGCGCCAAGACGTTAGTCTTCTTCAGGCTGATGGTAAGCCCGAAGTCCTTGCATGCCTGGGAGAAGCGGTCCATCAGGGTCTGAAGCTCCTGCTGTGTGTGGGTTGCGACTGCAGCGTCGTCTGCGAACAGCATGTCTCTGATTAGAGCCTCGCGTACTTTGGTTCTGGCTTTCAGGCGGGCGAGGTTAAAAAGCCTGCCGTCAGATCTTGTGTGCAGGTAGATTCCCTCTGTTGCTGTGCTGAAGGCATGCCTCAGGAGCATAGCAAAGAAAATCCCAAAGAGGGTTGGCGCAAGTACACAGCCCTGTTTCACTCCGCTGTGTATGTTGAATGGCTCTGAGACGTTGCCATCGTGCTGCACTATCCCCTGCATGTTGGTGTGAAACGATTCGATGAGGCTTTGCAACTTTGGTGGGCATCCTATCTTTGGCAGGATCTTGAAAAGGCCCTCTCTGCTGACCAGATCGAACGCTTTGGTGAGGTCGATGAAGGCGACGTACAGAGGCATGTTCTGTTCTCTGCATTTCTCCTGGAGCTGGCGGATGGAGAATATCATGTCTACTGTCGATCGCTCAGCGCGGAAGCCACACTGAGCGATAATAAGCATTGGTCAATACCTAAAAACCGCCAACGACGAGACAATGGAAAAAGTCACGCAACACCATGAAACCCTTAGTCATTACACATCCATAACTAAACAAGCTGAGGCCTTTGCAGGAGATTTATTAGATAACATAAAAGCTAGTCAACAAAACCCAGCAACAAAAATAGCTAGAAAGATGCGGGAAAAATACAGCAAAAGGACACAGGAGGAAAGAAAAGAAAGATGGAAACAGCATAAGCGAGCAGGGCGCTTTCAGGAGGAACTCAATAGGGATTATATTGATAGGGAAGAGACATTGCGCTGGATCAGGAACGGAGATCTGGGGTACGACGAGAAGAGACTAGTGGTGGGAGCACAAGACCAGGGACTTCTGACTAATGGCTTTAAAAAAATGGCAGGACTTTCACAGAGTGACAAATGTCAATTCTGTCATGCAGCGGTGGAGAGTGCAAGCCACCTACCCTCCAGCTGCCAGGTCCTTATGGCTGATGGACACTACACTGCTCGCCACAACAAGATCTGCCGTTATATACACTGGAAAATATGCAAAGAATTTAAAATAGAAGTAAAAGAACCAGTATGGGAGCAGGATCCAGAGCCAGTCAGCTCCAATGACAATATTACCATCTTCTATGACAAGGAAATCCCAACTGGAAGACACATTGAAGGAGGAGCAATAAAACCGGACATTGCTATCTTGGACAAAAAGGACAAAACTGCCAAATTAATAGATGTAACCATACCAAATGACTATGGCCTCAACAGAGCAGAAAGATGAAAAAATAACAAAATACCAAGACCTCAAAAATGACCTAAGGAGCACCTGGAAACTGCAGGAAGCAGATATTACACCTGTGGTGGTGGGAGCAACTGGGATGGTGAAGAAGAACCTGAAAAAATATCTCCAGGTGATCCCCGGCTGCCCTAGCATCTGTGAAATACAGATCTCAGCAATCAGAGGAACAGTCTCCATCTTGAAGAGAGCCCTCGGATACAAAGCTTTTTGATTTAAAGTGTAACCATAGACCCCTGGTTGGGGCCCATTGCACTTGTAATGAAATGAGATGCAAATAAATAAAACAGTGAGAAGCTGTAGTCTTGTAAAATATGTGGGAAATGCTTCATTCAGTATTTTGGTTTATCACATGAGAACTCACAGTTGAGCTGCTGTAGTCCAGTAACGTCTGTACATCTTTATTTTCAGGATTAAGTTTCTTTTGTGTGAATGAAATGTTCTTTAAATTTCTGAAGCTTTAATGCAAATATAAATGTTGTATAAAAGTCTATTAAGATAAGATAAGATAAGCCTTTATTAGTCCCACAATGGGGAAATTCCAGGATTGCAACAGCACAGGGATAGCAACACTCAGAGCAACAATCAGAAGGCAAGAAAAAAACAAGAACAGCTAGTATACATATGTACATATTACTATATATATATATATATATATATATATATATACAGTATATATATATATATATATATATATATATACATATAGACATACAGTGCGGAGCATTGTGGTTGGTGGATGTGCAGCAGAAAGTCTAAGCTCTCTCTCCCTCCGCGGGTGCGGCGGGCCAGCTGGATGTCTTTGGGCATGATGGTGGTGACCCTCTTGGCGTGGATGGCGCACAGGTTGGTGTCCTCGAAGAGACCCACCAGGTAGGCCTCGCTGGCCTCCTGCAGAGCCATGACGGTGGAGCTCTGGAAGCGCAGGTCGGTCTTGAAGTCCTGAGCGATCTCCCTCACCAGGCACTGGAAGGGCAGCTTACGGATGAGCAGCTCTGTGGATTTCTGGTAGCGACGGATCTCTCTCAGAGCCACGGTACCGGGCCTGTAACGATGAGGCTTCTTCACTCCGCCGGTGGCCGGAGCACTTTTTCGAGCAGCCTTGGTGGCCAGCTGCTTCCTGGGGGGCTTTTTCCTCCAGTAGATTTACGGGCGGTCTGCTTGGTTCTTGCCATCGCTCTTTACTATTCTGTCTTATATTTCTTGCATGCCGCCTAAACTACAGCCCGGCACCCGTGTCGTTTTCGCCACAGTTCCTCGGCATGTCGAGCTTCTCCGTTAGCACGAGGTGGCAGTTGGAGCTAGCTAGCCAGCTAGCTAGCTCTTCCCTGCTGTATCGTCCCCCACTGCAAACAGTGGCTCCGTCCGCCGACTCGGGAGACCCTTGGGGCGATCTGTGTGTCCGTGATATATATATAGAGTGAAAGGTGTAGAAAGAAGAAGGAAGATAAGAAAAGGGCAGTTGCAAACGGCAGCCAACTCGTGTGGCGCCACCGGTCCAGCGGAACCGGAACTGGAAAAAAAAAATAGATAAGCAGATAGCAGATAATCTGCTTCTTCACTCTGCTTTGAACCCTCAGACCTCTCATCTTTAACGTGATGGATGCATGGACATTATGAGCATTTTTGATGAGGGGGCATTGTTGTCAGGGTCTGGAGTGTCCTCCCCACCATAAAAATTAAATGGAGTAGATGGCATTTCCTCCATTTGTGTATTTTAGTAGCTCATTGATTGATTGAATGCGTTATTTTGAACAAGTGAATAATCCATTAAAATGGTAAACAAAAGTGCCTTTTGAACTGATGAACAAAGGAAAAAAAGACACTGAAATGCCTTTCATACGTACACACAGTTAATGTGTGCTTGTATGAAATTTTCTTTAAGATCAAGAAATACTCCAACTGTCAATGTCTTTTTATCTGTGGAATTAAGGATTTCTTCTGAGTTCTGTTAATGCTAAAGATGGAGACCAGTTTGCTCTAAATCCATATTGACTGTCAGACAGTAGTTTGTGTTGCTCTATAAACTTCTCTAATCCTTCACAGAAGTTTTTCTAGAATTTCTGACAACTGTCAGAAGAGCAGCTCGTCACGGGATCGATCCCACCCCCTGACCATCGAGACCCTTCTGTGGGGAGTTTGCATGTTCTCCCCCTGTCTGTGTGGGTTTACCCCGGGTACTCCGGTTTCCTCCCGCAGGCCATAAACATGCAAGTTCGGTTAACTGAATCAGAATCAGAATAAACTTTATTGCCAAGCATGTAAAAAACACACGAGGAACTTGACTTGACATTGGTGCGCATGCGCGCGACACAACGACACGGCAGCCATAATAGGCGCCTCATCAAACAGAGACAGATAAGAAGGGAGGGGAAGGGAGGGAACGACACAAGGGGGGAGGAGAAAAAAAACTTCGTTATCAGAATACAGCTTATTTTTTAAGCAGATTATGATTACAATGAAAAAAAATCTCTCAATAGCACAGAGCAACAACTCAGAATTTCACAAGACACAAGAGAGCAGTGTACAGTATATCTTTAATCAGTTCATGAATCAATGTGTGTGCGGTGTTGAGCAGTGTTGATGATAATAAGAGAGACCCAAGGACCCTTGGCAGAAGATGTTTTGTCTGTCTGGCGCCCAGTCTTATCTGGCGCTGCAGCTGGCTGTCCAAGGCCTTGTGCTCATGATTTTGAAAAAACACAGTCTGCAGACAGCCAGGAGGAATTTTCATGGGGAAATAATAATGCCAAATAGGACTGATCACAGAGAAGACTTGTATTTCTTCTGTAGATTCAGTACATTAATCCTTCATTGCGCAGCTTTGAATTCGTCGTGGAAAGACCTGAGCGAACCCATGATGTAATCCACCTTACGAGACAGTTCTCCAGTAGTCGCTATCAGGGTCTTCTCCAGTTTCTCAATTTGTTGGATGCACCTCGCCTGGCCAGCATTTTGATAGGTTGAATCCATCTTCAGCAATTTGCGGTAAACCAAGACAATTCCCGTCCCAATCAGAATTATCCCAATCACCAAGATTACGAAGATAAACAAATCTTCAATATCTTCGATAGAGAGATTAGAGAGACACAGCATTTTCCAATTACCTGTGTCACATAGATAGCCCACTGGAGCCGTTCCAGCGGGGCAGACAGCTTCCCCCGGAGCACTTTTCCTTGTTGAAAAAATAGTGTCAATTGTGTTCAAAGCCCAGCTTATTAACTCCATAATTTCTTTTCGGCGGTCGCAGTTAGACGCAGACAGACAACAGCAAGCTGGGATCCAGTAGTAGGAGGGGAGGAAAAGTCAGCAGGAGAGAAGAAAAAAGCGTCTGCTCTCTTGGGAGGGCGGAAGTGAAGAGCGGAGACTCTAAAGTTGCCCTAGGTGTGAATGTGTGTGAATGGTGAAGGGATTGGTGCTGCACCGTGGCTGCCTCATCCATCCAGGTGGATGCGCTGTAATTTCCGTCTGGGATTAATAGTCAACCAAAAAAAGAGAGAAAGCTGTGAAGTGCTACTTGTTACCAGATTTATATAATGGAATGACTTTTGCATTGGGGTGTAACGGTACGCCTAAAATCACGGTTCAGTACGTACCTTGGTTTTAAGGTCACTGTTCAATTCATTTTCGGTACAGTAAGGAAACAAAATGCAGAACATACAACTGCTGATCTTTTGTATAAGTGAGAACAGCTTTACCTGTCAAAAAAAAACAAAACAAAAACTGCAAACTGTCAGCAGTAAATTCTCCAATAAAAAAAAGTCTCAAACAAAGCCAAATGTGTACAATAAATAAATTCTCTTTTTAGAGAATGACCAATGCAGACAAGTGCAACAATAGAAGTTTGAACAGCCTATTGTAAAACGTTCTCACAGCTAAATAAAATAATGACCCATGAAACATGAGTTGGAAACTTGAACTTAACAGATTAATCAAAAGTGTTTGTAGCAACACAATTAAATAACCACCATTAAAGTTTGGCCTTTTAACCCCAAAACTAAAGAAATAAAACTCAAATATCAGCTTCTACTGCACCATGCAGGGCTGTTGTAACGCTACTGTTCAAAACAAACTGGAGTAATAGTCTTCAACTCATTAAAGTCAAAAAGAAAATAAACTAGTCCATCCTGTTTGAAATCTTGCTGAGTCTAAAAGTTTAAAAGTTTCATAGTTAGGCTTTACATGAAAATGAAAAACTTTTTCCAGTCCAAAATAACAGTTTATAAATGCTTTAAGTGACAGTAGAGGAATGTGAGCCTTCACTACACATACAATGGTGTCAAAAAGTGTTTGCCCCCTTCCCGATTTCTCATTTTTTTGTATGTTTGTGACACTTAAATGTTTCAGATCAGCTGTTTATTATTAAGGGTAAAAAAAATCCAAACCTACATGGCCCTGTGTGAAAAAGTGATTCCCCCACCTCCCGGTTAAAACACAAATTAACAATGGTTCATCACATCTTTGGAAAGCTTAGTTCAATTTCTCGAGCCATATGCAGGCCTGATTACTGCCACACCTGTTCTCAATCAAGAAATCACTTAAATAGAACCTGCCTGACAAAGTGAAGTAGACCAAAATATCCTCAAAAGCTAGACATCGTGCTGCATCCAAAGAAATTCAGGAACAAGTGAGAAACAAAGTAATTGAGACCTATCAGTCTGGAAAAGGTTAAAAAGCCATTTCTAAAGCTTTGGGACTCCAGCGAACCACAGTGAGAGCCATTATCCACAAATGGTGAAAATATGGAAGAGTGGTGAACTTTCCCAGGAGTTTCCAGCCGACCAAAATTACCCCAAGAGCACAGCAACAACTCATCCAAGAGGTCACAAAAGACTACACAACATCCAAAGAACTGCAGGCCTCACTTGCCTCAGTTAAGGTCAGCGTTCATGACTCCACCATAAGAAAGAGACTGGGCAAAAATCGCCTGCATGGTAGAGTTACAAGAAGAAAACCACTGCTGAGCAAAAAGAACATAAAGGCGCTTCTCAGTTTTGCCAAAAAGCATCTTGATGATGCTTAAGACTTTTAACTCTGTGGACTGATGAGACAAAAGTTGAACTTTTTGGAAGGTGTGTGTCTGTCACGGGTTCTTATCCAACTTCTTAAAAATCCCCAAAATGATAGCAGCTGTCTTTTATTTGCCAGCCTCCCAAGTACAAAATTATATACAAGTGAGGAAAAAAAAACAGTGGAAATAAATGGAGGAAAACCAAAATAGTTTCTGTGGGAAAGTGTCTATTTAAAATTGAGTCCACTCTTAACTCCTTTCTCCAAAATAGAAAGGAAAACAGGCCACTCTCATACTTAGACAGCAGACTACATGTGGCCTCCTCTACAACAAACTTCAGACTGACCGTTTAGCCCACAACAACCCCCTTTTGATGACAAAGCCCCTACCACTGGGCGTGTCATTCGTAGAAAAACAGTCTGTCATGGGCAACAATGACTTTCATTTAGGTCTGATCAGATTCCTCCACGCAGCTCTGTCCTTAGCCTTCCGCTGCCAGGAACTCCTGTCTATATCCAGCTTCAAGTTTCTTTTTGCAGTGTCTTTAAATCTGAGTCTTTGTCTATCCTGATTGTGTTTGCCCTTGCAAAACTGTGAGTAGAGTAACTGCCGAGGGAGATGCTGGTGGTCCATCTTCTCAGCATGTCCGAGCCATCTTAGGTTCGTCTGTATTAGCATGTCCTCCATTGATGGTAGACCAGCTCGTTTCAACAATTCTATGTTATCTTGTCTTTCCATGAGATGTTCATTATGGCTCGAAGGTGTCTCATCATGTACATGTTGAGTTTCTTTACCTGCACTCTGCAGACAGTCCAAGTTTCAGCACCGTACAATAGAGTAGCCAGTACTGTCGCTCTGTACACTTTGCATTTCACACGGATAGACACATGTCGATTGTTCCACAGCCTCTCCCTCAAGTTTCCAAACACAGTGCTTGCTCTTCCCATTCTGAGAGATGCGTAGTTCATCCTCCAGCCTACCATTCTCTGAATTGTTGGGGGGTTGTGGGGGGTAATACCTTGGTAGGAGGACATGCGCCCCGTCCCTTCGGGTGGTTCGAATACCCTGGTCCCCACGCCCACCCCAACTTGTACGTATGGCTCCTCGTAGCTGCCGTGGGTACAGTAGCGGCCACAACCCGGGCAATGGCGTCACCTCGCTGGCTAAACTACGGCGAGTTTAGTATAAACTGGGGAATGGAGGAACATCTGTCCTCCCCCTCTTGTACCCCCCAGTCATGGGTTAAATGATCAGTTTTTGCAACAGCTGTGAGGGCAGTCCTTGGAATGGGGATCCTGGTCGGTTGCTGTGCCTGCCCCAGTGGCTGCACGTTGCGGTTTCCGCTCCTACTGCCGAAGCTGGGTGTTAGGAAGAGAGTGTGGCCTTGGGCTTGTACACCCCACCTCCACCATAATCATCAGGTGTAGGTGTCTTCTTTTGGCTGCTGCTTTACTTACCATCAGTATCATTATCACATGCATAGAAGTCCTGTGGCGAGGAATGAGGTGGCGATGGGGGCAGGAAGAGGATGCTTCTGGGAGCCTCTAGTCACGTCTCCCCATGCATGGCGGTCCGGGTGTGATGGTCGCTCTGGTGCCCACCCGGAGCAATGGCCCAGTTCGTATCCTGCCCAGATGACAAGGCAGCCCTTTTTAGGGATAGCACTGCCTTCTCCAGACAGAGAGAGGGGGAGAAAAGGACCCCTAAAGAAAGCTTGCTCCATTTTTGGCTTGCTCGTGTGACAGAGATCATCCTGCGCAGTTCGCCCCACACGGGACACGAACCCGCGACCTCTCAGTCAACTAACACAGTTCGAGCATGGGAGACACAGCACGATCGCGCTGAGCTAAAGGTCCGACCGATAGCTCAGCGCTACCGATACTGTATGAGGCTTTGGGAGGGAGGTTTACTAACGTTCTACGCCGAACAGTACTAGTTGGTATCTGTTACACTCTCCCCCTTAAACCTCACTCCCATCCGGGTCACGGCACCATTGTGACAGAGATCATCCTGCGCAGTTCGCCCCACACGGGACACGAACCCGCGACCTCTCAGTCAACTAACACAGTTCGAGCATGGGAGACACAGCACGATCGCGCTGAGCTAAAGGTCCGACCGATAGCTCAGCGCTACCGATACTGTATGAGGCTTTACTAACGTTCTACGCCGAACAGTACTAGTTGGCATCCGTTACACTCGCTAGCCGCGACGGGCTGGTCATCCACGTCTGCGATCAAAAAATGAAAGAAATGAAGAACGTGCAAAACACAATAGACATAGCCGTTTGGAATGTCCATACTCTCCAAGACAGTGACAACAGCCTGCGTCGTCGGACAGCCATTGTTGCACAAGAATTACTTCGCTACGACATTGCAATAGTTGCCCTTAGTGAGACTCGGTTGCCTGACTCCACAGAGATCACTGAGCATGGGTCTAGCTACACGTTCTATTGCAGTGGGCGCCCGATTGATGAGGCACGACAGTCAGGAGTCGGCTTCGTCATCAAGACATGTTACGTCAACCTGCTTGACTCTCTACCACCTGGGGTCAGTGATCGACTTATGATGCTCCGCCTGAAGCTTGATACTGGGTACATAACATGCATTAGTGCGTATGCATCAACTATGACACACACAGACGAGAGCAATGAATGGTTCTTTGAGGAACTAGACCGTGTTATTCAAGCCACTCCTCATACTGACAAGGTGGTGGTCCTTGGAGACTTCAACGCTCGTGTAGGAGCCTCATGGACCACTTGGGAGAATGTTATTGGCCACCATGGTGTTGGAAAGGAGAATTCCAATGGCACCTTGCTCCTCAACTTGTGCGCCCAGCATCAGTTATCTATTACCAACACGTTCTTCCAACAGGCGAACAAACTGAAATCCACATGGATGCACCCGCGTTCAGGCCATTGGCATCAGATTGACTTTGTCATTACATGACAGCAGGACATCAAGGATGTGCACCTTACCAGAGCAATGAGGGGAACAACATGTCTCTCAGAATACCGGTTGTTGCGGTCGAGAGTCACGTTCTCCTTTAAGCCCATCATGGCGTAGGGTCCAGAAGACATCTGTGAAGAAGCTCAATGTGGCCAAGCTCGGCTCACTGGATTCCAGGATCCAACTGAAACAGCAACTTGTCACGAAACTTACTGACTTTGATGATGCCCTTTTTGAGACCGTTGACAGCCATTGCACATTACTTCGTGATAATATCTATGAAGCCGCGGAGGAAGTGCTCGGCTTCACCAAACACAAGCATCGGGATTGGTTCAATGAAAATGATGTAGCAGCCATCCAATTGTTGGACCGTCTTCACCGTTCCTATCTTGAGTATGTGAATGATAAGAGCTTGATTGCAAAGAAGGACACCTACCGCCATGTCCGGCAGACAGTGCAGGTTTCGCTGCGTAGTATGATGGACCAGTGGTGGAAAGAGGATTTTAGAGGGACCTCCTCAGCTGACACGGAGGCAAGTGAAGTCAGGGAAGAAACGGCCACACACTCTACAGTGGGAAAAAGTGCAGAGGAGAAGAAGGCAGCAGCACGGAGAAATAACTGGAGAGGCTCTGCTGCAGATTTCTTCTCCTCCTATGAAGGAGGGGCTGTAGTGTGAGGGAAGGTCGTCTTCTTCCACCAAGATCTCCGGGATCGATGATGGCGAGTGGGAGGAGGAGACGCCGGCTCACCAGGGAAGAGAGGCTCTGAGGTAAGGGCGTGCCCGGTCACCAACTCCAACTTCGGCTCACAAGGAAAAACCTCCTCTACTTCATGGATCAAGTCCGGGAGTAGCCACAGCTTCACCTCCAGGAGAAGGTCCGTTTCAGCTAACAACACCAGTCTTCGTTCCTCCAACTCCTCATCTGATGGAGTTAGCCAGGGCTCAGGTGGAGGAGACGGACCTTCCACGGGAGAGGCTGAAGGCTTCTGATGGCGTGAGCGCTTCCTCTTCGTAAGAGACGGCTCCGGCGTTGGGTTTTTCCACCAGCTCATCACATGGCGGGGAAAATATGGAGCTGAGTACATCCATAGCCTCCTGGCGATTCCATAGGCTAGGGAACGCTTCCATTACCCATGCTGCACTGTCCCGGACCATCTTCGGGGAAAGGAAAGCCTTCGTTTGTGCCAGGATGCCCTGGCACAAATGCACAGAGGAAAAAACAACCCAATTGCTGGACTGTGGGCTTGTGAGTTTATTACAGGAACAGTTAAAGCACAAAGTGAACAGGCGGTGTTAAAACAATGAGACAACTTTCAACAGTGGCACGCCAGAGTGAGAAAACTCTGGCGGAGGAAGGTAAGGATTGTCCATACAACAAAGATGATGAACTGACAATGAGACGGTGACAAAGAACAGGGGAAACAACCCACCATAAATAGGGATTGAACTGATTAATGAGGGGCAGATGTGGGTTGATCTGGGCAAGGGAAGGCAGAATGATTATTTGTTTATTTGACAGGGACAGTGCAATAAACATAGACAATTAATCAATGACAATCAATCTGATGTGTTGCACAAAGAGTGTATAGCTATTAGCTAATTTGCAACTCTTGTCCCTGGATGGGCTTTAGAAAGGAGAAACAAGTAAAAAGAAAAAAAGGAAAGGAAAAGATAAAAAAAAGGAAAACAGAATACACAATAACCACATACATCAATGCAAAAAAGATTGTAAATACATTATAAATACACAATTATAAATATTATAAATATTATAAATATTATAAATACACAAATATAACAACCTGACTCACATTTGCCTATTTCAGGCCTCCCTCCCTTCGTCACTCACTATAAACAAACACATTCATTCCTTCCCTTCATTCACTCTCACCCTGCAGACAATCATTTCATACATGGGTACATTCTTGTTTATTTTTCAGCCAGTTTTTAACCTTTTGGCACACAGTTAGTAATAATAATGAGGATGAGCGGCTGCTGGTAAACAGGTGAGGGAAGGGCGGCTGGCAGTTTGACAAGCAGCAGGGCACGCCCACACAAACCTGACAGCCCTGACCGCTGTCAAAAGAGAAACCAAAATGAAATGACATCCTAAAGAATACATAGCAGAAACTACAGAAATCAAACACCACAGAAAAATGGCAAACAGAACCTAAATACAGGAAACAGACACTAATCAGCACAAAGATAATGGAGGGCGGTAAAGAGCATGCAAGTCATAATAGCATAGTAGACCAATATGAACAAACAGGGAAGTCATGAAGCTGAGTTTGGGAAAATCCCAAACTCAGTACATGGCAGTTAATGACCAGCTGTGGGCAGTTCGGTTAACCCCCACAACAGATTAAGGACAGTCAGCTCTCTTCTCTCGGTTTTTCCCGCAGCACTACCTAGATGTAATGTGCCATTCATGTATTGTGATGCAATGTGCCATGCATGTATTGTGATGCAATGTGCCATGCATGTATTGTGATGCAATGTGCCATTCATGTATAGTGTTCATGCGTCCTGTCCTTACTGTGACCTAGAGACAGATCAATATGTAGATGTGCCTTGTAACCGCTTTGTCCTGCACCTGGAGCAGAGGCTAGCAAATCTGCTTATTGTTATGTAGGTCTCTTAAATGCAAATGTCTCATGCCTGTTCTGCAGTCCCTTTGATCGTACCAGCTGCTGTGAATCCACTTTGATGTATTGTCTGAGTTGGGTATAAATACTGCACAGGTTCTGTAACTCGCTCTCTCAATTCCACTTCCTCAACTGCTGCTGCTGGACACAGACATTGTGTCCTCCTTCTCCGAGAGCTGCTGAGCTCGCTCCCGGCGCGCATGCACGGCGCCGGGAGCGGAGCTTGTGACGGCGGTATGATTAATAAAACCAACTTAAAACCATAGCATCGCTGCCTATTTTTTCATGCCGCCGCACTAAAAATATTTCACTGACAGTGAAGAAAGGAGTGAAGCCCAGTGCATTGTTGGAGGTTCTGCGGCTGTCTAAACCTATTAGCAGCATAACTAAGGGAGAGTTCAGAGACACATGATCCCTTCCGAATTATAGGCTATATCAAAAAGGAAGGTTTTAACCCTATTCTTAAAAATAGAGATCGAGTCTGACTCCCGAATCCAGTATGGCAGCTGGTTCCACAGGACAGGAACTTGATAAGTGAAGGCTCTGGAGACTTTTGGAGATTCTAGGTATTACAAGTAATCCAGTATTTTGGGAGCGTAGTGCTCTGTTAGAATAATAGGGTTGTATTGTGGAGAGTCAGGTTATGTAGCATCTCAGACAGAGACAGTGAATAAACATGGGAGAACAATGCCCAGGGGGTTCCTGGGCATATAGCAGGAAGGAGTCAGGGACATAGGGGGTTGAATGCAGTGTAATGTAAATGTCATACTGTGTGATGAGAAATGCCATGAAACGTGTGAAGAGTGAGTTGGGTAAAAGAGGAGAGCTTGCTGAAATGATTGAGTCTGTATGTGCTTGTGAGATGTGAAGTGTGTAATAAACCGTCTGTCCATGAATCTGCCTCTTTATTCACACACTCCACACTGGTCACCCTAGACGAATTATGGAACATGAGGCAAGAAGCCCGGAGCCGGCCCGGACAGGAAACCCCAGCAACGCGTGCGCGGTTTCAGTCAAGCTACTGGACTTTTGGCAGCACAACCCGCGCTCTTGGTTCCACCACACCGAGGCCCAGTTTGCCCTCCGGGGAGTAACGGCAGACGACACCAAGTTCTACCATGTGATAGCAGCTCTGGACGCTCGCACAGCCCAGCAGGTAGCGAGCCTGCTCGATCAGCCTCCAGCCCGCAACAAATACAAGGCGCTCAAGGCTGCGCTGACCCGGCGCTACACGCTCTCGGAATGTGAGAGAGCGGAGAGGCTCCTGGGGCGGACCGAGTTAGGAGATGGTTCGGCCGTCGACCTGATGGAGGAGATGCTGGCGTTAATGGGCGGGGTGACGGGCACTTTCTGTTTGCCCACCTTTTCCTCCGGAACCTTCCAACAGAGGCCAGATCGGTTCTGGCCAATTCGCCGTTGCTGGCCACGCGTGACTACCGTGCGCTAGCCCAGGAGGCAGACCGGATCATCCTCACCACCAGGACGATCACAGTCAATGCGGCGGTGGCGGAGCCCAGCGAGACGACCAGAGGAGGCGAGGAGCCACTGACGGTAGCGGCAGCGGGGGCCAAGGAGCACCAGAGAGACACGCTCTGGTTCTACCACTGCCGCTTTGGAGAGAACGCGCACAGATGTGCGCCACCGTGCCAGTTCAAGCGCTCGGGAAATGCCAAGGCCGGCAGTCAGTAGCAGCTGCGACCGCCGATGAAGAGAACAAGCTGCTCTACGTGACGGACTCGCGCTCGGGGAGACGCTTCCTCGTCGACACTGGAGCCCAGAAGAGCATCATCCTGCCGTCCTACGCTGACCGGCTAGCAGGACCTAGCATCCCCGGACTGGTGGCAGTAAACGACTCGGAGATTAAGATGTTCGGTGAGAGAACACTGGCCTTATGTCTACATGGCTGCTTGTACAAGTGGACTTTTATCATAGCAGCACTGTGTTGCCCGATCCTGGGCGATGATTTTCTGTGTGCGCATGGTTTACTTGTGGATGTTGCTAACAGACGCCTGGTTAATGCACTGTCCTTTGAATCTCTCCCCTCTATAGCTCGAGGGACCCGGCCAACAGCACAAGCCAACGTCACAGCTCCAGGCGGTAAGCTGGCCATAGCGCGCGAGGAGTTCACCAACCTGGAAAGGTTGGGCATCATCAGGCGTTCGAACAGCCCATGGGCATCCCCGCTACACATGGTCCCTAAGGCTGAGGGGTCGTGGAACCGTGCGGTGATTTCCGCAGGTTGAACAACGCCACAGCACACGACTGCTACCCGATTCCCCACATACAGGATTTTTCCGTTCTCCTCGCCAGAGCACGCATTTTTTCCAAAATAGACCTGGTCCATGGTTACCACCAGGTCCCAGTGCACACGGAGGACGTACACAAAACAGCGGTAATAACTCCGTTCAGTTTATTCAAGTTCCTGCGCATGCCATTCAGGTTAAAAGGCGCGGCATAGACGTTCCAGCGCATGATGGATGCAGTGCTGCATGATCTCCCGTTTGTGTTCGTCTACCTGGACGATATCCTGGTAGCCAGTGCGTCCGAAGACGAACACGAAACCCACCTCAGGATGGTTTTCCAGAGGTTGGAGGAGCACAGGTTAATAATCAACCCGGCAAAATGCCAGTTTGGCGTGATGGAGATTGATTTTTTGGGGGCACCGCGTCTCTCCGGAAGGAGCGATCCCATTTCCCAACAAAGTGTGCGCCGTGGCGGATTTTCTCCGGCCTCAGACGATCAGAGCGCTGCAAGAATTTTTGGGGATGGTGAACTTTTATAACAGTTTCCTTCCCTGTGCAGCACGGCTCATGCAACCATTGTACGCCACGCTCAAGAGACAGAAACCTGCAGATTGGGTTGAATGGACCCCGGAGCGAGAGCGGGCGTTCTTGGAGGTTAAAGCAGCCCTGGCAAACGCCGCACTGCTGGCGTATCCGGACCCAGCGGCCCGGATCGCGCTTACCACCGACGATTCAGACGTGGCCGTAGGGGCTATCGTGGAGCAGCGCGTTGCCGGGGCTTGGCAGCCGCTCGCCTTTTTCAGCAGAACTTTGCGCGACAGTGAACGTAAATACAGTGCGTTCGACAGGGAGTTGCTGGCCCTCCACCTGGCCATACGCCACTTCCGGTTCTGGCTGGAAGGGCGCAGCTTCACCGTGTTCGTGGACCACAAGCCACTAACGTTCACGATAGCCAAGGTTTCAGAACAGTGGTCGGGCCGGCAGCAGAGACAGCTGGCCGCGATCTCAGAGTTTACTACCGATATTCAGCATGTGTCGGGTAAACTGAATGTGGTGGCGGACTACCTCTCGCGCGCCGTGGTGGCCCCAGTCTATGTGGGGATAGATTACGCAGCCATGGCTGCAGAACAGATTAGCGATGCAGACATGCGCGCACTCCAGTCTGGACCAACAGGGTTAAGGCTGGAGAGCAGGGTACTGCAAGATGGCATGCCCCCCCAATCTGCGACGTCTCCATGGGACGCCCGCGTCCGGTGGTCCCTGTCGCGTGGCGCCGCCGTGTGTTTGAGTCGATTCACATTCTGGCGCACCCAGGAGTGCGTGCGTCGGTCAAGGTGGTGGGAGAGAAGTTTGTGTGGCCGAGCCTACGCAAACAAGTAAAAGAGTGGGCTGCGGCCTGCATGGCGTGCCAACGAGCCAAGGTACACAGACACACGAAGGCTCCCTTGGAGCCATTTCGGGTACCGGCTAAGAGGTTTGACCATGTTCACATGGACCTCGTGGGCCCCCTCCTGCCTTCAAAGGGGTGCACGCACCTCCTGACAGTGGTGGACCGCATCACGTGCTGGCCAGAAGCAGTCCCGCTGGCGGCAACCACGTCCGCGGGCGTGGCACACACTTTTTTAACAGCATGGGTGGCGCGTTTTGGAGTCCCGTCGGACATTTTGTCCGAAAGGGGCCCTCAATTTGTTTCCGACCTCTGCCCTCAGCCTGGGTGTTGCAATTCATCGCACAACGGCGTACAACCCACAGGCCAATGGGTTATGCTGTGGAAATGTGAAAATGACGAGGCAGAGTTTATCTCACGAGTCAGGTTTATTCACATCTTCCAACATCAGCAAAGCAGAAAGCGGAAAAACACAGAAGCATTCGTCCTTTATATACCAGGACTCTCCCAGTTCACAGTCACATTGCATTTCAATCAAAAGTAACAATGCATTTACTCTTTGATCCTATAACCTCCTTTTCATAGTCTTCGGCCACCCGGAAATCCCCCAAGGCCGTCTCTTGCATACCAAAGGCTAAACTTTCACATCCTCCTGTTATCTCCAAGGAGACTCAGTTCTTTGTTCTAATCTGAGATGTGAGGCCTAAAGCGATACATATGTGTCTCACAATGCAAGCGTTTTTGTAGATCACTGAAAGCAGCACTCAGGGCTTCACTGACGGATGTAAATTGGGTAGACAGGTTGCCCTGGGTTTTATTGGGGTTGCGCTCTGCGCCAAAAGAGGATTTGGAAGCTTGCCCGGCAGAGCTTGTTTTTGTGCAGCCCCTACGCCTGCCCGGGGAATTTCTGCCAGATAATTCCGTGCCGGACAGCTGCCCATCTCAGCTTTTGCAGCGTCGCACAAACACAGGCATGCTGTCGGGCCAGGCCCACCACTGTTTTCCGCGTGCTTTCGTGCCTAAAACTTTTAAGAACGCGGAGTTCGTGTTCGTCAGACACGACACCCACCGCCCTCCATTGCGCCCACCCTATGATGGACCGTTCAGAGTGTTGGAAACAGGGGGTAAGCATTTTTTGCTAGACTTGGGGGGGGGGGGGGTCAGCGGGAGAAAATTGGCATAGACAGACTCAAACCCGCCTTTGTAGTGGCGGACGAGCAAGTGCTGTTGGCTAGGGCCCCTCGGCGTGGAAGACCCCCACGGAGAGCTCCCCAGGGAAACGATTCACCAGGGCAGCCACACGGACAGACCGAAGTTCCCCCCCCCCCCCCCCGCCATGGCCCACCCGCAGTCAGACACACTCCCAGCAGCCCCCCACTGGCACAGCAGCGCCACGGAGGTGGTAAACCCCAGTTACAGCAGATATGGGAGGAGACTGAAGCCAAAAGAGCGTGTGGACTGATGTTCTATCTAAGATGCTGGGGGGAAGGGGGGTGCGGGGAGTCAGGTTATGTAGCATCTCAGACAGAGACAGTGAATAAACATGGGAGAACAATGCCCAGGGGGTTCCTGGGGATATAGCAGGAAGGAGTCATCGACATAGGGGGTTGAATGCAGTGTAATGTAAATGTCATGCTGTGTGATGAGAAATGCCATGAAACGTGTCAAGAGTGAGTTGGGTAAAAGAGGAGAGCTTGCTGAAATGATTCAGTCTGTTCTGCGCTTGTGAGATGTGAAGTGTGTAATAAACTGTCTGTCCATGAATCTGCCTCTTTATTCACACACTCCACA
The DNA here is from genome assembly GCA_020510985.1 of Pholidichthys leucotaenia. NCBI lineage: Eukaryota > Metazoa > Chordata > Actinopteri > Cichliformes > Pholidichthyidae > Pholidichthys > Pholidichthys leucotaenia. The sequence goes on from CM035841.1 coordinate 19,644,436, forward strand.
GTATCAGATCTTTTAAATAAAAAGGGGCCTGATCATTTAGAGTTTTATAAGTGAGAAGAAGGATTTTAAACTTAATTCTAAACTCTATGGGAAACCAATGAATTGAGGCCAGAACCGGAGAGATATGGTCTCTCTTTCTAGTACCTGTTAAAACTCTTGCTGCAGCATTTTGGATCAACTGAAGACTTTATAAAGATATTTTAGGACAACCTGATAATAAAGAGGTACAATAATTTAATCTATTACCCTTTATTGTCATTCAACCATACAACCAATCATGTACAGTAGAACAATATTGTGTCTTACCTATCTACAGTGTTAATCACACACACCCCATGTGTAGAATCAGAGGGCCGCTGCCATGCAAGGCCTCTCCACAGATTTCCTTCCTCCATTCCATTATTGCTGAGCACCAAGCTGGACGGCAGGAAGTTCCACTTTTATATGGTCTTCGGTATGACCCGACCGGGATTTGAACCCCTGCCTCCCGGGTTGTGGGACGGATGCTCTACCAACTGAGCCACCACTCCGGTACAGTCTAGAGGTAACAAAAGCGTGGATTAGTTTCTCAGCATCACTCTGAGACAAGATGCTCCTAATCTTGGCAATATTACACAAATGATAGAAGGCAGTCTTAGAAACAAGTTTAATATGTGAATTCATAAACAGATCTTGATCAAAAATAACTCCAAGGTTCCTCACAGAACTATGAAGACAAAGAGTAACCACATCTAAACTAAGAGTTTGATTTGGAAAGGTATTTCTAAGGTTTTTTTAGACTAACAAGAATGACTTCAGGCTTATCTGAATTTAATAGCAGGAAATTACAAGTCATCCTAGCTTTGATTTCCTTAAGACAGTCTTCTAACTTGGCTAATTGATAACTCTCATCTGACTTCATTAAAAGGTATAATTGTGTGTCATCTGCATAACAAGGAAAATGTATACAGTGCTTTGTCATAATGTTGCCTAGCAGAAGCATATATAAACTAAAAAGAACAGGGCCTAGCACAGATCCCTGTGGAACAGTGACTGAGCATTGAGTTGGAAAAAACTCTTTGACATGAACAAACTGGACCCTATCAGATAAATAAGATCTAAACCACTGCAACGAAGTTCCATTAAGTCCAACATGGTGTTCTAATCGATCAAGTAGAATATTATGATTGATAGTATCAAAACGGTAACGGGGAAACGTCAGGGGGGCGGAGTATGTTTATACATTAATAAGCAGTACTGCACATCTGTCACGGTCAGAGAGCGCATCTGTACACCCCATGTGGAGCTGCTGTCTGTGTCGCTTCGCCCCTTTTATTTGCCTCGAGAGTTTCCCCAACTTTTCATCACAGTTGTGTACATTCATCCGAGGGCAGACGCTGACTCCGCCTCCAGCACCATCTCTGATGTGATCCAGCGGCTGCAGTCAATTTCTCCAGAGGCGCCAAACTTCATTCTTGGGGATTTTAACCATGTTTCTTTAAAGAAGACACTTAAAAACTTTCATCAGTATGTCTCCTGCCCAACCAGGCGAAAAAAGACATTGGACCTGTGCTATGGATCCATAGAGAGGGCCTATAAATCACTCCCCCTTCCTCCTTTAGGATCATCAGATCACAACTGTGTTCATTTGCTGCCCACATATAAAACTGCTCTCAGAAGAGGCAAGGTGGAGATGAGAGACATTGATGTGTGGACAGAAGATTCAGAGCACAGCCTCCAGGAATGCTTTGACTGTACAGACTGGAAGATGTTCATAATGGCCTGCGGGGATGATTTGGACTCTCTGGCTGAGCTCACATGCTCATACATGGCTCACTGTCAAAATAAGTTTGTTCCACGTAAACGTGTCAAAATATATCCCAACAACAAACCATGGGTTACTAAATCAGTTAAATCCTGCTTACAGAGGAAAGCACTTGCCTTTAAACAGGGGTCTGTTTCTGCGCTACAGGTTGCCACTAAGGAGCTAAAGGCCGAAATTTTAAGAGCAAAACAGAATTATAAATCAGAATTGGAAAGCAAGATGGCAGCAAATAAACTTGGTTCGGCCTGGGCCAGTATGAAAAAAATTGCAGGCCTTCAGAGCACAGAGCGCAGTAATCGTGTGTTTTTAGATGGTTTTAGTTCAGACACAGAGCTGGCTAATGCTCTTAATTGTTTTTATGGTCGTTTTGACTCCTTTGATTTTAGCACAGAAATCCAAGATTTGAAACAGAAACTCAAAGACAATCAGCACTTTAATATTGAGATGCAGGATGTTGAAAGGGAGTTCCGCGCTGTAAAAGTGAACAAAAGTCAGGGCCCTGATAATATATGTGGACGCCTGGTAAAGTCCTGTGCACATGAACTGAGTCCTATATTTCACTACATTTTCAATAAGTCCTTACAGACACAACATGTGCCTAAGACCTGGAAAGATGCCGTGGTTGTTCCCGTTCCAAAATCCAGCTGTCCTAAAACGGTAAATGACTTTAGACCAGTTGCTTTGACTTCAATTTTAATGAAAATTTTTGAAAAACTGGTCAGATGTGAGGTCCTAAAGCAGACTGAACATGCATTGGATCCTCTGCAGTTTGCCTATAGGCCTCACAGAGGAGTGGAGGATGCCACTGTCACTCTGTTTAACATGCTTTTTAAACATCTGGATTTTAATGGGACACACGCCAGGCTTTTATTTGTGGACTTTTCTTCTGCCTTTAATACAATCCAACCTCATATTTTAGTTGAAAGGCTCCTGCAACAATTTGATTTAAGCAATAATCTGGTGGGTTGGATTCTGGATTTCTTAACCAACAGGACGCAGAGAGTAAGGGTCAATGGTACATTGTCTGACCTAAAGTGCTCTTCTACTGGCTCTCCTCAGGGGTGTGTGTTGTCACCACTACTCTTCATCCTGTACACAAACATGTGTCGGAGCAGACATGACAACAGACACATTATAAAGTATGCTGATGACTCAGTCATTGTCAGTCTCCTCCAGGATGGTGAGAGTGGCCACGGCCCAGTAGTTGATGACTTTGTTCACTGGTGTGAGGATTCCTACCTGCAGCTGAATACAACAAAAACGAAAGATATGATTATTGACTTTAGGAGGAAAACTCCCAGGCACAAAGTCACCATACTAAAAGGCCAGACCACCGAATGTGTACAATCGTACAAATATCTTGGGACGATTATTGATAGTGGATTGAACTTTGAGGTGAACTGTGAAAGGGTGTGCAAAAAGGGTCAGCAAAATTTGCATTGTTTGAGGAAACTTGCACGCTTCCAAATTGACCGAACCATAATGACTATGTTCTATCGGGCTTTTATTGAATCTGTTTTATCCTTTTCTTTAATGTCATGGTTTGGTCAGATAAAACTGAAACAGAGGAAATCCTTGGATCAGGTAGTCAGATGGTCCAGTCGTTTGCTTGGTGAGTCACAGCTGAGCCTGACATCCCTGTACACCAGACAAGTACAGAGGATGGCCGACTCGATTTTAAATGATGACTCCCACCCTTTGCACTGCAACTTTCAGCTTCTTCCCTCCAGACGGAGGTTTGCTGTCCCAAAAAGTAGAACCCAGCGCTACAAAAACAGCTTTGTCCCTGCTGCTGTCAAAGAGTTGAACAAGCTATAAAAATTATATTGTACATATTTTATATTTACCTATTTTGTAAGATGTGTGCCTGTGTTTGTGTCTATGTTGAATGTAATTGTGGCTTGTAAATATGGATGTCACCAACTGCAAAACAAATCTACCTACGGGTACAAATAAAGTAACCTGAACCTGAACCTCAAAAGCTGCACTAAGGTCTAAAAGGACAAGTACAGAAACTAGTCCATTATCAGATGCGATCAGGAGGTCATTAGTGACCTTCACTAAGGCTGTTTCAGTACTATGATGGATTCTAAACCCAGATTGAAACTCTTCAAATAAACCATTTCCCTGCAAGTGGTCAAATAATTGCGTAGCAACAACTCTTTCTAAGATTTTTGAAATGAAAGGCAGATTAGAGATAGGTTGATAGTTAGTTAAAACTCCTGGCTCCAGTGTTGGCTTTTTGAGTAAGGGTTTAATTACAGCAGTTTTAAAAGCCTGCAGTACATGGCCTAATGTTCATGAAGAATTGATTATTTGAAGAATACAGCTGCCAATAAATGGGAAGACTTCTTTAAATAACCTGGTAGGAATAGGGTCTAAAAGACAAGTTGAAGGCTTGGATGAGGAAATTATTTTACCTAACTCTTAAAGGTCATTTGGAGTAAACTCATCCAAACATATCAGTTGAAAGAGTTGTAGTAGTTACTGTATTTAAGTTAACGGTGGGAAAAATCTGACTGATTTTATCTCTGATAGATGAAATTTTATTATTGAAAAAGTTCATAAAGTCCTGACTAGTAAGCTCTAAGGGTCAGGACTGAGAGTCCTGACTCTTTGTCAGCCTGGCTACAGTGCTGAAAAGAAACCTGGGATTATTCTTGTTCTCTTCTATTAATGCAGAATAATAACTTGTTCTAGCTTTTCTCAGAGATTTTATATAAATTAAAAGATGATTTCTCCAAGTTAAATAGATTTCATGTAAATTAGTGGAGTGCCGTTTTCTTTGTAACTGACAAGTCTTCTGTTTTAAGCTACGAGTTTCTGTGTTGAACCAAGGAGTTAGAAATCTCTGATTAGACTTTTTCTTTTTTAAAGGGGCCACCATGTCTAGAGTCTGATGCAGAGAAGCTATAACACTATCTACCATGCTATCAATTACAGAAGGAGCAAGCTGTCTATAGCTTATTTCCGTTGTGTTGACACATGGCATCGAGGAAACAATCTGCATAAATTTGGTAACAACATCATCTGAGAGGCATCTACTGTAGTAATATTTTTCTTTAGGAGCCAAATAGTCAGAAATGGTAAAATCAAAGGTTAATAGACAATTGTCTGACAGTACAGGGGTATGAGGAGACACTACCAGATTTTCTATTTCTATGCCACATGTCAGAACTGTAATGTTCTCCTGGAACATGTAATGACGAGGCGCACACACCGGGTGTCAGTTAGGACTTTTTACTTGTCACTTCAAGTGCAACTAACAACTAACCACACATTGGCACATGTACATCTCCTTTTATAGTCAGGTCATGGCCGGGGTCATACTGCCCTCTAGTGGTGACTCCATATGAACTTCACATATCAATACATCTCCCTTTTTTTTCAAGTAAAAGGTCGTCCTACTATAAACTTAAACTGTTTCTCTACTTTCAATAAACAAAATAAATTCCATTTCTTTTTACATCTTTGTCAACCTTGTACACTGAATCACATGTTCAAATTTTTCTCTGTTTACAATTCAACATCAACACATTTTTTTCTCTGTTTACAATTCAATATCAACACATTTTTTTTTTTTTTTTTTTTCTCAGTACTCCTTACATTTCCTCAATCAATCTTTTCGGTTTCACAATTTGCCTTTGTGATCTTCTGATTTGTGTCACCTCAGTCTGTTCGTTATTGTCTGTCTCTAAGTTTTGGTTCTCAGCCATTTCTGGTTGTTCGGTTTGGCTGGAAATTAGCATGTCGCTTATTTCACTGTCTGTGACTCTCATTTTTGTCTGAGGCACTTTCAGTAAGTGACGTCGGTTTCGCCTCATTGTTTTCCCATGCTCTGTGATGACTTCATATGATCTGGGAGTTGTTTCTTTAACCACTTTTGCCAGCGGTCCCCATTCTCCATCACATCTCACTCGCACTATGTCCTCATGTGCAAGTGGTCTCAGAGGTCGTGCTGTTCTGTTGTACAGTTCAGTTTGCCTCTCATCACGCCTCACATCTCTCTTTTCCATCACCTGAGATGCTGATGGAAGTTGCGTTCTGAGTTTTCTGTTCATGAGCATTTCTGCTGGGGACAGTCCATTCTCCAGTGGTGATGCTCGGTAATTCAGGATCGCCAGATGTGGGTCTTCTGCATTGTCTGCAGCCTTTTTCAGTATGCGCTTCACAATTTGCACCCCTTTCTCTGCTAACCCATTTGACTGTGGGTACAGAGGGCTTGAGGTCACGTGCTTGAACCCATATGTGTCTGCAAAGTCTTTGAAGCACTGACTCGTGAATTGTGGTCCGTTATCACTTACAACAGTCATTGGAATTCCATGGCGTGCGAACATTGTCTTTGTATGTGCAATCACCTTTTCTGCTGTTGTGTCACTCAACCCTGCAAACTCTGGGTAGGTGGAATGATAGTCCATGACTAACAGATAGTCCTTGCCCTTAAGCTGAAATAGATCCATGCCCACTTTTCTCCATGGCCCTTGAGGCTTCTCATGGGGCCTCATAGGCTCCTTTGGCTGTTGATACCTGTGGCGCTGGCAAATGTCACAGCGCTGCACATATGCCTCAATGTCCTTGTGCATGTTGGGCCAATATAAAACATCACGTGCACGTCTTTTGCACTTTTCAATACCCAAATGCCCCTCATGCACTAATTTAACCATTTCTGATCTCATGGAGGTAGGTATGACTATCCTTGTACCTTTTAACAGAACCCCATCTAACACAGACAGTTCACCTTTAAAGTGTTGGTAAGGCTTGTCAATCATAACCTGTCCTGGCTGATGTATCTGTTCCATTACTCTTTTTAGTTTCTCATCTTTTTGTGTTTCTTTCACTATCTTCGTCCATTTTGCATCTGACACTGGCATGTGTGCCTTAATAGAGTCTACATGTATTTGCACAGCTTCCTCTGTTGTGCTGCTGGTGTTGCTCAAGCTAGCCCTACTCAGCGCATCGGCTACAATTAGTTGCTTGCCTGGTGTAAACTCAAATTTCAAGTCATATTTCTGTAATCTTAACATTAGATGCTGGATGCGCGGTGGTGCGTCACCCAGTGGCTTCTGTGAGATCACAATCAGTGGTTTGTGGTCTGTTTCTAGTATTACTGACCGTCCATACACATATTCATGAAACTTTTCACATCCAAATACTGCACCTAGAGTCTCTTTCTCTATTTGCGCGTAATTTTTTTCTGCGCTTGTCATGGTGCGCGATGCGTATGCGACTGGATACCACTCTGTGTCATGTTTTTGCAATAGCACAGCTCCTAGGCCGGCTTTGGACGCATCTGTGGACACTTTTAGCAGTTTGTCCTGATCATAGAATTTTAACACTGGCTCCTTTATTAGACTGCTTTTGAGCCACTCCCATTCTCTGGCATGCTCTGCCATCCACTGCCACATTGTATTGGTCTCTAACAAGCTTCTAAGAGCTATTGTGTTAGCTGATAAATTTGGGATAAATTTTCCCATGTAATTGACTAGCCCTAGGGCTCTTTGCAAGTCATTTTTGTTCTGCGGTACTGGCAGCTCTGCTATGGCCCGCACTTTTTCCGGATCTGGTTGCACGCCTGCCCCAGATAATTTTTCTCCCAGGTATGTAATCTCCCGTACCCCGAATTGGCACTTACTCTTATTCAGTTTCATACCTGACTTTTGCGCCTGTGTGAGAACTCTTGCCAACCTTTCGTCATGCTCCTCTTTTGTTTTTCCCCAGACTACCACGTCATCAAGAAAAACTCCCACCCCTTCTATTCCGTCAAACAATTGCTGCACAGTTCTATGGAAAATTTCAGGGGCTGAGCTAATCCCGAACGGCATTCGTAGAAAGCAATGCCTTCCGAATGGCGTATTAAATGTGCACAATTTAGCGCTTTCCTCATCTAGCACTATTTGGTAAAACCCAGATTTGGCATCTAATTTTGTGAAGTAATTTGCTCCACTCATTGTGCTGGTTATGTCAGATTTTGTTGGTAGCCTGTAATGCTCCCGCTGTATTACTTTATTTAGATCTTTTGGATCTATGCACAATCTCAAATCTCCATTTGGCTTCTCCACTATAACTAGTGAGTTAACCCATTCAGTTGGTTCTTCTATTTTTCTGACCACTCCGTCTGCTATCAGTGAGTCTAGTGTTTCTCTCAGCCTCTTTTTAAGAGCTATTGGCACTTTTCTTGCTGCATGTATGACTGGCTCTGCATTCTCTTTCAGCCTAATTTTTTGTTTGCCTGGTAGGCGGCCTATTCCTTTGAACACCTCTTTGTATTCTTTCACCCAGTCAGTGTGTTTGTGCTTACTTGTTGTAGCCTCTGTATTTTCTCGTGTTGTCACTTTGTCTGTATCAATGACATTCACCCTTTTGATCAGACCTAGCTGATCGCATGTTTTTAAACCCAAAATTGCTTGTCTATTTCCATCAACAAGTACAAACAATGCATTCACTGTTTTACCTTTGTTTGACAGTGTAACCCTGCACATTCCTTTAGTGGGTATTGGCTTATCGTCATATGTTCTCAGATTAATCTTTTTATTTCTTATTTTCGGCTTGTTTTTCAGTCTTTTAAATTCTTTCATTGGCAGGATATTTACCTGCGCACCTGTGTCGAGCTTCAGTGACATGTCCGTGCCATTCATCTCCAGGCACACTATCCATTCGTCAGCACTCGTCTCTCCCTCGATGGCGTCCACGTAAAACTGATCCTCCTCGCTGTCGTTCTTTTTCTCCACGAGTTGCACCCTCCTCTTTGAGAAGCAGGTCTTTGCGAAGTGATTTTTTCCGCCACACTTGCGACATTCCTTCCCGAATGCTGGACACTGTTTCGGCGCGTGTTGCCTTCCACACCGCTCGCAGTTCCCGCGCGCGCGCTCTGGGTTTGCCTCCCTTTTTCTTGCCTGCAACGTTCCTTTCGGCTTCGCGCGCTGCACTGCATCGACCTCAGCAGTCTCTTTTTCCTTGCTGCTAAAAGTCTTTAATTGTGCCTTTATACTCTCAGACGCTTGGCAAATCTGTATCGCTTTCTCCAGCGTTAAGTTAGTCTCTTTCAGTAATTGCATCCGCAATTTGTTGTCCTGGACCCCTATTACAATTTGGTCCCGTATCATTGACTCACTCAATGTTCCAAAGTTGCATGACTGACATTTCATCCGTAGGTCTGTGACATACAGCTCGATGGACTCTGACTCTTTCTGAAGTCTTTTTCTGAACACATACCTCTCGTACGTTTCATTCTTTCTCGGTGTGCAATAATCGTCAAATTTCTTCATCACGGCGTTGAAGTTGCCTTTTTCTTCTTCCGTGAAGATGAATGTGTTAAACACATTTAGCGCCGCTCGCCCTGCTACTGTTAGCAGTAATGCTATTTTCCTCTCCTCGTCACGGAGACCGATAGCAAGCGAATAAAGTTCAAAACTCTGTTTGAATACTTTCCAGTTCTCGTTGACGTTACCGGTCAACTTTAACTCGTCCGGCTGTCGAAGAGCGTTCATCTTCACCGTCGGTTCGTAGTTTTATATCCTGGTATCATGTATTTTTCTCCTGGTACCATGTAATTTACTCCTGGTACCATGTAATGTTCTCCTGGAACATGTAATGACGAGGCGCACACACTGGGTGTCAGTTAGGACTTTTTACTTGTCACTTCAAGTGCAACTAACAACTAACCACATATTGGCACATGTACATCTCCTTTTATAGTCAGGTCATGGCCGGGGTCATACTGCCCTCTAGTGGTGACTCCATATGAACTTCACATATCAATACAAGAACAAGGTCCAACGTATGGTGGAGATAATGGGTAGAATTTCTTATTTTCTTAGAAAACCCCATCGAGTCAAAAATTGAATTAAATGGCAAATTAAGGCAGTCACTATCTACATCTACATGTATATTAAAGTCCCCTACTATAATTATTCTATCTGATTTCAGCACTAAATCTGCTAAAAATTAAAAAGCATTTTGATACTGTAATAACCTGTTTACCATAAATTACCTCCTTTGCTGGTATTTTAGGAAAGCTGTACTTATATTTTATTGAACTCATTGTTGTAATGATTGATGATTTTATGAACATGAGGTAATAATGTGAATGTGTGTGTTTGTCAGAGATGGCGTGGCCAGTCACTGGCATCCAACGCCTCAGCACCAGATGTCAGCAGCTGTGTGGAGAGCCAGGAAAGGAGAATTTCCTCTACTGATCCAGACCAGGAAACTGAGAATGTGCTGCCCCACATCACCCGCACCAGTGTCATGCATCAGATTTTTCTTTATAGTCATTTAATTATCGTTGTCATAATATAAAGCATCATCATAATGTTAAATTATTGTTTCTTTCCAATCTAACATCTTTGTGAATGTTCTTCTTTGCAATGAATTCTGAACATTATCTGTGTGATCCACATGCGTGTGCATTGGTTAATTTTGTCATAAACAAGAACACAAAGTAATAAGGTTTCTATGGCAACTTGCAGTGTCTCTGGTTACTAAAAACCAGACATGTTTCCATTGTTTTTTACCATTTTGTACAGCTTTCATTTCAGGAGGATGTCTGCAGTCCAAAGCTTCTGCCTGGTTTACAACAGTTGGAAAGGGTTTGCTCTGCGTTGGTGGAGATTGGCAACGTAGAGGACAACCTGGATCCACCGAGCAGAGAGATCTGGTCTTCAGTGCCTGGGATGTGGAGGAGCTCATGCTGCTGTCATACAAAGGGTAAAGATGGTCAAGCAGTCTGCAGCAGCCCAGCAAGACATCAGTGCTCACCACAGCCGGCTGGTCCACGCTGGAGAAGCTGCTGGAGAAGCTACTGGAGTTGCTGCTGCCTCAAGGCTCAGTTGCCCAGAGAAGAGCAGGACTTTAAAATATGGCTTCAACTAACCATTACTTTGGTAGCCAACTAATGGCGATTATTTTTGTCACGTCTGTCATCTCTGCTTCCTGTTTGGGGCTCCAGTGCATGTTGAACCTCACCTGTTTAAGTCTGCACACCTGAGAATATCACCTGGCTCTAAGTCTATGCCTTAATAGGTCAACCTCCACACCACAAAACAGCCATCCACGCTCTCCAAGATGCCCTCCAGATCCTCTGCACAGCTGCCTCCAGCACCATACCAGCCAGCAGTCCTCCCTCCCCCAGACTACCTTGGACTAGAGCACGTCTCCACACGTAGCATGGCAGAGGTTTCAGAAGGGTGGGCAGGCATGATGATGCCTCTTCCCCAGCCTCAGTCAGCTGTGCTGAAACCTTCAGCAGTGAGGACAACAGCTGCCAAAGCCACCATCAGCAGACCTGTGAGCACTGAAGCCTCCACAAGGACATTAGCAGCTGCAGCTCTGAGCACATCAGACCAGCCATGACACAGTGGTGACTTCAACTTTTGAAAGGCTTCTCCCATTCATCAGCTGTTCCATAATGATGCCATAATCACGTGCACTTTGGTCATAGATACAGATGTATATACAGAGTGTATCATTTTATAATTTATTTTTATAGAGATAAATGCTCAGACAAATAGTTTCAAAGTAATAATTCCATTTGCACTGCACTGTTCAGGATTGACCATTTCCACTTCAGCTGCCAGTTGTGTGAACTCCCACATCTGTCATTGGCAGATTGAAACCATCTCTTCCATGTCTGCTCCACAGACAGCAGCTGTCTGCAGTGACAGTTTTTCTCTGGAGATCATGGAACCACCATCTATAGCACCTTAATGCTTTGTGCAGAATGTCTGGTTGCTCTTTCTTTGCATCGTGGTTCAGAGAGAAATGTTCTCAGTTTTGTCATGTTTGCTGAATTGACAACAAAGTGAATTGGAGTTGACTTTGACTGATTCTGTCATTACCAGGTGAAACATTATGGATATTAATACAAAGAGTATTGCATCTATAAAGTGTCTAATTACAGATGACAAGAGCCTTTGGCATGAATTGCTGCAGACCTTTGCAGCAGACACATTAGAACATGTGATCAGTCTCCAATATCTCTGCTAATGTTCTTTGACCCCAGAACAACAGGAGGGTCAACTCACACACACATTCTACGTTGATGGAAACAAGGTTCCTTTGCCTTAAATTCTACAACAAAGGGGAACAATGGTGGTAACAGCTTGGTCTGAGGTAAGACTAAAGGTGCAACACAGAATGGATTAAAAATTTATCCTCTATGCTTTAAATAACAGTCAAAGCAGGTGGGTCATTTTTGATTCCAGAGGACCAAAGGTGTCAGCATTTAGGAGGACATGATGAGGACCTGATGAGGACCATGATGAGGACATGATGAGGACCTGGAATCATGGAACCACCATGAACAACCATGAACACTCCATGGAACAACCATGGAGTGTATGACTTCAAAAAAGATGGCTGCCACCGGAGTGAGGACTAGTCTGATGGGACACTTTCTGCCTATATACTTATTCTTATTACTATCTTTGTGTCTCTGTAACTGCAACAAGAAGGGTTTTCCGGACAACTCAACTAAAGGTGAAGCTAAAAAGTTTTATTTATATGGATTTGGACATGGACATTTCACCCTGTACTCTATCTGGTCTGCAAAAGCACTGAGAAAAGGCTCCCAAAACAAGACAAACATGAAGGGTAAGCAAATATCACAATATGGCAGAGGCTTTACAGTTAAAGTACTATTAGCACTGCTACTTCTGGCAGGGGATATTCACCTTAACCCTGGACCTGCCACTATTAAACAGCAGACCACTGGGTTAGCACAAACATCTGAGCTGGCGAATTGGTTGTTTCTATCTACGGCCCTTCATAGCGAGTCGGGTGAGTCGAATTGCACTGAACAGACTCACATGTCTGATCCTGCTGTAAACAGCTGCGCTACATCCAAACTTTTGGAAACAGGAGCGGTTAAACAAATTACAAATGTGGCGAAATCCAAAAACCGTGCTGTTCAAAAGCAAAAACAACATCTATTTTTCCAAACTGTTAATCATGCACGAGTTCTCTGGGACGCAAAGGCTAAAGGGGCTAAAGGGGCTAAAGGGGATCCTCGGCGGACATCTAAACATACGAAGCATAATCCCCAAAAGAGATGAGATTTCGGTGTTGCTGTTGGACTCAAATCTGGACTATCTTTGTCTCTCAGAAAGCTGGCTACACAGTAACATTGACACCAATATGATCGATATTATGGGCTATCAGTGTTTTAGAAAAGACAGGCAGCCAGGGAGGGGAGGAGGTGTTTTAATTTACATCAAAGAGAAATTTAAATGCCAATTGGTTAATTTGAATACTTCACTTGAATGTTTAGCAGTTAATGTATGTCTCTCACCGGTAATGAATTTCAACATCGCAGTATTGTACAACCCACCCTCACACAATTCTTCTTTTTATAATGAATTAAGTGATCTGGTTAAACAACTTGAGAGGAGCAGAGAAACCATATTTTATGGTGATTTCAATATCAACTGGTCTGATAATAAGGAAAAACAGAAACTGAAAAGCCTCATGACTAAATTTAATTACAAACAAATGATCAAAGGACCCACCAGGATAACCAAACAATCGAGAACACTTATTGACATGGTATTCACTAATAAACCAGAACGAATAACCAGAACCTATAATCTTGTAACTGGTCTCTCAGATCATAACATGGTTCTTGCTGTCAGAAAACTCACTAAAAAGCGACTACAATATTTTGGAGGAGTCGATATTGACAAACCAAATTTTATTATTCCCAAATCAAAAAATGAGGAGTTTGAACATTACTTAGAGAATCAAAATTGGGAGCAGCTCATGTCAATAAACGAAGTAGATGATTGTTGTAACTTTATAACTGCAACAATTACTAAGGCCATAGAAAAATTTACAAAGCAAATTAAAAGTAGACAACAGAAGATTAACCTACCATGGTTAAATAATGAAATAAGAAAACTTATGAAGAGGCGAGACTCTGCATTGAAAACATCATTAACCTCTAAACTACAAAATGATCACCTTGTGTACAAAAGTTTAAGAAATAAAGTGGTACAAGAGCTGCGAAAATCAAAAGTATCTTATTACAATAAACTGATAGATCATGCAAAGGGTAACAACAGTTCCCTATGGAGGCATTTAAATAACTTAACTAATAAAAAAAAATGTTCAGAAGGGGGTAAAGGAACTTAGAATCAATGGCAAGACCATCAGTGACGAGGCTACATTGGCAAATGAATTTAATTCATATTTTGTGGGCTCTGTGGAAGACTTGACAAAAAACTTTGTGCCGCCAAATGTGCTCAACAACACGAATTCAATACTTCCAACAGATTCTTTTCACATCTATGAGGTAAATGAGGAGTTAATTGCTGGTATTGTTAAAACACTGTCAAACTCAAAAACTAATGATATCTACAATATGAGCACCTCCTTTCTCAAAACGCACAGCAAAATATTAATCAAACCACTGACTCATCTCATTAATCTCTCCATTAGGTCTAGTACATTTCCATCTGGCTGGAAAAAAGCTGTCGTCATACCAGTTCATAAATCAGGCAGTAAAGACGATATATGCAATTACCACCCAATCTCTATTTTACCAGTCCTGTCTAAGGTTCTTGAAAAAGTTGTAGCTACACAGCTGATAGACTACTTACAAGACAGTCAACTCCTTCATCCACATCAATTTGGTTTTAGACCAGGATACTCAACAGGAACAGCAAATTGTTGCCTTATTGAAAACGTCAGACAGTCCTTGGACAGGGGTAATGTGGTAGGAGCTGTTTTTCTAGATCTCAAAAAGGCTTTCGATACTGTAAACCACAGTTTGCTTTTATCCAAAATGGTAACTTTTAACTTCTCCCCAGATACATTAGAATGGTTTGCATCTTATCTCCAGAATAGAGAACAGTGTGTAAAAGTTCACCAGGATAAATCCTCATTCTTAAACAACCGCATGGGTATCCCACAAGGGTCCATTCTTGGTCCATTACTTTTCAGCATTTTTATTAATGACTTGCCGTTACACTGCTCAGCTGCAACATGCCAACTTTATGCAGATGATGCAGTTATTTACACAGCTGCCAAGACTCCAGCACAGGCTGCAGATGTACTGTCTACAAGTATGGTTGATGTCCAAGAGTGGCTCTTCTAGAACCATCTATTGCTGAACCTTCAGAAAACAGTCTCAATGTGCTTTTCAATCAAAAAATGTAACCTGCAACATTTTAAAGTTAATATACATGATCATGACATCAGTTTAGCTACAGAATTCAAATACCTTGGCATTGTACTAGATCCTCAACTCAAATTTAATCTTCATATAAAGAAAATTTCAAAAACAGTAAAAAAAAAATCTGAACTGCTTTAAATTAATTAGATATTACATACCTTACGAAGCAGCTGTACTGTATATGCATTCTATGGTTTTTTTCTCATATATCATACTGTTTGACAGTCTGGGCTCAAGCAGCCCCTTCCACAATAAGACATATAGGTTCATTATATAATCAAACCCTAAAAATCTTGGACAAAAAGCCCATTAGGTGGCATCACTGTAATGTTTTAAAAAAATACAACCTATTGAGTTTTGAGAGTTTCATTGACCTCTGTTTTCTGAAATTAACGTTCAAATGTCTCCATAAATCAGCACCCGAGCCACTTGCTGGTTTCATCCAAAGACAGGACAGCAGCAGAGCCACCAGGAGTTCTGTTAACAATAACTGTAAAATATTCCACCGCAGAACCACATTTGGACAAACAGCTTTCTCTATAAAGGGCAGTCACATCTGGAACACAATGCCAAATGAAATTAAAATAATAACGGACTTTAAAACATTCACTAAAAAGGTTAAAAACTGGCTGAAAAATAAACAAGAATGTACTCATGTATGAATTGATTGTCTACAAGGTGAGAGTGAATGAAGGGAAGGAATGAATGTGTTTGTTTATAGTGAGTGACGAAGGGAGGGAGGCCTGAAATAGGCAAATGTGAGTCAGGTTGTTATATTTGTGTATTTATAATATTTATAATATTTATAATACTTATAATTGTGTATTTATAGTATTTATAATATTTATAATTGTATATTTATAATCTTTTTGCATTGATGTATGTGGTTATTGTGTATTTTCTTTATTTCTTTTCTTTGCTTTACTTGATTCTCTTTTCTAAAGCCCATCCAGGGACAAGAGTTGCAAATTAGCTAATAGCTATACACTCCATGTGCAACACATCAGATTGATTGTCACTGATTAATTGTCTATGTTTATTGCACTGTCCCTGTCAAATAAACTAATCTATCTATCTAACCTAAAACCACTCATCAGCCTGCGAATGGCACATTAGAAGCAGAAGTGACCTGCAGATAAAACCATTTACTGTGGTGACTGGAGATCCAATACTGATGCTGCGCACAAGAAGGGGATGAGCAGACTCTACTTGCTGAGGATGCTGAGATCCTTCAATGTGTGCAGCAGGATGCTGGAGCTTTTCTACCAGCCCATTGTCACCAGCACCATCTTCTTTGCTGCTGTCTGTTGGGGTAGCAGTATCAGAGCCAGCGACACCAACAGACTTGACAAGATTATCTAGAGGGCTGGCTCTGTGATTGGTCTCAGGCCAGAAACCTTTGAGACAGTGGTGGAGAAGAGGACACTAAATAAACTGTGATCCATCATGGACAATCCTGATCACCCCCTCCACCACACACTGGACAGACAGAGGAGCACTTTCTCCAACAGACTGCTACAGGTTTGCTGTCCACCGGTTAGGTCCAGGAAATCTTTCCTGCTGCACGTCATTTCACTGAACAATAACTCACTCTGATGTTGGATTCTGGTCAGAACTGTGCTGCCATACTGCACCTTGCAGTCTAACTGGTACCTCACACCTCACTCTGCTCCTGATTGTTATGATTTGCCGGCGCCAGCCGCGCGCACACCTGCTCCTCGTCAGCGGCGAGGTATTTAATCCACTCTGCCCTGGGCTTCGGCCTGAAACCGTCTCTCTACTTCGGCCCCTTTGCTACTACGGATCTCAAACCGACTAGTGAAGATATCCTGGGTAAGCTCCCCTTACCTCTCTCCTCTAGCTTTCCCCTGTGCACAGGTGGGCATTCCCGGCGGCGGACTTCATCACCTCGCCGTTGGCTCTACGCTGCTGCCACAGGTACTGCAGGTCGCTGTCTCCCGGGCTCCGCCCTTGTCGACGCCAACCACCTGTCACAACCAAGTAAGCCAGCTATCATCATTATTCCCTGTATTGGTGTGGTGCCCGTTACCCTTCTCCCTCTGCTCTCTCCCACAGGGTTGTCCGGCTGTACGGCCTCCTGCCCCCGTGCCTGACGCAGACGCCACCACCAATACATTCTTATTCCACAGACACGCAGCCATACACTTCCCTGTTACTAATAAAGCTGTTAAATCTATCCTGAGCCTGCGTGTGTGTCTCCTGGGCCGTGCATTATGTCACTGATAGTCCTGCATTGTACAGCGGGTATGATTCATGTGTTTATACGGGTCACCATCTATTCATCTATGATGGAGATCAGCTTTTTATCGTAGTTTTTCTTTCCATGGGTAATCCCTTTGTCTGTTATGCTGAGTGTGTTTCTGTCGTTTGGTTGTCTGCTGTCATGCTGCTGTTACACTGAAATTTCCCAGTTTGGGATCAATAAAGTACATCTATCTATCTATAAAGAATATTAAAGATTTTTGTGGACTGACAAGTCAGACGTTTATTCATGAAAACTCACAACTCAATCCATACTTCTCTACACCCCACATTCTTCCAACCTCCAACCATAAAGTGACTGGAACCTTTTGGAGTTCTGGACATCAGTCGATTCCCAGGCAAAATAGTCATCCATCACATCATTGTGTCCTTCAGCTGGCTCTTCTGGGCTGGTAATTGTGAACCTGTTAATTAACACTAATTATGGACGTTTAAACAGGCCTGGCCCGCGGGGGCCAGTTGTGAATAGCTGTAACAGAGTGACAGCCAATCAAAAAGCAGGTCGCTGTCCCAGGAGCTGAACAACACTGCTCAGTGTTGGAGCAGCTGTCCAGGGCGCTGATAGCTATTTGTTCAAGAAAGCTTTATTCTAGTGACATTTTTGAGTTTGACTGTTAGTTTTGTACTTTTTTAAAACTATATTTACATTAACTCACCTTGATAGTTTTTGCTGATCAACAATTTATTGCCAGACTTAACGTGAACAATGGTGTCTATTTTTCTATCACTTCAATTCTTACAAGTCAGTATAAAATTGAAACAAACTCATCACACAACCAATTGTTAGAGTCAGAATCTGAAAAAAGCAATTGTTCAGAAATTACTTGAAAGTGGCAAAGGTAGATTTTGAATAACCTTTAATTATGAACTTATTTTCTCTGACAACAAAGTCAAAATTGCTGATGACAAGCAGTTCTAAACCAGGACAACAAGGCTCTGGCCACTCTAACTTGAATGTGCCTATTAAACAAAAAATCTTTTATCCAGTTGAATGTTCTCCCAGAAATTCCTATCATACTTAGCTTAATCATTAGCCCCTCCTTCCACAACATGTCATATTATATGCCTTTTCCACGTCAAAGAACACTGCAATTACCGACTCTCTATTTACTTGAGCTTTCCGTACCTCTGTCTCCAAACACACAACAGGATCCATAGTTCCCCTTCCTTTTCTAAATCCACTCTGATGTGGTGACAAAATTCCTCTACTTTCAAGATAAAAACCAATTCTTTCTGTAATCATTCTCTCCATTATGTTTCCCAAATGCGATGTTAGAGCTATAGGCCTGTAGCTCGCTGGGTCTGAGGGATCCTTTCCAGGTTTTCTTATAGGAACAATCACTGCCTCTTTCCATGCAGATGGGAGCTTTCCCTTTTCCCACACTTTGTTGTAGACTTCCAATAGCTTCCTCCTTGCCAAAGTCCCTAAGTGTTTCACCATGATGTAACAGACATCGTCTTTCCCAGGGGATTTTAGTCCTGATTTTTTTACTGCTCTTTCCATTTCATCTAGAGGGAAAAGAGAATCCACAGAACTACTAAAGTCACACCTTTCCTCCAGAGCCCCAGGGTGTGCTAAATTCATCCTACTTCTTCCTCTTTTACCTTCTTCAGTCAAATTGTTTGAGCTATGAATTTGAGTCAGGCTCTTTGCTATCATTGCTGCTTTTTCCTCATCAGTTATTTGTCAGAATCAGAAAGCTTTATTGTCAAGCATGTTTACATAAAAACATAAACATACGAGGAATTTGACTTGACATTGGGCGCGCTCGATAAGCGCATCTCAATGACGCGGCAGCCATGGAGGCGCCTGTCAGCAGTGAAGGGTAAAGAGGGGAGGGGTGGGAGGGGAATGACACATTGGGCAGAGAGAAAAAAACATAGTTATCAAAATAAAGCTCGTATGAGCAAAATTGTGATTACATAGAAAAAAAACCCTCAAATGCACAGATAGCGGACAAAAACAGATCACACATTAACAGCAGCAAAACTTGAGAGAGACAGTGTGAGTGTGTGTGTGTCAATGTATAATCAGTCATGTAGTGTTGTATGCAGTGTGTGTATCAGTACTGGTGACAGCAAAAAAACCTCCCTGAGCAACGATTAGATGTTATGTCTTAGTGTCCTCCAAGCATAGTTAACATGTCCACAAGAGTTCATTCTCTCAGTGCATGTTCGATGGTAATTCCCATACTGGGCACATACGCTGTCCTTGAGAGATCAGATTACTGCACACCAGATGTTAATGTTAGGGAAAAGCAAGCCAAACTCTTCTGCTTTGTCTTCATCCAGGAGGAGAGTAATCAACAGGATGCCGAATCAAGGTCTAATAGGCACAGTTCACTCAGAGCAAAGAATTTTCATCTCTTTCGATTCTGTGCTTCATAATTTCCATATTTCCAGGCTTTAAGTCCTTTCCTGGAGAGCTCTTAGCGACTCCGAGATGTCAACAATCTTCCTGTTCAGTTTGCCATTGGCCGCAATCAGAGCCCTCCCCAACTGGTCAAATTGATGAAGGAGCTTCGCTGGGGCAGCATTTTGATTAGCTCTATCCATCTTCTTTAGTTTTCGATACACCAGGACCACTCCCCAACCAATCAGCAGAAATCCTGAGATCATAACGCCAAACAGATAGATGTCTTCCACATCTTCAATCGAAAGGTCACACATAACCTGCAGCTCAAGTGCCTGCAGGACAGTTGGGCTCCCCCGGGCCCAATTTTCTAGTTGAGAAAAAGGTGTCAATTGCATTTAAAGCCCAGCTTACCAAATCCATTTTTTTCCGTTTGGATCAAGATTCAGCCAGAAGAACAACGACGCAGACAAGACAGCAAGCTGGGATCAGTTCAGGGAGGAGAAGGGAGAGGAGGAGGAGGAGAAAAAGCATCTGCTCTCTCTGAAAGCTCTCTCCCCCACTTTTTAGTATTGGATACTGCCATTCCCTCCTGACTCCCCTCATAACCTTGATCATGCTCCACACATCTCCCACGGCTGTTGATCTACCTATAGTGCTACAGTATCTCTGTCAGCTTTCTCTCTTGGCCCTCCGGATAATTTTCCTGGCTTTTGCTAGTGCTCTCTTATAATTAGCCAAGTTTTGCCAATTATGAGTTCTTCTTAAGACCCTAAGTGTCTTATTCCTCTCTTTAATAGCTCGAGTGCACTCCTCTGTCCAACAAGGCACTGCTATCTTTAACCTTTTCCCTTTACTTTTAGAGATTGACTGATTGGCTGCTTCAAGAAAAATAGTTTTAATATTTTTCTCCATACTCTCAATGTCTTCACTGACCTCTACTAGGGGAAGGTCTCTCTCACAAATAAACTTAAATAACTTCCAATTAGCAGTGCTAAAAACCCATCTCCCTTTTTTATGACCACTTACCCTATTTGCTGAAATGAAAAAAAAATTACAATACACTGGGAAATTTCCCACCGAGGACTCCTCTAAAACCTCCCACTCACACACACTTGCAATATTACTAGTCACCAACGCTAAGTCAAGAACTGAACCGCTCCCTGTATGTACATCAATTCTAGTTGTTCTACCATCGTTTAAACATACTAGATTCTTGTCTTCCAAGAGTTCTTCAATAGTCTCACCATTTATGTCTGTATGATTTGCCCCCATAACATATTATGGGCATTAAAGTCCCCACAAATTACCACAATGCTCCCATCTATCCCCTCCATCTGAGATAACTGACTCAATATCAACCTCTTACAAGGTTTATACAAATTAACAACTACTAATTCCCGCTCTTTTGTCCAAATTTCAACTACCACGTACTCCAGATCAGCCCCTTTACCTATCTCTCTGAACTGAATTCCCTCCCTCACAAATGTTGCACACCCACCTCCCATTCCCTCCTTTCTATCATTCTGAATAGAAACATATCCCACTATTTTAAAATCCATATTGGGTTTCAACCACGTCTCCTGGACACAGATAACATCTGGTTTGTCTGAAAGTTCCCCAATATACCTTTTGAATTCCAGTCCATTTGCCAGCAAGCTTCTTGCATTCCATTGAATCAAAATGACCATTCTCACAATTCCTATTCAGTCGATGCTTGATCCTGACTTGTCTGGCTACTAAGCCCACTCCTCACCTCCTCCCAAGTTAAACCACTGAAACCAAGATGATTAGCTGCTGCTTTCACTATTATTTGAATCCTTTCAGTTTTAGACTTGACTTCCATTGTGGCATTTACAACTCCTGCTATAAAAATAACCAGTTTCTCCAGATCAACCTGGATTTCCCCATTCCGTCCCAGTTCTCTTTCCCCTACAGGCAGCCTCCCCCCAGTCCTTTGCCCATTCCCTCCTCTCTGGTTCATCCTTTTCACTGCTTCGGCATAAGAAACTTTATTCTGCACTCTGACTCGCTGAATTTCCCTTTCTCTCATCATTCTTTCACAGCCTCCATAGGCCACACTATGACTCCCGCCACAATTACAACACTTTGGCGTTTCTTGATCACATTCTCCATACTGGTGGTTGCCCCCACACCTTGCACACCTTCTTCTCCATCTACACCCATTAGCTATGTGTCCAAATCTTTGGCAATTATAACACCGAACTGGATTAGGAACAAATTCTCTTACCCCATACCTCCAAAAACCCAAATTTACACTTTTGGGGAGCACTTCTCCTTCAAACTCAATCACCACACCCTCAGTGTCTCTCCTCTGTCCTTCCCGAGTGGCCTGTAGTCTACGAGCTGCTTTTACTACCCCCCCCCCTTTTAAATTAGCATTAATTTCTTCCATTGTGACTCCTATTGGCACCCCCCAAATTACACCCTTGTTCCACTTTGATCTGTTATTAATAAAGCTTGTACTTTTCATTTTGAACCGCCCAACCTCCCTCATTGTATCAGCTCTTTCCCTTTGCTCCTCATTCTTACATACAATCACAAAAATCACAAAAATCACAAAAATCACAATATGGCAGAGGGTATACAGTTAAAGTTCTGTTATTTCTGCTACTTCTGGCAGGAGATATTCACCTTAACCCTGGACCTGCCACTATTAAACAGCAGACCACTGGGTTAGCACAAAACCAAGCTGTACAAAAGCAAAAACAACATTTATTATTCCAAACTGTTAATCATGCACGAGTTCTTTGGGACACCAAGGCTAAACCAAAGGGGATCCTCGGCAGACATTTAAACATACGGAGCATAATCCCCAAAAGAGATGAGATTTCGGTGTTGCTGTTGGACTCAAATCTGGACTACCTTTGTCTCTCAGAAAGCTGGCTACACAGGAACATAGACACTAATATGATCGATATTGCGGGCTATCAGTGTTTTAGAAAAGACAGGCAGGTAGGGAGGGGAGGAGGTGTTTTAATTTACATCAAAGAGAAATATAAATGTCAACTGGTTGATTTGAATACTTCACTCGAATGTTTAGCTGTTAATGTATGTCTCTCTCCGGTAATGAATTTCAACATTGCAGTAGTGTACAACCCACCGTCACACAATTCTTCCTTTTATAATGAATTAAGTGATCTGATTAAACAACTTGAGAAGAACAGAGAAACAATAATTCATGGTGACTTTAATATTAACTGGTCTGATAAAAAGGACAAACAGAAACTGAAAAGCCTCATGACTAAATTTAATTACCAACAAATGAACAAAGGACCCACCAGGATAACCAAACAATCTAGAACACTTATTGACATGGTATTTACTAATAAACCAGAACGAATAACCAGAACCTATAATCTTGTAACTGGTCTCTCAGATCATAACATGGTTCTTGCTGTCAGAAAACTTACTAAAAAGCGACTACAGTATTTTGGGGGAGTCGATATTGACAAACCAAATTTTATTATTCCCAAATCAAAAATGAGGAGTTTGAACATTACTTAGAGAATCAAAATTGGGAGCAGCTCATGTCAATATATGAAGTAGATGATTGTTGTAATTTTATAACTGCAACAATCACAAAGTCTATAGAAAAATTTACAAAGCAAATTAAAAGTAGACAACAGAAGATTAGCCTACCATGGTTAAATAATGAAATAAGAAAACTTATGAAGAGGCGAGACTCTGCATTGAAAACATCATTAACCTCTAAACTACAAAATGATCACCTTGTGTACAAAAGTTTAAGAAATAAAGTGGTACATGAGCTGCGAAAATCAAAAGTATCTTATTACAATAAACTGATAGATCATGCAAAGGGTAACAACAGTTCCCTATGGAGGCATTTAAATAACTTAACTAATAAAAAAAACGATCAGAAGGGGGTAAAGGAACTTAGAATCAATGGCAAGACCGTCAGTGACAAGGCTACTTTGGCAAATGAATTTAATTCATATTTTGTGGACTCTGTGGAAGACTTAACAAAAATTTTTGTGCTGCCAAATGTGCTCAACAACACAAATTCCATACTTCCAACAGATTCTTTTCACATCGATGAGGTAAATGAGGAGTTAATTGCTGGTATTGTTAAAACACTGTCAAACTCAAAAACTAATGATATCTACAATATGAGCACCTCCTTTCTCAAAATGCACAGCAAAATATTAATCACACCACTGACTCATCTCATTAATCTCTCCATTAGGTCTAGTATATTTCCATCTGGCTGGAAAAAAGCTGTCATCATACCAGTTCATAAATCAGGCAGTAAAGACGATATATGCAATTACCGCCCAATCTCTATTTTACCAGTCCTGTCTAAGGTTCTTGAAAAAGTTGTAGCTACACAGCTGATAGACTACTTACAAGACAGTCAACTTCTTCATCCACATCAATTTGGTTTTAGACCAGGGTACTCAACAGAAACAGCAAATTGTTGCCTTATTGAAAACGTCAAACAGTCCTTGGACAGGGGTAATGTGGTAGGAGCTGTTTTTCTAGATCTCAAAAAGGCTTTCGATACTGTAAACCACAGTTTGCTTTTATCCAAAATGGTATCTTTTAACTTCTCCCCAGATACATTAGAATGGTTTGCATCTTATCTCCAGAATAGAGAACAGCGTGTAAAAGTTCACCAGGATAAATCCTCATTTTTAAACAACCGCATGGGTATCCCACAAGGGTCCATTCTTGGTCCTTTACTTCTCAGCATTTTTATTAATGACTTGCCGTTACACTGCTCAGCTGCAACATGCCAACTTTATGCAGATGATGCAGTTATTTACACAGCTGCCAAGACTCCAGCACAGGCTGCAGATGTACTGTCTACAAGTATGGTTGATGTCCAAGAGTGGCTCCTCCAGAACCACCTATTGCTGAACCTTCAGAAAACAGTCTCAATGTGCTTTTCAATCAAAAAATGTAACCTGCAACGTTTTAAAGTTAATATACATGATCATGACATCAGTTTAGCTACAGAATTCAAATACCTTGGCATTGTACTAGATCCTCAACTCAAATTTAATCTTCATATAAAGAAAATTTCAAAAACAGTAAAAAAAAATCTGAACTGCTTTAAATTAATTAGATATTACATACCTTACGAAGCAGCTGTACTGTATATGCATTCTATGGTTTTTTCTCATATATCATACTGTTTGACAGTCTGGGCTCAAGCAGCCCCTTCCACAATAAGACATATACTGTAGGTTCATTATATAATCAAACCCTAAAAATCTTGGACAAAAAACCCATTAGGTGGCATCACTGTAATGTTTTAAAAAAATACAACCTATTGAGTTTTGAGAGTTTCATTGACCTCTGTTTTCTGAAATTAATGTTCAAATGTTTCCATAAATCAGCACCCGAGCCACTTGCTGGTTTCGTCCAAGGACAGGACAGCAGCAGAGCCACCAGGAGTTCTGTTAACAATAACTGTAAAATATTCCACCACAGAACCACATTTGGACAAACAGCTTTCTCTATAAAGAGCAGTCACATCTGGAACACAATGCCAAATGTAATTAAAATAATAACGGACCTTAAAACATTCACTAAAAAGGTTAAAAACTGGCTGAAAAATAAACAAGAATGTACTCATGTATGAATTGATTGTCTGCAAAGTGAGAGTGAATGAAGGGAAGGAATGAATGTCTTTGTTTATAGTGAGTGACGAAGGGAGGGAGGCCTGAAATAGGCAAATGTGAGTCAGGTTGTTATATTTGTGTATTTATAATATTTATAATATTTATAATTGTGTATTTATAATCTTTTTGCATTGATGTATGTGGTTATTGTGTATTTTTTCTTTTCTTCACTTGATTCTCTTTTCTAAAGCCCATCCAGGGACAAGAGTTGCAAATTAGCTAATAGCTATACACTCTATGTGCAACACATCAGATTGATTGTCATTGAATAATTGTCTATGTTTATTGCACTGTCCCTGTCAAATAAACTAATCTATCTATCTATCTATCTATCTATCTATCTATCTATCTACAATCAGCAGATTTCCATCCCTCAGCACCTTTGCCATGAGTATTTCTCCAATCTGTTTTTTTAATATTGTTGTCAATTTAACTGGGCTCATTGTAGATATCCCCTTTTCATCCTCGAACCTAACAATAATTTTGAATTCGGCTCCTTCCTGCACTCCTCCCTCTGCACCACCACCACTTCCACTACTTCTTCATTGTAATCATAATCTGCTTAAAAAATAAGCTGTATTCTGATAACGAAGTTTTTTTTTTCTCCTCCCCCCTTGTGTCGTTCCCTCCCTTCCCCTCCCTTCTTATCTATCTCTGTTTGATGAGGCGCCTATTGGCTGCCGTGTCGTTGTGTCGCGCGCATGCGCACCAATGTCAAGTCAAGTTCCTCGTGTGTTTTTTACATGCTTGGCAATAAAGTTTATTCTGATTCTGATTCTGATTCTAGCCTTCTTTGCATTATTTTCAGGAAAGTTATTTTCCCTTTTCTCTCTCCCTTTCCCGCTTCCCTGCCCAGTATCCATACTGTCTTCACTATCCCACAAATCAGAATCTCTCCAGTCTGGCCCATTCACAACGTCGCTGCGCCAACCCGCCACGCCTTCCTCCACCACGCTTCTCCTCCTCATTTTCCCATGCCTGCAAATTCCAGTCCCGTCACCCAACCTCCTTGCCAAACCAGCCAACAAATTTCTCTGGCCCTCTCTCGGAAATCCAACCATCCAACGCTGTGGACCAAAAAATTTCAAGTCTCAACACTGTTGTCCGATCTTCGTTGAGAGTTCCTGCGAGACGCTCCGTCACTCCGACCGCTCAACCACAAGAGCCACTCACAGCCTGCTGCATCGGGCTGCATTCAGCGTCTGCTTTTAAACACCGGACAGTCTAGTGATGGGTCCATGAGGCGTCATGATGCGTTTCGACACATTGCAAAACTGTATTGATACTGTGTTGATACTGTGTCACTGAATACTGACACCTGCTGGACCTTAAAAATCCCTACAGGCAAGTCGACAGACTCAACTGACACTGATTTGATGACCTAGTATATACAATAATATACTGCTCCAAAAAATAAAGGGAACACTGTCCCTCAAACTGTCCACTTAGGAAGCAACACTGATTGACAATTTCACATGCTGTTGTGTGATTTTGTTGTCAGCACATTCAACTATGTAAAGAACAAAGTATTTAATAAGAATATTTCATTCAAATCTAGGATGTTTAGTGTTCCCTTTATTTTTTTGAGCAGTATATAATTTAAGTCATTGTATTTTATATTGTATTATTTCATATCTGTCGATTTACCAGTCAATCTACGCTCCTACGCTCACCTATGGTCACGAGCTTTGGGTAATGACCGAAAGAACGAGATCGCGGATACAAACAGCTGAAATGAGCTTTCTCCGTAGGATTGCTGGACTCACCCTCAGAGATAGGGTGAGGAGCTCAATCATCCGGGAGAGGCTCAGAGTAGAACCGCTGCTCCTCCACATTGAAAGGAGTCAGTTGAGGTGGTATGGGCATCTGATTAGGATGCCTCCTGGATGCCTCCCACTTGAGGTGTTTCAGGCACGTCCCACTGGGAGGAGACCCCGGGGCAGATCCAGGACTCGGTGGAGAGACTATGTCTCCCAGCTGGTCTGGGAACGCCTTGGTATCCCCTCTGAAGAGCTGGAGCAGGTGGCTGGGGAGAGGGAAGTCTGGGCTTCTCTGCTTGAACTGCTGCCTCCACGACCCGGACCTCCGGAAAAGCGGTAGAAGATGGATGGATGGATGGATATTTCATATCTTCATTTTAATTTCAAATATCATTGATATTTTTAGATACAGTCAATAAATAATGTGAACATGCATCATAACGTGAAAAACTAAGTGAACGTGTTGTGAATGAGGACGCTTGTGGACTGGGTTTTTTTTTTTTACAAATTTTTATTAAAAACAAAAAAGCTTTTCCAACGTTTTGAACTTCAGTCTTTTACGCTTTTTTGATACAACTTTTCCAGCTGTAGAAAACACCCGTTCACACAGCACAGATGAGGCTGGAGTGCAGAGAAATTGTAAAGAAAGCTGAAAGAGGTTTGGATAGATGGTCTTCTGGTTGTCCCAGTATCTCATAGGATCCTGGGACCTGACAATATTGCCCTCTGCCAGGTATCTCTGCACCTCCTGGATGGCATCAGCTGTGGCACTTTTGGTCTGCCTTCCCACTTCGATATCGAGATGTTGCAAAAGGTTATCGAAAAAACAACAAATTGGCATTTTAGAACATGATTTCCAAACAACAACAAACAAATAATGCTGAATAACATGGCTGAAGTGGGTGCAGACAGCTGTTGTGAAGACGGTCCCGTCTAAATTGAGACTATGTGCAATGCAAATCGAGTGCTGAATTTGGAGCGGTCTAGTGGATGCAATCATGTTTGGTGCTGCGTCGGTCACAAGACCCTTTATTGGTTATGGCCCAGTCCTCCATCATGCCCCTTTTGACTTGGGCCAAATTGTCAGCAGTGTGACTTTGTGGAAAGTATTGCACTCCCAACACAGACGTACACAACTGCAAATTCTCATTAATGTAGTGACAGGTAAGAGCCAAGTAAGCCTCCATGTTCACAGATGTCCACATGTCAGCTGTTATACTCACTGCCACAGCTTGCTGTACTTCCTTTTTCACTCGTTCCCGTTCCTCCTCATACTTTTTGGCCACCATTTGTTTGATGGTCTGAAAATTACACCAAGTCAAACCAAAAGCAAATCCATATATTTAAATTAAAGATTAAATAAATTGGATATATCAACTACTACTTCAGATAATTTCCACACAAACCTTTCTGGTTGGCAAAACAAATGAGGGCTGAAGGGCCTGAACCAGTTCCCTGAACCCTTCACTCTCCACAATGCTGAGGGGCTGGCAGTCCTTCACCATGAAATTGAGCAGAACCTCATCCAGCATCTGCTTCCTGGAAGCTTGATGGTTAAAAATGAAGTAAAGAATAAATTAATAGGTGTGGTCTATATTAATCATATATCCCATAACCTACATATGTATAAGCATGTGAGAATGTTTGGTGATTACATATGTAAAGCGACTTCACACCTCAGAACAGGACAAAGGGTCTCAACCGCCAGTGAAGATCAAAGAGCATCCGAGGCACTGCGGTGGAGACCAGATAGGTCGCCCTGACCTCCCAGGGCCAGGTGGAGGGGTACGGAGACAAAGGAGGGTAATTAGGTTAATGGGGGATGTCAGCTTTGTATGCATGTCTTTTGTTGTGTGTGAGTATAAGTACACAGAGCCGAATGTGTTCGCTCTCTTTCTACTTCTGCTTCTGCACTGAGATGAGACTTGTTAGAGGAGCGAAGCTGTTAATAAACTTTGGTTTATAAGTCACATCGCCTCATTATTCCAAGCTCTTCTACAATAGGAATTAATTATCAATAAAGCAACTGTGAGTAAGTAGTAGAAGGGCTGTATACCTGAGTCTATCCTGGGTGTATCCGGGACTTCATTGTCATGCCTGCTGGCCCTATAATGCTTCAGCATTGAGGAGGTGCTTTTGTTTAAATACAACAGCTCTGTCGAACAAATGCGACGTTTAGCCTACAGAAAATATGAAGAGTAAACTAAGAGTCACTTTCAAATGAATTTGAATTCAGATAGATCGATTGGAAACTCTGAGAGGAACAGGATGAAATAAGGAAATTAAAACAAAGAAAATAGTATTTTAAAAATACTATTTTTAAATACCTTATTTTCCGATATCAGATCAAAATGGTCCCACATGGCGGAAACCTTTCTTTTTCCTTGAGGCTGCTCGTGCTCCATAATTTGTGATAAATTTGCACAAGGACCGTCTGCAACACATACGAGAGTCTTTGGGCAATTGCATCCCGTTGACAGATGCGTTTCCTTATAAACGCTGGCGTGTCGAAACACTAACGGATGCAGTACCTGTATCGGTCACGTGACTTTCTTAAAGCGATACGCACCGACACGCACCGACACAGGGTTTCGCTCTATGAGCTCAACGCATGCACCGACGCATCGGTGTTGCTGGACCCATCACTACCGGACACTAATCTAGTGATGGGTCTGGCAACACCGATGTGTCGGTGCATGTGTCGAGCTCATAGAGCGAAACCCTGTGTCAGTGCGCGTATCGCTTTAAGAAAGTCACGTGACCGATACAGGTACTTTATCCGTCACGTGACCGAACACTGACACATATTGGTGTCGGTGTGCGTATCGCTTTTAGAAAGTCACGTGACCAAACACTGACGCGCCAGCATTTATAAGGAAGCGCATCTGTCAACGGGATGCGTCTGCCCAGAGAATCTCTGATGTGTTGCAGACGGTTCATCGGCAAATTCCTCAAGAATTATGGAGCACGAGCAGCCTCAAGCTAAAAGAAAGGTTTCCGCCGTGTGGGACCATTTTGATCTCATATCAGAAAATAAGGTATTTGTTTTAATTTCCTTGTTGTTTCATCCTGTTCCTCTCAGAGTTTCCACTTAATCTATCTGAATTCAAATTCATTTCAAAGTGACTCTTAGTTTACTCTTCATATTATTTTCTGCAGGTTAAATGTCGATTTAAACAAAAGCGTCTCCTCAATGCTGAGGCCTGATAGGGCCAGCAGGCATGACAATGAAGTCCCAGATACACCCAGGATAGACTCAGGTATACAGCCATTCTACAACTTACTCACAGTTGCTTTATTGATAATTAATTCCTATTAATTTATTCTTTACTTCATTTTTAACCATCAAGCTTCCAGGAAGCAGATGCTGGATGAGGTTCTGCTCAATTTCATCGTAAAGGACTGCCAGCCCCTCAACATTGTGGAGAGTGAAGGGTTCAGGGAACTGGTTCAGGCCCTTCAGCCCTCATATGTTTTGCCCACCAGAAAGGTTTGTGTGGAAATTATCTAAAGTAGTAGTTGATATATCCAATTTATTTAATCTTTAATTTAAATATATGGATTTGCTTTTGGTTTGACTTGGTGTAATTTTCAGACCATCAAACAAATGGTGGCCAAAAAGTATGAGGAGGAACGGGAAAGAGTGAAAAAGGAAGTACAGCAAGCTGTGGCAGTGAGTATAACAGCTGACATGTGGACATCTGTGAACATGGAGGCTTACTTGGCTCTTACCTGTCACTACATTAATGAGAATTTGCAGTTGTGTACGTTTGTGTTGGGAGTGCAATACTTTCCACAAAGTCACACTGCTGACAATTTGGCCCAAGTCAAAAGGGGCATGATGGAGGACTGGGCCATAACCAGTAAAGTGTCTTGTGACCGACGCAGCACCAAACATGATTGCATCCACTAGACCGCTCCAAATTCAGCTCTCAATTTGCATTGCACATAGACTCAATTTAGACGGGACCGTCTTCACAACAGCTGTCTGCACCCACTTCAGCCATGTTATTCAGCATTATTTGTTTGTTGTTGTTTGGAAATCATGTACTAAAATGACAATTTGTTGTTTTTTAGATAACCTTTGGCAACATCTCGATATCGAAGTGGGAAGGCAGACCAAAAGTGCCACAGCTGATGTCATCCAGGAGGTGCAGAGATACCTGGCAGAGGGCAATATTGCCAGGTCCCAGGATCCTATGAGATACTGGGACAACCAGAAGACCATCTATCCAAACCCCTTTCAGCTTTCCTTACAATTTCTCTGCACTACAGCCTCATCTGCGCCGTGTGAGCGGGTGTTTTCTACAGCTGGAGAAGTTGTATCAAAAAAGCGTAACAGACTGAATTTCAAAGCGTTGGAAAAACTTTTTTGAATAAAAATTTGTTAAGAAAAAAAAAAAAAATCCCAGTCCACAAGCATCCTTATTCACAACATGTTCACTTAGATTTTCGCATTATGATACATGCTCACATTATTTATTGACTGTATCTAAAAATATCAATGATATTTGAAATTAAAATGAAGATATGAAATAGTACAATATAAAATACAATGACTTAAATTATATACTGCTCAGAAAAGTAAAGGGAACACTAAATATACACATCCTAGATTTGAATGAATGAAATATTCTTATTAAACTTCTCCACATATGGAACATATGGTTCTCCACATATGGTGCCACACGAGTTGGCTGCCTTTTGCAACAGCGGCTCAATTCTGAGTCTTTTTATCTTCCTTCTTCTTTCTGATCCGGTGATAGCTTTCTGATCCGGCACACCTTTCACTCTATATATATCACGGACACACAGATCGCCCCAAAGGTCTCCCGAGTCGGCGGACGGAGCCTCTGTTTACAGCAGGAGACGATACAGCAGGGAAGAGCTAGCTAGCACTCAACCGCCACCCGGTGCTAACGGAGAAACTCGACATACTGGGGAACTGAAGCGAAAACGACGTGGGTGCCGGGCAGGAGTTTAGGCGGCGTGCAAGAAATATAAGACAGAATAATAAAGAGCGATGGCAAGAACCAAGCAGACCGCCCGTAAATCTACTGGAGGAAAAGCCCCCAGGAAGCAGCTAGCCACCAAGGCTGCTCGGAAAAGCGCTCCAGCCACTGGCGGAGTGAAGAAGCCTCACCGTTACAGGCCTGGTACCGTGGCTCTGAGAGAGATCCGTCGCTACCAGAAATCCACGGAGCTGCTCATCCGTAAGCTGCCCTTCCAGTGCCTGGTGAGGGAGATCGCTCAGGACTTCAAGACCGACCTGTGCTTCCAGAGCTTCGCCGTCATGGCTCTGCAGGAGGCCAGCGAGGCCTACCTGGTGGGTCTCTTTGAGGACACCAACCTGTGCTCCATCCACGCCAAGAGGGTCACCATCATGCCCAAAGACATCCAGCTGGCCTGCCGCATCCGCGGAGAGAGAGCTTAGACTTTCTGCTGCACATCCACCAACCACAATGCTCCGCACTGTGTGTCTATATATATATATATATATATATATATATATATGTGGCGGTTCGGTTAACCCCCACAACAGACTAAGGACAGACAACTCGCTACTCCTGGTTTTTTCCGCTACACTACTGAGACGTAATGTGCCATTCATGCCTTGTGATGTTAATGTTGCCTCTCATGCATTGTGTTCATGCGTCCTGTCCTTACTGTGACCTAGAGACTCAGATCAATATGTAGATGTGCCTGTTAACCTCTTTGTTCTGCACCTAGAGCAGAGTCTAGCAAATCTGCCTATTGTGATGTATGTCTCACAAATGCAAAATATCTCATGCCTGTTCTGCAATCCCTTT
Organism: Pholidichthys leucotaenia; assembly: GCA_020510985.1. NCBI lineage: Eukaryota > Metazoa > Chordata > Actinopteri > Cichliformes > Pholidichthyidae > Pholidichthys > Pholidichthys leucotaenia. Next base: position 19,677,283 of record CM035841.1, read on the forward strand.
GATCAGACCAACTGCTGTGACACTGCCTTGATGTATTGTTTGAGTTGGGTATAAATACTGCACAGGTTCTGTAACACTTCCTCTCACTCTCAATCTGACTTCAACCCTGCTGCAGGACACAAACTTGTGTCCTCCTCTCCTTCTCTGAGAGCCGTGGGCTCGCTCTCGGCGCTCATGCACGGCGCCGGGAGTGGAGCTTGTGACGGCGGTATGATAATAAAACTCTACTTAAAACCTCCAACAACGCTGCTTTATTTCATGCCGCCGCATATATATGTGGTATATATGACTCTTATATCCCATATCTACATATGTTAGAACAAGTGGAAATGTTTTGTGACAGCATATGTAAGGAACTTCACACCTAGAAAGGACAAAGGATCTCCCCCGCCGGGTTAAAGACAATGGACCTCCCAAGACGCGGCAGCGGAGACGGACTTGACACCTTTACCCCCTAAGGCGAGAGGAGGAGTTCCCATCACCTCCCAAGACAAGGAGAGGAGATAGCAGAACAATGGGGGGTTAAGATAACGGGGGGGGGGGGGGGGATGTCAGCTTTTTCAATGTGTGGCTCTGATGTCAGCTTTTTCAATGTGTGGCTCTATGTGTGCTTGTATTTAACCAGCGAGCGGAGCAGAGATCACTCTCTTGCCTTCTGCCAAGCTCTACACCTGATGAGACTCGATAGAAGAGCTATTCATTAAAAACCCTGTTTTTAATACAAAAATCGCCTCGTCATTTCAGCTCCTCTACATATATATATATATATATATATATATATATATATATATATATATATATATATATATAGTAATATGTACATATGTATACTAGCAGCTCTTGTTTTTTCTTGCCTTCTGATTGTTGCTCTGAGTGTTGCTATCCCTGTGCTGTTGCAATCCTGGAATTTCCTCATTGTGGGACTAATAAAGGCTTATCTTATCTTATCTTAAACACTTTGTTCTTTACATAGTTGAATGTGCTGACAACAAAATCACACAACAGCATGTGAAATATTCAGTGTGGCTTCCTAAGTGGACAGTTTGATTATTTTTTTGGAGCAGTATATTATTGTATATACTCGGTCATCAAATCAGTGTCAGTTGAGTCTGTCAACGAGGTTGCCTGTAGGGATTTTTAAGGTCCAACAGGTGTCAGTATTCAGTGACACAGTATCAATACAGTTTTGCAATGTGTCGAAACGCATTAGTAATGACCATAAAGTTGGCTCCTTCTTTTTCTCTGTTCTTGTTTTCTTCAATATAAATAAAGCTATTATTAAAAAAAGCTAACAGCAGTAGCATTCGGTCACGTGATCGGATATTTACAAAAACGTATTAACAGCACGCTCTATTTTTCTGTAATAAGTTCATTTCGACCTAACAACGCAGTGTTAAATGGTTCCAGAAAAACATGTAAAACAAAAGACAGTTTTTTTGGCGTGTGGATGTACGTCTTTAATGTGACGTCAATTTGACGTTGGCATTCCTCCATTCAAGATGGCGACAAGACCAGAGGAGCTTTGAGGCCTGAACCGAGACTTTCTGGTAAAACTGTTCAGAAGACTTTTGTTGGTCACCAACAGATGTGAGGAATATTTGTGAGACGACAGCTAAGCTGACCCGGAGAAGGTTCTGGTTCCGTTTCTGCTTTCAAAGAGGGTTTAAAAGAACGGTGAAGCAAGCTAAAAGCAGCTAGCTTAACTAGCTTAGCCGCTGTGGTGTGGAGGACTGTTTCAGCTGTCCAGCTGTTCTGTAGATTAGCTCTGTGGTTCAGCACATGGTTTGGGGTGCGAGTTTGCGGTGTGCACGCGCATGTGTGTCAGTTGAGGTGGTGCAGCCTGGAAGACCGCGGCCCAGGAGGTCAGAACACTCACAGGTCGGCTAGGCTGCATCTAAAGCAGGGGGGTCCAATCATGTGCCATGGAGGGCCAAGACCCTGCAGGTTTTCCCTCCAACCAGCGTCTTCAACAGCAGATTTCACTGAACTTCTTCCCACTGATTGCTGATGAGTGAAAAGACCTGCTGAAGAGACTGGGTAGAAGAGAGAACCTGCAGGGTCTTGGCCCTCCATGGCACATGATTGGACACGCCTGATCTAAAGGCTGATTGATGGCTGCTTTGGTTGGGGTTTACTGTCAAGTCCCCCCATCACCAACTCCCCCCGGCCAGTTACAGCCTCCCCATAACCAGTGCACTCCATGGCCAACTCACCCCACAACAATCTCGCCCCATCAAGTGACGGCCTGTGGTGCTGCACAGTGAACGAGTCTACTGCGTGTCCACCAAATGGGGTTTTTGTCTCCCGACTGGCCTGAGCAGCTTTTTTTCAGCGCTTGTGCACTGCGCTGTGAAAAGTCTGTTCCCTGTATCCCAGCTACAGCTTGTCACTCACAGCTCAGCACTTCCACTTTTCCTCTGGTCAGACTTTCTACTTATTTTTTAATAGCGCTCTCTAAACATCAGTGGACAAGAAACGTATTCTAGCATTGGTAGCAGCTCTGGATGCAAAATATAATGAGACAGAAAACAGGAGTCTGAGTCCAAACTGTACTGGTGTCCTATGTCCCGCCCTTCCTTATTCTGATTGGCTGCTTAGAAAGGTCTGACATTGGCTATGTTTCCATGGAGACAAGTAACCGGATTAAAAGCCTGATCGGAATAAAAATGTTTCATGTAAACATGCCAGTCTGAATATTCTAACCCGATCACGCTCATTCGGATCAAAATTTCTTTCTGAATGAGAGGGGTGGGTTATGCCGATTGTTAATCAGAATGGTGCGCATGAAAACACTTATTCCGAACGTAGGGCAGGAAAATATGTTTACTGCGCATGTCTGTACACCAGCTGCACGTCGACGTGACGTATTTCCGCCTTAGCAGCAGTAGCGGAAAACATAGCGGGAGTAAAACAAAACTGGTCTGTATCGCCTGCTGTCTCCCTCTGTGGTCATATGCAGAAGTATGAACTTGTAGCTTCATTACGGAGACCAGCAGAAGCAGAAGTACAGTCTGAATAACACAATACAGGTCAATTTCAACACAAAGCAGGACTTGCTAACACTGGAAGTTGCTGCTTCTTCTACTATTTTCGAAATGTCGGCATGCGCATGTCAAAATGATTTATTCCATTCAAACATGTGGACACATGGAAACGCAACGTCCGATCAGATCAGCTTTTTCAGGATCCATGTAAACAGTAAAATTCTGATCTGAATTGTAATCAGATTTAAGAATTTTTGCCCATGTAACCGTGGTACTGACGCGCTCAGCTTCAGTCTGTAAAGGTTTTAACTGTTTTCACCTCTGCGCGCTAGTGGTGTGTCATACTGGCAACATTTGGTATCAATCCATACCAAGTAACTCCAGGGCCAGCATCGCCGATACTGATCCCATCCCATCCATTTTCTTCTGATTAACTCCTTTTCGGGATCACGGGGGGCTGGAGCCTATCCAGCATCTTTGGGCGAGAGGCAGGGTCCACCCTGGACGATCGCCAGTCCATCGCAGGGCCAACACAGAGAGACAGACAACCATTCACTCTCACAGTCACACCTAAGGACAGTTTAGAATCCCCAGTTGATGCCAGTTAACCCTAACTTGCATGTTTTTCGGCATGTGGGAGGAAACCGGAGAAATCCCGGAGTAAACCCCGCAGACACGGGGAGAGAACATGCAAACTCCACACAGATCACTGTTGGTCGGGGGCTGGGATCGAACCCAGGATCCCCCGGCAAGGGTGAGTTGCTGTGCTGCTGCAGTGCTAACCACTCCACCATCGCGCTGGCCTTTTCAATAAAATGTTTCAGTGCGATAAATGTATTTATACCAAGGTCTCAGCATAATTTATACTTTTTGAGTTGGCTCAAGTAACAAATGACCAGTTGCACTTTGAAAATGACTATTAACTAATGCTGAAGATGACTAAATCTTGCTTCCACCACTAATATCTCCCTGGATGTTCTCTGCCACACTGAAAGGCCTCTGCCAGTGATCTCTGCTCTGAGTCAGGGGTCTGGGTCTGTCCGGGGCCAAGCGCCCTTTCCTCCTTACTCTCTCCGTTTCTGGAGCTCAGCATTGTCTCTTGGAGGATTTTTTCATCTGCTTGTATAAATTAGTTGTGTTTCACTGTATTTCACAGCCTTGTCTACAGATTGTACAGCTTGCTGTTGTCTCCTCTGTGCCATTCTTCTGCTCCATCTCGTGCTGTGTGCGCGCTGCTGGCAGATGGCGGCTGCTGCTTCTAGCTTGTTCACCTGGCGCTGCTGAGTCCACGTGATGGTCCAAGATGGAGGAGGAGGCAACAGTATAAAAGCACCAGAAGAGAAGAGGAGCAAAGTGTGGCTGCTCTGTGCTGTGACGGGGAGCAGCAACCCAGACACAGAGTATTGACCTGGTTCCACTGGTATTGATCAATATCACTACAACGTTTGGTATTGATATTATCGATAGTTGGATCCGATCCGCCCACACTGCTAGCCGCCACGACAAAAAGCGGCCACCGCAGAGAGCGATTCAGCGCTGTAGACGCTGGACTACATAGAGAATGAATAGAAAATAGTCACCCACAGCTGAAAAAACGCGTTTGGTGGACATGCAGCCTCTGCAGCTTCATTTTCTGTTGTTTTGTTGAAATCTCTGATTTCTGACCGTTAATTTTTTTTCTGCAAGGGAAGGAGAGGTTTTTTCAGTGTTACAGTTTTAATAAAAATATATATTTTCAACTCATCTATTTTAACCAAACTTTAATTTCTTTGAAATTAAAACATGTCTGGTGAACACTGGAGAAAGTGGATCAAATCAGCTGATGGCTGGAAGCCAGAGCTCAGCTGTTTTCCATGATGACACTTTGCTGTTGGCTGCACCTCCCGGCAAAACCACACTCCATGCTGCAGTGTTGTTGGTGGGACGTGTTATGTTGTTACACGGGTGGTGACGTCGCCCAGGGTATCAGAGGGCTGTGTGGTAGAGGGGCGGTCTCTTGACCACCTCTCTGCCTAGCGGGAGCGTCTGTCTGGATACTGTGAGCATATAATAAAGTCCTGTGTAGTTCACCACTCGCCTCATCATTGGTCTACGTTTTACAGACATAACACATGCATCATCTTGGTTTTTCACTTTATTAAAAAAAAACTTTTTTATCGCCATCAGTTAGCGTGCCTTTGAGCCAGGTGGTGTCGGGCCGCTGCTTCTCCCGGCATGTTCTGTGTTGGATACACTGGTGCTGTTTGTCAGACGGCCACCAGGGCGAGTTTGTTGTGGGGTGAGTTGGCCATGGAGCAGCTGGTTATGGGGCGGCTGTAACTGGCTGGGGCGAGTTGGTTCTGGGGGGACTTGACGGTACCTTGGTTGGACTCTCACTGGTGCCGTTTGCCTTGTTCGTGCTTGAGTGTCATGGGGTCAGCACAGACGTACTTAGATTTAAGCAATATTACACGAGAGGAAGTTACGGTATCGTGATTATAGTAACTGCGGCTGTGATACGTCTAATGTCCTCCACGTAGCGGAGGTACCATGAAAGACCGGCGATCAAAACGTGGCCATTACACTGGTAGCTAGTCGATGGCTCGTAGTTAGCATGCTAGCAATTTCTTCGGCACACTTCACTCGTTTTTCTTGCCATTTTCAGAAGAAACAAAGAGTCCATCACCACAAAAATATTGTGGTTTTACCGTGTTATCCTCGTTTTTGCTTTTCTCCACATTGTCCAGGTCAGCTGATGAAATTCTTGCACACCAGCAGGTTTCCATGGAAACAGCCTGGCTTCTTCCTTTCTCCTCCTCCTCTTCTGTTGACCATTAATAATTTAACTCAGCTGTTTTATTCAGAGAAATGTCCATCGTTTTTCCGTATTCCATTAATGTTGCCTTGAAGTACCAACCAGGAGTCGACAGTAAATAACGGTTACTAATTAACGGTTACTAGAACACCTTTGAAGTGGAGTGATCCATATCCAGTGGAACTGGAGTGCAGTTATCTGGGATTATCAGAACTCCTGGAATCCCTATTGTCCAATCAAATCGCTCGGTCAGAACTAACTTGTATCATATATTTTAATGTATTGATTGTATTTTGTTTAACAAGGTTCTCTCTGTTCTTGTCACACGCAGGCAGTGTGTGTCACGCACGTGGGTGGAGCACAGACTTGAGCTGCTACGTTTTCACTACAGGGTGTGGATGGTGGAAGCTCGGACTGTGGGATATGACCAGAGTTTCACATCACCATTTACAGTAAGTCATCTGATTTGATGATAACTAAATATATATATATAATCTCATGATATACATTACCTGTCAATTCTATAATTTATATATCATAACCACTACAAAGGACCTTCTCTTTTTATACATTTTAAATTACCTACAGAAAAAAATTGTCATAATTCATGTGATTGATTTATGCACCTTTTCCCCCTCTTAATTTTGCAGTGCTGTTTTTCAGTGTTTCCTCTGGTAACATTTCTGGGTGGCGGCCCGCCTTGCCAGAAAAATTACCACAGCGCTTATGAGGAGATATGAATTTAAGAAAAATATATGAGGCAATAACTTTGCGCAAACGCGCACATGAACAACGCGTGTGGCCGTCATCCGCGCGGAGTTTAGAAGCACCTCGCCTATGTGAGCTTTGCAGTCAGTCACCAGACAGAGTGTGTCTCGCTGGCGTGACTGACAGAAACACGAGTTTATTCAAGTACTTTAAACGTGGAAAAAAATCACAAGAGGTGTGTAAGCACTGGAGGCATCTATTATGGTTTTATCCCTCTGGAAACGGGAGCAATAATGGAAGAGTGGCTTAGCTAAGAGATGCGGTTAGAATTAATATGCAGCTGGCTTCATATTCAAAATGCAAAGGCTTTATTATCATGTGCATTTCCTGAGCAGTGAAATTCTTACTTTGCTCTCTGAACAAATGCCAAGTTAAAAGGTACAGAAACAACAATTCTAATAGGTCATGACACACTAACACAGTAACTCAGTCCTAGTACTGATGGATGCTAAGACACATACACCAACACACAGTCAGTAGAGGAATGAAAATGAAGTCATCGATGACTAAAGTGATAATGGTATATTGATATCAGAGATGATGTGAACCTGAGATGGCATGAACCTATGTACAAAGTGCAAATGAGCATTGTGCAACAAGCAGTGTATAATTACAAATTATTGATAAGTAGCAGCAGAGTATGATATGGAAAATCAGAAAGGTGATAGTATATCTACTGTACAGGTGAGCAGTGTGTAAATTAGCACCGCCGGTGTGTACAGTTCCTATATGCAAAGCTGTTACAGAGTTTTGGAGTTGTCTGTTCATGAGTCTGATGGCAGTGGGAAATAAGGAGTTTTTCAGTCTGGTTGTCCGGCATTTCACACCTTCTGTACCTCCGGCCTGAGGGTCGAAGTGTGAACAGTGCTGGGGGTGGGTGGGGTCCTGGAGGATGGCGTCAGCTCTCTTTTGGACTCTGCAGTGGTAGATGCTCTACAGAGAGGGTAGAGGAGTCTGATGATCTTCTCCACTGTCCTTCGCCACTCTCTGCAGGCGTTTGCGGCTCCAGGGCAGTGGTGTTGCCGTACCACACAGTGATGCAGTTGGTCAGGATGCTCTTGATGATGCGGCTGTAGAAATTGTTGAGGATCCTGGAAGACATGCCAAACTTCTTCAGCCTCCTCAGAAAGTACAGTCGCCGTTGAGCTCTCTTAACCAGCTCTGTGGGTGTTGTGTGTCCACTTAAGGTCCTCGCTGATGTGGATGTCCAGGTATTTAAAGCTGCTCACTCTCTCCACCTCAAGCTTCCAGATGAACCGTGGCCGATGGGGTCTCCTCCTCCCTTTCCTCATGTCCACTATCATTTCCTTTGTCTTGTTTGTGTTAAGGGTGAGATTGTTGTCCTCACACCATGACACCAGGTTAGCCACCTCCCTCCTTTAGGATGCTTCGTCATCACCAGTGATGCGTCCTATCACTGCTGTGTCATCCGCGAACTTTAGGATGATGTTGTCTTTGTGGGAGGCAACACAGTCATGGGTGAAGAGGCTGTAGAGGATGGGGCTGAGAACACAACCCTGGGGAATACCTGTGTTTGTGATGATGCTGGCTGAGGTCCTGTTACCCATCCGGACAGACTGGGGCCTGCCAGTTAGAAAGTCCAGTAGCCAGTCACAGAGGGTGGGGTGCAGGCCAAGTGAAGACAGTTTGTCGGTGAGTTTGTGGGGGATGACCGTGTTGAAGGCGGCGCTGTAGTTGACAAAGAGCATCCTAATGTAGGAGTCTTTATCTTCCAGGTGGGAGAGAGAATAATGGAGTACTGCAGCAATGGCATCTGAGGGGGACCTGTTGGTCCGGTGGGCGTACTGCAGGGGGTCCAGGGTGCCCGGTATGCTGTCCTGAATGAGGGGCAGCACCACTCTGTCGAATCACTTCATGATGATTGCAGTGAGTGCTACCGGTCTGTAATCATTCAGACTTGTTGGCGGGCTTGTTTTGGGGACGGGGATGATGGTTGTCATTTTGAAGCAGGAGGGGGACTATGTTCTGGTTGAGGGAGAGGTTGAAGATTGCTGTGAGAACATCAGTCAGCTCTGCAGCGCATGCTCTGAGGGCCCGCCCAGGTATGTTGTCTGGTCCTGCTGCCTTGTTGGGATTGATATTCCTTAGTGCTTTGTTTACCTGGCCTGGTGAGACCTTAAGGCGCTTTTCCACTAGTCCCGATTAGAAAACCCGACTCTACTCACTTCGGTTCGGTTCTGCCGCGGTTGCTTTTCAACATTACTGCTGGCACACCTGCTGGCACACCTGCGGTGGATGGGGTTTGTTGAACAGCAGGCGGCGCCACACCCTCGTGACGTGAAACACGCGACCGAATCCTCCACAACAAACAAAATGGCTGATGACGAGGAGAGAAGGAAGGAGGAAGGAGAGAGGAATGACTGTGACATGAAACTGGTGAAATCTATGGTGCTGACTTGTTGTGCTCTGCCTAATCTGTGTGAGAGTCATGGAGAGACGTTTGACACTACATTGGATGATGCAGTAGATGAACCAGTGGTGGCAGCGGCACAGAGAGCAGAGGAGCAGGGTGCCGAGATACGAGATGCAGTACTTGTCTAGCAATAGGTAGAAATGTAATTTCGCCCACATTTATGTGCATACATATTTCAAAAATGTTTTTTGTAAATAAAATGTTGTGCATGTTCCATCTACCTGTGCTCTGTTGTTCATAACGCTTATCTGTTAAGGTACGGGTAATTAGATTAGATTAGATTTGTTTATTTGACAGGGCCAGTGCAATAAACATAGACAATTAATCAATGACAATCAATCTGATGTGTTGCACAGAGTGTATAGCTATTAGCTAATTTGCAGGAGCCGCAGGACAACAGAAGGTGCGAAGCCATCAGCCTAATGATGAGTCCACACTTCTCACTGTTGTGAAAATTGCTCACGCTGAGCACTCTGCCCGCCCGTACGCTGTGGGGGTCACACACACGACGTGTTCCTCAACACTCTCAATAATTTTTTTTCCCGTATATTCTTCTTTTTGGCGTACAGAAATGGCAATACGCCCGTATTTGCTAAAATTGCATTTTCCCCGTATTAAAATACGGCGAAACCGTATCACTTGACAGGTATGTAATTACATGCAGAAACACCGTACAGGCCATCTTCACAAAAATCCAGCTTGACAAGCCACTTTTGCTTAGGTGGAAATGCAAATTGAACTATAAATCATGTGCTGATACATGTCATATTCCCATGTAAAGGTCTCCCACTTTTACTTACAAATTGATTTTTAATTTTTGGGAAAAGGGAATATAAATTTTGCACTTGTTGGTAACAACAGTTGTATATCCTTGTCTGATTTGTCTACTGCAGGGGTGTCAAACTCATTCCATGGAGGGCCAAGATCCTGCATGTTTTACTTCCACCCAGTGTCTTCAGCAGATGTTTTCCATGATCAGCAATCACTGGGAAGAAATTCAGTGAAATCACCTGTTGAAGACACTGGGTGGAGGTAAAGCCTGCAAGGTTTTGGCCCTCCATGGAATCAGTTTGACACCTGTGGTCTACTGTTATTAGTGCCAAATTTTTGCTAGATTCCTTCTTTAATTTATTAAATTTTGACTGGTGATGCAACATTCAACTTACATGTACTTACCTTTATCAGTGTCTACTGTACAAGTTAAAGCACACCTTTACAACTGCTTATAACCTAAAAAATGTACCCGTTCAAGAGAAATGGATTCAGCATTTCAAATTTGTTTAAAATAAAAAAAACAACCTACCAAGACATTATGTTTTGTTGTGTTGTTAAAAATTAAATTACCATTAGAAGGCTATACACCTGACCTGATGAACAGCAGCATGTGGAGTGAACAGAGAATGGAATGTGTATGTAATTATTGGCTTTTCTCATACAGTGTCATAACAGATAAACCAGACTTTTGATACAAACAATACAATTTTATTCCAGAAGCAAAATTTGCAAACAAATAAACAGACTGGGCGTGGGGAGACATGGTTAGACACGCCGACTGCTAAATGCGTCCACAAGCCTGCCAAATAGGGTCAGGAAATCTCTGTTGAATGTTGACATCTCTGCGAGCTCTTCCCTTCGTAACGCAGCGTCCTGCTCCAGGGCTTCACGCGCATCTGCCCGCACATCTGCGGCCACCTGTCGCAAATGCTGCATGTACTCCTGATGGTGTTCTTGCCGCTGGTCATGTTGCCGTTCCAAGAGCCGCATCTCTTCGTCATGCATGTTGACCATCGCTAATGTAAGGTCAGCGATGGGAGTTGTCTGTTTTCGTCTTGCCTAGATGGAAAGACAGAAAGGCATGGTCGTTAAAGCTGGATCACTACATATATTATGGAATTACACAGGTGAAAGTCTGTGGTGGAATGTCACTATTATATTATGCTTCATTGCTGTATATAAGCTGAACTGTCATGTTGCTGCCCCTCAGTAGAGCAGATTTTGCAACACGCAGGGTGCTGTCTTCGGCTGCAGCCCCCCTGCAAAACTAAAAAGGATTAAGATTAAGAATATGGATGGATGGATGGGTAATGTTTAAACTAGTTGCTTGTAGTGTGGCCGCAGAAATCTGAATGGGTTAATACAGTCAGCTGACGCGAAGCATTTCAATGAAGCATGTTGATTTCAACGGCAGTTCATGATCTTTATTTGTTTTTCTAAAACAGGAGTTACAACAGCACTTCAATCACCACACCTAAAAATGGTTGTGGAACACCGATAAGTGAAGACCAAAGAATAACCTTTTTGTACATTTAAAAAGACATTTTCAATTAATTATTATGCAGCTACAGGAAATTGCATTAATCAGTTTGGTACATAACTTGTTAGGCTCCAGCCCCCCCACGACCTGTAAAGGATTAAGCAGTAGAAGATGGATGGATGGATGGATTTTCGACCTTGGTTTCCGCTGGACCTGTTTCACCAAAAAAAAATTGTGGTTATTGTGCCTTACCGGCACTTGAATGTGATCCAGATGGAGCTGGTGATGTGGTTGACATGGGAGCCGATCCAGCTGGCGCTCCGCCAGACGCAGACACAGCGCCAGGAGAGTCCGCTGTGTCCATGCCTACTGAGGTGGACCTCTGTGATATGAACTGTGATTCTAGAAAGAAAATGCACGCAATTTAAAACTTAACACCAAAGTGCAACATGTACACAACACTCTGAAGTTTTTAACCGGAATACAATAAGCGTAATTGAGCGTTTTGTTCGCGCTAATACTTAACACAAAGCAAGCGTGAATCTGCAGTTGGCTGCAAAACAATAGGCAAGCCTCAGTAACAACCATTACCCACAATCTAACAACCTTCCTATTTCTTAAAAACAGTGAGCTTGGCACAGAAAGGATAAATTGGCGAAAAGACGCGCAATATCAAAACAACACTCATCATCCACGGTTTCCAAGGCCGTGGCCGTGTCGAGGGCCTATGTCCATAGATCGCGTCCATCTCAGCAAACCACTTCCACTCCTTCCGATCCACTGCACTTCAAGCATTGTGGTCCTTCACTGCTCGGTAATCGCTTTTCAGCTTTTTCAGCTTCTCCCGACACTGTTTGGCAGTACGGATGTGCCCTTGGGAACCCATCTGCTCGGACACCTGCTGGTATATTTTTTCATTTCGAGTAGATCCGTCCAACTCGCGCTGGATGCCATCGTCAGCTAATATAGAAAGAAAATTGCGCACCTCCTAATATATAATATTAGGAGTATATTATTATATAAGTATATTATACAGTATATTAATATAATATACTGTATTAAAGGGACGCACTGTGTTCACTGGCTGAACAACTACAAATGGCGGTCGTGGAGTAGATTCAGCAGAAAAAGTCGCTTTCGTGACGTTGCGACCTGACCAATCTGTGGCGACCAGTCTCTTAAAGTCATATCACAGCCATACTCAGCCCTACTCAGCTCGGTTAGACCCTGCCCTGGATCAGGTACTAAAGGGCTTTTTCCACGGGCCCCGCTTTCCCCAGCACCGCACCAGGGCCCCGGTGTTTGTGCGTTTTCCATGAGCCCCAGCACCGGTTAGCAGGCGCGATTTTCGTACCTGATCGAGGGCAGGGTCCCTCACGGCCCCGGCTGGGCCGGCCCGGGGCTGTGATGTGACGTCAACAGACTGGTCGCCGCTGATTGGTCAGGTCGTAACGTCACGATAATGGCGACGGTCTTCCCCGTCTTCTGATAATGGCCATTTGCAATATTGTCATGGACTAAGTCGGTCACGGAGTGAATATGATATTAATACAGACAGCGTTGTAGGTTTTGCGGCACTCTACACCGTGGTCCAATGAAGAGGTGCGGAGTTTTCTCTGCTTTGTGGCAGATCCACAGTGAGGAGTGACCCGGACCTATGGCTGCACAGAAACCGGAGTATGGACGGAGTAGACGAAAACCATCTATATGGTGAGTGATTTGTAATAATGTGCATCTGCTTGCTTATTTATCCTATTGGTGGTACGGTCACTTTTTTTGAGCCATTACAGTGCTGTTCTGTGCTGGCTAGCATTTTAAAGCTAACGTTTTTAATTTGCTAGCTAGCAAGTACCAACTGGTGAATCGCGCATGTTTTCTCCTAAATATTCGCTTGTGAGAGCAAAACGATGAAATATGTTAATCCTGGTTAAAGTCTTGGTTTGCGTTTTTTATTCCACTTTGGTCCTGGGCATTAAATTGTGTGCTGTTCTGTGATGGCTAACGTTTTTTAGCTAACGTTTTTTTGCTAGTGCTAACTGCTGAATCGCGCTGTTTTCTCCTAAATATTCGCTTGTGAGAGCAAAACGATGAAATATGTTAATCCTGGTTAAAGTCCTGGTTTGTGTTTTTGGATAAAAACTTCAGATTTTGACTGAGTGAGTCCATACTCGGTGTTTCACAGCATCAGTTAACGTTATTAATTCATTCTGATTGCTGAAGCCACAGTAAAAACAAATGATTTTTAATGTAACGCAGCCCCTGAAAAATCTACCGAAGCGCAGCTACATGAAAACTGTGGTTAAATACAACAACGAAGTACTTTATTGTCACATTCAAATAGTAATCGCTCCTGTTTTGTTTTTCTTTTGAATTCTTGGATGGAATATGGTGGGCAATATAAGCTGCAGCTTCAGCCATCACCCATTTCAGATAACCTATGTTGAACTGTATAATCAGAGGAGTTATTGTTTAATTTGACCTTATTAAATTTTTTCCCCTTTGTTATATTATTCTATTTTCTTTTAATCTGGCGCAGTGGTTAGCACTGCGGCAGCACAGTTTACCCTTGGCCGGGGGATTGTGGGGATCGTGGGTTCGATCCCAGCCCCCGACCAACAGTGATCTGTGTGGAGTTTGCATGTTCTCCCCGTGTTGCGTGGGTTTACTCCGGGATTTCTCCGGTTTCCTCCCACATGCCAAAAACATGCATGTTAGGTTAATTGGCTGTTCTAAATTGTCCCTAGATATTTGTTTCCTATAGGCCCTTAGAATAGAGGGTTAGTATTAATGAAAGCGCTTTGAGTGGTCTTTGTGACTAGAAAAGCGCTATATAAGTGCAGGTTAGTTAGTTAGTTAGTAATCTTTACCTTTAATCAACTCGAAATTAAGATTCATTCATTAATTCACATTCCACCACTGGCTTTTAGCAACAAGTGTATTTCCCAAATATGTGTTAAACTTGCTTTAACTAACCACCACCCATTTGTCTTTTGTGTAAGCAAGAGGGAAACTGTCACCCCAACTGGATCTTGCCTCACTATTTACAGAGATGCAGGCTGAAGATCTGCTGGACCAGGACCAGGGCCGATCCGGTTGCTTCTCAGTGAGGGAGCGTGGCAGCCGTGTGTGACCCATTCAAATTTTATTCTTTTTTACAGTTTGAATTTTGCACATTCTGAATAATCTGGAATTTGCTGCTGATTGTAATAAAGAATTTAGTGACTTAAGTGTTTGCATCATGATTTTCCATTTTGTCTGTTAAGACACTGGTGGGAAAAGAGTCAGCTGTACAAAGGATTTATCTGTGACCTTGAAATTAAAGGCTCATTTTTAAGAAAAAAGTAACCAACACAATAATTTTATTAACTGAACACTGTATTGTTGGATGTACATGGAGGAATTCTGGGTCATATTAGCATCTGCTCTTCATCATAATGGGTTTTGGGCGGGGGTGTCTAATCATGTGCCATGGAGGGCCAAGACCCTGCAGGCTTTACCTCCAACCAGTGTCTTCAACAGCAGATTCCACTGAACTTCTTCCACTGACTGATCAGTGACAACACCTGCTGAAGCGACTGGGTAGAAGAGAGAACCTGCAGGGTCTTGACCCCCCCATGACAACTGATTGGAAGACCCCGGGTTAGGTTTAATGGGATTTAACATTTAACACAAACTGCTTTATGGTTCATAATATTATATAATACAATATGGCTCATAATTTTGATGAGACTTACACCCAACCAAAAGTGATTTCTCAAAATGCTGGATTGTTCTTAGCTTTTCCAATCTTTCAGTGTTTAATTTGTGCCGCATGGTGGTAACCTTCAGATATATAAAAAAGAGACATCTGCCAAAAATTCACAGGTTTATTGTCAGTGCAATTCCCAGTGCAATACTACATGAATGCATGTATAGTACATTGTTGATGCAGAGAATATACATTTCTACAGTACATGTATCGAGGAAATCAATTATTTTCCATGTGACCTTATGACTGCATTATTTTAACTGCCTTTTTGTAATTAAAGTTTTTATTGACTTTATACAAGATGGTACTACACATACTGTATCACATCAGTCTCCAAAAAGGATAAATAGGGTGAAAAAAATATATATTCAATTCAATTCAACTTTATTTATATAGCGCCATTTCACAACAACAGTCATCTCATAGCACTATCAACTGTAGGGAGGACCCCCACAGTTGCAGAAAGACCCCAGCAATCAGGCGCTCCCCTGTGAGCAAGCACTTGGCGACGGTGGAGAGGAAAAACTCCCTTTTAACAGGAAGAAACCTCCAGCAGAACCAGGCTCAGGGAGGGGCAGTCATCTGCTGCGACTGGCTGGGGGGTGAGGGGACAGAGAAGAAGAAAATAACAGACATGTAGAGCGCAAACAGCACGATGGGGACTCAATCTATGGGAGAGAACAAACAAATGTTAATGACCAGCAAAAAAAAAAAAAAATATTTCATAGAGAGTGAGGAAAGGAGTGAGGCCCAGTGCATTACTGGAGGTCCCCCAGCTGACTAAACCTATTAGCAGCATAACTAAGGGAGGGTTCAGAAACACATGATCCCTCCCTAATTGTAGGCTATATCAAAAAGGTAGGTTTTAGCCCTATTCTTAAAAACAGAGATCGAGTCTGACTCCCGAATCCAGATTGGCAGCTGATTCCACAGGAGAGGAGCTTGATAACTGAAGGCTCTGCCTCCCATTGTACTTTTGGAGATTCTAGGTATTACAAGTAAACCTGCATTTTGGGAGCGTAGTGCTCTGTTAGGATGATACGGTAGTATCAGATCTTTTAAATAAAAAGGAGCCTGATTGTTTAGAGCTTTGTAAGTAAGAAGAAGGATTTTAAACTTAATTCTAAACTCTATGGGAAGCCAATGAAGGGAGGCCAGAACCGGAGAGATATGATCTCTCTTTCTAGTACCTGTTAAAACTCTTGCTGCAGCATTTTGGATCAGCTGAAGACTTTTTAAAGCTGTTTTAGGACAGCCTGATAATAAAGAATTACAATAATCTAATCTCGAGCTAACAAAAGCGTGGATCAGCTTCTCAGCATCACTCTGAGACAAGATGCTCCTAATCTTGGCAATATTACGCAAATGATAGAAGGCAGTCTTAGAAACAAATTTAATATGTGAATTGAAGGACAAATCCTGATCAAAAATAACTCCAAGGTTCCTCACAGAGCTATTAAGAGAAAGAGTAACTGCATCCAAACTGAAAGTTTGATTTGGAAAGGAATTTCTAAGGTTTTTTGGACCAACAAGAATGACTTCAGTCTTATCTGAATTTAATAGCAGGAAATTACAAGTCATCCAAACTTTGATTTCCTTAAGACAGGCTTCTAACTTGGCTAATTGATTAGTATCATCTGGCTTCATTGACAGGTATAATTGTGTGTCATCTGCATAACAGTGAAAATGTATACAGTGCTTTCTAATAATGTTGCCTAACGGAAGCATATATAAACTAAAAAGAGTAGGGCCAAGCACAGATCCCTGTGGAACTCCATGACTAAGCTTTGAGCTGAGAGAAAACTCATCATTTACATGAACAAACTGGAACCTATCAGATAAATAAGATCTAAACCACTGCAACGAAGTTCCATTAAGTCCAACATAGTGTTCTAATCTATCAAGTAGAATATTATGATCAATAGTATCAAAAGCTGCACTAAGATCTAAAAGGACAAGTACAGAAACTAGTCCATTATCAGATGCAATGAGGAGGTCGTTAGTGACCTTCGCTAAGGCTGTTTCAGTGCTATGATGGATTCTAAACCCAGATTGAAACTCCTCAAATAAACCATTTCCCTGCAGGTGGTCAAATAATTGCGTAGCAACAACTCTTTCTAAGATTTTTGAAATGAAAGGGAGATTAGAGATTGGTCTATAGTTAGCTAAAGCTCCTGGATCTAGCGTTGGCTTTTTGAGTAAGGGTTTAATTACAGCCGTTTTAAAAGCCTGCGGTACATGGCCTAAAGTTAATGAAGAATTGATTATATGAAGAATAAAGCTACCAATAAGTGGGAAGACTTCTTTAAATAACCTGGTAGGAATAGGGTCTAAAAGACAAGTTGAAGGTTTGGATGAGGAAACTATTTTGTCTAACTCACAAAGGTCGATTGGAGTAAACTCATCAAGACAGACATCAATAGAAGGAGTTGTAGTAGTTACAGTATTTAAGTTAACTGTGGGAAGAATCTGATTGATTTTATCTCTGATGGATGAAATTTTATTATTGAAAAAGTTCATAAAGTCCTGACTAGTAAGCTCTAAGGGGATGCTAGGATTGATAGAGTCCTGACTCTTTGTCAACCTGGCTACAGTACTGAAAAGAAACCTGGGATTATTCTTGTTCTCTTCTATTAATGCAGAGTAATAACTCGTTCTAGCTTTTCTAAGAGATTTTTTATAAATTAAAAGATGATTTCTCCAAGCTAAATAGATTTCATCTAAATTAGTAGAGCGCCATTTTCTTTCTAATTGACGAGTCTTCTGTTTTAAGCTACGAGTTTCTGTGTTGAACCAAGGAGTTAAAAATCTCTGATTAGACTTTTTCTTTTTTAAGGGGGCCACCAAGTCTAGAGCCTGATGCAGAGAAGCTGAAACACTATCCACCATGTTATCAATTACAGAAGGAGCAAGCTGTCTATAGCTTATTTCCGTTGTGTTGACACATGGCATAGAGGAAACAATCTGCATAAATTTGGAAACAGCATCATCTGAGAGGCATCTACTGTGATAATATTTTTCTTTAGGAGCCAAATAGTCAGAAATAGTAAAATCAAAGGTTAACAGACAATGGTCTGACAGTACAGGGTTATGAGGAAACACTACAAGATTTTCTATTTCTATGCCATATGTCAGAACAAGGTCCAATGTATGGTGGAGGTAATGAGTAGAATTTCCTACTTTCTGAGAAAACCCAATCGAGTCTAATATTGAATTAAAAGCCACATTAAGGCAGTCACTATCTACATCCACATGTATATTAAAGTCCCCTACTATAATTATTCTATCAGATTTCAGCACTAAATCAGCTAAGAAATCAGGAAATTCGGATAAAAATTCTGAATAGGTTGATGGGGGACGATAAACTATGGCAAATAAAATTGGGTTTAACCTGGAATTGCTAAAGTGCCCAATACTGAGGACCAGGCCCTCAAAGGAATTATAACATGTTTTTGCTTTACATTAACTAGTAATTTGGAATGGTAAATTGTTGCTACTCCTCCTCCACGACCAGAACTTCTGGGATTTTGACAGTTTAAATAACCAGAGGGAGTTGATTCATTTAAACCAACATAATCCTCTTGTCCTAACCAAGTCTCTGTAAGGGAAATTAAATCAATCTGATGATCAATTAACAGATCATGGACTAACAGAGACTTGGGAGTTAGAGACCTAATATTTAATAAACCACCATAATTTTTAAATTATGAGGAGGAACAGAGGCCAAATCATTCAATTTAGAGGCTTTATGTTTAATTTGAGTTTTACCAATATTTTGCTTTATCACTTTGGGATGCTTATACATTATATTTTTATTCACTTTGGAGGGAGCAGACAACGATTCTCTGATGGGGAAGACAGGGGCTAAGCTGAGGGGTGGCGGATGAAGAGGAGCTGCAGAGGCGTGTAAGACTGTGACTCTGCTTCCTGGTCCCAACTCTGAGTAGTCATGGTTTTGGAAATTTGGATAAAAAAGATGCCAGATTGTTAGATAAATGAGAAGCACCATCCAAAGTGGGATGAATGCTGTCTCGTCTCATAAGACCAGGTTTTCCCCAAAAAGAGCTCCAATTGTCAATGTAGCCCACGTCATTTTTAGGACACCACACAGACAGCCAGCGGTTCAAGGATGACGAGCGACTAAACATGTCATCACTGGTCAGATTGGGGAGGGGCCCAGAGAATACTACAGTGGCAGACATCGTTTTGGCAAAGTCACACACCGATTCTATATTAAGTTTCGTGACTTCCGACTGCCGGAGACGGATGTCATTAATGCCGGCGTGAATAACAATTGTGGAATATTTACAGTTACTTTTAGCCAGCATTTTCAAATTTGACTCGATGTCGCCTGCTCTGGCCCCAGGAATGCATGTGACTATGGCCGATGGAGTCTCTAGGTTCACGTTTCTGACTACAGAGTCGCCAATGATCAGAGTTTTTTCCTCAGCGGGTGTGTCGCTGAGCGGGGAAAAACGATTAGAAACGTGAACAGGTTGGTGGTGTACCGGGGCTTTGCGACTAGGCTTCCTTCTCACCGTCACCCACCCAGTCTCCTCGCTGCTGAGGAGAGCCGGGGAACCGGTGACAGGGGGGACCTAAGCTAGCTAGCTCCGCTGCAGCTAATGGGCGTCCGTCGAGATTAACTGGCGCAGACGGTGTTTCAATGCAGCGGAGCCGGGATTCCAAATCAGACAACCTCGCCTCGAGCGCCTCAAAAAGACAACATTTATTACATTTACCGTTATCACTAAAAGAGGCAGAGGTGTAGCTAAACATCTGACAGAGAGAGCACACCAGAGGAGGAGAGGAAAGAGAGCTAGTAGCCATAGCTAGTGGCTCGAGAGCTGGAGAGCAAACCACACAGGCAGACAGCAAAACAGGAAGTGACGATACGTTACCACAAGGAAGTGACGATCAACCAGTATATGTATACATATACTGGATTACAAAGCAAGGATATCAGTGAGGGAAGGCAATAACCCCCCCCAGAAAAAAAAAAAACGGAGAAAGACAGGCCTTCATTAACATTACCTATTTTTAACTATTTTACATAATTGCCTTTGATCCTAGATCAAGTTTGTTTTGGCCTATAATACATCATAACTATAAAATATATCTTATACGTAACTCAGTACTGTTTACTTTTGAATAGATATTTTGTGGCTAATATAGTTATTAAACTGGCGATCAAGTTGTGTCAGCTGATCAATTTTTTCTATGACCACACCTCAGACTGCTGCAGAAGTAGGTACAGTCTCTCCATGATTTTCACACAGAGCAGAGTAATTTGTTGTACAGGAAATGAACGTTTCTACAGAAATTCTTAAGCTTGGTGAAGCTGTGCAGTCATTAGTGCCAGGCTGATGACAGTGAGAGGCGTTGCTGAGCCAGAACGACCATTTGAAGAGGTAATTTCTCAACAACAGAGCCATCTGAAACACACACACACAGCATACATATTTTAGTACCTAACTTGCAGACATTACAGTGTAGCACGACGTACTTACAGCAAACTAGCATTAGCAACCATTAGCTTACCTAGTTTGTATCCTCATGTCTTCGGCTCTCCCAGAAGCTGCAGAACTATTCCAGAGTGTTTAGTCTCGCTGCCCGTACCCTTATCTGGCGGTGCTTTTTGGTATTTACGGCGAAAAAAGCCACAAACCGAGGAGTCGCCTTGTAGAGCAGCCATGTTATGTTTGTTTGGGTTGCGCGCTTCACGTCACGAGAGTGAAGCGCCGCCTTGCTGTTAAGAAATCCCACCCAGCCGCGGCCGGGCTGCAGTACTGTTGAAAAGCAATCGAGGGACCATGGAGCCGCGCCGACCCGAGTCGTGTTCTCGGGCCGAGGCTGACCGGGGCCCATGGAAAAGTGCCATAAAAAAGCACCTGCTAACCGGTGCTGGGGCTAATGGAAAATGCTCAAATGCGGGCTGAGTGGTGCGGTGGAGGGCTAAGTGAGGCTAGTGGAAAAGGCCCTTTAGTAGGTGGGGGGGGGTGCGTGAGTGTGTGTCTCTTCTCTGTGCTGTGGCTGATGGTCTCAAAGCGGGTGTAAAAGATGTTGCGATCCTCCGGCAGGCTGTCTGTAGAGCTAGCGGTGCTGCTGTTGGTCTTCTTGTAGTCTGTGATGTGTTGCAGGCCTTGCCACATGCGCCCCGGGTCAGGAGTGGAGTAGAGATTTTCCAGCTTTTCTCTGTACTGCCTCTTGGCTGTTGTTATAGTCTTCCTTAGTCCATACTTAGCAGCTTTGTACTCAGCCTCACAGCCTGATTTAAACGCGTGAGAGCGAGCACGCAGCATCTGATGTACCTGACTGTTGATCCAGGGCTTCTGGTTGGGAAACTTCCTGGCCTGTATGGTGGGTACAATGGAATCAACACACATGCTGATGTACCCAGTCACGTATTCAGCGTAGTCCTGTATGTTAACAGAAGAATCCTCTTGAGTGACTGCAGCTTTAAACACATCTCAGTGTGTGCAGGCAAAACAGTCTTGCAGGATGTTCTCAGTCTCTGGAGTCCAGCGCTTAATTTGCTTAATAACTGGGTTTGTTTGTTTCAGCTTTTGTCTGTAGGCTGGGTACATAAACAGTGAGATGTGATCTGACTGTCCAAAGTGGGGGCGGGGTGCCACTCTGTACGCACCATGTATGTTGGAATAAATATGATCCAATGTGCTTTTATCGCGTGTGGGTATGTCCACATGCTGGTAATATTTGGGGAGTATGGTCTGTAAATTGCACTGGTTGAAGTCGCCAGCAACAATAAAAACAGCGTCAGGGTGTTTTGTCTCTACTGCACTGATGACGTTGTGGTGGAGTTTGTTTAGCGCTACTGTGTAGTTGCTCTGTGGACAGATGTATACAGCGGCCAAAAACACAGCGAAGGGAAGTCCCCCTTGCCTTTCATATGAAGGAAAAGGCAAGGGGGACTGATGAATTGCTGAGGATATATTTCACCAGCCACTACAATATTAAGTTATGTTCCCTATTATGTACCTGGCAAGTTAACCCCTTGAACTCTGTGAATTCCACGGGCGGTCACGTCTCTGCATCTTAGTGTGTCTCAATACGCACTGAAAAAAAAGCT
Organism: Pholidichthys leucotaenia; assembly: GCA_020510985.1. Classification (NCBI taxonomy): domain Eukaryota; kingdom Metazoa; phylum Chordata; class Actinopteri; order Cichliformes; family Pholidichthyidae; genus Pholidichthys; species Pholidichthys leucotaenia. The sequence goes on from CM035841.1 coordinate 19,699,355, forward strand.
GTATTTCCGGTCTTCCAGTACAGACAGAGCCTTGTTACAACCTGAGAAAAAAGCTGTGCAATATATTCATTTTTTTTGTGGAATTTTTAGAAAATTTTGACCTGAGCTTGAAAACACTTGGTTCTACATTTCTGTTGTGTTTTCCAGCCAGTATCTGACAGTTGTATGTTATTTACAAGCATTTGTATCTAAAAAAAACCCCACCCAGGTGAACTTTCTTGTTACTCAGTGGCAGGAGCACTTAGAGAGATTATGACTGTTTTGCCAAAAAATTCAGAGTGTTTTCTTTTAAATGAGACCAACCCCATGAAGATGCTGCAAAGGGTTGAAGAACAGCTTTTGATTTACTTTGGGCATGTTATTTTTAGGCGTTTTTAGGGAAGTTGAACAGAGTTCAACAGGTTAAGATGACCTGGGTGTCCGCGGGTCCTTAAAAAGTCTTAAATGTGTTTGTCCAAAATTAAGGCCTTAATCATCCTTAAAAATGACAATTAATCCGTAAATCCACCTTTCAAAGGTCTTTAAAATGCCACAAACACAATGAACAAAATTGCAATGTTTTCTTAAGCTGTACAGTGAAATCTTTGTAAAGAATTTGGCGAATTTGTAATTACTGCTCTGCATTTTAGCACCACGGAGCAGAAGTCAGCGGAACCAACAGCAATCATTTGTTTGTGGGTGGAGGGGGCTACTTTCAGGTTTACATGTTAGCAGCTTGCACTTTAGTAGCTATTGGCAACGTCAGTCATGGGGAAATGTAAATTTAATCTTAGCTGGATGGATAAACCAACATTTGCGGCATGGCTAAGACCGGTTCAAGGAAATAACTATGAGGCCCGTTGTACGCTGTGCAAGAAGCACTTTAAACTCGGCTCGATGGGAATTAAAGCTGTGGAATCGCATATGCAGAGCGAGAAGCACAAAACGGCTGCAAAAACCCGCCAACAAACGCCTGCCATTTTTCAGCAGTACTGTTCCGTCTCATCAGTACCACAGACTTCAGCTTCGTCTCCGATACCAGCAGCAACAGCAGCTCAAACCGCAGCAACAGACCTCAGAGCAACCTTCGGGTCCACCGCTACACTTCAAGCAGAGGTACTGTGGTGTCTGCACACAGTAACCAAACACCAGTCCTATATCACCAACGAAGGAGTCGGAGACATTTTCCGAGCTATGTTTACTGACTCAGAAATTGCTAAAAACTTTACGTGCGGTAAAGACAAATCAGCCTACATTTCAAAATTTGCTTTGGCTCCACACATCATTAAACTCCTCGTCACCGACGTTAACAAAGACAGCATTACTTTGATGTTTGACGAAACCCTCAACCAAACGACTAAAACGAAGCAGCTGGACCTACATGTCCGTTACTTCAAAGATGATCGAGTCCTATCCAGATACCTGGGCTCCCAGTTCATGGGTCATGGAACAGCTCAGGATTTACTGCACCACTTTCAAGTAAGTAAGAACCCCACACTAAGAAATTACCAGTAATCTAGCTACATCTTTTTTTTTCTCTCAATAGAACACTTATAAGAAAAAGTGTTACACATCGTTGATGCTTGTTATTGTTGTTGTTGTTCTGTTTAAATATATCTTGATGACGTGATGTTATCATTATTGCAGTTCTGTTGTTTTAATCCTTCATAAAGGACAAATTTTATTTTTCAACTGAGAAATTAAGTGTTAAAACATTTAAAAAGGACTTCCTGTCTGGACACCATGGTGATAGCAGCTTAACGCTGAAGCTCCCAGACCCGATCTGTGAAAATACCTTGAAAATCAGATTTAACGGATTTTTGGAAGAGTGAAAATCAAAAGACAGAGTCATTATGCCTAAAGGAAAACAGAAGAGATCGACATTTACCAGGCCAAGACACGCATCAGCCGGAGAATCTGACCCGGAGGACATCCACTCAGAAGCGGAGGAGCTGAATGAAGCTAGCAACAAGGTTAGCTTAAAAATGGTACTTCAAGAATTAAGACAATTTCGCCGAGAGTGTTGGGCCGAATTTCGTGAAATTAAAGACGAAATAAAAAGGACAAACAGCAGAGTGGACCAGGCTGAGGACCGAATCATGGAAGCAGAGGAAAGAATAAAAGGGCTGGAAGAAACCCTGCTGGATTTACTTAAACGACAGTCAAGACTGGAGGCTAAGCTAACCGACCAAGAAGGAAGACTAAGAAGAGACAACATAAGAATTCATGGTCTGAAAGGAGTTGAGGACGGTTTCACCACAATGGCTGCATGCGTGGAATCCATACTGAGAGAGAAGTTGGAAATTCCCCAATCCACCGACTTGAAGATAGAAAGGGCGCACCGTACATTAGCCCCAAGGCCGTTGGCGGAAGCGCCACTAAGATCGGTGGTGGTGAAGTTCTCCAACTCCAGAATAAAAGAAGAGGTTGTAAGACTGGCTTGGCAGAAAAAAGGATTTATGCACCAAGAGAGAAGTTTTTGTGGAGCATGAGTACGCCCCGGAGGTCCTTAAAAAGCGTCGGGAATACAACAACGCTAAAAAGGTACTACTAGAGAAGAAGCTGCGCTTTCAAACTCCATTTCCGGTGAAGCTGCGGGTTTTTTACGAGGCTGAGACGTGTCTCTACAACTCGGCGGAAGAAGCAACCACGGATATGGCGAGAAGAGGGCTCCCGGTAACGGTGTATAAACCCGCAGCAGACCCGATCGAAAGAATCAAGGCTCAAACGTGGTGCACACAGAGACCCTCAAAATCCACAAGCCAGCAGCGGGAAACCCAGCGCCAGAGCTATAAGGAAAAACTGGCCGTTTTACAGGAGGGAATAATGATATTTTTAGTCAATCTGCGCATCCAACCCTTCTCCTACAAGGTAACAAACATTAAAGGAGATGCAGAATCAGCAAGTATCAAGTGGTAAAACATTTCATGGAACAGACATAATATTAGAAACAAATAGGTCTTTAAAAAAAAAAAACTTGTTAAAATAGAAATGTGACGGACTTCCGGGAAGATGGCGGAGAGACATAACACTTAAACAAAGAGCTCTCCCTAGCCGGATTAAAAATCATCGGTAAATGGCCAACTCGACATAAACGAATCAATAAACTAAGGGATGAAAACACGAAGGAACCGGGCACAAGGACAAAAACAGGGTAAAATTGAAGAATTCCTCTCCAACAACGCAGGAAAAACCGCTGTACGCAAAGCCCAAAAAAACGAGATGTCTACAGCAGAGAAAATGGAGGACACCAGACTCGACAACATGAACGCTGGCATCGCCAGTTTGGGTGAAGAGTTAAGAGAATTCAAGCGACAGCTACAACAGGATTTAGCGGCTCTTAAGGAGGAACTGAAAAAAGAAATTAAGGAGGAAATCATGGACCTCCGAAGAGAAATGGAGCATAAATTAACGGAAAACATGGAGGAGCTGCGCTCCCAGCGGGCGTGTATGACAGAAGCGCAGACCCGAATTTCGGAACTAGAAGATTGGAAAAGCGAGGCAAACGAACAACTACAGACCCTGACGACGCAAACGCAGAGGATGCAGGAGAAAATAAACGACTTGGAGAGCAGATCCCGACGAAGCAATATGCGCATCTTTGGAATTCCGGAGGGCATTGAGGGCAACTCGATGACAAAATTCATGGATCAGTTCTTAAAAAAAGAACTGGAAATACCCGGAGAAACGGATCTGCAGATTCAACGGGCGCACAGAACACCGGCACAGAACCCGAAAACAAACTCTCCACCCAGGTCAGTTGTGGTAAACTTTGTGAAATATGACATAAAGGAAAGAATCCTGACGCAAGCATGGAAAAAAAAGATACGAATCGGCGACAAACAGGTATTTTTTGACCATGACTACCCGACAGAAATCGTGCAGCAGCGGAAGAAATATGCCAACATTAAAAAAACGCTGAAAGAGAAAAAAATTAGATTCCAAACGCCGCTAACGAAAATGAGGATTCATTGGGAGGAAGGCACAAGAACCTACAACACGGCCGAAGAGGCAGCGCGGGATATGATGGAGCGGGGCCTTGAGGTGAGCGTGCCGAAGGAGACGGCTGGAGCAGCGGCGGCCCTGAACGCACCACGACAGACGGAGTGGAGACGAGTGAACGGCGGAAGAAGGGGGAGAGACGTAGAGCAGCGGGCCCAGGACAAGCTACAAGGCTTTCAACTGAAAGCCTAGATCATAACAAAGATTAAGAAAGGCACAGAAGAAATGAACTAACTAACTAACCTGCACTTATATAGCGCTTTTCTAGTCACAAAGACCACTCAAAGCACTTTCATTAATACTAACCCTCTATTCAAGGGCCTATAGGAAACAAATATCTAGGGACAATTTAGAACAGCCAATTAACCTAACATGCATGTTTTTGGCATGTGGGAGGAAACCGGAGAAATCCCGGAGTAAACCCACACAACACGGGGAGAACATGCAAACTCCACACAGATCACTGTTGGTCGGCGGCTGGGATCGAACCCATGATCCCCACAATCCCCACAATCCCCCGGCCAAGGGTAAACTGTGCTGCCGCAGTGCTAACCACTGCGCCACCGTGCAGCCCCCACTGCGCCACCGTGCAGCCCACGGTGTCTTCTTGAAGGCCAAGAAGACAAGGTAAAAGAGAAACAGACGGCTAGGAGAGGTTTAAGTGATATTTGTTGGACATTTCTAGACTTATGACTATTACTTTGATAGTAATTAGAAGTCTAGGGAGGGCCCTTCACTTTGTGAAGACAAACCCCCCACCCACCAACAGGGACCAGTGGGCAGAAGAAAGGCCCAAAGTATGGAGGTCGAGTTTTTTTAATGTGTTTTTATATAAATATGTGTTATTTTTGTTGTTAAAGGGGCTAGGAGCACAAGTTAAAAAAATGGAAAAACATGAATATGGGTAAAAATCTTAAGATAATGACACTAAACGTGAATGGTCTGAACTCACCTGTTAAAAGGGAAAGAATAATAAGAAAATTCAAGAAGGAAAAAGCTGAAATTATATTTATGCAAGAGACACATTTGAGCAAGGCAGAACATGTGAAACTAAAGAGATTTGGCTATAAGAACTCCTACTACAGTTCATTTAAGGGAGGAGCAAAAAGGGGGGTTATGATACTAATCTCAAACAAAATACAATTTGAAAGTGAACAGGAAATCCAGGATAAAGAAGGCAGGTATGTAATAATAAAGGGAAGAATAGATGGTATGCAGATTACATTAGTGAACATCTATGCCCCACCAGAAAGTGACAAGGGTTTTTTTCAACATCTGTTTGATCTCATAGCAACACACAGTGAAGGAGTCCTAATTTGTGGAGGAGACTTAAATGCTGTCATGGATCATGAAGTTGACACAACAAGTGTTAAGAAGACAAAAAAACATGTAACAAAGTTCATAAGAACCTCACTGGCAGAAATGGGTATGGTAGACATATGGAGGGACCTACACCCACTCGAAAAAGACTATACACATTATTCAGCAGCCCATAAAGTACACTCTAGTATAGATTACTTCCTTATGAATGAAGGTGACAGACACAGGGTGAGAAATTGTTGGATTGGAGGGGCAGAAATATCAGATCATAATCCTATATACATGGAAATATATTTAAACAATAGAAAACGACAAACAACATGGAAACTTAACGTAGGACTGTTAAATGATGAGAAAATGAAAGAAAGAATAAAAATAAACATAAACGAATATATCCAAGAGAATGACAATGAAGAAGTGGACCCAACAATACTATGGGACGCACTAAAAGCCGTGTTAAGGGGTAAATTAATTGTTGAAACAGGAAAAGCAAATAAGACTAAACTGGAAGCGTATGAACAAAGATGTGAGAGACTGAGGGAATTAGAACGTAAACATCAAAGCACAAATGATCCAAAAATATATCAAGAAATTAAAGAAGAAAAAACAAAGATAAAAGAAACACAAATGGATGAAATTGAAAGGAAAAATAGATATCTAAAGCAAAAATATTATGAAACGGGGCCAAAAGCCACAAAACTGCTGGCAAAACGGTTAAGAAAACAACAAACAATGAATAATGTATACAAGATTAAAGACCCCATCACAAATAAAACCACAGTTAACCCAGAAAACATTGAAGAAATTTTCCATAATTTCTACCAAGAACTATACTCGCAACCTGAAGAAACAAATACTAAAGATATCAAAAAATTTCTAGACACATTGGACTTGCCATCAATAGGAAATCAACAAAATGAAAAACTAACAGCAGAAATAACAACACAAGAGATCAGAGATGTGATTAAGTCACTTAAAAACGGTAAATCACCAGGTAGTGATGGATACCCATCTGAGTTTTATAAACTGTTTATAGAAGAACTCACGCCACAACTCCTAAAGTCATTTAATTGGACGCTGAACAACAACAAAACACCTCCATCATGGAACGAAGCAATCATTTCAGTTATTTTAAAACCAGGGAAAGATAAAGAACAATGCGGAAACTATAGACCAATCTCTTTATTAAATGTAGATTATAAAATATACACAACAATTATATGTAAACGAATAAAGACATTCTTGACGGAATTGATAGAAGATGATCAAACTGGATTCATAGAGGGACGCCAAACACATGACAATATCAGGAGAACAATACATATAATTAACCAAATACATAAAGAAAAGAAAAGCGCAGTAATAATGAGTTTAGACGCAGAAAAAGCATTTGACAGGGTTAACTGGAAATTCCTATATAGTGTACTGGAGCGCTTTGGATTTAACGAAAAATCAGTACAATGCATAAGGACGCTATATCAAGAACCTGTGGCAAGAATCAAGATAAACGGTAGCTTAACAGACAAAGTAAATATACAAAGATCAACTAGGCAGGGATGCTGCTTATCGCCCACCTTGTTTGCTCTGTTCATAGAACCATTGGCTCAAGCGATACGACAAAATAAGAAATTAAAAGGTGTAACAATAAAGGGGGCGGAACACAAGATTGGGCTATTTGCAGACGATATTATAGTTTACCTTGAACAACCAGATAAATCAATAATGGAAATGATGAACTTGATAGAAAATTTTGGAAAATTATCAGGATACAAGATAAACATAACAAAAACACAAATACTGACATTCCACTATAACCCTCTAAACCAGATAACTGATAAGATCAAGCTAAACTGGAAACAAAAAGAAATAAAATACCTTGGAGTGAACATACCTAAAGATCTAAGCAAAATCTATAAAGCAAACTATGATAGGTTGGAACAAGAAATAAAAAAAGATATTGATAGATGGTCAATCTTAAATATGGATCTGAATTCAAAAATTGAGACAGTCAAAATCAGCATACAACCTAGATTACTTTACCTCTTCCAGGCTATACCAACAGAGATTCCAGATGCCCAATTCTCAAAGTGGGACAGGATGATATCGAGATTTGTTTGGGGAGGTAAAAAACCAAGAGTGAAATATAAAACCCTCCAATTACCAAAAGAGAAAGGAGGCATGGGCCTACCGAGTCTAAAGGAATATTACTACTCAGCACAAATAAGATATATCATATGTTGGTGCGACGAGGGATATGAGGCAAAATGGAAAGAAATGGAAAAGGAAATTGAGGGACTCCCAGTACAAAGCATAATAGGGGATAAAGATGCATATAAGCAAATCAAACAAATAGACCCAATCACTAAATTTACTTTAGAACTGTGGTATAAAATAGTACAAAAATATAATATAAGGGAAGACATAAAACTATTGAAATGGGTAGCATTTGACAGTCAGTTTGAACCGGCAAAACAAGATAGGGGATACAAAAATCTGGTGAACAAGGGAATCACAGCATGGGGCAATATCGGAAAAAAAGATCTCGGGAGCTTTGTAAATATCAGGAGAAAATTTAAATTAGAAAGGTCGGAATTTTTCAGATATCTGCAGATGAGAGATTACTATATGAAGAAGATTAGGCATAACCTCCAAACAGATGTGAACGAGATTATACAACTTATTTTAAGCTCATATGCAGGAAATAAAATAAGAATTATTTCAAAACTATATCAGAAACTTATGACAATCATACAAGTAACTATATAAAGGAGAAATGGGAGAAAGAGCTCAATTTAAACATAACAGAAGAAAGCTGGCAGGAAATATGGAAAACACAACACACATCAACAAATTCAAGGGCATGGAGGGAATTTGGATGGAAAAACCTGATTCGCTTTTTCATTACACCACAGATTCAAGGAAAATATACAAATACCCAATCTTTATGCTGGAGGGGATGTGGGGCTCAAAATGCAGACCACTCACATATGTTTTGGAAATGCTACAAAATATCATCATTTTGGAAATCTATGCATGTGACAATACAGAGGATATTAGGATATAATATACCAATGAACTGTAACCTGATGTACTTATGTGATCTTAAAAAAGACAATGTTATACAGGCTGAGGACAGATATCTAGTTAAAATCTTGTTGATTGCATGTAAAAAAACTATCACAAAAAAATGGCGATCAGAAGTTCTTCCTGACCAAGAACAATGGACTGACATTGTTGAGGACATACGTATGATGGAAAAACTAACATATCGACGAAGAATGCAAGAAGGAATATGGGAGAAAAAATGGCGGAAATGGACACACTACAAAGTGCAACAACGAGGCAGAAATTGAAAGAATAACCAAAGACACTGAAAAAACCAGAAGAATTAAGAGATGGAAACTAAAAACTTGATGCTCCAACATTTGTCCCCTCCCCCTTTTATTTTTTTTTTTTATTTATTTTTTTTTATTTTTTATTTTTTATTTTTTATTTTATTTTATTTTTCTTTTTCCCTACCCTAACCCCTTTGTTTTTTAAATGTAGAATGTGATCTGAATGCATTATATATGATGAAAAATGAATAAAAATCTAAGTTACAAAAAATAGAAATGTGACAATGAACCACATGATCTCTCCACACTAACAAATACTGTATTAACATGACTGTTTGCTGTGATGGTGGTGGGAGGTTGTACACAATTTCATAGGGTATAGGCATAAAAAAAATAAAATAAAATCATTACAAGTTTGGATTGGGATCTGAAATTCACGTTAAAAACATGGGACAACTTACAAGGGTAAGAGAGGGCCCTCAACACGTAACAGAGTTTGAGGAATTTCCCTCAGAGCCAACACACCATCAAGGCTCTTTTAAGGTCACTAAAAAGACCTCAGCTCAGGAAGATCTTTTGTCAGTTTTTTGTTTTAAAATTTTATATACTATGTTCTTAATGTTTTTTATGTTCTTAATGTTCTTTCAGTTTCTGAGTAGCATAAAAGAGGGCCATCACACTTGTACTAAATAAGACAACACAATGGAGAAACAGGGTGTAACCAAAATAATCTCATATAATGTAAAAGGAATCCTGAATCCAGTTAAAAGATCCAAGATTCTAGGCAAAATGAAAAAAGACAAAGCAGGAATAATATTTTTACAGGAAACCCACCTAACAGACGTGGAGCACATTAAACTTAATAGACAAGGGTTTAAAATGATCTCTTCATCTTCATACAAGTCAGGGAGGAGGAGGGGGGTAGCGACATTGATCTCAACCAAAATTATATTTGAAAAATGTCGGAACACAAAGATAAAGAAGGGAGATTCAGCATGGTACTTGGTCGGCTAGAGGGAGAAGATATCACCCTGCTGAATGTATATGCACCTCCAGGGGCTAACTGGAAATTTTATAAAAATGTATTTGACCTAATGGTAACTAAAGCCCAAGGTTTAGTGATATGTGGTGGAGACTTCAATCTAAGACTGAATCCATACTGGGATGCATCAGGTAATTCTCTACATCAAAATAAGTAGAAAAACTCGGATGCTACTAAAAGAAAAGGGAATCTGTGACGTGTGGAGGGAATTCAACCCCAGTGTAAAAGATTATACATTTTACTCAGCACCACATTCATCATACTCAAGGATTGACTATGTTTTTATGTTTAATAGAGACATTGGAAGAGTAAAAACATGTAAAATAGGACTGATGGATCTCTCTGACCACAGTCCGATCTATATGGACTTAAGTATCCAAAAATACACAAATAATGGAGAAGTATCCCCTTTAATACTGTGGGACGCATGCAAAGCTGTAATAAGGGGAAAGATTATCGCAAAACTGGCAATCCAAAAGAAACTGAGACAAGAAAAACTAATCACATTAGAGTCAGAACTTAAGAAACGAGAAAAAGAGCACAAGGACAACACTCATTCTAATGACTCGATCAAAATTAAGGAAATTAAAAAAACAAATAAATGAGATCTACACAATAGAAATCCAGAAGAAACTTACAAAATTACTAAATTGAGGAAACAACAAACGGAGAGAGCAATCTACAAAATCAGAGACCCAGTATCAAAGGAAATAAAATTTAGAATTCAGGAAATTCTTAAAAGCTTTGAGAACTACTACAAGAACTTGTACTCCCTCAAAAAACATAAAAACACATCCGAAGCCTTCCTAAATACATTAAACCTTCCCCAACTTACCGAGTCACAAAATAAAACACTATTGTCAGAAATACAACCTAAAGAATTAGAAAAAGCAATTATGAAACTTAAAGCTAACAAATCCCCAGGAGCAGATGGCTTTACAGCAGAGTGGTACAAAACCTTTAAACAGCAACTATCTCCTCTCCTCCTGAAAACATTTAACTATGTCCTCCACACAGAGGAAATCCCCCCCTCCTGGAGAGAAGGGGTCATTGCAGTTATACCTAAACCTGAAAAGGATAAACTAGACTGCTCCAACTACAGCCCAATCAGTGTGTTAAATCGGGACTATAAGCTTTTTACCACTATCCTTGCCAAAAGGTTAGAAAATATACTGACAGACTTAATTCATTTAGACCAAATAGGTTTTATAAGACAAAGACAGACACAAGATAACATTAGACGCACTTTACACATAATTCATCATATAAAAAAATATAATTTAAATGCAGCCATATTGGGATTCGATGCTGAAAAAGTATTTGATTCGGTTGACTGGTCTTTCCTATATAGAATCTTATCCAGTTTCAATTTTCATAACAACTTCATTAGAACTATCCAGGCATTATATAAAAAAAACAACAGCTAAAATAAGAATTAATGGTAAATTATCATCTTTTGAACTGGAAAGAGGATGTCGTCAGGGCTGCCCCTTGTCTCCACTGCTCTTTGCAATCTTCATAGAACCTGAGCCAATGGATAAGACAGAATCAAAAAATTCGAGGTATTACACTTGGTCAGAAGGAACATAAAATAGCACTCTTTGCTGATGACATTTTAATATACCTGGGGCAGCCGGACACCTCTTTTCCAGAACTAACCTCAGTTTTTTCAGAGTATGGAGAGTTATCGAGGTACGAATTAAACATGCATAAAACCCAAATTTTAACATTCAACTATGACCCAAATCAGTATTTACTAGGCAAACTCAAAACTAACTGGGAGATGGAATCTATGAAATATCTGGGGGTCAATATCCCGAAACAACTCAACAAAATTATAACACTAAACTATGATCCACTGATGGCAAAAATAAAATCTGATCTAGCAAGATGGAATATGATACCATTCTTGGGTACTGCACAAAGAACTGAAGCAGTCAAAATGAGTATACTTCCACATCTTCTATACCTTTTCTACACAATACCGGTAGAACCTCCCCAAAAAACATGGCAAGAACTGGACAGAAGGATCTCAAGATTCATATGGCAGGGCAAGAGACCTAGAATCAAATATAGAACCCTTCAGCTAAACAAAGACAAAGGTGGGCTTGCGCTGCCAAATATCAGGGACTATTTTAAAGCCGCACAAATTAAAACTTTAGTAGAGATATGTAACCCAGTCTACACTGCACAATGGAAGGAGATGGAATGCCAAATAACAAGTGACATTCCCCTACAGGCGATAATAGGGAACAATACCTTACCTAAACTTTTGAATAACACTAACCCGTGGATAGAGACCCTGCTAAAAATTTGGTTTAAGATAGTCAGAGAGAATCAAACTAAAGAACCCTATCGATTACTGCAATGGATTGCCTATGATCAAGACTTTACTCCTAATAAAACAGACACTAGATTTAAAAAGTGGAAAGAGAACGGACTGATAAAATATTACGATTTTTTTTAAAGGGCAAACTTTAAGAAGTTTTGAAGATTTGAAAAAACAAGGTCTAATAAATCAAGACCTTTACAGGTTCTTTCAGCTTAGACACCACATAAACAAAATACTTGAAAAGGAGGATTTGGAAAGGGCCCAGTCAGGTGTTCTGAAGGTCTTCTTAATGGCGTATAAAGGGATTCCAGGGATCAGATACATTTCTAAAATATACCTTGGTCTTCAAGACTTAAAAGGAGACAACACATCGTATATAAAAGAGAGATGGAAAAAAGAGGGGAATTTCACTTTACAACTGGAAATATGGGCAAAGCTAAATAAACAAAACACCTGCACAAAACAAATTTACTTGTAAGGGTGACTTGTTGGCGCTTGTGTGGTGAAGAGACTGCAAATCATTTTCATGTGTTTTGGTCATGCCCAGTTATCCACCAATATTGGACCAATGTACAGACAATATTGGGGAAAATATTCAAAATAACAGTTCCCTTTTCTTTTGTAACTTTGTATTTGGGTTTACTACCGGAATCACTGGAAAGACGAGGAGAAAAATACTTATTCACTGTTTTAATACTAGCAAGTAAAAAAGCTCTAACAAAAAAATGGATGTTGAAGGATTGTCCTACACCTGAAGATTGGATTAACATGATTCAAGACATTTATTCGATGGAAAAGTTGACATTCACACTGAGACAGGACATGGATGGGTTCTTGAACTTTTGGCAACCCTGGAACGCACATGTGTCTTCCATCAGATCTAATCTTTGACAAATACCATTTCAATAATGGCACCTCTCTTTGTTCCAACGCTACTCAGATACTCTTTTATTTATTTATTTTTTTGCTCTTTTTTTTTTTTTCTTGTTTTGTTTTTGTTTTTTTGTTCTTTCTTTAATTTCTCCTTTTCTTTCACTTAAAAAAGGGTGTTGTAATAATTATTTTTCCAATGTTGTCAAAAAACAAAAAAAAGGAACATGTGATGAAAATGTAAACAATGCAATGCTGTAATGACATGTATACCCTTTACAAAAACTTAAAATTAAAAAAAAAACATTTAAAAAGAACATTTCTGAAAATGTCACGTTTGTGTTCAACATTACACATGGGATTGCCATGCAGCAGGTATACCCATCAGTTTGTTTACTTGTTGTTATATATATATTTCTGTTTTATTATATACAGTGGGGCAAAAAAGTATTTAGTCAGCCACCAATTGTGCAAGTTCTCCCACTTAAAAGATGAGAGAGGTCTCCAATTTTCGTCATAAGTATACCTCAACTATGAGAGACAAAATGAGAAAAAAAAATCCATAAAATCACATTGAAGGATTTTTAATGAATTAATTGGTGAATTCCTCGGTAAAATAAGTATTTGGTCACCTACAAACAAGCAAGATTTCTGGCTCTCACAGACCTGTAACTTCTTCTTTAAGAGGCTCCACTGTCCTCCACTCATTACCTGTATTAATGGCACCTGTTTGAACTCGTTATCAGTATAAAAGACACCTGTCCACAACCTCAAACAGTCAGACTCCAAACTCCACTATGGCCAATACCAAAGAGCTGTCAAAGGACACCAGAAACAAAATTGTAGACCTCCACCAAGCTGGGAAGACTGAATCTGCAACAGGTAAGCAGCTTGGTGTGAAGAAATCAACTGTGGGAGCAATTATTAGAAAATGGAAGAGATACAAGACCATTGATAATCTCCCTCGATCTGGGGCTCCACACAAGATCTCACCCCGTGGGGTCAAAATGATCATGAGAACGGTGAGCAAAAATCCCAGAACCACACGGGGGGACCTAGTGAATGACCTGCAGAGAGCTGGGACCAAAGTAACAAAGGCTACATCAGTAACACACTACGCCGCCAGGGACTCAAATCCTGCAGTGCCAGACATGTCCCCCTGCTTAAGCCAGTACATGTCCAGGCCCGTCTGAAGTTTGCTAGAGAGCATCTGGATGATCCAGAAGAGGATTGAGAGAATGTCATATGGTCAGATGAAACCAAAATAGAACTTTTTGATGAAAACTCAACTTGTCGTGTTTGGAGGAGAAAGAACACCATACCTACTGTGAAGCATAGGGGTGGAAACATCATACTTTGGGGCTGTTTTTCTGCAAAGGGACCAGGACGACTGATCCATGTAAAGGAAAGAATGAATGGGGCCATGTATCGTGAGATTTTGAGTGAAAACCTCCTCCCATCAGCAAGGGCATTGAAGATGAAACGTGGCTGGGTCTTTCAGCATGACAATGATCCCAAACTCACCGCCCGGGCAATGAAGGAGTGGCTTCGTACGAAGCATTTCAAGGTCCTGGAGTGGCCTAGCCAGTCTCCAGATCTCAACCGCGTAGAAAATCTTTGGAGGGAGTTGAAAGTCTGTGTTGCCCACCGACAGCCCCAAAACATCACTGCTCTAGAGGAGATCTGCATGGAGGAATGGGCCATAATACCAGCAACAGTGTGTGAAAACCTTGTGAAAACTTATAGAAAACGTTTGACCTCTTTCATTGCCAACAAAGGGTATATAACAAAGTATTGAGATGAACTTTTGGGACTGACCAAATACTTATTTTACAGAGGAATTTACCAATTAATTCATTAAAAATCGTTCAATGTGATTTTCTGGATTTTTTTTTTCTCATTTTGTCTCTCATAGTTGAGGTAAACCTATGATGAAAATTGGAGACCTCTCATCTTTTAAGTGGGAGAACTTGCACAATTGGTGGCTGACTAAATACTTTTTTGCCCCACTGTACTTAATTTTTATGCAACTGTTATGTACTTCATTCTTTTCCTAACTGCTATTTTATTTCTACATCTTAAGCACCTTGTAACTCTGCTTGATAAATGACACTCATTTCGTCCTCAGGAATGTACTCAGCAGCTGGACATGCAAAAGCTGCTCTCAGTCTACATGGATGGACCCATTGTCAACTGGAAGTTCCTGGAACTGCTTCAACAAGAGCAGTGTGAGCAGTGTTGGGGGGGGGCTCAGCTGATTGTGGTGGGGAGTTGTGGCCTCCACACTGTACATAATCAAATCACTGATGTCCAGGCACAGAAGCGAAAAGCTGCAGAGGAAAACTTAGAGGAGCTTAAGAAAAAGGCAAACTGTGATCCAGGTATCCACCAGCCTACACAGGGATGGTGATCAGCTTGCAGAAGAAGCTGAAGGAAAGACTGGAACCTTAATGGCCCAACTCATCACAAAATCAAACACGCTGAGGAAGAGATACAAAGAAAAACTGTGCAAATTAAAACAAGTGGAAGCAGAGCTGGAAACAAAGGCTACAGAACTCAGATCCATGCCATAATTATGGGAGTGAGGAGAGCATGGGAGAGCCCCTATATTCAGTTTAGAGATCTTGTTGTGTTCATTCATTCATTCATTCATTCATTCATCTTCTTCCGCTTAATCCTTTTCGGGTCGCGGGGGGGCTGGAGCCTATCCCAGCATCTTTGGGCGAGAGGCAGGGTACATCCTGGACGGATCGCCAGTCCATTGCAGGGCCAACACAGAGAGACAGATAACATTCACTCTCACAGTCATACCTAAGGACAATTTAGAATCCCCAGTTTGATGCCAATTAACCTAACGTGCATGTTTTTGGCATGTGGGAGGAAACCGGAGAAATCCCGGAGTAAACCCACGCAGACACGGGGAGAACATACAAACTCCACACAGATCACTGTTGGTCGGGGGCTGGGATTGAACCCAGGATCCCCCGGCCAAGGGTGAGTTGCTGTGCTGGCGCAATACTAACCACTCTGCCACCGCGCCGCCCATCTCGTTGTGTAATGTTCTTAAATGTTTGTTTTTTTCAAATGCTACAAGCACGTTTTCATATTTGTTTGAAAGATTGTCAAATCATTCAGACTGTTACAAGTTGCCGTGTTCTGCCTACAGAGTTGTGATCTTGATGTTTGCTATTTTTCAGCACTTTCAGTTCCATTAAATCTGTGGACAAAACTATTTGCATTGTGGTCACACTTTTTGCTATTTTGCAGAAGGAAGGTCTTAAATTTGATTAAAGTGGCCTTAAAAATGGTCTTAAAAAGTCTTAAATTTAACTTCCTTAAACCTGCAGATACCCTGGCCAGCGTCCAGGTGGAGAAAATCCTTCAGAGCATGGATGTCAAATCTATTTTCCAAAAGCAAGGGAAGAGAAGAGGCGCGGCCCTGTCTGGTCGATTGACGATGATTGCTAGCTGGTCCCACCAAGGTCTAGGGCGCGCTTTGAGGATGAGAAGAACCAACCGGGGCTTTGGGTTTAGCCCCGAGTCAAAGCCAATGTCTATTGTTGTGGTCCTGGACGTCTGAAGAAACGGGAGCAGGGGTGGAAGTAGACGGAGATGCGCTGAACTCACCCAGGTAAGTAGCCGTCTCTGCCAGCTGCGAGTTGGTTGCTGGAGCCGTTGTTCACCCGAGAATTATGGTGTCAAGGTGGTCTTCAGCCTCCCGAATCTTACAGAGGTTGGAGAGTCTCACTTCCAACTCAGAAACCTTCCTAAGGAGGGACACACAGCTGACACATGTCGGGGATGACGTTCCAGGTGAGAGGTGGATAGCCAGCCAGCCAAAAGCAGCTAAAAAGGCTTAAAAACAGGTTAGCCTAGCCCAGTAAAACAGCCCAGCCGGGGGTCCGACCCACCCGCGTGTCCGATCGGACTTTTCTGCTAGGCCAATACTAAGCTAACACCAAGCAAAAACTAATATCAGCAAAAAGAGATACAAAATTAAAAATGAAATCAATAAAAAGAAACAAAAGCGGACAAGATAACGCTTTGACGTGACGAGACGTTACCAGACGCCAGCGCATGCGCCAAGGATCAAAGTGATCATTTGGCCATCACTATCAAAAGCTGAACCAATGTCTATTCTGGTCTTGCTCCTTTGTTCATCATTTATTACTGGAGAAGGATAATGGAATGACTTTTTACTTGCAGAAGCAGCCATGGTAGCGTACTAATCACTGATTGGCAACACTAGTGCTACGTAAAAGCAACAGCACGTGACATCCAAAAATTAATTGTAATTGGATAAGAAAAACTCACGGAACACTTTTTTGTCATCAGAAATTTTCTGGAATGTAAATATTTATATGATTTATGACCCGTAAGAAATTACAAATTTTTTTTTTTCATCAATACACTAATTTTTTGAAAAACATTAGGACTTAGATTGTGCAAGTTTCTAAATGTTCTTGATGTATTATTTAAAAAAAAATCATAAATTTCTTCTGACTTTCACCTTTAACATGCATTTAATGCAATTTTGCTGTTGTCATGATATTGTGTTAATGTTTGTATTTGCTGTTGCACAAGAGTTTTCTGTATAGTTCGGTTCACTTCAACTTTATTTATATAGTGCCATTTCACAACAACAGCCATCTCATAGTACTTTCAACTGTAGGGAAAAACCCCACAATTGCAGAAAGATCCCAGCAATCAGGTGATCCCTGTGAGCAAGTGTTTGGTGACGGTGGAGAGGAAAAACTCCCTTTTAGCAGGAAAAAACCTCCAGCAGAACCAGGCTGAGGGAGGGGCATGTTCTTAAATTAATATATCATAGGCGTGGTGGCACACTTCCAAGGGTGGTAGGCCACCACACGGAAAAATGAGCAGAGGAAACCCTGCCCTATCATCTGCTTTCTCTAAATCCACCAAGACACAGTGCAACTCCTTCTGACCTCCACACTTCTCCATCAGCACTCTTGAGAGCAAACATTGCATCTGTAGTACTCTTTCTTGGCATGAAACTGTACTACTACTGACAGATTGTCACTTCTCCTCTTAACCAGGCTTCAACAACTCTTTCCCATGTCTTCATATTGTGGCTGATCAACTTTATGCCTCTGTAGTTGCTACAGCTCTGAGCATCACATTTGTTCTTGAAAATTGGTACCAAAACACTTCTCCACTCCTCAGGTCACTCTCCAAGATTGTGTTAAACAATCTGGTTTAAAAAGTCCACTGCCATCTCTCTTAAACATCTCCATACCTCCACAGGTATGTCATCTGGACCAACCACCTTTTCTCGTTCTTCATCCTCTTCAAAGCCGCCCTCACTTCTGCCTCGCTATTCCTCAGGATTTAATTGTTCACCATCTTTCCTTCATCCATCTTCTTCTCTCTTTCGTTTCCTTTATTCATCAGCTCTTCAAAGTACTCCTTCCACCTTCTCAACACACTCTCGTCATTTGTTAGTACATTACCATTTCTGTCCTTAATCAACCTAACCTGCTGCACATCTTTTCCAGCTCGATCTCTCTGTCTAGCCAATCGATACAAGTCCCTTTCTCCTTCCTTAGTGTTTAGCCTCTCATACAACTCACGATATGCCTTCTCTCTTTGCCATGTGCCTGGATTCCAAATACTCCTGTCTACTTTATTCATCTTCCTGACTATCCCACCTTTTTTTTTTTTTTGCTAACCTCTTCCTTTGAATACTTTCCTGTACCTCCTGATTCCTCCACCACCAAGTCTCCTTGGCTTCTGTTGAGTCTAAAATACCTTAAACCCCAGTTCTTTGATACGACAGCCAAATAACCAGGCTGAGAGATGAAGTATACTTTCACTTATTTACTGAAAGTGAGATATGGATTACAAGCAGCGCTGGAACACAACTCTTTAGGCAATTCCCCAAGAGAGTGTGTTACCCCAAAATTGAGCCCTGAAGTTTTTATAAGCTTAACCACTCCCTCATGCAAGAGGGAGGGGTTTTACCTCATTGTATCAACAATACATTTTTCGCTTATGTGGCAGTTCAGCTGTGTGCAGAGCGGATTCTAACTGATTTCAACAATGAATTATAGGGTGTAAACTAAACTCTGCAGTGTAGCGTGTGAAGCAAGCAGATAAAGAAGTGTGAGAAAGACAGAGCAATCATGTCATTTTGCTAACAATGCCCCCTGTGGAGGTGTCCTATTAGGGCACCTCACTATCTATCTATCTATCTATTGGAGGTGTCCTATTAGGGCACCTCTCTATCTATCTATCTATCTATCTGTCTGTCTGTCTGTCTGTCTGTCTGTCTTTTTGGCATCTCCCCCTCTTCAGATGGGTCTAAACCCACCTCATAACCCTATTCTATCCCCTGTGTGTATAGTGTTTCTAAAGTTCTATATGTGCGTGATGTCCTCCTTCCGGCATTCGCATAGGCCTGCCCCGCTCAGGTCGCCATTTCTCCAGAGGACATTGGGTGTGGTGCAGACATCATGAGTCAATATAGCTAACAATCCTATCTGTGTAAAATATATTTAAAACTAAGCTATCCTCATATATGCATATATATGAATGTATGTGAAGATGCATATACTGTATGCATATATGAATACATTCATATACATGCATCTATTCTTTCATTAATCATTTATCACAAAGGAAACCTGTAGGGCAGAAGCACAGAAGAGCAAAATCTAACACCATGTGAATGTGCATTGTAGACCCTATAGCAGACCCTCAACTATCTCCTCGGCGTCTTCTAGATCCCCATCTAGGTTCAGTCGTGGCACAACCTCGTCTTCGTCCTGGCAATAGGTGGGCAGGTGGGTCCCCTTGATATGGAGGCGGGTCCTTGGAAGAGAAGGCCACTAAAATAGATCTTTCTTTTATTTTTTATTTTTATTCTTTAATCATAGGAATACAACAGCATCCACAAAAAACAAAGATCAATAAACTAATAATTACACTTATTAGGGCTCCTTGAATTATTTTTCCCCATTTGCCAAATATATTATCAAACCAACTACCTACAAGATTATCAATGCCAGATTAAGCTTTACTGAGCCTTTAGCTCTTATAAAGATTTAAATTTTTCTAAGATTTAAACTACACTTTATAATAATTTTATTAAAAATATGCAACTTATGGATTTTATAACTATTTTAGTAAGTTGATTAATTATGCTGTGGAGAAGTGTGGGGAAAGGACAAGGCTGAGTTTATTCCTCAGGTTCAGCTTTATTCACGATCACATTCTCCAACATTCAAAAGCAGAAAAAGAGGAGGAATATTTCCACATCTGTCCTTTTTATACCCAGGACATCAAACATACAGTCACATGGTACTTAATCAAACATACAGTCACAATGTCACTTCCTCCGATCTTAACATCATCCACCCCCTAGTCTCGGGTGGTCAAGAAATCCCTCAAGGCCATCTCCATGAAACAAAAGGCCAGATGTCACACCTCCTTGTTACCCCTAGGAGGCTCAGTCCCTTTGTTCCCTTAAGACTTGAAGCAAACAATAAGCATACAGCCATATATTTGTGGAGCATATGAAACCAACATATGTGCCCCACAATGCAAAAGTTTTTTCTTTTTCTTTTTTCTAAACATTAATTGCTTTATAATAATCAACCAGATCCCACAATTTCAATAACTTTAAATTTGTAAACAATAAATTAGTATGTTCAAGATACTCGACTTTGTGTATAACATGGACAGCCCTTTTTGTAATGTTAGCAATGAATTAAGTGTACTTTGATAATTGTTACCCCAGGCCTCTATACAATAGGTCAAGTATGGAAATATCAATGAGAAATACAAGATATAAAGTGATTTGTCTTAATTTTATTTATGATTGCAATATTTTTTGCCGCTTTGTTTTGTATTTATCTGACGTGTGATTTCCAGCTACTTTTATCATCTAAAATTACCTTGTAATAGAAATTCACTAATTATGCATTTATCTATTGTAATCACATATTTTATAAGTGTGTGTGGGTGTGTTACAACATATGACTGTAACTATTATCCATATATGAACTGTTTTAATATGCTATATTAACAAGCTGTTTGATATGTCTATTGTATTTTGTGTTCCAAGATAAAATTTTATGTCACAGTGACCAGCTAAAGGGTTTCATGCTCTCACTCCCTCCTCCCTTCTCTCCTTACCTGGGAGTAAACTGCTTGATGGCCTTGAAGCCCTGTACAGTTATGCAGCTGTTGCCTTATCATATATACCTTTTTTATACTTCACGTTTCACTTATTGCAATAATCCTAAATGGGGTATTAAATTGATTTAAAATTCCTTAATACTATCAAAGTTTGCATAGAGACTCCAACTATTAATATGTATGATTGTCAGTGTCTGATCCAAATTCATAATTCCATTTAATTGTTGATCATAATAAGCACACTTACTGTTAATATGATTAAAATAGTTATTGTCTGGGTCAGTATCTCCTTAAATGTCTTGTGGTTGCTGTTCAGTATTGACAAAGGTTTCAGCTTCAATTTACCGTAATACACTTTCATTATTAAATGAGGAAAAGAAAAAAAAAAGAAGAAACACTAAGGGGGGGGGGGGAGAACACAAAAATCTCCACTCATAATCTTACTGCACTATTATTCATACATCAGAACTAAGGTTTAAATTTATCTTAATTCCTCCCTTTGTCTAATCATTATTATAATAATTATATTTAAATTTCAAAAATTTTATGAAGTATCTGTTATCTGTCTTTGTGCATCTTTTTGCATCTGATTAGAATTTTAGCATTACAAAGATAATAAACCACGGACTTCTGCCAATGCCCGAGTTCCTGGAGGCATTGTGCACTTGATACAGTGGGACTTGTGCCAGTACCCACTTAATTTTTTGTAAAGCAATTTTAATAAATGTAAAAATCTGTATTTTCTTTGTAGTAGATTCTAAATCAAGTCCCACAGTAAACATAAATTCAGCACAAGTTGGACTATCTCCACAAGGTCGAAGCAGCAACCTTCAAGAAAGACAAAACAACCCAAACTGCAATAATCCACATAAACGGCTTTTTCTAATCTATTTGTTAGGGCCCCCTCAATATTGCCAACCAAGCCATCAATTTGTAACCATTTTACCCATGTTTTTATCGTTATCCAGTTTTGTTGCCATTTTAATCCAACCGTCTTTAAATGTTATAGTCTAATATCAATATCTTATAGCATAGAATAAAATTATGATTTTATTTATTTCCACTTCCTCACGACAATATTGCCTCACACATCACCGTGTTTTTTACTAAATTAGTTTAGTTATATTATTATATATCACCTATGAACCGATCGTCACGATCGAGTTACTTAAAACTTATGTTTATTTCACACACAGTAGGTCCCTATCTAATGCGGTAAGATCGACTATATTTTAGAAACGTGCTCGTTGCAATTTCTCTGGCAGTTACAACCTTTTTTGGTCTGAACTAAATACGCGAGGGATGCCAACTCTGCTTTTTGAAATCAAGCAATGATTCCAAGGGGTTAAAACCTTTTGGCAAAGCTGTGCATCAGCCGAGTAACACTTCTTTTTCGGCAACCCTATATCAGTTACCTCAGGGTTAAAACCTTTTACCCGGACTATGCAATGCACATGTGAGCTTTACTTCACTTCAGAGAGAGTACTTTTCATGACTCAGAGTTTCCACACCAGTTTTATTTTTTCCATCCTTTCCAGACATGTTCGTAGAGACTTTTAGTAATATTTGACAGAGACTAGTAGGGTTGACAAAACATTTCACCAAATGGCCATACAAGTGGGAGTCAGATGTCACTATGCAAATTATAACTTCAACAGTGGTTAGTTTACTTATTACAGAAAAAACTGTTGCTCAGAGCACAGTTAAGTATAGCCCTTAAGAAGGCCTTAGAGATGTGATTTATGCTCTTGTACTGTAATTTGCCTAGCCTGCCCGTGTGGTTTAGTCTCTAAGCCCGGCGGAACTGCTTTTACTAATAGGAGAAGGGGCGAGGGCGGATCTCTGGCGCCTTAAAACCAGATGCTTCGGGTAGATGGTGGCTCGTCAACCTGTGAAGGTAGCCCATCTAGGGGAAGGTAAACCCTGATTTCAAACCTCCGCTGCCTTGCGGCACACCCGGTCACGGGAAAGGCTTCGGGAGTCAACCCTGAGGAAAAATCTGGAGTCGGAGCCCCTAAGGCAGTTCTCTGTTGTGCTCAACATCGTTCTGGCAGCTCCTGCGACGGCGCTGGTGCCAAACTATAGTAGCCCTGCTGTTCCTTTGGATCCATCAGTGACATGGAGAGGGGGGACATGCTGCATGGGTAACATCTTGTCCTCCATATCTTCCTGCCTAGGCTTGAATCCTACCAACGGCCAACGCTGGAAGGTAGAACACCGGTGTGCATCGGCCTGTTCAGCCACAGGCGGTGCTGTTCCAGCAGAGTAGACGTTTAGGATTCTCTTCAATGGTCATCATAGACCGACGGAGGCCAACAACGACGCAATGCACAGCGGGACAACACTTCTTTTTCAGTGGACCCAAATAAATACTTTACTGCAGGTTTTAAACTGATTGCCCAAGCTACAAATGCAACGGGGTAAAACTCTACTTTTCAGTGACCTCAATAAATACTTGCCACTGCGGGGTTTAAACCGATCACCCAAGCAACAAACGCAACGGGGTAACTCTACCTTTCAGTGACCTCAATAAATACTTGTCACTACGGGGTTTAAACCAGTTACCCAAGCTCTAATATTATGAATTTAAGACCATATCTCAGTTTCATTCCACAATTAAAATCACACGTGCATGAGTATTTAATCTCTACAGAAAGGGCTGTCCCCGAAGGGACAGGCAGAAATTTATTGAAAAAGGTTTTCTGCTCACCTCATCATTTTACAGCCACCAGTCTGTAGAGAAAAAATCCTCACACCGTTTACAAAACCAAAACTAAAATTTAGCCTTGTAACCGGGCGGAAACACCAAATTGTTATGTCTAAAATGCCTTAAACCCCAGTTCTTTGATACGACGGCCAAATAACCAGGCTGAGAGATGAATTATACTTTCACTTATTTTACTGTAAGTGAGATATGGATACAAGCAGCGCTGGAACACAACTCTTTAGGCAATTCCCCAAAAGAGTGTGTTACCTCAAAATTGAGCCCTATAGTTTTTATAAGCTTAACCACTCCCTCATGCAAGAGGGAGGGGTTTTACCTCACTGTATCAATAATACATTTTCCGCTTATGTGGCAGCTCAGCTGTGTGCAGAGCTGATTCTAACTGATTTCAACAAATGAATTATAGGGTGTAAGCTAGACTCTGCAGTGTAGCGTGTGAAACAAGCAGATAAAGAAGTGTGAGAAAGACAGAGCAATCATGTCATTTTACCAACACTTCCTTCTTCTGTCCGCTGGATACACCACATACCTTTTACCCATTTCCCTGAATACGTCACTGCGCTTTTCCAGTCATCTGGTAATTCTTCCCTACCACCCAGAGGCTGTATCAACTCCTTCAGGATCTCTGTGTGACCTTGTTCCTTCTGTAACTTCCCCCACTTAATCTTTGGCCCAACCTTAATTCTCTTCATCTTGCTTTCCAAAGTCATCCTACAGACTACCATCCGATGCTGTCTAGCTGCATTCTCCCCTGCCACCACCTTGCAGTCTCCTATCTTTCAGATTTTTCCTTCTGCATATGCAGTCCACTTTTGTGCACCTTCCTCCACTCTTGTAAGTCACCCTATGTTCCTCTCTCTTCTTGAAGTATGGGTTGTTATTTGGGTTGTTACATGTCTGACGTATTTCCTCATCAGTGTGAAACTTTTCTCATAAATTCCTGACTTTTGTCTGATACATTCATGTTTCTTTCTTGTAGTTTTGCCCTTTTTTCAGGTGAAAGCAACAGCCCCTCTAAATGTCTGTGCACGTCCCTGCTGTTCTTGGTAGGAAAACTGAAAAGATGAGAACTATGATTGCGATTGGCTGTTGTTACCAGATGCTGCATTCACTTGCATTAATTAATCTGAATTAATGGTAAGAGTTTAGGCTTAAAATCAGCTGAAAGTGCTCTGTGGTAACTAGTGATACAAGTTATCAATTCATGAATCAAGAGTTTATTCACCTTACCAGTGGATTAACAATTAATTAATAAGCAACAGCAGAGATGCTAATCACTCCGATTTTGGCGGAGTTACTCCGATTTCCAGACATAAAATCCGCCCTCCGCTTTACCTGTGAAAAACTCCGCTTTTATTTTGTCAAAAATAAATAAATTTTGACGGTGGATAAAATAAGCCGACATCGATATGCTAAGAGCATTTTGAATGGCCGCGTATGATAGGGCCTCGAGGGTATAAACTGCGCATCAGTGTGCCGAGGTTTATCGATGTTTCCGAATGCATGAGAGAACCCGTATGTAAACGAAGCAAAATGGCGGAGGCTACCACACCGCCGAAGAAGAAACAAAGAGTAAATGCACACAACCAAAGGTTGAAAGAGGAATATCGGAAGACATATCGGTGTTTTACTGCATCGAAAATCGGTGAAACTTAAGCTTTTTGTCAAGTGTGTAGAACGGACGTTCTAGTTTCTCATGGAGGCATCGGAGAACACACCAACTTCAAGAAGAAATATCTATGCTAGTGGCATTGACTGATGTAGCTGTGATTATTGAGAGCTGTAGATGCTGTCTTTACAGGGATGTGATTTTTTCCGCTAATTCATCTTCCAGAAAGATAAAGTACGTCAAGTACGTTAGCGGCTTGTGGTCCACGAACGCAGTGAAGGTGCGCCCTTTCAGCCAGAACTGGACGTGGGGTATGGCCAGGTGGAGAGCCAGTAACTCTCTGTCGAACATGCTGTATTTACGCTCACTGTTGTGCAAAGACCTGCTAAAAAAGGTGAGCGGCTGCCAAGAACCGGCAACGCATTGCTCCACGACGGCCCCTATGGCCATGTCCGAGGCGTCGGTATTGGGCGCTATCTGAGCCATCTACTGGCGCACCGGGTCTGGGTGCGCCAGTAGTGCAGCGTTTGCCAGAGCTGTTTTAACCTCAGAGAACGCCTGCTCCCGCTCAGGAGTCCAGTTGACTCTGTCTGCCGGTTTCCGTTTCTTGAGTGCGGCGTACAACGGCTGTATGAGCTGGGCTGCGTGGGGGAGGAAACGGTTATAAAAGTTAACCATCCCCAAAAACTCCTTTAGCGCCCTGACATTGATGTTGAGAAGAAAAAAATAGCAAAACAATTTAGTTAGATTACTTTTATGATTCCAAACAGTTTGAAATTGACAGTGCACAGTGGACATTGGCTCATAACTTTTGAATATTTCTAAGACTTGGCTACATCAGTGATTGTGCAAAATGAACTGCTCAAGACTCAATGGAGATTGAAACTGGTGATCTGAAATGAATTCTGAAATGATAAAAAGTAATGGTATGTTGGAATTTTATTTCTATTATGGAATAGATAAAATTAACTGATTTTGATTTGATCAAGTGTTAAAGTAGAACTGAACCCACCTTTTGGCGCAAAAAGTAGAATAGCAGATTAATTCCTTATTACCTATTGTATTTTTCAACACATAAAAGAAATTTTTAGGCCGTGCGATGGCCAAGCTATAAGCCGATAAACTTTTGCCTCTGGCTGGCAGTGCCAAACAAACCGGAAGTAGTGCAGACGACGCTGCGTGACGTCTCGAGTGTGATCCCTAAACAAAACAACAATGGCAGATGATAGCCGTTCCAGCAGTTCCAGCAGTCAAGAAAACCAGAGTTTTCAGAGTGAAGAGGCATTCAGGATCGGTGACGAGACAGAGGAGGATGCAGGAGTGTGGCAGGTGGCAGGCGTGCACAAGGGCGAGCCCGGGAGACAGCGACCTGATGCACCTGTGACAGCAGCTGGCAGATGGCGATGCAGAGGCGAGGTCCGCCGCCGGGGAATACAGTGATCCCTTACTTATCGCGTTTAATGGGGACCAGAACCGACCGCGAAAAGTGAAAAACCACGAAGTAGCGCCCCCCCCCCCCAAGGGCGTCACAAGCACTATTTTGCATAAAAAGGCACAAGAAAACAGCAAAAAGTGCCACTAAGCAACACGAGCAGGGAGAGAAGCTGGGTAAAACGTCTCGGCCAATCAGCTTGCGAGATTCCCGAGCGGTGAAGAGGTGGGCGGAGAGGAGTGGAGCGGTGGTCAGAGAGGTGGATTTTGAGTTGTGCGGGCTCTCCGTCAGGTATCAACACGGAGTTTTTTCTCTACAGACTGGTGGCTGTAAAATGATGAGGTGAGCAGAAAACCTTTTTCAATAAATTTCTGCCTGTCCCTTCGGGGACAGCCCTTTCTGTAGAGATTAAATACTCATGCACGTGTGATTTTAATTGTGGAATGAAACTGAGATATGGTCTTGAATTCATAATATTAGAGCTTGGGTAACTGGTTTAAACCCCGTAGTGACAAGTATTTATTGAGGTCACTGAAAGGTAGAGTTACCCCGTTGCGTTTGTTGCTTGGGTGATCGGTTTAAACCCCGCAGTGGCAAGTATTTATTGAGGTCACTGAAAAGTAGAGTTTTACCCCGTTGCATTTGTTTTCTGCTCACCTCATCATTTTACAGCCACCAGTCTGTAGAGAAAAAATCCTCACACCGTTTACAAAACCAAAACTAAAATTTAGCCTTGTAACCGGGCGGAAACACCAAATTGTTATGTCTAAAATGCCTTAAACCCCAGTTCTTTGATACGACGGCCAAATAACCAGGCTGAGAGATGAATTATACTTTCACTTATTTTACTGAAAGTGAGATATGGATACAGGCAGCGCTGGAACACAACTCTTTAGGCAATTCCCCAAAAGAGTGTGTTACCTCAAAATTGAGCCCTATAGTTTTTATAAGCTTAACCACTCCCTCATGCAAGAGGGAGGGGTTTTACCTCACTGTATCAATAATACATTTTCCGCTTATGTGGCAGCTCAGCTGTGTGCAGAGCTGATTCTAACTGATTTCAACAAATGAATTATAGGGTGTAAGCTAGACTCTGCAGTGTAGCGTGTGAAACAAGCAGATAAAGAAGTGTGAGAAAGACAGAGCAATCATGTCATTTTACCAACACTTCCTTCTTCTGTCCGCTGGATACACCACATACCTTTTACCCATTTCCCTGAATACGTCACTGCACTTTTCCAGTCATCTGGTAATTCTTCCCTACCACCCAGAGGCTGTATCAACTCCTTCAGGATCTCTGTGTGACCTTGTTCCTTCTGTAACTTCCCCCACTTAATCTTTGGCCCAACCTTAATTCTCTTCATCTTGCTTTCCAAAGTCATCCTACAGACTGCCATCCGATGCTGCCTAGCTGCATTCTCCCCTGCCACCACCTTGCAGTCTCCTATCTTTCAGATTTTTCCTTCTGCATATGCAGTCCACTTTTGTGCACCTTCCTCCACTCTTGTAAGTCACCCTATGTTCCTCTCTCTTCTTGAAGTATGGGTTGTTATTTGGGTTGTTACATGTCTGACGTATTTCCTCATCAGTGTGAAACTTTTCTCATAAATTCCTGACTTTTGTCTGATACATTCATGTTTCTTTCTTGTAGTTTTGCCCTTTTTTCAGGTGAAAGCAACAGCCCCTCTAAATGTCTGTGCACGTCCCTGCTGTTCTTGGTAGGAAAACTGAAAAGATGAGAACTATGATTGCGATTGGCTGTTGTTACCAGATGCTGCATTCACTTGCATTAATTAATCTGAATTAATGGTAAGAGTTTAGGCTTAAAATCAGCTGAAAGTGCTCTGTGGTAACTAGTGATACAAGTTATCAATTCATGAATCAAGAGTTTATTCACCTTACCAGTGGATTAACAATTAATTAATAAGCAACAGCAGAGATGCTAATCACTCCGATTTTGGCGGAGTTACTCCGATTTCCAGACATAAAATCCGCCCTCCGCTTTACCTGTGAAAAACTCCGCTTTTATTTTGTCAAAATAAATAAATTTTGACGGTGGATAAAATAAGCCGACATCGATATGCTAAGAGCATTTTGAATGGCCGCGTATGATAGGGCCTCGAGGGTATAAACTGCGCATCAGTGTGCCGAGGTTTATCGATGTTTCCGAATGCATGAGAGAACCCGTATGTAAACGAAGCAAAATGGCGGAGGCTACCACACCGCCGAAGAAGAAACAAAGAGTAAATGCACACAACCAAAGGTTGAAAGAGGAATATCGGAAGACATATCGGTGTTTTACTGCATCGAAAATCGGTGAAACTTAAGCTTTTTGTCAAGTGTGTAGAACGGACGTTCTAGTTTCTCATGGAGGCATCGGAGAACACACCAACTTCAAGAAGAAATATCTATGCTAGTGGCATTGACTGATGTAGCTGTGATTATTGAGAGCTGTAGATGCTGTCTTTACAGGGATGTGATTTTTTCCGCTAATTCATCTTCCAGAAAGATAAAGTACGTCAAGTACGTTAGCGGCTTGTGGTCCACGAACGCAGTGAAGGTGCGCCCTTTCAGCCAGAACTGGACGTGGGGTATGGCCAGGTGGAGAGCCAGTAACTCTCTGTCGAACATGCTGTATTTACGCTCACTGTTGTGCAAAGACCTGCTAAAAAAGGTGAGCGGCTGCCAAGAACCGGCAACGCATTGCTCCACGACGGCCCCTATGGCCATGTCCGAGGCGTTGGTATTGGGCGCTATCTGAGCCATCTACTGGCGCACCGGGTCTGGGTGCGCCAGTAGTGCAGCGTTTGCCAGAGCTGTTTTAACCTCAGAGAACGCCTGCTCCCGCTCAGGAGTCCAGTCGACTCTGTCTGCCGGTTTCCGTTTCTTGAGTGCGGCGTACAACGGCTGTATGAGCTGGGCTGCGCGGGGGAGGAAACGGTTATAAAAGTTAACCATCCCCAAAAACTCCTTTAGCGCCCTGACATTGATGTTGAGAAGAAAAAAATAGCAAAACAATTTAGTTAGATTACTTTTATGATTCCAAACAGTTTGAAATTGACAGTGCACAGTGGACATTGACTCATAACTTTTGAATATTTCTAAGACTTGGCTACATCAGTGATTGTGCAAAATGAACTGCTCAAGACTCAATGGAGATTGAAACTGGTGATCTGAAATGAATTCTGAAATGATAAAAAGTAATGGTATGTTGGAATTTTATTTCTATTATGGAATAGATAAAATTAACTGATTTTGATTTGATCAAGTGTTAAAGTAGAACTGAACCCACCTTTTGGCGCAAAAAGTAGAATAGCAGATTAATTCCTTATTACCTATTGTATTTTTCAACACATAAAAGAAATTTTTAGGCCGTGCGATGGCCAAGCTATAAGCCGATAAACTTTTGCCTCTGGCTGGCAGTGCCAAACAAACCGGAAGTAGTGCAGACGACGCTGCGTGACGTCTCGAGTGTGATCCCTAAACAAAACAACAATGGCAGATGATAGCCGTTCCAGCAGTTCCAGCAGTCAAGAAAACCAGAGTTTTCAGAGTGAAGAGGCATTCAGGATCGGTGACGAGACAGAGGAGGATGCAGGAGTGTGGCAGGTGGCAGGCGTGCACAAGGGCGAGCCCGGGAGACAGCGACCTGATGCACCTGTGACAGCAGCTGGCAGATGGCGATGCAGAGGCGAGGTCCGCCGCCGGGGAATACAGTGATCCCTTACTTATCGCGTTTAATGGGGACCAGAACTGACCGCGAAAAGTGAAAAACCACGAAGTAGCGCCCCCCCCCCCCCCCAAGGGCGTCACAAGCACTATTTTGCACAAAAAGGCACAAGAGAACAGCGAAAAGTGCCACTAAGCAACACGAGCAGGGAGAGAAGCTGGGTAAAACGTCTCGGCCAGTCAGCTTGCGAGATTCCCGAGCGGTGAAGAGGTGGGCGGAGAGGAGTGGAGCGGTGGTCAGAGAGGTGGATTTTGAGTTGTGCGGGTCTGTAGAGAAAAAACTCCGTGTTGATACCTGACGGAGAGCCCGCACAACTCAAAATCCATCTCTCTGACCACCGCTCCACTCCTCTCCGCCCACCTCTTCACCGCTCGGGAATCTCGCAAGCTGATTGGCCGAGACGTTTTACCCAGCTTCTCTCCCTGCTCGTGTTGCTTAGTGGCACTTTTTGCTGTTTTCTTGTGCCTTTTTATGCAAAATAGTGCTTGTGACGCCCTTGGGGGGGGGGGTGATGCTACTTCGCGTTTTTTCACTTTTCGCGGTCGGTTCTGGTCTCCATTAAACGCGATAAGTGATATCTATATCTAGAAACGCATCGCTTCCCGGTCGCTTTTCCTCCCCCTTCTTTTCTTTCGTCGCCATGACAGCTTTCCTTGGCCACTGAACAGATCTTCCCAGGTGTTGGAAGTGTTTTGTAGTCGACTATCACGACAAAATGCACCAAAAACAACCAGTGTCGACGTGCTCGCAGTGGTAAACATGGAGGACTGTGTCACACTCGTGACGTCACGCGGAACTCCGGCTGCACTTCCGGTTAATCGGCGGATTTGTCTGATTTTTCAGGGCGGGAAATTCAAAATCGCGATTTTCTCCAAGATTCCGGGATTTGTGGAGGGGGTGCCAATGATAAATTATCTTTATAATTGTATGTACTATCACCCAGTGCCGTTCAATGCCGTTCAGTTCAGTTCTACTTTAAAGCATGTGATGGATAATGCTTGTTGGAATCTTTTAGGAATGCTATCTTCTTGGAACATAAGTCAATATTATACAGTAATAAGTGTCATTCTTCTGTTTGTTTTATGTCATTTAAGCACAGTTCTGGTACTTAAAAATCATAAAAACCCAGGAGCTTCGTGGGGCTTTGCCCCCCTTGCCCCCCCCCCCCCCGCCCCCACCAGGGCTCTGCCCCAGACCCCGCTGGAGGACTGCGTCCCCCAGACCCCCTGCTAAATATTCAGATAATTTCCCCAACCCAAATCACATCCCTGCTCTTTATTTTGGGTTCTTAGTTTTTATTTTGTTTTATATTGCTAAGATGAACCTAATTACTATTTATGCATGTCTCTTATAAATGTTGAGGGAGATGCCCCCTCTCACGCTTACCCCCGCCTCGCACCTATGGTGCTCAGGCCTGGCTTTCAGCCAGGCATTACTCCACTTTCCCAAGTCTCAGGGTTGGCATCTCTGCAACAGTTTTGCTGAGAATCTGAATTCCCTTGGTACAATACGGTCTTTCTGTCTATAATGTAAACAGCTAAATACTGTTTTTGATGTACTGAATAAAACATGAACATCACATTAGTCAATGATTTACGGTCACATTTGCAGTTATTTTTTTTTAGTGTGTACTATGTGCTGGTGCATCTCGATAAATTAATTGTCTCTTATACCTGCCCGGTGGATCATAGTGAAGAATGCATCTGTTTTCTGATTGTTGCAGGAACAGGTTGGTGAGAACGTTTAGCTGGTCGGTGTCGGTGGTTCGGCTCCTGTTCTGCTCCTCATGGATGAATAGCTGATTTAGCTCTGTGGAGACCTGCCATTGATGGTCTGTGCTGAGTGCTGGAGAATAAAGAACCACATAGAAGTCCACGTTCTGAGGCTGAGGACTTTTGTTGGGCCTTCAGGCTAACTGAACTAGCCTCATCCTGCTAGCTCTGACCGTCAGCAGCCACATCACAACATCTGGAGGAAGTAAACAAACCGTAAAGATGTTTTCAGGTCGGCGTCTGAGAGAGTTAGTGAGAGAGCGACTGCCTGCTGCTGCTGCTGAAGAAATAATAACAGAGTTTGAACTAATCACCAACCAGTATGAGGAAGAGATCGATCGTCAGCGCAGACTACTGAATATGCGCTGGTGCTCCCAGATAAAAATCCACAGAATAGGTATGTGGGACTATAATGGTGTGAATGAGGCTTTAGAAAACTCTGGATCTGTTTTTCAATCATGGTTGTGTCTTAAATGTGCAATCTCTTGTTTTTAAATCCTAAATTTGTCACATTTTTTTCTTATTCGGGCAGCATGGTGGTGCAGTGGTTAGCACTGTTGCCTTACAGCTAGAAGGTTCCTGGTTCGAATCCCCAGGCTGGCAGAGGTTGGAACCTTTCTGTGTGGAGTTTGCATGTTCTCCCTGTGCTGTGTGGGTTTACTCCGGGGGCTCCGGTTTCCTCCCACAATCCAAAGACATGCATGTTAGGTTAATTGGCTGTTCTAAATTGTCCCTAGATATCAGTTTCCTATAGGCCCTTAGAATAGAGGGTTAGTACTAGTGAAGCGCTTTGAGTGGTCTTTGTGACTAGAAAAGCGCTGTATAAGTGCAGGTTAGTTAGTAGTTAGTTATTCATTTGTAAAGTGAAACTCTCTTTTTGTGACTTTTTTGTCTTTGTTCCTCCAGATTTCTCACAGCAGCCTGAATGTAAAGTGGAGGAAGTTGTGGCTGAGCAGCAGCTCTGGAACCAGGAGAGGAACTCTGTCCTGGACCAGGAGGAACCAGAAGCTCCACAGGTTAAAGAGGAACAGGAGGAACTGTGCATCAGTCAGGAGGGAGAACAGCTGGTAGTGAAGCTGGAGGCCGATCCCTTCATGGGGACTCTTGTTTGTGAGGAAAAGCAGCAGAGTGAAGCAGAACCAAACAGTGAGCAGCTCCTCTCTCACAACTCTGCTGGAACTGAGATCCAAGATGAGGAAGGAAGCCAGCATGTAGACTCAGGATCCACTAAAGAAGAAGAAGAACCCAAACCAAAGAAGAGACGACTGAAAACAACAAGTCACAGGAACAGTGATGACGACTCTGTGACCTCAGAGACTCTGTGTGAGAATGAAACAGGTAAAAAGTTAGAAAATGTTCCGG
Source organism: Pholidichthys leucotaenia (assembly GCA_020510985.1). NCBI lineage: Eukaryota > Metazoa > Chordata > Actinopteri > Cichliformes > Pholidichthyidae > Pholidichthys > Pholidichthys leucotaenia. The sequence continues at coordinate 19,733,028 of CM035841.1, forward strand.
TTGAGTCTTTGAGAAACTGTCCTAGAATAAAACAATAATATTATAAATGAATATTTTCAACAACTACGTGAATCTGATGTACTTGTACTGGTCTCGGTTTGTGTTTGACTTTGACTGATCTAACCCAGTGGAAAAATAATTTAAACTCTTTGACTATACAGTGAATCTGGAAAGTCTTCACAGCGCGTCACTTTTTCCACATTTTGTAATGCTACAGCCTTTTTCCAAAATGGATTAACTTCATTTTTTCCTCAAAATTCTACACACAATACCCCGTAATGACAACCTTGAAAAAGTTTCTTTTTTTTACATTTTTGCAAATTTATTAAAAATAAAAACCTAGGAAATCACATGTACATCAGTATTCATAGCCTTTGCCATGAAGCTCAAAATTGAGCTCAGGTTCATCCTGTTTCTACTTATCATCCTTGAGATGTTTCTACAGCTTAATTGGAGTCCATCTGTGGTAATTTCAGTTGATTGGACATGACTTGGAAAGGCACACACCTGTCTATATAAGGTCCCACAGTTGACAGTGCACGTCAGAGCACAAACCAAGCACGAAGTCAAAGGAATTGTCTGTAGCAGAAAAAATTCTGCTGCTTTGAAGGAACCAGTGAGCACAGTGGACTCCATTATCCATAAATGGAAGAAGATCCGAACCACCAAGACTCTTGATATACCTTTCCAGGTGTCTAAACCAAGCCATCGGGGGAGAAGGGCCTTAGTCAAGGAGGTGACCAAGAACCCGATGGTCACTCCATCAGAGCTCCAACATTGTTCTGTATGGTAGAGTGGCCAGACGAAAGCCACTCCTTAGTAAAAGGCACATGGCATCCCATCTTGAGTTTGCCAAAAGGCACCTGAAGGACACTCAGAACATGAGAAACAAAATTCTCTAGTCTGATGAGACAAAGGTTGAACTCTCTGGCGTGAATGCCAGGCATCATGTTTGGAGGAAACCAGGCACCACTCATCACCAGGCCAATACCATCCCTATAGTGAAGCATGGTGGTGGCAGCACCATGCTGTAGGGATTTTTTTTCAGCAGCAGGAACTGGGAAACTAGTCAGGATAGAGGGAAAGATGAATGCAGCAATGTGCAGAGATATCGTGGATTAAAACCTGCTCCAGAGCTCTCTTGACCTCAGACTGGGGTGACGGTTCATCTTTCAGCAGGACAACGGCCATAAGCACACAGCCAGGATATCTGTGACGGAGTAGCCTCGTCACTGACTGAAGGTACACAAACACTCATACAGATGGCTATATGCACACTCACCTACACACAACTATGTACTGTGGGTGATTTTTCTAGCTTAAGCGGTGTGCACGTACACACTTGCCATACATTTTTTCATTTACTTCTGTTTGTAAATTCTCTGGTTTTTTCCCTTACCTGTTTTGTAGTGCAGCCAGGGGTGCACACTTGGTTGTTCTGCCACACTGAAAAACATACTCGTATTTCCATGCCATGTGGACTCATTTTTGTTTGTTCCGTTGCGCGTCTGCCCGTCTGCCTCCGTTCGTGGTTCAGATGTCTAATGAGCTAAACAGATGGAATCAATTGAGCAGATGAAATAGGGTTGTTGTTTTTTTTCACACGCCTTTTGGTCAGGTGATCCAGGGGGTTGTGGTCATAAATTTTAACAAATATTTCTTTTGTAAATGGACTGACTTTGTGTGGGGAAAACTTGTTTTTGTATTTAAATATTTATGTGTAAAATATATATTGGAAGATGGTGCATTGTAAACTGTTTTTATAGAAATATTTATTGAAGTATGGTTTTTCCATGAATGATACGCCCAGTGGGAGGAGCTTGGTCTTGAAAATGGGGTTGTTGTGGGTCTGAACAGTCAGTCTGAAGTTTGTTGCAGAGGAGGCAATATGTGTTCTGCTGTCTGTAAGTAAGAGGGTGACCCGTTTTCTCCCATTTTGAAGGAGTTAATAGAGGACTCCATTTTAAAGAGACAATTTGGGTTTTTCTCCATTTGTTTCCACTGTTTTATCCTCCTCAGTTGTAGATAATTTTGCACTTGGGATGCCAGCAAAATAAAAAGGCTCATTAACATCTAATTTTCAATTCAGCTTTATTTATATAGCGCCATATCACAACAGAAGTCATCTCATAGCACTACCAAATGCAGGGAAAATCCCACAAAATCTGCCCGACTTTGCCATCATTTTTTTTGAGTTGAAGAAGTTGAAGTCGAACCCTGTGACAAAATCAAAGGAGTGGCTTCAGGACAACTCTGTGAATGTCCTTGAGTCTCCCAGCCAGAGCCCAGACTGGAATCCAATTGAACATCTCTGGAGAGATCTGAAAATGGCTGTGCTCGACGCTTCCCATCCAACCTGATGGAGCTTGAGAGGTGCTGCAAAGAAGAATGGATGAAACTGCCCTAAGATAGGTGTGCCAAGCTTGTGGCGTCATATTCAAAAAGACTTGAGGCTGTAATTGCTGCCAAAGGTGCATCAACAACGTACTGAGCAAAGGCTGTGAATACTTATCTAACTAACTAACTAACTAACCTGCACTTATGTAGCGCTTTTCTAGTCACAAAGACCACTCAAAGTGCTTTCACTAGTACTAACCCTCTACTCTAAGGGCCTATAAAACAGATATCTAGGGACAATTTAGAACAGCCAATTAACCTAACATGCATGTCTTTGGATTGTGGGAGGAAACCGGAGCCCCCGGAGTAAACCCACACAGCACAGGGAGAACATGCAAACGCCACACAGAAAGGTTCCAACCTCTGCCAGCCTGGGGATTCGAACCAGGAACCTTCTAGCTGTAAGGCAACAGTGCTAACCACTGCACCACCGTGCTGCCAGCCTATTGGGAAGAGGCCGCCCACCTCCGAGCTACAAACACACAGACGGCCATAGCCACCATCTACCAAGCTAGGCTAATACTGCTATATACGGCTTCTTTCTCGCCAGCTACTTATGGACATGTGATTTCTTAGTTTTTTATTTAAAATCTCAAAAAAAAAACTTTTTCATGTTGTCATTATGGGGTATTGTGTGTAGAATTTTGAGAAAAAAAATGAATTTAATCTATTTTGGAATAAGGCTGTAACATAAAAAATCATGGCAAAAGTGAAGCGCTGTGAATTCTTGGCAGATTCACTGTAGTTTGCACTTCAAATGAGTTTTCCTTTTGCTTCAGTGTACCAGGTGGAATAATTGTCTGCTCTAGCCAGTTAGCCATTAGCCCCTGCTGGCAACTCCAACAGGAATCAATGCAGTATGTGGTTATTTGTGTATAAAAACACCATAGTGACATGTTCAGAAATAGAAGTTGGACCAACTAGAAGAGACGTGGAAAACAGAATTACTAAAAATAGTACATTTTATACTCCTGTTGATGTGCTGGGAACGGGCTCACCGTCACGTCACAACTGGTGACATATCAGAAATGTTAGTGAGATCATGCTAGTGAGATCATGGTGGACCCTAAAAAAGCAACAGGGTTGTTTTTTGGAATATTTTTATTGATAGCCACTCCAGATAGACAAATTAATGTGTAACAACACTTAAAAATTTAAAGTTTTCATCCTGTGTTTCGTTTTAGAGCTCAGGGAACCATGTTAGCATGTGGAAAAATAATTTTGTCCCCTTTAAATTACTTGTTGAATCTGAAACAGATTCATCGGTGCTGTAATTATCACATGCAAGGATCAGAACTATTGGTTACCAGGCGGTGACTTTTTGGCCAGTTAGTGTCTTTATTTTTTCTGTTTTTTCTATTACTAGCATTTTCTGTGCCTCGTTGTCCTTCCAGATGCTCCACAGCTACATGACTGTAAGGAGGAGGAGGTTCTCACTGTCCAGCAGCTCTGTAACCAGGAGAGGAACTCCAGTCTGGACCAGGAGGAACAAGATGCTGCACAGGTTAAAGAGGAAGAAGAAGAACTCTGTAGCAGTCAGGAGGAAGAAAACTTTGGACTGAAACAAGAGACTGATACCTTCATGGTGACTCCTGCTGATGAGGACAATGACAAGAGTGAAACTGAAGCAAACAGTGAGCAGCTCCTCTCTCACAACTCTGCTGACACTTAGAGCCAAGACCAGGGAGCAGGTAAGAATGTAAAGCCAGGATCAAGTAAACATGAGGAGCCAAAGAAGAGACTTGACAGAAACAGAAGTGACCGTAACAATGTAGACAACTCCTCCATGTCAGAGAGTCAGTGTGATACTGACACAGGTGAAAAGTCTGTAAAATGTTCTGATCATGACAAAGACTGTAAAAATGAGTCCCAGAAGAAGAAGCATCACACTGTTAAGTCACATGTTTGTAACGTGTGGTAAAAGATTAAGGCAGAAGCAAGATTTATCACGTCATGAGAGAATTCACACAGGTGAGAAGCCATTTTCTTGTGAAACATGTGGGCAGAGTTTTAATGAACGTGGTAGTTTGAAAAGACACGAGAATTCACACAGGTGAGAAGCCATTTTCTTGTGAAACATGTGGGCAGAGTTTTAATCAACGTGTTCATTTGCAAAATCACATGAGCATTCACACAGGTGAGAAGCCATTTTCTTGTGAAACATGTGGGCAGAGTTTTAATCAATGTAGTCATTTGAAAACACATGAGAATTCACACAGGTGAGAAGCCATTTTCTTGTGAAACATGTGGGCAGAGTTTTAATGAACATGGTAGTTTGAAAAGACACATGAGAATTCACACAGGTGAGAAGCCATTTTCTTGTGAAACATGTGGGCAGAGTTTTAGTGAACGTGGTAATTTGAAAACTCACATGAGAATTCACACTGGTGAGAAGCCATTTTCTTGTGAAACATGTGGGCAGAGTTTTAATCATTGTACTCATTTGAAAACTCGCATGAGAATTCACACAGATGAGAAGCCATTTTCTTGTGAAACATGTGGGCGGAGATTTAATCAATCTAGTCATTTGAAAACTCACATGAGAATTCACACTGGTGAGAATTCTGTGTGAATTCTGTGTATTGAACACAGAAAAATGAGGGAAATGGTCAAAAAAGAATACCAACATCGCCTAAAGAAAATCTGTAAATCAAATTTAACACCTAAAAATAAGATCACTGCAATAAACCAGTTGGCAGTACCAGTTGCCACATATGGATTTGGGGTGATAGACTGGCCACAAGGGGAACTGGATAAGTTGGATGTTCGGACCAGGAAGACCCTAACCCTTCATAAGGTAACATACAGAAACCAATGCCTAGATAGGATATATATGCCACGTAAAGAGGGAGGGCTGGGCCTAATTGAAATGAACCAGGCCTACAGGGCAACAATAATAAGCATTGGTCAATACCTAAAAAGCGCTAATGATGAGACGATGGAAAAGGTCACCCAACATCACGAAACCCTCAGTATTAACACATCTATAACTAAACAAGCCGAGACCTTTGCAGCAGATTTATTAGATAACATGAAAGCCAGTCAGCAAAACCCAGCAACAAAAATAGCTAGAAAGACGAGAGAAAAATACAGCAAAAGGACACAGGAGGAAAGAAAAGAAAGATGGAAACAACATAAGCGAGCAGGACGTTTCCAGGAGGAACTCAATAGGGATTATATTGATAGGGAAGAGACATTGCGCTGGATCAGGAATGGAGATCTGGGGTACGACGAGGAGAGACTAGTGGTTGGAGCACAAGACCAGGGACTTCTAACGAATGGTTTTAAAAAAATGGCAGGATTGTCACAGAGTGACAAATGTCGATTCTGTCATGTAGCGGTGGAGAGTGTAAGCCACCCGCTCTCCGGCTGCCAGGTCCTCATGGCCGATGGACACTACACTGCTCGCCACAACAAGATCTGCCGTTATATACACTGGAAAATATGCAAAGAATTCAAAATAGAAGTAAAAGGACCAGTATGGGAGCACGATCCAGAGCCAGTTAGCTCCAACGGAGATATTACCATCTTTTATGACAAGGAAATCCCAACTGGAAGACACATTGAAGGAGGAGCAATAAAACCGGACATAGTTATCGTGAACAAAAAGGGCAAAACTGCCCAATTAATCGATGTAACTATACCAAACGACTACGGCCTCAACAGAGCAGAAAGAGAAAAAATAACAAAATATCAAGACCTCAAAAACGATCTAAGAAGCACCTGGAATCTGCAGGATGCAGATATTATACCTGTGGTGGTGGTAGCAACTGGGATGGTTAAGAAGAACTTGAAAAAGTATCTACAAGCAATACCCGGCTGCCCTAGCATCTGTGAAATACAGATCTCAGCAATCAGAGGAACAGTCTCTATCTTAAAGAGAGCCCTTGGATACAAAGCTTTTTAATTTAAAGTGTAATCATAGACCCCTGGCTGGGGCCCATTGCACTTGTAAGGAAATGAGATGCAAATAAATAAAACAGTGAGAAGCCATTTTCTTGTGAAACATGTGGGAAGAGTTTTAATGCTTGTGGTAATTTGAAAACTCACATGAGAATTCACACAGGTGAGAAGCCATTTTCTTGTGAAACATGTGGGAAGAGATTTAATCAACGTGGTAATTTGAAAACACATGAGAATTCACACAGGTGAGAAGTGTGACTTTCTGTCAGAAAATTGTACATCATTTTATAATTGCTATTCTAACATATAATTGTTTATCATTTTATAATTACTATTACTAACATCATTATCATTATCATTGCATAATCATCTTATATGATTAAAGTGTATATTGCATGCATCTTCTTTGTGTTTATAGCATACTGTATTATTTCTGGGTAATAAGTGGACCTACTGAGTGTCCTTCATTAAGATGTGCTTAGAAGTGAAAGTGTCTCACCAGACTAGACTGTGTACATGATAAGGGGTCTGGGGATAGGGGAGAATTAATCTTGTTTTCTTATAAAGTGCTGTGACTATGATTAACTTGGAGTCTGTCACACACCTGCAAGGCCATGTTGTTTTCAGTCCAGGCCAATGTTTTGTATACTCATATTATGATTACATATTGTATCCAGCAGAGGTTTTTGTGTTTGTATGACTGACTATGTATAAAAGCCTCCTGATTGTTTTTTATTGCCAGTGCTTGATTTTGCTGTTAAAGGTGTTGCACTCCTGCAGTAAAGAGCTCATATGAGGAATATACTTGTCATGAATCTTATTTGAGGTAACGAACCAACATACGATCACTCTGAGTTTCCAGATTCTGACATACTTGGTGCCGGTGACCCGGATGGGCGATATCTAGGCGACGGATAGAGGCGACGCACTCTCCGGGTTGAAAACCATGCGCATGGTCTGACTGCATACAGTCAGTATTGGACTCCCCATTGAGGAAATCTGGATGGCGCAGGACTCTAGACGTCGTCTAGTGAAGCCCATCCTCCTCGATAAAAAGAAAGAAAAGTAAGTGACGTCTTTTTTATTATTTACTATATGTGTGTTTAGAAGATTATCTAAAATCCAGCCTTGAGTGAGTAATGTAAAATAGAATGTATTCTTAAATATGTTACAAGAATCTCCAAATCCAACTACGAGTGACTAACGCGATAAGTAAATAAAGGTAAATAAAGTGCGCGGAGGTAGTTGCAACGAGATAAAAAGTTTTGGTTGGGTTGAAATCCCCGGTCTGGGACAAAAATAAGTTTGGTTTGAAATCCCCGAGTTTGGAACTAAAAATAGAATATCAGGTCGCGGTTATGATGTAATGGTAGTGTGACGGCGTTTCACACTTTTCCTGGTAAAACATTTTAATTCTTGTGGAATGACTAAGGGTTTAAAAAATAATAAAAACAGCAAAAAAGGGGAAAATGGGTAACTGTGTGGGGAAGAAAGAGAATAAGCAAAAAACTAAACAGCAGAAAAGAGAACAGACAGCGTGTTGAACAGTAAAAATTACAATGACCGGTTAAAAGAAAAGACCAGATAAAGGATCCTGAAAAATATCTAAACAAATGGGAAAAAGACTATTCTTTCAAATCCACACTGGATGTGGATGAATGCGCAGCCTTGGCGTCGACAGTAAAACTTACAACTAAAATAAAGATAAAAACAATAAGATAAATATCAAAACCAACCGAGCATTTAACCATTATTAAATGAAAAAGATAATCCTCCCCCAGCTTAACAATGCTGCGATCCTAAGGAGGGTCCATACAGCAAATTATTAAAAGAAGCCCAAGAGGTTGGGAAAAGGAGGAAGTAAATAAAAACATAATGATAACTTTGTTATAAGATATTGATACTAGACTATAAGATCTAAAGACGGTCGGGTTAAGTGGCAACAGAACCGGATAACGCTAAAATGGACAATGAGAAACAGTTATTTTATTTTTGTGTATGTGAGCCTTAGACAGAGGCGGCTGCAGGTTGGATTGTTTTTGTTTCTGTAAACCGCTCCAGTGTGAGGGAAAGGGATGAGAGTTCTGAGTTCTCTGCGAAGGCGGAAGGAGCAGGTTTTTAAACTGTTGTAATTTTTGGTATAAAAGGACTGATTGTCTAATTGTTGTCCTTCTGAGAAATGTTTGAAATTATAGGTATCTGAAAATAGTGGCCTTGAGCAGAAGGAGTTGACTAGTTTTGTGTTACGGCTGAGTTGAGAGAATGGAAGGAGCTGCTTCGACCTTGTGGAAATAATAACAATCCTCTGTGTGTGTGTGTGTGTGTGGTTGATCTGTGTGGAAAAAGTGGTCTAAATATGGGTATTTTTACAAGGTTTGGGGTTTTTATCTTTTCAATCTAACTTTGTGGGGTCTTGATTAATGTTGCGTACGTGATAAACTGTTTACATATTTTTAAAAGCAATTTTGACGCATTAATTCAATTCAATTCAATTCAACTTTATTTATATAGCGCCATTTCACAACAACAGTCATCTCATAGCACTATCAACTGTAGGGAGGACCCCCACAGTTGCAGAAAGACCCCAGCAATCAGGCGATCCCCTGTGAGCAAGCACTTGGCGACGGTGGAGAGGAAAAACTCCCTTTTAACAGGAAGAAACCTCCAGCAGAACCAGGCTCAGGGAGGGGCAGTCATCTGCTGCGACTGGCTGGGGGGTGAGGGGACAGAGAAGAAGAAAAGAACAGACATGTAGAGAGCAAACAGCACGATGGGGACTCAATCTATGGGAGAGAACAAACAAATGTTAATGACCAGCAAAAAAAAAATATTTCATAGAGAGTGAGGAAAGGAGTGAGGCCCAGTACATTACTGGAGGTCCCCCGGCTGACTAAACCTATTAGCAGCATAACTAAGGGAGGGTTCAGAAACACATGATCCCTCCCTAATTGTAGGCTATATCAAAAAGGTAGGTTTTAGCCCTATTCTTAAAAACAGAGATCGAGTCTGACTCCCGAATCCAGATTGGCAGCTGATTCCACAGGAGAGGAGCTTGATAACTGAAGGCTCTGCCTCCCATTGTACTTTTGGAGATTCTAGGTATTACAAGTAAACCTGCATTTTGGGAGCGTAGTGCTCTGTTAGGATGATACGGTAGTATCAGATCTTTTAAATAAAAAGGAGCCTGATTGTTTAGAGCTTTGTAAGTAAGAAGAAGGATTTTAAACTTAATTCTAAACTCTATGGGAAGCCAATGAAGGGAGGCCAGAACCGGAGAGATATGATCTCTCTTTCTAGTACCTGTTAAAACTCTTGCTGCAGCATTTTGGATCAGCTGAAGACTTTTTAAAGCTGTTTTAGGACAGCCTGATAATAAAGAATTACAATAATCTAATCTCGAGCTAACAAAAGCGTGGATCAGCTTCTCAGCATCACTCTGAGACAAGATGCTCCTAATCTTGGCAATATTACGCAAATGATAGAAGGCAGTCTTAGAAACAAATTTAATATGTGAATTGAAGGACAAATCCTGATCAAAAATAACTCCAAGGTTCCTCACAGAGCTATTAAGAGAAAGAGTAACTGCATCCAAACTGAAAGTTTGATTTGGAAAGGAATTTCTAAGGTTTTTTGGACCAACAAGAATGACTTCAGTCTTATCTGAATTTAATAGCAGGAAATTACAAGTCATCCAAACTTTGATTTCCTTAAGACAGGCTTCTAACTTGGCTAATTGATTAGTATCATCTGGCTTCATTGACAGGTATAATTGTGTGTCATCTGCATAACAGTGAAAATGTATACAGTGCTTTCTAATAATGTTGCCTAACGGAAGCATATATAAACTAAAAAGAGTAGGGCCAAGCACAGATCCCTGTGGAACTCCATGACTAAGCTTTGAGCTGAGAGAAAACTCATCATTTACATGAACAAACTGGAACCTATCAGATAAATAAGATCTAAACCACTGCAACGAAGTTCCATTAAGTCCAACATAGTGTTCTAATCTATCAAGTAGAATATTATGATCAATAGTATCAAAAGCTGCACTAAGATCTAAAAGGACAAGTACAGAAACTAGTCCATTATCAGATGCAATGAGGAGGTCGTTAGTGACCTTCGCTAAGGCTGTTTCAGTGCTATGATGGATTCTAAACCCAGATTGACACTCCTCAAATAAACCATTTCCCTGCAGGTGGTCAAATAATTGCGTAGCAACAACTCTTTCTAAGATTTTTGAAATGAAAGGGAGATTAGAGATTGGTCTATAGTTAGCTAAAGCTCCTGGATCTAGCGTTGGCTTTTTGAGTAAGGGTTTAATTACAGCCGTTTTAAAAGCCTGCGGTACATGGCCTAAAGTTAATGAAGAATTGATTATATGAAGAATAAAGCTACCAATAAGTGGGAAGACTTCTTTAAATAACCTGGTAGGAATAGGGTCTAAAAGACAAGTTGAAGGTTTGGATGAGGAAACTATTTTGTCTAACTCACAAAGGTCGATTGGAGTAAACTCATCAAGACAGACATCAATAGAAGGAGTTGTAGTAGTTACAGTATTTAAGTTAACTGTGGGAAGAATCTGATTGATTTTATCTCTGATGGATGAAATTTTATTATTGAAAAAGTTCATAAAGTCCTGACTAGTAAGCTCTAAGGGGATGCTAGGATTGACAGAGTCCTGACTCTTTGTCAACCTGGCTACAGTACTGAAAAGAAACCTGGGATTATTCTTGTTCTCTTCTATTAATGCAGAGTAATAACTCGTTCTAGCTTTTCTAAGAGATGTTTTATAAATTAAAAGATGATTTCTCCAAGCTAAATAGATTTCATCTAAATTAGTAGAGCGCCATTTTCTTTCTAATTGACGAGTCTTCTGTTTTAAGCTACGAGTTTCTGTGTTGAACCAAGGAGTTAAAAATCTCTGATTAGACTTTTTCTTTTTTAAGGGGGCCACCAAGTCTAGAGCCTGATGCAGAGAAGCTGAAACACTATCAACCATGTTATCAATTACAGAAGGAGCAAGCTGTCTATAGCTTATTTCCGTTGTGTTGACACATGGCATAGAGGAAACAATCTGCATAAATTTGGAAACAGCATCATCTGAGAGGCATCTACTGTGATAATATTTTTCTTTAGGAGCCAAATAGTCAGAAATAGTAAAATCAAAGGTTAACAGACAATGGTCTGACAGTACAGGGTTATGAGGAGACACTACAAGATTTTCTATTTCTATGCCATATGTCAGAACAAGGTCCAATGTATGGTGGAGGTAATGAGTAGAATTTCCTACTTTCTGAGAAAACCCAATCGAGTCTAATATTGAATTAAAAGCCACATTAAGGCAGTCACTATCTACATCCACATGTATATTAAAGTCCCCTACTATAATTATTCTATCAGATTTCAGCACTAAATCAGCTAAGAAATCAGGAAATTCGGATAAAAATTCTGAATAGGTTGATGGGGGACGATAAACTATGGCAAATAAAATTGGGTTTAACCTGAAATTGCTAAAGTGCCCAACACTGAGGACCAGGCCCTCAAAGGAATTATAACATGTTTTTTGCTTTACATTAACTAGTAATTTGGAATGGTAAATTGTTGCTACTCCTCCTCCACGACCAGAACTTCTGGGATTTTGACAGTTTAAATAACCAGAGGGAGTTGATTCATTTAAACCAACATAATCCTCTTGTCCTAACCAAGTCTCTGTAAGGGAAATTAAATCAATCTGATGATCAATTAACAGATCATGGACTAACAGAGACTTGGGAGTTAGAGACCTAATATTTAATAAACCACATTTAATTTTTAAATTATGAGGAGGAACAGAGGCCAAATCATTCAATTTAGAGGCTTTATGTTTAATTTGAGTTTTACCAATATTTTGCTTTATCACTTTGGGATGCTTATACATTATATTTTTATTTACTTTGGAGGGAGCAGACAACGATTCTCTGATGGGGAAGACAGGGGCTAAGCTGAGGGGTGGCGGATGAAGAGGAGCTGCAGAGAGGCGTGTAAGACTGTGACTCTGCTTCCTGGTCCCAACTCTGAGTAGTCATGGTTTTGGAAATTTGGATAAAAAAGATGCCAGATTGTTAGATAAATGAGAAGCACCATCCAAAGTGGGATGAATGCTGTCTCGTCTCATAAGACCAGGTTTTCCCCAAAAAGAGCTCCAATTGTCAATGTAGCCCACGTCATTTTTAGGACACCACACAGACAGCCAGCGGTTCAAGGATGACGAGCGACTAAACATGTCATCACTGGTCAGATTGGGGAGGGGGTCCAGAGAATACTACAGTGGCTGACATCGTTTTTGCAAAGTCACACACCGATTCTATATTAAGTTTCGTGACTTCCGACTGCCGGAGACGGATGTCATTAATGCCGGCGTGAATAACAATTGTGGAATATTTACAGTTACTTTTAGCCAGCATTTTCAAATTTGACTCGATGTCGCCTGCTCTGGCCCCAGGAATGCATGTGACTATGGCCGCTGGAGTCTCTAGGTTCACGTTTCTGACTACAGAGTCGCCAATGATCAGAGTTTTTTCCTCAGCGGGTGTGTCGCTGAGCGGGGAAAAACGATTAGAAACGTGAACAGGTTGGTGGTGAACCGGGGCTTTGCGACTAGGCTTCCTTCTCACCGTCACCCACCCAGTCTCCTCGCTGCTGAGGAGAGCCGGGGAACCGGTGACAGGGGGGGCCTAAGCTAGCTAGCTCCGCTGCAGCTAATGGGCGTCCGTCGAGATTAACTGGCGCAGACGGTGTTTCAATGCAGCGGAGCCGGGATTCCAAATCAGACAACCTCGCCTCGAGCGCCTCAAAAAGACAACATTTATTACATTTACCGTTATCACTAAAAGAGGCAGAGGTGTAGCTAAACATCTGACAGAGAGAGCACACCAGAGGAGGAGAGGAAAGAGAGCTAGTAGCCATAGCTAACGGCTCGAGAGCTGGAGAGCAAACCACACAGGCAGACAGCAAAACAGGAAGTGACGATACGTTACCACAAGGAAGTGACGATCCTTCACCCAATCCTATTCATTACTGACCTTTTTTTCCTTTGACTGAAACATGACAATGCAGGACTGACGTGTGACACATATGATTTGCCAGGGGCTATGGGTTATCAGACAAAGATCTTGGAGAAAGGATCCTTAAGTTGATAAACATTTTTGAAGCCAAGTATGACTTTGTATGACATTGTAGATAACATAAGGTGTACTGATTCAAATGACTTCGACTTTACAAATGTAATGTTTATATGATTTTATATTGATATTACTCACCACAAATGGTGCAGTAACATCATATTTCAGAAATGTGACAGTAAGGAGGAATGTGTTTTTCCTGATTCGGCAGTGGCCAAGCTGGGTCTGGGTAAACTACATTCACCCCATAATTTACCAAGGAATATATAAAATGAGGTATTCCTGGTAAAAATTTAAATCAAATTCTAATTAGGCAAAAGGTCCACCTTTCCGTTGACTGAAAGAGTGTGATGCAATCTTTATTCATTTATTCAAATTCAACCCATCTGTGTTCAACTGGACAAACTGATCTTATTCATCAGTGCTGAAGCATATCAAAAATATGATAGTTATTTGTTTCTCTTAAATGGAATCTGTAAACTAGTTCAAGAAAAGTCACAAAAAAGGCTGTGATTATTGAACTCTTATTTTTGAAGGAATTGGGCTACCCACACATTTTCTTCTAAATTAAAAATGGTGGCACACTTCCTTTCAGTAAAAGAATCAAGCAAAAGATAATGAATTCAATTCAACTTTATTTACATAAGCGCTATTTCATAACACCTCATTGCACTTTGAGCTATATGGGGAACCCCCCATACTTGCACCTCCCATATTTGCACCCCCATACTTGCAGAACTGACAGCCTAGCTACAGTGCTGAAAAAGAGAAAAAGGAAAAAAAACTGAGATTATCTTTGTTTTCTTCTGTTAGTGCAGACTAATGACTTGTTTTATCTTTTCTAAAAAAAAATAAAAAATGATTTCTTCAAGTTAAATAGATTTCATCTAAATAAGTGAAGTGTCATTTTCTCTAAAGAGGAGGGAAAATGAAGAAAAATTGCAATTGACATTTTGAGGAGGGGAGAGAAAGGGGGAAAAAAAAATGCAAACGTTACAGCAGCCTCCAACTTAGAATTGAGGACTGAACATAAAGAGCTTATTGATGCTTAAGCCTTGCTAAATTAGGACAGGACTTTTATTTTATTTCATTTTCTGTTTTTCTGTAGTGCCCAGGATAAGCATATCAGGCCCTCTATTATCCTAGGCATTCCCCATGCCGTGGAGGGGGTTTTACAGCAGGACAACCATTCCATATTGTCACCAGCTAGACTGTTGTCGAACACTATAACCTTGTTATCACAGCCACACATTAGATAGATAGATAGTTTATTTTGAACACAAAAATATAACAAATACAAGCAAATGGCAAATGCAATAAAGTAACAGTATACACTGTTCGAAAGGGAGAAGGAAGAAGTGAACACTTATTAATTCCATCTCCTCTTTTCCATAGATACACCCATCAGAATTTTATACAAATTACCACCTTTAAGACCCCAAGTAAACAATTTACTGTATTTTTTACAAATCAACATTAACACCCATCCATTCTAACATACAATGATGTCCATACATCAAAACCAGCCTCAAACAACACAGATATACACAGTGCTGTCCCACCCACCATTCCATAGTGTCCCATAATATCCCAGAGTGAACATAATGAATCGTACATATAACTACTACCCTTCTAACATATACCCTTTCAGCAAATGGTGCTTATACCTCTTTTTGAATTGATTTCTGTTTGTACATAGTTTCAGTTCCGGTTTCAGTACATTAAGCTTGTACCAAATTCCTTGTGGCTAATTACTGGTGGCTCATCTTTAAAAAAAAAAAAAAAAGCCCGATGGGTCAACATCCACTGCTTATGCTGTGACAACATTGTCTGGGGTCCTGATTGTGTAAAATTCCACAACCTGCATCACCTCCAATGGCTGAACTATTGGCTTTGATTACAGCACTTACATGAGCTACTAACCTAAATGCAACTATCTGTACAGACAGTAAATATGCTTATAACGCATGCTGCCTGCATACCGCTACCTTGAACCTGCGGGGGTTCATCACCTCCACAGGAAAACCAGTAATCGCTTGGCTGATTTTTTTAAGAACAGTCTGTTTTTTAATAATGTTGATGTCTTAAAAGACTGCTAAAATAATTTGGACCTCCCTCCTGTTACATGTGGCTTGCCTGATGGAAAAATTGTTTTGCCACCCACGTTATACAAATGGGCTGCCCTGGTGGCACATGAACTATTAATGTGCCACCAGGAGGGAATGATGAGGATGTTGGGAAAACTGCCCTAATATTTTGAAAAAAGTAACAAAAACATGCCAAAAGTGCATCATTTGTTTATAAAATAATGCTCAAGGAGCAATGGGAAGCTACAATATTGCTTGGTGTTGATTGACACCCTCACAAAGTGGACAGAAATTCACCCCACATCCTCAGCAAATGCCTCATTTGTGTGTAAAACTGTAGTGAATCATGTTTTTCCCGCCATTGGGGTTCCAGAACTGATTTATGCAGATAATGGAACTCATTTTACAGCACGAACAGTTCAAGACTTAATCCAAGCTGTACGAAGTAAGATCAAATTTCATAGTGCCTACCACCCACAAAGTACAGGTTTTGTAAAAAGAAAAATGGTACAATCAAACTAATGATTAACCCTATTCCAGACTCAAAGACAGGATTGTCACCTTTTAAATGTGCTTTTCACCGTCCTTATGTATTGCCTGACCTCTCACCACTAATCACGCCTAACAAATACATCTCAGAACACATTGATTCTGTCAGGGCTCTCTGCTCCACAGAAAGAAGCGGATAACCCGTTGCAACCTGGAGACTATGTCTTCATAAAGAACCACCACCAACAACACTGGACACTCCCACTCCCACTGCCGTACGTATTGCTGAACGACCATCTTGGATTCACCTTTCACACGTTAAAAAGAACTCCGATTATATTGGCATGTTAGCTCTATATGCTTTATTTTTATGTTACTACCATAACTATAATGTAATTTTTTTGAAAATAATTCCCAGTTTTATATATTTTTAAAAAACTTTATTACGATGTAAATCGTCATTAAAGTTTACGTCGCAATGCATTCTGGGTAGTGACGTAGAAAGGTTGCAGCCGTTTTTTCTGTCTTATACAAACCAAGAAGCGAAGCTCCTAACTACTGCCATTTGTCAGTGAAAATGCCACATTGCGCGGCTTTTGGATGTAATTTCCAATCAAAGGGAAATAAAGAGAGCGGGCTGAGCCTCCATAGCTTTCCTAAAGAGGAAAAGTGGAGGAAAAAGTGGGGCGGCAGCGGCTCAGCAGGTAGAGCAGGTCGTCTAATAACCCGATGGTTGGCGGTTCACATCATGCTCTCCCCAGATATCCTGCCGTTGTGTCCCTGGGCAAGACACTTAACCCGCATCGCCTCCAGTGCCCATAACACTGGGTATGAATGTGTAAAAATGTTTAAATGCTCGATGGTGGCCGGAGAGGCTGCTGGCGCGGATTGGCAGCCACATTTCCCTCACTCTGAGTGTCTTTGATCACGCGCTGTACGCTGTGACAATAACACAATATCGCTCAAAGCGCACGAGCGTGCTTTTAGCGCACCAGTGTGGCGGATGAAATAAGGGAACCCAGTGTGGAGGCACGGAATAATTGCAGGCAGGACACGTGAACTGAAGTTTAAAAGGGTGTTTATTTCATACTCCAGCGCTGTGGAGCGAGCCCTTTTTTTTTAATTACTTAAATTGTACTAACCACAGTGCGCAGTGGGCAGCAGTTTACCTTCGGCCGGGGGATCGCGGAGATCGTGGGTTCGATCCCTGCCTCCGGCCAACAGTGATCTGTGTGGAGTTTGCATGTTCTCCCCGTGTTTGCGTGGGTTTACTCCGGGATTTCTCCAGTTTCCTCCCACATGTCAAAAACATGCAGGGTAGGGAGTTAAGGGGCGCTTGCGCACGCAGCGACTGGCAGCTGGTGGCTTGTCACCAGACTGCAAAACAAATCTACCTATGGGTACAAAATAAGTAATAAAAAAAAAAAGAGCTCGCTCCACAGCGCTGGAGTGAGCTTCGTGCTGGAGGATGAAATAAACACCCATTTAAACTTCAGTTCGCCTGCAATATTGCAAAGCGCACACTCCTTTGCGCAATATTGTACTTTATCATAGCGTGATTAATACATATGTCAGCTCTATCAAGTGTTGTGGGATGTCTGTTGCGTGTGTTTGGATGGGCAGCTTGGTGCTGGACGTGAGTGAGTGATGCCGTTTGCGCAGCTGAGGCGCGCCCCCCCCCCCCCCTCCCCGGTGTGTGTGGCCAACGGTGTGTGATTTGGTGCGGATAAGTAGAAAGAGCAAGGCCACCAGAGCAGGTAGAATTTGTTGCTGACAACAGTGCGGTATATAAATAAAGCCCCAACGCTTCAGCAAAACGGCCTGTGCTTCTGTGTACCACAAGAGTGAGATTTACTCGGGAATTGACCGCGGAGGAAGATACATCTACCCTGCGTCCCAAAACCACGGTTAGGAGAGGAAAGGCAGGAACAGTCAACACAAGCGTGCGATCACAGACATGTCTCATGCGCACACTTTGAGCGATATTGTGCTATTATCACAGCGTGATTAATACATATGTCAGTTTTATCAGGCATGCACTACAGCGCGTGATCACAGAGTGAGGGAAATGTGGCTGCCAATCCGCGCCAGCAGCCTCTCCGGCCACCACCGAGCATTTAAACATTTTTACACATTCATACCCAGTGTTATGGGCACTGGAGGCAATGCGGGTGAAGTGTCTTGCCCAGGGACACAACGGCAGGATATCTGGGGAGAGCGTGATGCGAACCATCGGGTTATTAGACGACCTGCTCTACCTGCTGAGGCAGCTGCCGCCCCACTTTTTCCTCCACTTTCCCTCTTTAGGAAAGCTATGGAGGCTTACCCCACTCTCTTTATTTCCCTTTGATTTGAAATTACATCCAACAAATTACATCCAACATCCGCAATGTGGCATTTTCACTGATAAATGGCAGTAGTTAGGAGCTTCGCTTCTTGGCTTGTATAAGACAGAAAAAACGGCTGCAACCATTCTACGTCACTACCCAGAATGCATTGCGACGTAAACAAAAATGGTAATAAAGTTTTTTAAAAATATATAAAACTGGGAATTATTTTCAAAAAAATTATAGTTATGTTAGTAACGTAAAAATAAAGCATATAGAGCTAACATGCCAATATAGTCGGAGTTCCTTTTAAGAGACTACGGGTGCCTGTAAGTGAACTAACTTGTTTCCCTGAGTAAGCCCAGTTACAAAGGGGGCTTGTCCTTTTAAGGACAAAGCCGTCTCAAACCTGGTGAAGATAGGGGCCCGGATGGGTACTCTCTCAGGTGGAGGCATGGCACCAAAGGTACTGATGACTCTGTGTTCCGTACTTCTCATAACTGTGGGGTGGGGGACCATTTCTGATTCCAGGACAAGGAGCCCGCAAAACATGGACAGTGGACAATACGTGGACTATACGCACAACCTGTGGTACCAAACAATGGTGGTTTCGGTGAGAGGACTGGGAATCAACACTTCTTGCTATGTGTGTTCATTGCTACCCCATTCACACAAGACTGCAATCCCCATGATCCCTGTTCCGCTGAGCGAAGAGGAGACAGCCGGAGTGACAATAGCGATGACCTCTCGTCTCAACCTGCTTAATTCAAGTAATGATGTTAGACATTGGGTGGTAAGGAATTTGTCTGAAGGGTATCTGAATAAATTGAAGGTCACTGTTACTGATTACACTGGGTCTAAGTTAAGAATATTCAATACTACTGGAATTGGAAAGTCTTTGCTTGCTGTTAAAAAGCTCTTGATGAAGCTAAATCCTACACTGTTTACTTCACCAATCTGTTTTAATAAAGCTTGTAATGAAAAGAATTTCAATCTAGGTTTTTCACCAAGGTGTAATGATGTCAAGGAGGCAACCTGTGGAGTAAGATACCATGATTCTGTTTGTAGAAATGCATTCCATCTTCCTTATCTTGCTGCTGGAAATTTCACCCTAAAAAGCAAGAATTGTACTGGTAAATGTAGTGACAATCGTAATGTTATGTGGCCAAATGATGATGGATATGGATGTTTAGAGAACCACGTGTGGGTTTGTGGATCTAATGTTTATCCATTACTTCCTCCAGGGTGGTGTGGCAGATGCTACATGGCTATTTTAATCCCACAGATTAGCATAAATTCAAATCTCACACATAAAATGAAAACATCATACTCCCATTATTATCATCCTGATCAAACTGAAATTCACACTAGGGCACGGAGAAGTACAACCCCAGATATGCAACAACTAATAGGTAGGCTGTCTGGGAAACAGAGGGTTAGTGATGTCAAAGTTGTAATGGGTACTCTTTTTCCAATGTATGGCAGTTACCTGGCTACATATCACATAAATGCGTTAGCATGGACAATGGAAAATCTAACTGTATTAACGGAGCAAGGTTTCACAGCTTTAACTGAGGAACAGAAATTCTCAAGGATGATGGCATTACAAAATAGAATGGCTTTAGATTTAACATTAGCTGCACAAGGAGGGGTGTGTCACATTATTGGTCAGGAGTGCTGCACATACATCCCGGATTTAAATCAGAATCTCTCTCACGTTATTAACCATTTAAATTACATTTTACACTTACAACACACTTTAGATGAAGATAAGGGTTGGAGTCCCTGGGATTGGTTTCAAAGTGGAACTTGGTGGCAGATTCTTTTGAAGTGGTTAACCCCATTGATTGTGATATTGGTCTTATTCAGTGTGCTCTTCATATGTGTTATTCCCTGTATGAGATCTATGATTACACAAGCCATTGCTCATCATACTTTCCTGTTGCAAACTGCTATGCTGAAACTTGAGTGTAAAGGACAATATGCAGCTCTTTCAAAAACTGATGATGACTGTGAAGATTGTGGGTAATCTCCTGTATAATTGGAATATGATGCAAATGACGGGCATGTAGAAAATCGAGAGAAGTTGCATGTTTCTGATGAATAAAGGCATCCCTAAATAAAAGCTGTAATAAAAATGATAAAACAGGAGGGAAATGTCAGAAAATTGTACATACATCATTTTATAATTACTATTACTAACATATAGTTGTTTGTTTTGTGGCGCATATGTTGGGTACATATTTTCCACAAATGTATTGCTGAATGTTTATTGTGTGCTTCAAGTCTCCAGGGACAAAAAGACTGAGTCTGTGGGAGAGATCAAGAAGGTGTGAGATTTGGCCTTTGTCTCAGAGAGACACCCTGGAGGGATTCCCAGACCATCGAAGGCTAAAGGACAATGGTGGAAGATCAAAGGGTTACATTGTGGCTGGGATTAAGTACCATGTGACTGTATGTTTGCTTAGACACCATGTGACTTGAGTTTCGATGTCCTGGAGGTTAAAAAGAGCGATGTGATTTTGTTCTCTTTCTTGCTTGGAGATTGTTAGAGAATGTGTTCTGTCAATAAAGCTGAACCTGAGAAATAAACTCAGCCTCATCCTTGAGCACATCCTCTACAGTTTTATCATTTTATAATTACTATTACTAACATCATTATCATTGCATAATCATCTTATATGATTAAAGTGTATACTGCATGCATCTTCTTTGAGTTTATAGCATACTGTATTATTTCTGGGTAATAAGTGGATCTACTGAGTGTCCTTCATTAAGATGTGCTTAGAATGAATGAATGAATGAATGAATGAATCTTTATTTTCGGATAGTACAGGTTAAAAGAAACTGAATAATATAACAAAGGGGAAAGAAAATCCAACAAGGTCAAATTAGACAATAACTCCTCTGATTATACAATTCAACGTAAGTTATCCGAAATGGGTGATGGCTGAAGCCGCAGCTTATATTGCCCACCCATATTCCATCCAAGAATTCAAAAGAGAAAAAAGAGAAAACAAGACAAGAGTGATTACAATTCAAAAACAAAGCTAAGACAAAATGTGACAGAAAAAACTAAGCTAAGCTAAGCTAAGCGATTACAATTCAAAAACAAAGCTAAGACAAAATGTGACAGGAAAAAAGAAAAAAAAAAACTAAGCTACAACACAGGCTGGATATGACAATCCTTATGTGATTTTACATGTCATCTTGTATATATGTTTGGAGTATTTCTTCCTTTAGTTTTTGTTTAAATTGTCCAAGCATTGTACATGATTTTAATTCAGGTCCAAAATCGTTCCATAATATGACCCCTTGCACTTATTTATTTAGCGAATGCAAAGTCCTTAAGCCAAGCAGTTGCCTCCTGGTTTGCTGTATGGAGGGTGTGTAATCCTCCTTCCAGTCTTTGGAGCGGGCAAGCCTCTATGATGTGTTCCATTGTTTGCTCCTCTCCACATGCGCACAGTGGGCTAGGGCTACTGCCCCATCTGTAAAGGCTGGCCAAGCAGGGGCCATGTCCAGTCCTGAAGCGATTGAGTGTAGACCACTGTCTCCTTGGGAGGTTGGTGCCCGGGACCTGTTGGTTGGGGTTTATCACCAGCTGTTTGTTTGGGACCTCCTTGGTCTCCCATTCCTCTTGCCAAGCTGTCTGGATGGTAAAGTCAGCTGGGGGAGGGTTTTTCCAAATCGGCCGTCTGGATGAAAGTCGGGCAGTGGTGGAGTGTAGATATCTGCATGGATTGGTAAGTGAGGAGAATCTTTAACTTTTTGGAGCATCCTTTGAGTTAATGCTGCTCGCCGGATGTGTGGAGGGGCTATGTTTGACAGTACAGAGAGCCAGGGGAGTGGTGTTGAGCGGATTGTTCCAGTTATAGTTCTCATGGTTGTGTTGAGCTGGGTGTCTACATGGTGTGTGTAAGATGACCTGGACCAGACAGGGGCACAATATTCTGCTACAGAGTATGAAAGGGCCAGTGCTGAGGTGCGCAGGGTGGGAGACTGCCGCCCCCCATTTTGCACCAGCGAGCTTGCAGAGCAGGTTGTTTCGTACCTTCACCTTAGCAGCCGTCCCCTTTAGATGTTCCTTGAAGGATAAGGTCCTATCAAGGGTCACTCCAAGATAAGTTGGATTTGGGGCATGCTTAAGCTTGAGTCCGCTCAGGTGGATGTTTAGTTCTCTGGCAGCTTTTGCATTGTGGAGATGGAATACACTGGAGACGGTTTTTGCTGGGCTTGGTTTTAGGCGCCAGATTTTGCAGAACTGGTCCAGTTTGGCAAGATCTTCCGTGAGCACCCGTTCCAGTGGTTCAAAGTCTGGTGCTTGGAATGCCAAACAGATGTCGTCTGCATAGGTGAATTTGCGGGATTTTGTAGTAGGCAGGTCGTTTATGTAGAGGTTGAACAGAGTTGGAGCTAGAACTGAGCCTTGTGGGAGTCCGTTTTTCTGCATTCTCCATGCACTTGTCTTCTGACTGAGGTGGACTCTGAACCTTCGGTTGGTCAGCAGGGTTTTTATAATTGCTGTTGCCCAAGCAGGGATCGCCTTTATAAGTTTCAGGAGGAGGCCTTTGTGCCAGACCGTATCATAGGCGGCTGTAAGGTCGAGAAACACAGCCCCTGTCTTCAGTCTGCTCTCGAAGCCATTTTCGATGAAGGTGGTTAGGGCCAGTACTTGTTCTCCTGTACTGCGGTCCTTGCGGAAACCTGCTTGATCCACACTTAGAATATCCTCTACCTCTGGGGAAATGCGTTGCAGAATTAGGCGCTCCATGATTTTGTAAGGAACGCTGAGTAGGGAGATTGGGCGGTAGCTTGCTCGTAATTTGTGGTCTTTGCCAGGTTTTGGGATGGCAATGACCTTTGCTGTCCGCCATTTCTTTGGGATCGAGTTTGTTTGTGTGATCCTTGTGTAGAATTGTGTCAACCAGGTTAGGGCTCGGGGGCCAAGATTTTTCATGAATTCTGGGAAGATGTTATCGTATCCTGCTGCCTTTCCACATTTCAGGCTCTGTAGGACTTTCTCCAGTTCAGCAGCCTCGAAGGGTTCAGGGTTCGTTTCCTCTACAGGCATTTTTTGGTGTTTTTTAGCTCAGTTGTAACTGCTCTTTTGGTGTCTTTGTCTTGGGGTGCTTTGGCGATAGTCAGTAGGTGGGATGCAACTTGGTTGGGTGTGACGGATGCTCGGCTTTGGCTAGGGGGCTTCTGTGCAGCTCCTAGGCGACGGATGAGGCTCCAACATTTCCTGCTAGAGTGGGTAAAGCTCCTGTCAGCAACTGTCTCCTCCCATTTCTTTCGCCGAGCTGTATTTAGCGATTCAATGAGATGGTCTGCTATCTCTGGGTCCCCTGATGTTTGATAGGATTGTAGGAGGGCAGCACTTTCTCCGTCCAAACATGGGACATAGAGGGGTCGGTAGCCTCGTGGGATTGCAGTATGGGCAGCCTTGAAGATTGCGCTGCAGAAGCGGTTGTATGCTTCATCTACAGTGATGGTGTGGAGTGGGATGGTAACAACGCTCCGGTCCAGAGTTTCACTGAATTTCTTCCAGTTGGCTTTGCGGAAGTTCCAGCGCATCTTCCTTGGGCTGTATATGACTGGAAGTTGTAGGCCAATGTGTACAAGCAGGGGCCGGTGTTGGCTGTGTGGAAAATCATCAAGAATGAGGATCTGTGTAGGATATGGCTCCCCATTCAAAGAGCTGACCCAACACAGGTCAGGAGAATAGTCCTTCTTCCACCTAGCAGAGTGGAAGGTTCCTCTTTGTTTGGGGTCGTATATCAAAGCGAGGTCATTTCTGGATGCCCAGTCTGAAAGTGCCTTCCCATCACTGTCCACTGCTGGGTACCCCCAGTCAGGGTGATGGCTGTTAAAGTCCCCCACATAGATGGCAGGGTGGGGTAGGGTGGGTAAGACCTGCAGATCCCAGTTGGCATTAGGGGGCTTGTACACATTGACAATATGGAAGCCACCAATGATTATGGTGTCTGAGAAATGTGTTGTTATCAGGTGATTTGCTTCAACTATGTCAGAACGCACATAGGTGGCACGTCCATGTTTAGCATGTAGAACATAGCACAGGAGGTCAAAGCCTTTGATGGTGAAGCGGCCAGCTTCCTCTGTGCCAATATGAGTCTCTTGGAGGCAGATTACATCAATCGAATGTTGGAAGGCGAGGACTTCGATAAGGCTTCGCTTGGCTGCAGATAGGCCTTCAACGTTTAGTTGTAATATGCGAAGGGCCGATCCTACCACAAAGTGCTCTTGGGGCTGTTTGCTTTCGGCTTTAGGACTGTGACTAGGATTCTTCTTTGACTTGGCACAGAGGCGTCGTCTCTTCGAATTTAGTCTGCTGGTAGGATCATTAGTGCACCCCTTGCACTGAAACACAGTGTTGCTTGGTGGTAGTTCTCACTGAAGGTTTTTGAAATATACATGTTCCTCTAAAATGGTATTGATTCTCCTTTATTTGGAACAACTTTTGGATATTTGCGGGCAGTGATAGATTCTTCACTTTAAACATTATTATTGCAGTTTTAAAGTCAACCAGATCTTTCAACTTGAGAGCTTTTAATTTAAGAAAAAGTGGGTTTGTTGGTTCCCTGTAAGCTGCTTTGTTTATTATTCTAATAGCTCTCTTCTGAAGCATAAAGAGTGGATATATGTTTGTTTTATATGTACAGTGGGGTAAAAAAGTATTTAGTCAGCCACCAATTGTGCGAGTTTTCCCACTTAAAAGATGAGAGAGGTATCCATTTTTCATCATAGGTATATAGTGTAGGCTCATTTGTCATGAAATAAAAATTTGTGTATTTTTTTTGGTAAAAGCAAAAACTCGCCTGATTCTGTTAGAATATGATATAAACAAGAAAAAAATAGGGTGCCATTTTTTTTTTCGCGCTCTAATGCCCTGAAATCCAAGATGGCTGCCATGATACAAAAACGGCATAAACGAGACATTACGATTGATATAAATCTGGTTCCAATATTTTTTTCAGCATCTATTACTTATAAAACTAACTTTAAATAGAGATTTCCGGGACTTCCGGTCTGGACGCCATGGTGATAGCAACTTAACGCTGAAGCTCCCAGACCCAATCCAAGGAAAACATCTTCAAAATCAGACTTAACGGATTTTTGGAAGAATAAAAATCAAAAGACAAAAACACCATGCCTTACCAAAAACAGAAGAAACTGACATTCCCCAGGCCAGGACGCGCAGCAGCCGCAGAATCTGAACCGGAGGACCTCCGTTCGGAAGACAAGGAGCTGAACCTAGCTAACAAGAAGGTTAGCTTGAAATCGCTATTTGATGAATTACAACGATTTCGGGCCGAATTTCATGAATTCAGAGAGGAATTAAAAAGGACGAACAGCAGAATGGACCAGGCCGAAAACCGAATCTTGGAAGCTGAAGAAAGATTAAAAGTGCTTGAAGATTCTATGCTGGATTTACACAAAAAACAGTCAAGGCTGGAGGCTAAGCTAACCGACCAAGAAGGAAGACAGAGACGAGACAACATCAGAATTCACGGTCTGAAAGAAGGAGCTGAAGATAGTTTCAACACAATGGCGGAAAGCGTGGAATCCTTATTGAGAGAGAAGTTGGATATTCCACAAACCACCGATTTGAAGATAGAAAAGGCCCATCGTACATTAGCCGCAAAGCCAGCGGCAGAAGCGCCCCCACGTTCGGTGGTGGTAAGATTCTCCAATTTCAAAATAAAACAAGAGGTTGTAAGACGGGCCTGGCAGAAAAAAGGATTTATGCATCAAGAGAGAAAAGTCTTCGTGGAGCACGATTACGCCCCGGAGGTTCTTAAAAAGCGACGGGAATATAACAACGCCAAAAAGGTTCTACGGGAACAGAATCTACGCTTTCAGACGCCATTTCCTGCGAAGTTAAGGGTCTTTTACGGTGAAGAGTCATGTCTCTATAATTCAGCGGAAGAAGCAACAATTGACATGGCGAGAAGAGGACTCCCGGTAACGGTGTTTAAACCCGCAGCGAATCTGAGCGAGAAGATCAGAGCTCAAACGTGGTCAACTCAGAGACCTTCAAAATCCACGGGCCAGCAGCGGGAAACCCAGCCCCAGACCTACAAAGATAAGCTTTCCAGTTCCAGGAAGGAATAGCGACCTTTTTGGGTTTTTTTTTTTTTTCAGTCATTCTGCACTTTCATCCCCCCTCCTACAAGGTAACAAACATTAAAGGAGATGCAGAATCATGCATGTGGTAAAACCTTTCATGGAGCAGTTATAGCATTAGAAACAAATGTCTTCTTAATTTAAAGGAAAAAAAATCTTGTTAAAATAGAAATGTAACAATGACCCACATGCTCTCCCCACACTAACAAATACTGTATTAGAGTGAATGTTTGCTGTGATGGGGGTGGGAGGGTGCACACAATCTCATAGGGTATAGGCATAAAAAAAAAAAAAAAAAATCATTACAAATTCGGATTGGGATCTGAAATTAACGTTAAAAACATGGGACAACTTACAGGGGTAAGAGAGGGCCCTCAACACGTAACAGAGTTTGAGGAATTTCCCTCAGAGCTTACACTCCATCAGGGCTCTTACAGGGTCTTTAAAGAGACCCCAGCTCAGGAAGTTTTTTTTGACAGTTTTTTGTTTTAAAGTTTCGTACACTATGTTCTTAATGTTTTTTATGTTCTTAATGTTCTTTCAGTTTCTGAGTAGCAAAAAAGAGGGCTACCACACTGTTATACTAAATAAGAAAATACAATGGAGAAACAGGGTGTAACCAAAATAGCCTCATATAATGTAAAAGGGATCCTGAATCCAGTTAAAAGATCCAAGATTCTACGCAAAATGAAAAAAGACAAAGCAGAAATAATATTTTTACAAGAAACCCACCTAACAGACGTGGAACACACTAAACTCAATAGACAAGGGTTTAAAATGATCTCGTCATCTTCATATAAGTCAGGGAGGAGGAGGGGAGTAGCGACATTGATATCAACCAAAATTACATTTGAAAAAAAATCAGAACACAAAGATAAAGAAGGGAGGTACAGTTTGGTAATTGGGCGGCTAGAGGGAGAAGATATCACCCTGCTGAATGTATATGCACCACCAGGGGCTAAATGGAAATTTTATAAAAATGTATTCGACCTAATGATAACTAAAGCCCAAGGTTTAGTGATATGTGGTGAAGACTTCAATCTAAGACTGAATCCATACTGGGATGCAACAGGTAATTCTTCACATCAAAATAACACTCAAAGTAGGAAAACTCGGATGCTATTAAAAGAAATGGGAATCTGTGACGTATGGAGGGAATTCAACCCCAATGTAAAAGATTGTACTTTTTATTCAACGCCACATTCATCTTACTCAAGGATTGATTACTTTTTTATGTTTAATAGAGACATTGGAAGAGTAAAAACATGTAAAATAGGACTGATGGATCTCTCTGACCACAGTCCGATCTATATGGACTTAAACATCCAAAAATACACAAATAATACATTTTCCTGGAGGTTGAATTCAAATGTCCTGAAAGGACCACTGAAAGATGAATTGGAATCAGATATTCTCAAATATTTGGAAGAAAACGATAATGGAGAAGTATCCCCTTTAATACTGTGGGATGCGTGCAAAGCTGTAATAAGGGGAAAAATTATTGCAAAACTGGCAACCCAAAACAAACTGAGACAAGAAAAACTAATCACACTAGAGTCAGAACTCAAGAACCTAGATAAAGAACACAAAGACAACACTCATTCTAATGGCTCGCTCAAGATTAAAGAAATTAAAAATCAAATAAATGAGATCACAATAGAAATTCAGAAGAAACTTACATTTCTGAAACAAAAACACTATGAAGCAGGCAGTAAATCGGCAAAATTACTAGCCTATAAATTGAGGAAACAACAAACAGAAAGAGCAATCTACAAAATCAGAGACCCAGTATCAAAGGAAATAAAATTCAGAATTCAGGATATTCTTAAAAGCTTCGAGAATTACTATAAGAACTTATACTCCCACAAAAAACATAAAAACGCATCCGAGACATTCCTAAACACATTAAACCTTCCCCAACTTACGGAATCACAAAATAAAACACTACTGTCAGAAATACAACCTAAAGAATTGGAAAAAGCAATTATGAAACTTAAAGCTAACAAATCTCCAGGAGCAGATGGCTATACAGCAGAATGGTACAAAACCTTTAAACAGCAACTATCTCCTCTCCTCCTGAAAACATTTAACTATGTCCTCCACACAGGGGAAATCCCCCCCCCTCCTGGAGAGAAGGGGTCATTGCAGTTACACCTAAACCTGAAAAGGATAAACTAGAATGCTCCAACTACAGACCAATCAGTGTATTAAATCAGGACTATAAGCTTTTTACCATTATCCTTGCCAAAAGGTTAGAAAACATACTGACAGACTTAATTCACTTAGACCAAACAGGTTTTATAAGACAAAGACAGACACAAGACAACATGAGATGCACTTTACACATAATTCATCATATAAAAAAATATAACTTAAATGCAGTCATATTGGGATTAGATGCTGAAAAAGCATTCGATTCGGTTGACTGGTCTTTCCTATATAGAATCTTATCCAGTTTCAATTTTCATAACAACTTCATTAGAACTATACAGGCATTATATAAAAAACCAACAGCTAAAATAAGGATTAATGGTAATTTATCATCATCTTTTGAGCTGGAAAGAGGATGTCGTCAGGGCTGCCCCCTGTCTCCACTGCTCTTTGCAATCTTCATAGAACCTCTGAGCCAATGGATAAGACAAAATCAAGAAATTCAAGGTATTACACTTGGTCAGAAGGAACATAAAATAGCATAAAAAAAGCATAAAATAGCACTCTTTGCTGATGACATTTTAATATACCTAGGGCAGCCAGACACTTCTTTACCAGAACTAATCTCAGTTTTTTCAGACTATGGAGATTTATCGGGGTACAAATTAAACATGCATAAAACCCAAGTTTTAACATTCAACTATGACCCAAATCATTATTCACTAAGTGAACTCAAAACTAACTGGGAGTTGGAATCTATGAAATATCTGGGGGTCAATATCCCGAAACAACTCAACAAAATTATAACACTAAACTATGATCCACTGGTGACAAAAATAAAATCTGACCTAGCAAGATGGAATATGATACCATTCTTAGGTACTGCACAAAGAATTGAAGCAGTCAAAATGAATATACTTCCTCGTCTTCTATACCTTTTCCAAACAATACCGGTAGAACCTCCCAAAAAAACATGGCAGGAGCCGGACAGAAGGATCTCAAGATTCATATGGCAGGGCAAGAGACCTAGAATCAGATATAGAACCTTACAGCTAAACAAAGACAAAGGTGGGCTCCCGCTGCCAAATATCAGGGACTATTTTAAAGCCGCACAAATTAAAACTTTAATAGAGATATGTAACCCAGTCTACACTGCACAATGGAAGGAGATGGAATGCCAAATAACAACTGACATCCCCCTACAGGCGATAATAGGGAACAATGCCCTACCTAAACTCTTGAATAACACTAACCCGTGGATAGAGACCCCGCTAAAAATTTGGTTTAAGATAGTCAGAGAGAATCAAGCTAAAGAGCCCTATCGACTTCTGCAATGGATTGCCTATGATCAAGACTTTACCCCCAATAAAACAGACACTAGATTTAAAGAGTGGAAAGAGAAAGGGCTGATAAAATATTACGATTTTTTTAAGGGGCAAACTTTAAGAAGTTTTGAAGATTTGAAAAAACAAGGTCTAATAAATCAAGATCTTTACAGGTTCTTTCAGCTTAGACACCACATAAACAATATACTTAAAAAGGAGGATTTGGAAAGGGCCCAGTCAGGTGTTCTGAAGGTCTTCTTAATGGCATATAAAGGGATCCCAGGGATCAGATACATTTCTAAAATATACCAAGGTCTTCAAGACTTAAAAGGAGACAACACATCATATATAAAAGAGAGATGGGAAAAAGAGGGGAATTTCACTTTACAATTGGAAATATGGGAAAAGCTAAATAAACAGCAATGGAAAAGTACCTCATCCCTGCAGTGGAGAGAATTTGGATGGAAAAATTTGGTAAGATTTTTCAGAACACCTGCACAAAACAAATTTACCCATAAGGGGTTGAACTGTTGGCGCTTGTGTGGTGAAAAGACTGCAAATCATTTTCATGTGTTTTGGTCATGCCCAGTTATCCACCAATATTGGACTAATGTACAGACAATATTGGGGAAAATATTCAAAATAACAGTTCCCTTTTCTTTTGTAACTTTGTATTTGGGTTTACTACCGGACTCACTGGAAAGACGAGGAGATAAATACTTATTCAATGTTTTAATATTGGCAAGTGAAAAAGCCCTAACTAAAAAATGGATGCTGAAGGACTGTCCTACACCTGAAGATTGGATAAACGTGATTCAAGACATTTACTCGATGGAAAAGTTGACATTCGCACTGAGACAGGACATGGATGGGTTCGTGAACTTTTGGCAACCCTGGATCGCATATGTGTCTTCCATTAGATCTAATCTTTGACAAATACCATTTCAATAATGGTCCCGCTCTTTGTTCCAACGCTACTCAGATGCTCTTTTACTTTTAATTACTTAATTTTCTGTTTGTTTGTTTTTTGCTGTTCTGTTTGTTCGTTTTTTTTATTTTATTCTCTTTAATTTCACTTTTTCTTTCACTTAAAAAAAAAGGGGGTGTTGTAATAATTATCCTACCAATGTTGTCAAATAGCAAAAAATAAGGGAACATGTGATGAAAATGTAAACAATGCAATGCTGTAATGACCTGTATACCCTTTACAAAAACTTAAATAAAAAAAATAGAGATTTCCACATGGATAACAACTTCCCTGTGATTACTAATCTTTTTATTTTGTGTTTCAGACAGACTGCCATCTTGAATTAAACACGGCGGCCCCATAATTGATGTTTGAACGCAGTCGCTGGACACAGTTTTTCCGCATTAGCTTAAGGTTTGAACATTTGGTGTATATGTGTATATAAAGATGTATTTTCTTTGTATTTGCAGGAAACAATTACCCACAGCAACCATAACGTAGCTTAGAGTCTATATATTAACCAACATGGCAGAGTCTTCATCTAACAAGAAGTCAAAAACTGTGGACTTTGAACTTTGCTTCATTTGTCAGCTGAGGAGCAAACAAACAGATTATACAAACTATGTGCTTCACCCTTCTTTGCTTTCAGTAGAGAAACTAATTGCATCAACTGATGTTCGATGTTCATACGGGGAAACAGAGTTCTCTGCATTAAAGGATCGCATAAGTGGTTCATCTGCCGATGAACTGCTACAGAAAAGTGTTTCCTACCACAAGACATGTTACAAGGATCTCACAAACAAAACACACGTTGAACGAGCAAAAAGGAGATATGAGAAGGGACAAGCAACAGGCAGTGTCAGTGACGTAAAACAGAAGAAAAAAGGACGACCGTCAAAATCCACTTCTACCTGTACTTCTACGTCACTACCTATATGTACCAGACGTCAGACTTTCAACAAGGAGATGTGTGTCATTTGCCAAGAAGAGAGAGCAGACAACTTGCATGATGTCTCAACTGAAAACATGGGAGCTCAGCTCAAGGCAATTGGCCAACAGACAACAAATGAACAGTTGAAAGTCAGACTGAGCAATGTTGTTGCATCATCAGATCTTGTAACAGCAGTTGCAGAGGACATGAAGTATCACCTGCTGTGCTTAAGCCATGCAAAACGAGACATAGAAAAGGCGAAGAGACAACTCCCAAAAGATGATATTAAGTTCGCACAGCTGAATGAATGAATGAATGAATGAATGAATGAATGAATTTATTTCGGATAGTACATTACAGGTTAAAAGAAACTGTATAATATAACAACAAGGTCAAATTAGACAAAGACTCCTTCTACTATACAATTCCACGTGAGTTATCCGAAATGGGTGATGGCTGAAGCCGCAGCTTATATTGCCCACCCATATTCCATCCAAGAATTCAAAGGAGAAAAAAGAGAAAACAAGACAAGAGCGATTACAATTTAAAACAAGGCTAAGACAAAATATGACTGAGAGAAAAAGAAAACTGAGCTAGTCTAAGTTAAGCGGTTACTATTCAAAAACAAATCTAAGACATAGTGTCACAGAGAAAAAAGAAAAACTAAGCTATAACACAACACAGGCTGGAAATGTCAATCCTTATGTGAGTTTACATGTCGTCTTGTAAATATGTTTGGAGTATTTCTTCCTTTAGTTTTTGTTTAAATTGTCCAAGCTTTGTACATGATTTTAATTCAGGTCCAAAATCGTTCCATAATCTGACACCTTGCACTGAAATACAGTGTTGCTTGGTAGTTGTTCTCACTGTAGGCTTTTGAAATATACATGTTCCTCTGAAGTGATATCGTTTCTCCCTTGTTTGGAACAACTTTTGGATATTTGCGGGCAGTGATAGATTCTTCACTTTGAACATTATTATTGCGGTTTTAAAGTCGATCAGATCTTTCAACTTGAGAGTTTTTTGTTTAAGAAAAAGTGGGTTTGTTGGTTCCCTGTAAGCTGCTTTGTTGATTATTCTAATAGCTCTCTTTTGAAGCATAAAGAGTGGATATATGTTTGTTTTATATGTATTTCCCCATACTTCATTACAATATGTCATGTATGGGAGTATTAATGAATGATACAAGGTGTATAGTGTGGGTTGATTCAGCAAATTTTTCACTCTGTGTAATATTGCAATTGATTTGGATACTTTACCTTTTATATAATTAATATGTGGCTTCCAACACAGTTTGTTATCAATTATTACTCCAAGGAATTTAGTTTCGGATACCCTTTCAATCTCTACACCATTTACACTGAGTTTGGGTACTGGGTAGTTGTGATGGTTGTTAAAGACTATAAATTTTGTCTTGCTTAAATTGAGCGTTAATTTGTTTGAATCAAACCACAGTTTCAGCTTTCCTAATTCCTTTCCGAGTGTATCCAGAAGTTGTTCCAAGTTGTTTCCACTGCATAGCAGGTTAGTGTCATCAGCAAACAATATTAAGTCCATTTTTTCTGAAACTTTACATATATCATTTATATACATATTGAATAATAATGGTCCCAAAACTGAACCCTGTGGGACTCCACAGGTGACCTTCAGTAGCTCTGAGTTTTTGTTGTTAACACATACAAACTGATATCTATTCTTTAAGTAACTTCTTAACCAGGACAGTGCTACCCCTCTGATACCACAATTTTGTAGTTTCTTTAATAATAGATTGTGATCTACTGTATCAAATGCTTTTTTAAGATCCAGGAATACTCCAACTGAATACTCTTTATTTTCAATGGCTGTTGATATTTTTTCTGTAAATTCCATTAAGGCATATGCTGTTGTCCTTTTGTGTCTGAACCCATATTGCTGCTCACACAATAAATCATTCTTCAGTATGAAGTTGTCAATTCTCTCATAGAATATTTTTTCAAGTATCTTGGAAAATTGCGGTAATAGTGAAATTGGTCTGTAGTTGGAGAGTTCCCCTCTGTCGCCTGTCTTGTAAATTGGAATTACTTTAGCTATTTTCATTGCATTGGGAAATATACCTGATTGGAGAGACAGGTTACAGATATACGTCAGTGGTTTCACTATGCATTCGATAACAGTTTTGACTAGTAGCATATCAATACCATCGCAGTCAGTAGATGTTTTACTTTTGAACGATTTAACAATTTCAATGACCTCTCTTTCGTCTGTGTTCTTTATGAAGATGGTGTCTTTTACAGCAGTGTTATTGCATATTGAATCACCTGTTGGCACCGTAGTGGGTATTTCTCGGGCCAGTTTAGGTCCAATGTTAACAAAAAAATTATTAAATTCATCTGCAGGTGAAGCTATATTCACATTCGGAGTCGATTTATTATTTTTTGGAGTGTTAGTTGGGTAGCTGGTATTTCTGCTTTTATTTCCAAGGATACTGTTGATTATTGTCCATGTATTTTTAATATTGTCTTTGTTTTTTTCCAGTTCTTTACTGTAATAGTCTCTTTTACTACATCTTATTATATATGTTAACTTATTTTTGTATGTTTTATACCGCTGCTCTGCTTCTTTTGTCCTTTTCTTTATGAAAGCTTTATATAATAAATTTTTCTTTTTACACGCCTTTTGTAGTCCTTTGGTTAGCCATGGTTTGTCAGTAAATTTGTGTTTAAGCTTTTTTTTAACTAATGGGCAGTTTTTTTCATAAAGAGTGGTTACAATGTTTGTAAATGTGTCATAGGCTTCATTTACATCTGATACATAGACTTCTGTCCAGTCTTGCTTCAGCAAGTCCTCTTTAAAAGAACTGATTGCGTTTGGTGATTTGTGTCTGAACGATTTTGAGATTTTTTCTGGGTTGGGCCCCGTGTGGCCATGGATAAGTGCAAAGATTGGCAAGTGGTCGCTTATATCATTTATCAATAATCCACTTTCTATTTTCTTGTCGAGAACATTGACAAACAGGTTGTCAATAAGTGTAGCAGAGTGAGCTGTGATTCTACTGGGATGTGTTATTGTGGGATATAGACTCATGCTGTACATAGAGTTCATGAACTCTGTAACTACATTTTGTTGATGTGGATTAAGTAGGTCAATATTGAAATCTCCACAAATTGCTACCATTTTCTTACTAGTAATATTATTGTACAGCTCGACTAATTTATCTCTGAATGTCTCAATGCAGTTAGTGTCTGATGTAGAGATTCTCGAAATGGTGGAAACAGAAATTAACAACTCAACGCATGAATCTGTTTTGAATATGAACGACATTGAAAAATCTTATGTATGTTTGCTGGAAGCAAACGGGTTTACTTTACCTGATTATCCGCGATACAAACCATACCTAAAGCAACTGATTTTGGACAATATCCCTGATGTGCACTTCACCAGACCTCCAGACAAAACAAAACCAGAACAAGTACTTTCTACAAAGGCCAGGGAAACCCTGTTAGCTGGTGCTCTTGCCAGCGACCCAAAACACATAAGGGAAGATGTGAAAGTCCTTCTCAAAGCTGCTAAAATCCTGAGAAAAGACATTGCAAACGCACCTCCGTGGAAATTTCAAGGAACATTTGATAATTATGAACCACCGGCTTTGCTCCAACTCTTCTGCAAACATGCTATCCAAGGTTTGCATGAAGTTAAAACTACCAGCAGGGCCGAATCTATGAATCAAAGTGCATCTGTGCTGGCGCAGCAGTTCGTGTGTGCATACAAGACTGATCGGCAGGTTACTTATGAAACAAAACACGAAAACGTCGCTTTCAAACACCGAACTGAAACTCCCCTCAATGTCGGATTAGCTCTAGAGGTACACAAAAGCACCAGATCAAAGTCCCTTGTAGAGAAGCTAGGCCAACTAGACCTCACTGTCCCATACAAAAAGGTTATGGAAATAGAGACTGCCATCGCAAATGCTGTTCTTGAGCGGATGAATTCCACAGGAGGAGTTTATCATCCACCTTGGTTGGTCCACGATATGTTTGTTTGGTTTGCCCTGGACAACATAGATTTTCTTGAATCCACACCTTCCGGGATGAATACACTCCATGGCACTGCCATTGCTGTATATCAGACTGCATCTGACAGTTACTCAACAATACCAATTGACATTGATCGTTCATCACACTCTGAAATGTTGGAGGCTACAGTTCCATGTGAAATCTTACCATGTGACAAACCGGTACCAACAGCCAAAAAGTGTGCTTGCACACTGAACTCTGGCACGTCTAGCACAGAGCTGAACAAGGAGAAGGATCTGGCATGGATTACTGGATGCTTGGACTTCAAAGAAAGTGAAGTAGAAGTCAAACCTACCTCTTGTCCAGGAACATGGGGGGCCTTCAACTCTTTGTTGTCTCCTTCTGGTCCGAGGACAAACATTGCCCTAGTACCTCCACTCATACGTTTATCTCCAACAGAGTATGACACTCTCTATACAGGTCTGATGAGAGCACGTGCTATCGCCACTCATGCCATGGGACCAGAATCTATCACAGTTGTGACTCTTGATCTTCAGCTATACGACATGGCCATGAAGTTGAGGATGGAGCGTGAGGACATCAAGAAGCAGTTCCTGTTTCGGCCTGGTGAGCTCCACATCGTCTTCTGGGCTTTGACAGCCTTGGGTAAATATGTGGAAGGGAGTGGTAGTGACCAAGCATGGGTCGAAGCTGGACTATACTCACCAACAACAGTAACACGTGTATGGACTACGGTGTCGAAATAAGTAGAATTTAGTGTAAACAGTAGCCATTTTGGACGCCATCTTGAAATTAGGCATGTAAATCACAACTTTAGCCTAAATTTGATGATTCCATTGGTTTTCTTGTGTCAGAAAACATATGTTTAGATACTTTGTTTGTAATTATATCATGTGTACTAGCGAAGATATTGAATTATTGCTAAACGGCGGCTATTTTGGCCGCCATCTTGGATTACGGACCCTTAGAATGTGAAGAAAAAATGGCACCCTAATTTTTTTTAAAACTTATGATATCTTCTTTCAAAATCAAATGAGTTTTTGCTTTTACCAAAAAAATTACACAAAATTACAAATGAGCCTACACTAATACCTCAACTATGAGAGACAAAATAAGAAAAAAAAAAAATCCAGAAAATCACATTGAAGGATTTTTAATGAATTGATTGGTAAATTCCTTGGTAAAATAAGTATTTGGTCAATAACAAAAGTTCATCTCAATACTTTGTTATATACCCTTTGTTGGCAATGACAGAGATCAAACGTTTTTTGTAAGTTTTCACAAGGTTTTCATACACTGTTCTGGTATTTTGGCCCATTCCTCCATGCAGATCTCCTCTAGAGCAATGATGTTTTGGGGCTGTCGCTGGGCAACACAGACTTTAAACTCCCTCCAAAGATTTTCTATGGGTTGAGATCTTGAGACTGGCTAGGCCACTCCAGGACCTTGAAATGCTTCTTACGAAGCCACTCCTTCATTGCCTGGGCGGTGTGTTTGGGATCATTGTCATGCTGAAAGACCCAGCCACGTTTCATCTTCAATGCCCTTGCTGGTGGAAGGAGGTTTTCACTCAAAATCTCACGATACATGGCCCCATTCTTTCTTTCCTTTACACGGCTCAGTTGTCCTGGTCCCTTTGCAGAAAAACAGCCTCAAAGTATGATGTTTCCACCCCTATGCTTCACAGTAGGTATGGTGTTCTTTCTCCTCCAAACACGACAAGTTGAGTTTTTACCAAAAAGTTCTATTTTGGTTTCATCTGACCATATGGCATTCTCCCAGTCCTCTTCTGGATCATCCAAATGTTCTCTAGCAAACTTCAGATGGGCCTGGACATGTACTGGCTTAAGCAGGGGGACACGTCTGGCACTGCAGGATCTGAGTCCCTGGTGGCGTAGTGTGTTTCTGATGTAGCCTTTGTTACTTTGGTCCCAGCTCTCTGCAGGTCATTCATTAGATCCCCCCATGTGGTTCTGGGATTTTTGCTCACCGTTCTCATGATAATTTTGACCCCACGGGGTGAGATCTTGCGTGGAGCCCCAGATCGAGGGAGATTATCAATGGTCTTGTATGTCTTCCATTTTCTAATAATTGCTCCCACAGTTGATTTCTTTACACCAAGCTGCTTACCTATTGCAGATTCAGTCTTCCCAGCCTGGTGCAGGTCTACAATTTTGTTTCTGGTGTCCTTTGACAGCTCTTTGGTCTTGGCCATAGTGGAGTTTGGAGTCTGACTGTTTGAGGTTGTGGACAGGTGTCTTTTATACTGATAGCGAGTTCAAACAGGTGCCATTAATACAGGTAACAAGTGGAGGACAGAGGACCCTCTTAATGAAGAAGTTACAGGTCTGTGAGAGCCAGAAATCTTGCTTGTTTGTAGGTGACCAAATACTTATTTTACTGAGGAATTTACCAATTAATTCATTAAAAATCCTTCAATGTGATTTTCTGGATTTTTTTCTTCTCATTTTGTCTCTCATAGTTGAGGTATACCTATGATGAAAATTGGAGACCTCTCTCATCTTTTAAGTGGGAGAACTTGCACAATTGGTGGCTGACTAAATACTTTTTTGCCCCACTGTATTTCCCCATACTTCATTACAATATGTCATGTATGGGAGTATTAATGAATGATACAAGTTATATAGTGTGGGTTGATTCAGCAAATATTTCACTCTGTGTAATATTGCAATTGATTTGGATATTTTACCTTTAATATAATTAATATGTGACTTCCAACACAGTTTATTATCAATTATTACTCCAAGAAATTTAGTTTCAGATACCCTTTCAATCTCTACACCATTTATACTGAGTTTAGATACTGAGTTGTTGTGATGGTTGTTTAAGACTATAAATTTTGTCTTACTTAAATTGAGCGTTAATTTGTTTGAATCAAACCACAGTTTAAGCTTTCCTAATTCCTTTCCGAGTGTATCCAGAAGTTGTTCCAGATTGCTTCCACTGCATAATAGATTAGTGTCATCAGCAAACAATATTAAGTCCATTTTTTCTGAAACTTTACTTATATCATTTAAATACATATTGAATAATAATGGCCCCAAAACTGAACCCTGTGGGACTCCACAAGTAACCTTCAGTAACTGTGAGTTTTCGTTACCAACACATACATACTGATATCTATTCTTTAAGTAACTACTTAACCAAGACAGTGCTACTCCTCTTATACCACAATTTTGTAGTTTCTTTAATAATAAATTATGATCCACTGTATCAAATGCTTTTTTAAGATCCAGGAATACCCCAACTGAATACTCTTTATTTTCAATGGCAGTTGATATTTTTTCTATAAATTCCATTAGAACAAATGCAGTTGTCCTCTTGTGTCTGAACCCATATTGCTGCTCACACAATAAATTATTCTTCAGTATGAAGTTGTCAATTCTCTCATAGAATATTTTTTCAAGTATCTTGGAAAATTGCGGCAATAGTGAAATTGGTCTATAGTTTGAGAATTCCCCTCTGTCACCCGTCTTGTATATCGGAATTACTTTAGCTATTTTCATTGCATTGGGAAATATACCTGTTTGGAGAGACAGGTTACAGATATACGTCAGTGGTTTCACTAAGCATTCAATAACAGTTTTGACTAAGAGCACGTCAATACCATCACAGTCTGTAGATGTTTAACTTTTAAATGATTTAACAATTTCAATGACCTCTCTCTCGTCTGTGTTCTTTATGAAAATGGAGTCTTTTATAGCAGTGTTTTTGCTTATTGTATCATCTGTAGGCGCCATAATGGGTATTTCTCGAGCCAAATTAGAACCAATGTTAACAAAAAAGTTATTAAATTCATCTGCAGGTGAAGCTGCAGTCGCACTCTGAGTTGTTTTATTATTTTTTGAAAAATCGGTTGGGTAGCTTGTATTTCTGCTTTTATTTCCAAGAATACTGTTAAGTATTGTCCATGTATTTTTAATATTGTCTCTGTTTTTCTCCAGTTCTTTACTGTAATAGTCTCTCTTACTACATCTTATTATATATGTTAACTTATTTTTGTATGTTTTATACCGCTGCGCTGCTTCTTTTGTCCTTTTCTTTAGGAAAGCTTTATATAATAAATTTTTCTTTTTACATGCATTTTGTAATCCTTTGGTTAACCATGGCTTATCGGCAAATTTATGTTTAAGCTTTTTCTTTACTAATGGACAATTTTTTTCATAAAGAGTGGTTACAATGTTTATAAAAGCGTCATAAGCTTCATTTACATCTGATACATAGACTTCTGTCCAGTCTTGCTTCAGCAAGTCCTCTTTAAAAGAACTGATTGCATTTGGTGATTTGTATCTGAACGATTTTAAAATTTTTCTCTGTATTGGCCCCCGTGTGGCCATGGATAAGTGCAAAGGTTGGCAAGTGGTCACTTATATCATTTATCAATAATCCACTTTCTATTTTCTTATCAATAATATTAACAAACAGGTTGTCAATAAGTGTAGCAGTGTGAACTGTGATTCTACTGGGATGTGTTATTGTGGGATATAGACTCATGCTGTACATAGAATTCACGAACTCTGTAATTACATTTTGTTGATGTGGATTCAGTAAATCAATATTGAAATCTCCACAAATTACTACCATTTTCTTACTAGTAATATTATTGTACAGCTCGACTAATTTATCTCTGAATGTCTCAATGCAAGTTCCCGGCGTTCTATATATACAACTTATAATTAGATTTTTTGTTTTATCTTGGTCAATCTCAACAGTAACACATTCCAAAATCCCTGGTAATGCAAAGGACATTCCATTTACAAGCTTACACCTATACAGGTCATCAATATACAGTGCAACACCACCACCCTTTTTTTGAGATCTGCTAATATGAAACATCTGATATCCCTCTATTGCCATCAGGGGAGCCTGCTCTTCATTAAGCCAAGTTTCAGAGACTGCAATAGCTGTAAATTTTCTGTCTAGCTGTTTTAAATAGTCCTGAATCTGTGGAAAGTTTTTGTTAAGACTTCTGCTGTTGAAGTGTATTATTGATAGTTTACCATCTAGTTGCACTTGACTTTTGAATTGCTTTTCAGTGTAATATTCACAATGGTTATGAATATTATTGAAAAAGTGGTTATCAGGATCAATATCATTCTCCATCTCTTGTAGTTTATGTTCAGCATAATGGCATATTTTCAGAGTTTGAGTATCCTCACTCTGTGTCAAATGACTTCCTCCAAGTGGGGATAATTGATGTCTACTCAAGTCAGTCATAAGTTTTTGTTTGTATTGCTTATTTTTTTTAAGTACTTTGACATGGTATATCAGAAGAACTATTCTTACCGTGTGTGTGACTATGGATTATCATTGTCTCTTGATTTTCTTAATTAGTGTTCATCTGTACAGATGAAGTCAAAGTGTCTCACCAGACCGGACTGTGTACATGATAAGGGGTCTGGGGATAGGGGAGAATTAATCTTGTTTTCTTATAAAGTGTTGTGACTATGATTAACTTGGAGTCTGTCACACACCTGCAAGGCCATGTTGTTTTCAGTCCAGGCCAATGTTTTGTATACTCATATTATGACTACATATTGTATCCAGCAGAGGTTTTTGTGTTTGTATGACTGACTATGTATAAAAGCCTCCTGATTGTTTTTTATTGCCAGTGCTGGATTTTGCTGTTAAAGGTGTTGCACTCCTGCAGTAAAGAGCTCATATGAGGAATATACTTGTGTCATGAATCTTATTTGAGGTAACGAACCAACATACGATCACTCTGAGTTTCCAGATTCTGACATGAGGATGTTGGGAAAACTGTCCTATGTGGGGCACCCCCACAACAGACTGGGACAAGCAGAGCGCTCAGCTAGAGCAATTAACATAACAGTGAAATGTGTGTATTAATGTCAACAGGCAGCCTCGCTTCGTCTAGCTCTTTCCTGCTCAGTACTGTGATGTTAAAGGGTACCTGTGGTGGTCGTGAAAAAAAAGATATTATATTGAGCCCCTGTCTCACGTTCTAGTTCAAGTTTAAGTTGAAATTCATGTTCAAAGCAATGTGATATAAATCCATTGCTGATGTGCTGGTTCAGCTATGTCAGCAAAACATGGGTGCAGCCATACTAGCGGCTACATGGCCTGCCAGGACGCTTCCTGTGACGTAATAAAGTGGGCATCGCGATCTGGATCAATATTGGCTGAGCCTGGAGTGCCCGGATGAGCAGTGGCTTTCGGGATATTCAAATTCAAACATTTATTTCAAACTCAGGGTTCATATTAAATGCAGAACTAAAACGAGTAGAAAATAAATAAATAAATAATTAAATTCAGCGGGTCAACTCGTCTGATCTGAGCTTATAACTGCCGCAACACGGCAGATGATTCGGCTCCTCCCTCGCCGCTATACACAGCGGCAGACACTCGGCGCGTTGCGTTGTGTGGGAGGACCAAAATTCAAACGTTTATTTCAAACTCAGGGTTCATATTAAATGCGGAACTAAAACGAGTAGAAAATAAATAAATTAATGCTTAAATTCAGCGGGTCAACTCGTCTGATCTGAGGTCCTAACTGCCACAACACGGCAGATGATTTGGCTCCTCCCTCGCCGCTATACACAGCGGCAGACACTCGGCGCATTGCGTTGTGTGTGAGGACCAAAATTCAAACGTTTATTTCAAACTCAGGGTTCATATTAAATGCGGAACTAAAATGAGTAGAAAATAAATAAATAAATGCTTAAATTCAGAGGGTCAACTCGTCTGATCTGAGGTCCTAACTGCCGCAACACGGCAGATGATTCGGCTCCTCCCTCGCCGTTATACAGAGCAGCAGACACTCGGCGCTCTTGTTAAAACAAAAACATACAATGCGATATGGATATCGCAACATGGCGGAATGTAAAGCCTTTGGATGTCTCAATAATAAGCGAAAAAACAAAGATAAACACTTCTTTTGTGTACCCAAACCCAGCTCACCTTGTCAGAAGATCATAGAGGAAAAGTGATTGCGCAATCTCAGAACAGGGCACAGGTGAATCCTTTCAGATGAAATTGCGTTGTGTGTGAGGACCACTTCGTCACTTTAACTCTCAGAAGACCTTTCTAGCTCAAACCTGTAGCCATGTTGGACGAATTCTTCCTCAGAGTCAGAAAATTCAGCCATAATAGAATAAAAACAACGGACAACAGCACCGTAGTCCCGGTGAAACGCTGAGTATTGTCTTTTCAGTAGCAACGGTATGACGTCACTTCCACATATGTCATGGCGGCGCCCATAGTTTTCATTGGCTGGCCATGCCCGCGGTCCTACTTCAATATATCTCAGGTGGTATATGGCTGGCAACAATTATTTACCCAAATAACAAATACCTTTTCCTAATGTTTTCAAGTTAAATGCATCTTCACGACCACCACAGGTACGCTTTAATGTGCAATTCATGCATTGTGTTCATGCTTCCTGCTCTTACTGTGAGGCAAATGTCCCATGCCTTTCATGTATTGTCTGTAACTGGGTATAAAAACTGCATATGCTCTGTAGCTCACTCTCTCTTACTGCTCATCTGACTGCATGCATTGCCTTTGCCTGAGAGCCTGAGGACCCGCTCCAGCCCGCCTGCACAGGGCTGGGGTGGGTTCTATGATGGCGGGATGAATGATAATAAACACCCTTAAAAACTCTCAGTTCGCTGCTTTATTATTCTTCTGCCGCATTGGTGACCCCGTGAAAGAACACACCTGACTATGAATGAACGCAGCACCCGGCGGTGATTCTCCAACGACAAGCGAACGCAGCAGCCTGATGCAAATGATCTGCCCTCCCTTCGGCTACAGGGAGACCTCGACGCAGAGCCACTACCAGGCAAACTCTCCGGAGATCATCCACGACTGGGAATGCTGCAGAAAGCGTCCCGGTGCGACCCTCGCCTGAGATCGGGACATCCACGCTGGACCGGCCGAGGGACACAGAACGTCTTCTCCCTCTCACCGCTCCTCCTCCCTCTCAGCGCTCCTACACATCTACGCGAGCCCGAGGGACAAAGATCGTCTATTTCCTCTCACCGCTCCAACGCATCTGCACGAGCCCAAGGGACAAAGATCGTCTATTTCCTCGCACCGCTCCAACGCACCACGAGCGAACGACGCAACAACTCGACAGGGATGACCATCGGCGCCGACGACGCTGATCTCCATCAAGCTCCCTGACCCTGACTCGTCTCTCAACAGCGGACCACCCACGCACTGAACCCCGCACGCACACCGGGGGTTATGAGGACAGCGCACCATGCACAGGACAATAACGGCTCCACAGACCGCCATCGTCCTTCGCTGCTGCACACAGAACCTTCAGGGCTGCTCATGTAACGGACTCGAACTAGTCAGCTACATTAAAATAACAAAATAAAATAAATCTTGGCCGATGCAGAGAAGTAGACATCAGGCAGGATCTCGATCAGTCAGTAGTCTGTTTATTTCTGAAACAGATTGGGGCAGACAATTTACACATGACACGGGAATGGGGACAAGTGCTGGCATTCCCCTTCCCAGGCTTCCAGCGTGTGAGCAACATAGCTTACAGCTACTTGGACTACATAACTTTAGATCGTATAGTTACAGTATACCCCAAGCAAAGAAAAA
Organism: Pholidichthys leucotaenia; assembly: GCA_020510985.1. Classification (NCBI taxonomy): domain Eukaryota; kingdom Metazoa; phylum Chordata; class Actinopteri; order Cichliformes; family Pholidichthyidae; genus Pholidichthys; species Pholidichthys leucotaenia. The sequence continues at coordinate 19,777,527 of CM035841.1, forward strand.
GTTTAGCACCAAATACATGACAGCATTACATGACAGAGTTACATGACTGATCGTTTTTTCTATTTTTTACAACAGTACATTTAACATTTTAACATACCTGAAACAGATTGGGGCAGACAATTTACACATGACACGGGAATGGGGACAAGTGCTGGCATTCCTACAGAACAATGGACTCGTTAGCGCCTACTTAACTAGCCATCAATCATCGGTATTTATGACGCTACTTTGAATATTTTACATCGGTATTGCAAACGAAAATGTAACAGAAAATCTTACAATCAAAATTAGTACAATAACTTAAAGAAAACTACAGTAAATCAATCACATTAATCAATTTCGTTCCCTGAGGAATTACACACAACTTACCCCTTCCCAGGCTTCCAGCGTGTGAGGAAGTTCCCAGATGTGTCACACTAATTATCGCCCCATCAGAAACACTTGACATATTTACAACACGGACATTTTGGGAAGTTCATTACTGCAGGAACATATTTATTCTTAAGACTACTACACTCACACAGCTGAAGCACGCACGCAGCTCGCTCACAGGATTTTGTGTGGGTCTCAGCCACGGTGCACAAGGGAATTCAGCCGTCAGCGGTTCCCAAGGGCTTTAGGGCTGCGCCCGCACCTAAAGTCAACACGCCAAGTCCCTCTGCTTTTGTTTTTTTCTCACAGCCGCTACGCAGCCTCGCAGCTCCTGTTTTTCTTCATGGCCGCTATTAATCCTCGCAGGACTTAACCGCGAGAGGAGTCAGAGACAAATTTTCTTCTTACAGCTGCTGTGGACCTCCGCATGTTCAATGGGACAGCCCCTCAACATCACGGATCCACAGGCAATTTTTGCGCGGCCCAGACAATTTCGCTGTCCCGGGCCGGCACTTGCTACCCCCACCCCCCTCCCTCCACCGCCGCCTGCAGCGAGCTTTCCCCGCAGCTCGCTACCATAGCCGGACTATTGAGGCCTCAGCTTCCCGCTGAGCCCTCTGGGGGGGAGTGTGTGGGGAACCCCCACAACAGACTGGGACAAGCAGAGTGCTCAGCTAGAGCAATTAACATAACAGTGAAATGTGTGTATTAATGTCAACAGGCAGCCTCGCTTCGTCTAGCTCTTTCCTGCTCAGTACTGTGATGTTAATGTGCCATTCATGCATTGTGTTCATGCTTCCTGCTCTTACTGTGAGGCAAATGTCCCATGCCTTTCATGTATTGTCTGTAACTGGGTATAAAAACTGCATATGCTCTGTAGCTCACTCTCTCTTACTGCTCATCTGACTGCATGCATTGCCTTTGCCTGAGAGCCTGAGGACCCGCTCCAGCCTGCCTGCACAGGGCTGGGGTGGGTTCTATGATGGCAGGATGAATGACAATAAACACCCTTAAAAACTCTCAGTTCGCTGCTTTATTATTCTTTCGCCGCACCTAATATTTTGAAAGAAGTAACAAAAACATGCCAAAAGTGCATCATTTGTTACTTCTTTCAAAATATTAGGACAGTTTTCCCAACATCCTCATCACTTTCTCACCTTGACTTTCAACAGAATCAAAAAAAAAAAATTACATTAGGAAAGAGCAAATTGTAGGAAAAATAGCAGAGCACCAGGTGCAAGTCAAGGTCCTAGCAGCCCAAATTAGAAACGGGCAAAGGAGAGAGAACTCAAAATTGATCAAGAAATTATTCACAGAAAACCCCAAACAAGTCTACAGGAGGCTTGTAGAAGAAACCATAGAAGTAGAGGCACCTCCTGAAAAAAACCCCAGCTGGAAACATTCTGGAGAAACCTGTTTGAGGACCCAATACAACATCAATGTTATAATTGGATTCAAACTATTGCTGATAAAAATAAAGGAAAATGACAGATGCCCTCATTAAAAATCACAGAAGAAACTGCTCAAGAAAAAATCAAATAATATCTCAACTTCAAATCCCCTGGAATAGATAAAATACCAAACTTCTGGCTCAAAAAGATGACAGCACTGCACAAACACTATGCAGAGGCATTCAGCCGACTTGTTAGGGCAGTGGTCCCCAACCTTTTTTGCCCCACGGACCGGTTTAATGTCAGACAGTATTTTCAGGGACCGGCCTTTAAGGTGTGGTGGATAAATACAACAAAAGAACATGATACGACCGGCATAAAAACTGTGGTATTTTCTAAATATAATAATAAACATGAATCCACTGTGTACTCGTTGGCAATTTTAGCAGCGTCCTCTTAACATTGCGGCAACAACAACATAACATGAGTAACATCCTCTCTGTCTACAGTGCTCTCTGGTAACTATGGTAACGTTTAAACATGCCTTCAAAATAAGATACACCACAAACACAAATATAAAGTGCATGAAAAATACAACTCACCTCAACGCTGAATCAATGGGAGCCCTGAGCTTGTTTCTCTGCAACGAGACGGTCCCATCTATGGGTAATGGGAGACATTGACACCCAAAGTGTGTCGCTTATGTCCAGTCTACTTCATAATTTTGTTTTGGTTGCTGTCACTGCAGAAAACCCCGCTTCACACAGATAGGATGTTGCAAATGGCAACAGGGTTTTCAGTGTTGTTGTGGCGATCTCAGAGTATTCAGCCATGACTTTAATCCAGAACACCGGCAGAGCTGTTGTCTCAAACATACTTTTAAGGCCGCCGTCATTTGCGATCTCCAGCAGTTGATTTTCTTGCACAGACGTGTTGGAGCCACCTGGTTTGTTGAGAAATGGGTTGCGCATCCATTCTTTGGCAGTTCGTGTATTTTTTGTCTTTGGGAAGTAGCGCTCGAACTCTTTTAAAAGCAAAGACAGGTGATCGTGCACCAGCTGGGAGAATGAAGGCTCGGGCTCAGTCTCTTCCAAAATCCCCGCTAATGTTTGAAACATGTCAAATATACCTTGATTCACCTGCGGTCCCCACAAACCCAAGTTGGCTTTAAATGCAGCTACTTTATCTGCCAACTTGAAGACAGTTGCCATTTTCCCCTGAAGTGACAGATTGAGTTCATTGTAGCAGGCTGAATATGTCGCACAAGTAAGCGAGTTTTGCGACTGATTCCCCATCACTGAAATGTGCTGCCAGCGGTGACTCCTTTTCTGAGTGAAATCTCTGCATCGGCTCTCGTAATGTCTGCCGTCCAGCAACAGCCTTTAATTTTAGCGGTGTGGGATATCCCCCACAACAGACTGGGACAGGCACAGTGCTCGGCTAGAGCAATTAACAGAACAGTGAAATGTGTGTATTAATGTCAACAGGCAGCCCAGCTTCATCTAGCTTTTCCCTGCTCAGTACTGTGATGTTAATGTGCCATTCATGCATTGTGTTCATGCTTCCTGTCCTTACTGTGTCTATACACTGATAACAATATGTAGATGTGCCTTGTAACCTCTTTTGTCCTGCAGCTCCGGAGCAGAGGCGAATTCTGGCCAGCAATCTCCTTATTGTTATGTGTGTCTCTCAAATGCAAATGCCCATACCGACTGCTGTGAATGCCTTTCATGTATTGTCTGTAGTTGGGTATATAAGCTGCATTGCTCTGTAACTCATCCTCTCACTCTCTCACTCTGATGACTGCTTCTACTACTGCTGCTGAGAGCCTGAGGACCCGCTCCAAGCCTGCCTGCACAAGGGCTGGGGCGAGTTCCTATGATGGCGGTATGATTTAATAAACCTACTTAAAACCCTCACTTCGCTGCCATTATTTTATCATCCGCCACAGCGGTAACGTATCACGTCACCGAGACAAGCGTCTTGACGTGCGTCAAGAGTGAGCCATAGACGGATGAAATGGAGAGAATCCAGTAATTTTTCAAAATAAAACATAATTCAGACTCTGATAATAAATAAAACGGGTGTAATCTAAGTTATTTATTTTTTCTGTGCAGTCCGGTACCAAATGACCCACAGACCGGTACCGGTCCGTGGCCTGGGGGTTGGGGACCACTGTGTTAGGGGAGAAGAAGAAGCACCAGAGTGGCTCACATATGGAAATACCATACTCCTGCCCAAGAGCCCTGAAACCCAACAAGTTAATCAATACAGACCCATCTGTTGCCTCCCCATTACATACAAATGGCTGACAGGACTCATTACTGAGGCCATCTATGAATATTTGGATACAGGAAACTACTTGCGACCACAGCAAAAAGGCTGCATAAGAAATAAGCTGGGAGCCAAAGAACAACTGCTCATTAACAAAACCATCCTGGAAGACTGCAAGAAGCATGAGAAAAACTTAAGCATGGCGTGGACAGATAACAAAAAGGCATTCAACTGCGTCCCCCATTCCTGGATAACACACTGTCTGGAGCTGAATAACATCAACCCAGAAGTTAAAACTTTTCTGGAGGTCCAGATGGTTAAGGTTTAGTTGGGCGCATGCGCACGCAATGACCGGCAGCTGGTGAAAAAGTCCGTCGTCTGTGTGTCTGTTTTTATGTACTTTTATATGTTTTTACGAAATCCTCTGTGTCGTTTCTGCCCTGGAGTGTTTGTGGACTGTATGGCGAAGCGCTCCCTGGTTCCTACAACATGGACTTCCTCCCCTCTCTTGCACTGCTGCTACTTTTCCTCCGGCTCTTTGTCTATGAGGTAAACGCGTTCGGCATCATGGCGGGCAGAATACATTATTCCAGGGACATGTTGCTGCATTTAAACACGGTTGATGCATCGGCTGTGATTGAGCCTAAGCCGCAACTGCCGGACTTTATTTTGAGAGACGGACATAGCGGTGAAAAGAGAGACGGGAGAAGGAAGCGCGGAAGGCGTGGAGGTGTGAAATTGCACCTGAGGAGACGTCAGTTTGGTAACATTCCTTTTCCTTCGATGATTTTTGGGAACGTACAGTCTCTGAGAAACAAGCTGGATGAAATTCAAGGGAATGTACGCTACCAGAAGGACTTTAAGAACTGCTGTGTCATGGCTTATACCGAGACTTGGCTTAATGCGCATGACCGAGACGCAGACCTGTGGATTGATGGCTTTGGAGCCCCGCTGCGCTCGGATTGGCAGGAAGAGGTAACAGGGAAGCGTCAGGGGGCGGCGCATGTTTATACATTAATAAGCAGTACTGCACATCTGTCACGGTCAGAGAGCGCATCTGTACACCCGATGTGGAGCTGCTGTCTGTGTCACTACGCCCCTTTTATTTGCCTCGCAAGTTCCCCCAGCTTTTCATCACAATTGTGTGCATTCATCCGAGGGCAGGTCCAGGTTCAGGTTACTTTATTTGTACCCGTAGGTAGATTTGTTTTGCAGTCTGGTGACATCCATATATACAAGCCACAAATTACATTCAACATAGACACAAACACAGGCACACATGAAGCTGACTATAAACATGATAAAAATACTCAAGGCTCCATCAATCAGGGTATAAAAAGACAAAGAGATGGGAGAAAAACCAGAGGTAAGAGAGAAGGGTCATATTAAAAGTTAAAAACTAGTCAAAGAAGTTAAAAACCCAAAAGGTCTAAAACCCAATAAAATATTTAGAACCCAAGTGACATCCTACAAAAATAAGTAAATATAAAATGGAGTTAATAAATAGGTACCTAAATTTTGTGCAATATATTTTTACAGCTTGTTCAACTCTTTGACAGCAGCAGGGACAAAGCTGCTTTTGTAGCGCTGGGTTCTACTTTTTGGGACAGCAAACCTCCATCTTGAGGCAAGAAGCTGAAAGTGGCAGTGCAAAGGGTGGGAGTCATCATTTAAAATGGAGGTAGCCATCCTCTGTACTTGTCTGGAGTGCAGGGATGTCAGGCTCAGCTGTGACTCACCAAGCAAACGACTGGACCATCTAACTACCTGATCCAAGGATTTCCTCTGTTTCAGTTTTATCTGACCAAACCATGACACTTAAGAAAAGGATAAAACAGATTCAATAAAAGCCCGATAAAACATTGTCATTATGGTTCGGTCAACTTGGAAGCGTGCAAGTTTTCTCAAGCAATGCAAATGTTGCTGACCCTTTTTGCACACCCTTTCACAGTTCTCTTCAAAGTTTAAATTACTATCAATAATCGTCCCAAGATATTTGTAGGATTGTACACATTCGGTGGTCTGGCCTTTTAGTACGGTGACTTTGTGCCTGGGAGTTTTCCTCCTAAAGTCAATAATCATGTCTTTAGTTTTTGTCGTATTCAGCTGCAGGTAGGAATCCTCACACCAGTGAACAAAATCATCAACTACTGGGCCGTGGCCACCCTCACCATCCTGGAGGAGACTGACAATAACTGAGTCATCAGCATACTTTATAATGTGTCAGTTGTCATGTCTGCTCCGACACATGTTTGTGTACAGGATGAAGAGTAGTGGTGACAACACACACCCCTGAGGAGAGCCAGTAGAAGAGCACTTTAGGTCCGACAATGTGCCATTGACCCTAACTCTCTGCGTCCTGTTGGTTAAGAAATCCAGAATCCAACCCACCAGATTATTGCTCAAATCAAATTGCTGCAGGAGCCTTTCAACTAAGATATGAGGTTGGATTGTATTAAAGGCGGAGGAAAAGTCCATTGAAATGCAAATTAAAAAGAAGTGGCAGGAAGTGTCAGGAAGAGTGGGACAAAAGAAGTAAAGGACGAAGCCTGTATGGCATACAAAAGAAAGGGGGAGCTAGAGAAGGACAAAGGAGCAGAAAGGAGGAGGACATCATATCCAGGTTAAGATTAGGTCACACAGGGCTGAATAGTACATTAGTTATCATGGAAAAACACCCAAATGGAAAATGTGATTATTGTGGAAACGATGAAACAGTTGAACATATATTTATGCACTGTCCAAAGTATGAGTTTGCACGGTTAGCATTGGTGGACAGTCTATACAGGAACAAAACCCAGCTCAGTATGAAAGACATTTTGCAGAGAAGTTCAGGGGATGCGGTCTATAAGGCAGTTTTTAGGTTTATGAGGGCAACAGGACTAATTTCAAGGATATAGGAGAGTAATGCCATTTTGAATCACACTCCATTCCAGAAGTTGGCGGTAATGCACCTACAAGCTGTTTGCCAACCGCCATAAAACATCATCATAAGAAGAAGAAGGCTGATTCATTGCTTTTCTGTGTATGAATGTTGAGTGTTAATAAATTTCGTCTGCTCGTAAACTGGCCTCCTCATTTCCCACACTCTCCACAGTGTCAAATTTTCTTTAAGATCAAGAAGTTTTTTAGATCAAGAAATACTCCAACTGTCAACATCTTTTTTTTCTGTGGAATTAAGGATTTCTTCTGAGTTCTGTTAATGCTAATGATGGAGACCAGTTTGCTCTAAATCCATATTGACTGTCAGACAGTAGTTTGTGTTGCTCTATAAACTTCTTTAATCCTTCACAGAAGTTTTTCTAGAATTTCTGACAACTGTCAGAAGAGCAGCTCATCACGGGATCGATTCCACCCCTTGACCATCGTGACCCTTCTGTGGGGAGTTTGCATGTTCTCCCTGTGTCTGTGTGGGTTTACTCCGGTTTCCTCCCACAGGCCAAAAACATGCAAGTTCGGTTAACTGGAGACTCTAAAGTTGCCCTAGGTGTGAATGTGTGTGAATGGTGAAGGGATTGGTGCTGCACCGTGGCTGCCTCATCCATCCCGGTGGATGCACTGTAATTTCCCTCTGGGATCAATACAGTCAACCAAAAAAAGAGAGAAAGCTGTGAAGTGCTACTTGTTACCAGATTTATATCATGGAATGACTTTTGCATTGGGGTGTAACGGTACACCTAAAATCACGGTTCAGTACGTACCTTGGTTTTAAGGTCACTGTTCAATTCATTTTCGGTACAGTAAGGAAACAAAATGCAGAACATAAAACTGCTGATCTTTTGTATAAGTGAGAACAGCTTTACTGTCAAAAAAAAAAAAAACACTGCAAACTGTCAGCAGTAAATTCTCCAATAAAAAAGTCTCAAACAAAGCCAAATGTGTACAATAAATAAATTCTCTTTTTAGAAAATGACCGATGCAGACAAGTGCAACAATAGAAGTTTGAACAGCCTATTATAAAAAGTTCCCACAGCTAAATAAAATAATGACCCATAAAACATGAGTTGGAAACTTGAACTTAACAGATTAATCAAGTGTTTGTAGCAACACAATTAAATAACCGCCATTAAAGTTTGGCCTTTTAATGCAAAACTAAAGAAATAAAACTCAAATATCAGCTTCTACTGTACCATGCAGGGCTGTTGTAACTCTACTGTTCAAAACAAACTGGAATAATAGTCTTCAACTCATTAAAGTCAAAATAAATAAATAAATAATAATAATAAAAATAAACTAGTCCACCCTGTTTGAAATCTTGCTGAGTTTAAAAGTTTCATAGTTAGGCTTTACATGAAAATGAAAAACTTTTTCCAGTCCAAAATAACAGTTTATAAATGCTTTAAGTGACAGTAGAGGAATGTGAGCCTTCACTACACATACAGAAGACTTCATGAGAGTAAATACAGAGGATTCACCACAAGGTGCAAACCATTAATCAGCCTCAAAAATAGAAAGGCCCGAATTGACTTTGCCAAAAAACACCTGAAGAAGCCAGCCCAGTTCTGGAACAGCATTCTTTGGACAGATGAGACTAAGATCAACCTGTACCAGAATGATGGGAAGAAGAAAGTTTGGAGAAGAATTGGAACAGCTCATGATCCAAAGCACACATCTTCTGTAAAACATGGTGGAGGCAGTGTGATGGCATGGGCATGCATGGCTTCCAGTGGCACTGGGTCACTTGTGTTTATTGATGATGTGACAAAAGTGGGCTGCACGGTGGCGCAGTGGTTTAGCACTGTGGCAGCACAGTTTTACCCTTGGCCGGGGGATCGCGGGGATCATGAGGTCGTGGGTTCGATCCCAGCCCCCGACCAACAGTGAGCTGTGTGGAGTTTGCATGTTCTCCCCGTGTTGCGTGGGTTTACTCCGGGATTTCTCCGGTTTCCTCCCGCATACCAAAAACATGTAGGTTTAGGGCGCTCGCGCACGCAGCGACCAGCAGCCGGTGGCTTGTCACCAGACTGCAAACCAAGTCTACCTACGGGTACAAATAAGTAACAAAAAAAAAAAAAAAAAAAAAGACAGAAGCAGCCGGATGAATTCTGAAGTGTATAGGGATATACTTTCTTCTCATATTCAGCCTGTGGCAACCTGGGGAGTGCATAATGGTTTACCACCTTAGACAGGAACAAAGGATGCAAAGTTAACCTTTTGTGTGTGAGAAGTTTCTAGATGCCCTAGTAAGATAACAGAGAGGTGTCAAGGATGAATGGACTGACTGCAGTCGGACGGGGGATTATCTTTTGTGTGTGAGAAGAGTCTAGAAGGATGTCATGTTATTTAAGGGAAGAGTTCCTACTTGTATGCCCTTCTGTCTATGCTCCTTGTGTGAGTCGTGTAATAAACTGCCTGAACCAAATCAGACTCATTATTTACACACTCCACACTGGTGACCCAAGACGAATCATGGAATACGACGGAAGATCCCCGGAGCCAACCTCGACTGGAACCCCCAGTTTCGCGTGCGCTGTAGCGATCAAACTACCTGATTTTTGACAGCACAACTCGCGCTCCTGGTTCCACCTAACCAAGGCGCAGTTCGCCCTCCGAGGGATATCGGCGGATGATACGAAATTCTATTTTGTGGTCGCAGCGCTCGATGCCAGCATGGCTCAGCACATCGAGAGCCTGCTCGATCAGCAACCAGCCGACGGCAAATATGACGCGCTGAAGGCTGCCCTCATCCAGCACTACACGCTCTCGGATGGTGAGAGAGCAGAGAGGCTTCTGACGCGGACCGAGTTGGGAGACGGTTCGGCCGTGGACATGATGGAGAAGATGCTGAGGTTGAAGGGCACGGACGACGACCACTTCACCTTCACCCACATTTTCCTCAGGAACCTTCCGACAGCGGCGAGAGCGGCCCTGGCCAATTCGTTGTTGCTGGCCAAACGGGACTATCGTGCGCTAGCCCGAGAGGCAGACCGGATCATCGTCGCCACCAAGGCTTTCGTGACCATTGCGGCAGCGACAGAGCCCGGCACGTCAACACGAGGCGGCGAGGAGCCGTTGACGGCAGCAGCAGAACCACCGACGGCAGCAGCAGCGGGGGCCAAGGAACACGGAGGTGACACGTTTTGCTTCTACCATCGTCACTTTGCAGAGAGGGCACGGAAATGTATACCACCGTGCCAGTTCAAGCGTTCGGAAAACGCCAAGACCGGGGGTCGGTAGCAGCCGCGACTCTGGGGGAGGAGAACAAGCTGCTCTATTTGACGGACGCACGCTCGGGGGGGCATTTCCTCGTGGACACCGGCGCACAGAGGAGTTTCATCCGGCCGACCTACGCTGACCGGCTGGCAGGAACCAGCGGCCCCGAGATGGCAGCAGCAAACGGCTCAGACATTAAGACCTTTGGTGAGAGGAGTCTGCTCTTGTCTCTACACGGTCATACATATGAATGGACTTTTGTTGTAGCAGCATTGGATTACCATATACTGGGGCTGATTTTCTATGTGCACATGGGTTGTTGGTAGATATGGCTAACAGGCGCCTGGTTAATGCATGTCTTTTGACTCTCTCCCCTGTATAGCTCGAGTGACCCGGCCAACAGCACAAGCCAACGTCACAGCAGCATGCCGTAAGTTCCACACACTGCTCGCTCAGTTCCCAGCACTCACAGTCCCGACGTTTTCAGCAGCTATCGCTAAACATGGGGTGGAGCATTTTATCACGACCACCGGGGCGTCCGTTTTTGCAAGACCTCGGCATTTGGACGCAGCTAAACTGGCCATAGCACGCGAGGAGTTCGCTAACTTAGAGAGGTTAGGCATCATCAGGCGCTCAAACAGCCCATGGGCTTCCCCGCTACACATGGTCCCTAAAGCTGAAGGTTCGTGGCGACCTTGCGGCGCTTTCCGCAGGTTAAACAACGCTACAGCGCATGACCGCTACCCAATTTCCCACATTCAGGATTTTTCCGCTCACCTCGCAGGAGCGCGCATTTTTTCTAAGATAGATTTGGTCCGTGGTTACCACCAAGTCCCAGTGTGCGCTGAGGACATACCCAAAACAGCGGTAATAACTCCGTTTGGTTTATTTGAGTTCTTCCGCATGCCGTTTGGGCTTAAAGGGGCAGCACAGATGTTCCAACGCATGATGGATGCAGTGCTGCATGATCTCCCTTTCGTGTTCGTCTACCTGGATGATATCTTGGTAGCCAGCGTGTCCGAAGACGAACACGAAACCCACCTCACGACGGTTTTCCGTAGGTTGGAAGAGCACGGTTTAATAATCAACCCAGCGAAATGTCAGTTCGGAGTGATGGGGATTGATTTTCTAGGGCACCGCGTCTCTCCCGAAGGAGCGGTTCCGCTGCCTGACAAAGTGCGCACAGTGACAGATTTTCCCCGACCACAAACGGTCAGGGCGCTACAAGAATTTTTGGGAATGGTGAACTTTTATAACCGTTTTCTTCCCCGTGCAGCGCAGCTCATGCAGCCAGTGTACGCTGCGCTCAAAAAACAGAAACCCACAAATAGGGTTGAATGGACCCCGGAATGAGAGCGGGCGTTCTCGGAAGTTAAAGCAGCCCTGGCAAACGCCGCATTGTTGGTACATCCAGACCCAATGGCCCGCATAGCCCTCACCACTGACGCCTCAGATGTGGCCATAGGGGCTGTCGTGGAGCAACGCGTCACCGGGGCTTGGCAGCCGCTTGCCTTTTTCAGCAGAACCTTGCGCGACAATGAGCGTAAATACAGCACGTTCGACAGAGAGTTGCTGGCTCTCCACCTGGCCATTCGCCATTTCCAGTTCTGGCTGGAAGGGCGCAATTTTACTGCGTTCGTTGACCATAAGCCACTAACATTCGCGATGGGCAAAGTTCCAGAAACTTGGTCGGGCCGGCAGCTGAGGCAGCTGGCCGCGATCTCAGAGTTTACTACCGATATTCAGCATGTGTCAGGCAAACTGAATGTAGTGGCAGACTGCCTCTCGCGCGCCGTTGTGGCCCCGGTCTGTGTAGGGTTGGATTATGCAGCCATGGCCGCGGAGCAGGCTAGTGACGCGGACGTGCGTGCGCTCCAGTCTGGACCAACAGGGTTAAGGCTGGAGAAGAGGACGCTGCTTAACGGCATTCCCCCCTTAATCTGCGATGTCTCCACGGGTTGCCCACGGCCTGTGGTTCCGGCCGCGTGGCGCCGCCGCGTGTTTGAGTCGGTTCACTCTTTGGCACACCCAGGGGTGCGCGCGTTGGTCAAAATGGTAGGAGAGAAATATGTGTGGCCGGGCCTTCGCAAACAAGTGAAAGAGTGGGTGGCAGTCTGCGTGGCGTGCCAATGAGCCAAGGTTCAAAGACACACGAAGGCTCCTTTGGAGCCGTTTCGCATCCTGGCTAAGAGGTTCGACCATGTCCACGTGGACCTCGTAGGCCCCCTTCCACCATTACAGGGGTTCACGCATCTCCTGACAATGGTGGACCGCACCACGCGCTGGCCAGAAGCAGTTCTGCTGGTGGCAACCACGGCCGAGGAGGTGGCGCGCGCGTTTTTAACAGCATGGGTGGCGCGTTTTGGAGTTCCGTCGGACATTACGTCCGACAGAGGCTCTCAATTTGTTTCTGAACTCTGGTCAACCATGGCCCGCAGCCTAGGTGTCTCAATTCACCGCACAACTGCGTACAACCCTCAGGCTAATGGGTTATGCGAACGTTTTCATAGGTTGTTAAAAGCGTCTTTGAGGGCTTCACTGACGGATGCAAATTGGGTAGACAGGCTACCATGGGTTTTATTGGGGTTACGTTCTGCGCCTAAAGAGGATCTGGAAGCTTCCCTGGCAGAACTCGTTTTTGCACAACCACTCCGGCTGCCTGGGGAGTTTCTGCCAGATAATCCTGCGCCGAGCGGCTCCCGTCTCAGCTGCTGCAGCATTGCATAGACTCAAGCACTCTGCCGGGTCCTGCCCACCACAGTTTTCCGCCCGTTTTTGTGCCTAAAGCTTTAAAAAACGCAGAGTTCGTGTTTGTCAGACACAACGCCCACCGCCCCCCACTGCGCCCACCTTATGATGGACCATTTAGAGTGCTGGAAACAGGGGATAAGCATTTTTTGCTAGATTTGGGGGGTAGGAGGGAGAAAATTGGCATAGACAGACTCAAACCTGCTTTCGTTGTGGCTGATGAGCAAGTGCTGTTGGCGAGGGCCCCTCGGCGTGGAAGACCCCCACGGGGCGCTTCCCAGAGAAAAGATTCTCCAGAGCACCCACACGGACAGTCAAAGTTTTCACCCCCAGACATCAGCCCCCCAGCATGGCAGCGCCATGGAGGCAGCGAATCCTGGCTACAGCAGATACGGCAGAAGACTGAAGCCCAAGCAGCATGCGGACTGATGTTGATTGTTCTACAGCATGTGGACTGATGTTAATGGTTTTATCACAGCATGTGGACTGTTACTCTCTTGTCCTATCTAAGTTGCTGGGGGGGGGGCAACCTGGGGAGTGCATAATGGTTTACCACCTTAGACAGGAACAAAGGATGCACAGTTAAACTTTTGTGTGTGAGAAGTTTCTAGATGCCCTAGTAAGATAACAGGGAGGTGTCAAGGATGAATGGACTGACTGCAGTCGGACGGGGGATTATCTTTTGTGTGTGAGAAGAGTCTAGAAGGATGTCATGTTATTTAAGGGAAGAGTTCCTACTTGTATGCCATTCTGTCTATGCTCCTTGTGTGAGTCATGTAATAAACTGCCTGAACCAAATCAGCCTCATTATTTACATGCTCCACAAGCCAAATGCAGCAAAGTTGATTGGACGGCGCATCACAGTACAGATGGACAGTGATCCAAAACATACTGCAAAAGCAACCCAGGAGTTTTTTTAAAGCAAAGTAGTGGAATATTCTGCAATGGCCGAGTCAATCACCAGATCTCAGCCCAATCGAGCATGCATTTCACTTGCTCAAGACAAAACTTAAGGCAGAAAGACCCACAAACAAGCAACAACTGAATACAGCTGCAGTAAAGGCCTGGCAAAGCATCACAAAGGAGGAAACCCAGCGTTTGGTGATATCCATGGGTTCCAGACTTCAGGCAGTCATTGCCTGCAAAGGATTCTCAACTAAATATTGAAAAGTAGCATTTTACTTAGGGTTATGTTTATTTGTCCAATTACTTTTATTCCTACATGTTTAATCATATATTTTTGTTCAACCCCTTGAATTAAACCTTAAAGCCTGCACTTCAATTCCATTGTAGTTGTTTCATTTCAAATCCAATGTGGTGGCATGCAGAGCCCAAGTCATGAAGATTGTGTCACTGTCCAAATATTTCTGGGCCTAACTGTAATTGTTCCCCATCTTTCCTTCATCCATCCTCTTCTCTTTCGCTTCCTTTATTCATCAGCTCTTCAAAGTACTCTTTCCACCTTCTCAACACACTCTCATCATTTATTAATACATTACCATTTCTGTCCTTAACCTCTTGCGCTCTGGTGTACCGCGGACGGGCACGTCTCTGCGTCCTAGAGCGCATGAGGGCACTGCGTTCTAGAGCGCACTGAAAAAAAAAGCTGCATTTCTGTTCTTCCACTACAGACACAGCCGCGAACAGATTAGATATGGTTGACCTCTCATTCGACTAATAAGAGCCTTGAATTGGGTTTCTGAAACCTTGAAGAACCAATGACTGAAAACCTAGCAAGAAGGACCCGCCTACCAACGCTGCGAATGCAGCGAGCCAATTGAAGCACAGAAGTTCAAAAGCTGTTTTGTGTAAGGCTGGGTGAAGACAGACTGCTGTAGCAGATGAAAAAAGGACCCGCAGGAAGAACCGCCACAGACCCAGTAGCACGGAGACCACCCACAAGTGCGACCTGTGTGACAGGGACTGCCATTCGCGCATCGGCCTGTTCAGCCACAGGCGGCGCTTTTTTTTTTTTTTAAATTCCAGCAGAATAGACGTTTAGGATTCTCTTCCATGGTCATCATTAGACCGACGGAGGCCGACGATGAAGGCTGGGTGACACACACGCGTTTACCAGTCTTTTTTAATTACTACTGTTATTTGTTTTGAAAAATTGTTTGCCAAAACCGCAATCATGGAAGCGCAAAACCGCAATAATGGAATTATGTTTTGACCGGGTCGTGAGACCAGAACCACGAGTCCGTAACAAGCGGACCAGCGTCGCGTTCGTCTGACAATGAGGAAGAGAAGTTCGCCAGCTACGCTGCTGCTGTGAACAGGTAAGTGTTATAAGCTAAATTATTCTTTATCCCTTAAAATTGTGATCAAAAATGACTTTTGACCGATCAGTAAATTACAACTGTGCGGCGCACGAAGTTCAAAGTCCATGCACCGCGGTGACTGTGCGCCGCGGTCGCCACATCGCCACATGACTATTCCGTCATGTAGCGATGGCCGATGTCCGTCCTCTGTAGCGGGGGGGTGGGGGGGGAGTTGTTATCTTCCACATTACAAATATTTTAGAATAATTTTTAGTGCACTGTAGATTATTTTTTCTTGTAAAAAAAAAAGACACACATTTTTTACGTGGCATGCTTCTTTGTGTGTGGGGGCTTGTTTGTTCATTCATTCATGAATGAATGAATAACCCCCCCCCCACACACACACACACAGCCCTGAGTGTCACCTTTCATTAGAGCCCAAGATGAAGCTTCTATATTGAATCATTCAAAAGTTAGACGTTTTTCCAAACTGTGCCATTTGGCACAATTTGGCACAGTTCAAAAACGCCTGGGAACAACCTGAGAACAAAGCTGTGTAATATATTCATTTTTTGTGGTATTGTTACAAATTTTTGACCTCAGCTGGATAACACTTGGTTCTACATTTCTGTTGCATTTTCCAGCCCGGATCTGAAGCTGTGTGTTATTTGCAAGCATTTGTATCCAAAAAAACACCCAGGCCAAATTTATTTTCTTCAAGTTCAGTATGTTTAGATGACTGTTACTCAGTGGCCGGAGCACTTGGAGAGATTATGACTGTTTTGCCAAAAAATTCAAAGTGTTTTCTTTTAAATGAGACCAACCCCATGAAGATGCTGCAAAGGGTTGAAGAACAGCTTTTGATTTACTTTGGGCATGTTATTTTTTGGTGTTTTTAGGGAAATTGACCAGAGTGCAAGGGGTTATCATCATAACCTGCTGCCCATCTTTTCCAGCTCCATCTCTCTGTCTAGCCAATAGATACAAGTCCCTTTCTCCTTCCTTAGTCCTCCTTCCTTCTTGCCTTTACTACTTCTCTCTTTGCCATGTGCCTGGATTCCAAATACTCCTGTCTACTTTATTCATCTTCCTGACTATCCCATCTTTTTTTTTTTTGCTAACCTCTTCCTTCGAATTCTTTCCTGTACCTCCTGATTCCACCACCAAGTCTCCTTGTCTTCCTTCCTCTGTCCACTGGATACACCACATACCTTTTACCCATTTCCCTGAATACTTCAGCTGCACTTTCCCAGTCATCCGGTAATTCTTCCCTACCACCCAGAGGCTGTATCAAGTCCTTCGGGATCTCTGTGTGACCTTTTGCCTTCTGTAACTTCCCCCACTTAATCTTTGGTGCAACCTTAATTCTCTTCCTCTTCTTGCTTTCTAAAGTCATCCTACAGACTACCATCTGATGCTGTCTAGCTGCATTCTCCCCTGCCACCACCTTGCAGTCTCCTATCTCTTTCAGACTTTTCCTTCTGCATATGAAGTTCACCTGTGTGCACCTTCCTCCACTCTTGTCAGTCACCCTATCTTCCTCTCTCTTCTTGAAGTATGGGTTGTTATTTGGGTTGTTCCATGTCTGACGTATTTCCTCATCAGTGAGAAACTTTTCTCATAAATTCCTGACTTTTGTCTTCTAAATTCCCGTTTCTTTCTTGTAGTTTTGCCCTTGTTTCAGGTTAAAGCAACAGCCCCTCTAAATGTCTGTGCACGTCCCTGCTGTTCTTGGTAGGAAAACTGAAAAGACGACAACTATGATTGTGATTGGCTGTTGTTACCTGATGCTGCATTCACTTGCATTAATTAATCTGAATTAATGGTAAGAGTTTAGGCTTAAAATCAGATGAAAGTGCTCCATGGTAACTAGGGATACAAGTTATTAATTAATTCATGCATGAAGAGTTTTTTCACCTTGTCAGTGGATTAACAATTAATTAATAAGCAGCAGTTTTGCTGAGAATCTGAATTCCCCTCGGTACAATACGGTCTTTCTGTCTATAAAGTAAACAGCTGAATACTGTTTTTGATGTCCTGAATAAAACGTGAACATCACATTTGTCAATGATTCACTGTCACATTTGCAGTTTTTTTTTTTATTGGGTACTATGGTGCTGGTGCATCTCGATAAATTAATTGTCTCTTCTACCTGCCCAGTGGATCATAGTGAAGAATGCATCTGTTTTCTGATTGTTGCAGGAACAGGTTGGTGAGAACGTTTAGCTGGTCGGTGTTGGTGGTTCGGCTCCTGTTCTGCTCCTCGTGGATGAATAGCTGATGTAGCTCTGTGGAGACCTGCCATTGATGGTCTGTGCTGAGTGCTGGAGAATAAAGAACCACATAGAAGTCCACATTCTGAGTCTGAGGACTTTTATTGGGCCTTCAGGCTAACTGAACTAGCCTCATCCTGCTAGCTTTGACCGTCAGCAGCCACATCACAACATCTGGAGGAAGTAAACAAACCATAAAGATGTTTTCAGGTCGGCGTCTGAGAGAGTTGGTGAGAGAGCGACTGGCTGCTGCTGCTGAAGAAATAATAACAGAGTTTGAACTAATCACCAACCAGTATGAGGAAGAGATCGATCGTCAGCGCAGACTACTGAATATGCGCTGGTGCTCCCAGATAAAAATCCACAGAATAGGTATGTGGGACTATAATGGTGTGAATGAGGCTTTAGAAAACTCTGGATCTGTTTTTCAATCATGGTTGTGTCTTAAATGTGCAATCTCTTGTTTTTAATTCCTAAATTTGTCACATTTTTTTCTTATTCATTTGTAAAGTGAAACTCTCTTTTTGTGACTTTTTTGTCTTTGTTCCTCCAGATTTCTCACAGCAACCTGAATGTAAAGCGGAGGAAGTTGTGGCTGAGCAGCAGCTCTGGAACCAGGAGAGGAACTCTGTCCTGGACCAGGAGGAACCAGAAGCTCCACAGGTTGAAGAGGAACAGGAAGAACTGTGCATCAGTCAGGAGGGAGAACAGCTGGTAGTGAAGCTGGAGGCCGATCCCTTCATGGGGACTCTTGCTTGTGAGGAAAAGCAGCAGAGTGAAGCAGAACCAAACAGTGAGCAGCTCCTCTCTCACAGCTCTACTGGAACTGAGACCCAAGATGAGGAAGGAAGCCGGCATGTAGATTCAGGATCCAATAAAGAAGAAGAAGAACCCAAACCAAAGAAGAGACGACTGAAAACAGGAAGTCACAGTAACAGTGATGACGACTCTGTGACCTCAGAGACTCTGTGTGAGAATGAAACAGGTAAAAAGTTAGAAAATGTTCAGATTGAGTCTTTGAGAAACTGTCCTAAAATAAAATAATAATATTAAATGAATATTTTCGATAACTACATGAATCTGACGTATTCTGGTCTCGGTTTGTGTTTGACTTTGACTGATCTAACCCAGTGGAAAAATAATTGAAACTCTTTGACTATACAGTGAATCTGGAAAGTCTTCACAGCGTGTCACTTTTTCCACATTTTGTAATGTTACAGCCTTATTCCAAAATGGATTAACTTCATTTTTTCCTCAAAATTCTACACACAATACCCCGTAATGACAACCTAGAAAAAGTTTCTTTTTTTAGATTTTTGCAAAATTATTAAAAATAAAAAACTAAGAAATCACATGTACATCAGTATTCACAGCCTTTGCCGTGAAGCTCAAAATTGAGCTCAAGTGCATCCTGTTCCCACTGATCATCCTTGAGATGTTTCTACAGCTTAATTAGAGTCCATCTGTGGTAAATTCAGTTGACTGGACATGATTTGGAAAGGCACACACCTGTCTATATAAGGTCCCACAATTGACAGTGCATGTAAGAGCACAAACAAAGCATGACGTCAAAGGAACTGTCTGTAGACCTCTGAGACAGGATTGTCTCAAGGCACAAATCTGGGAAGGATACAGAAAAATTTCTGCTGCTTTGAAGGAACCAGTGAGCACAGTGGACTCCATTATTTGGAAAAGGAAGCAGTTCAGAACCACCAAGACTCTTAATATACCTTTCCAGATGTCTAAACTGAGCCATTGGGGGAGAAGGGCCTTAGTCAAAGAGGTGACCAAGAACCCGATGGTCACTTTCTCAGAGCTCCAACATTGTTCTGTAGAGAGAAAAGAACCTTCCAGAAGGACAACCATCTTTGCACCAAACCACCAATCAGGCCTGTATGGTAGAGTGGCCAGACAAAAGCCACTCCTTCGTAAAAGGCTCATGGCATCCCATCTTGAGTTTGCCAAAAGGCACCTGAAGGACTCTCAGAACATGAGAAACAAAATCTCTAGTCTGATGAGACAAAGATTGAACTCTCTGGCGTGAATGCCAGGCGTCATGTTTGGAGGAAACCAGGCACCACTCATCACCAGGCCAATACCATCCCTACAGTGAAGCATGGTGGTGGCAGCATCATGCTGTAGGGATTTTTTTTTTCCAGCAGCAGGAACTGGGAAACTAGTCAGGATAGAGGGAAAGATGAATGCAGCAAAGTACAGAGATATTGTGGATTAAAACCTGCTCCAGAGCGCTCTTGACCTCAGACTGGGGTGACGGTTCATCTTTCAGCAGGACAACGGCCATAAGCACACAGCCAGGATATCTGTGACGGAGTAGCCTCGTCACTGACTGAAGGCACACAAACACTCATACAGATGGCTATATGCACACTCACCTACACACAACTATGTACTGTGGGTGATTTTTCTAGCTTAAGTGGTGTGCACGCACACACTTGCCATACATTTTTTCATTTACTTCTGTTTGTAAATTCTCTTGTTTTTTTTCCCTTACCTGTTTTGTAGCGCAGCCAGGGGTGCACACTTGGTTGTTCTGCCACACTGAAAAACATACACTCGTATTTCCATGCCATGTGGACTCGTTTTTGTTTGTTCCGTTGCACGTCTGCCCGTCTGCCTCCGTTCGTGGTTCAGATGTCTAATGAGCTAAACAGATGGAATCAACTGAGCAGATGAAATAGGGTTGTTTTTTCACACACCTTTTGGTCAGGTGATCCAGGGGGTTGTGGTCATAAATTTTAACAAATATTTCTTTTGTAAATGGACTGACTTTGTGTGGGGAAAACTTGTTTTTGTATTTAAATATTTACGTGTAAAATATATATTGGAAGATGGTGCATTGTAAACTGTTTTTATAGAAATATTTATTGAAGTATGGTTTTTCCATGAATGATACGCCCAGTGGGAGGAGCTTGGTCTTGAAAATGGGGTTGTTGTGGGTCTGAACAGTCAGTCTGAAGTTTGTTGCAGAGGAGGCAATATGTGTTCTGCTGTCTGTAAGTAAGAGGGTGACCCGTTTTCTCCCATTTTGAAGGAGTTAATAGAGGACTCCATTTTAAAGAGACAATTTGGGTTTTTCTCCATTTGTTTCCACTGTTTTATCCTCCTCAATTGTAGATAATTTTGCACTTGGGAGGCCGGCAAAATAAAAAGGCTCATTAACATCTAATTTTCAATTCAGCTTTATTTATATAGCGCCATATCACAACAGAAGTCATCTCATAGCACTACGAAATGCAGGGAAATCCCACAAAATCTGCCCGACTGTGCCATCATTTTTTTTTTTTTTGATTTGAAGAAGTTGAAGTCGAACCCCGTGACAAAATCAAAGGAGTGGCTTCAGGTCAACTCTGTGAATGTCCTTGAGTCTTCCAGCCAGAGCCCAGACTTGAATCCAATTGAACATCTCTGGAGAGATCTGAAAATGGCTGTGCTCGACGCTTCCCATCCAACCTGATGGAGCTTGAGAGGTGCTGCAAAGAGGAATGGATGAAACTGCCCAAAGATAGGTGTGCCAAGCTTGTGGCGTCATATTCAAAAAGACTTGAGGCTGTAATTGCTGCCAAAGGTGCATCAACAAAGTACTGAGCAAAGGCTGTGAATACTTATGGACATGTGATTTCTTCGTTTTTATTTAAAATCTCAAAAAAAACTTTTTCATGTTGTCATTATGGAGTATGGGCTGCACGGTGGCGCAGTGGTTAGCACTGCGGCAGCACAGTTTACCCTTGGCCGGGGGATTGTGGGGATCGTGGGATCGTGGGTTCGATCCCAGCCCCCGACCAACAGTGATCTGTGTGGAGTTTGCATGTTCTCCCCGTGTTGCGTGGGTTTACTCCGGGATTTCTCCGGTTTCCTCCCACATGCCAAAAACATGCATGTTAGGTTAATTGGCTGTTCTAAATTGTCCCTAGATATCTGTTTCCTATAGGCCCTCAGAATAGAGGGTTAGTATTAATGAAAGCGCTTTGAGTGGTCTTTGTGACTAGAAAAGCGCTATATAAGTGCAGGTTAGTTAGTTAGTTAGTTAGTATTATGTGTAGAATTTTGAGGACTAAATGAATTTAATCTATTTTGGAATAAGGCTGTAACATAAAAAAAATTGTGGAAAAAGTGAAGCGCTGTGAATACTTTGCAGATTCACTGTAGTTTGCACTTCAAATGAGTTTTTCT
Source organism: Pholidichthys leucotaenia (assembly GCA_020510985.1). Taxonomy (NCBI): domain Eukaryota; kingdom Metazoa; phylum Chordata; class Actinopteri; order Cichliformes; family Pholidichthyidae; genus Pholidichthys; species Pholidichthys leucotaenia. The sequence continues at coordinate 19,799,190 of CM035841.1, forward strand.
TTTGCTTCAGTGTACCAGGTGGAATAATTGTCTGCTCTAGCCTGTTAGCCATTAGCCCCTGCTGGCAACTCCAACAGGAATCAATGCAGTATGTGGTTATTTGTGTATAAAACACCATAGTGACATGTTCAGAAATAGAAGTTGGACCAACTAGAAGAGACGTATAAAACAGAATTACTAAAAAATAGTACATTTTATACTGTTGTTGATGTGCTGGGAACGGGCTCACCATCACGTCACAACTGGTGACATATCAGAAATGTTAGTGAGATCACGCTAGCGAGATCATGGTGGACCCTAACAAAGCAACAGGGTTGTTTTCTGGAATATTTTTATTGATAGCCACTCCAGATAGACAAATTAATGTGTAACAACACTTAAAAATTTAAAGTTTTCATCCTGTGTTTCCTTTTAGAGCTCAGGGAACCATGTTAGCATGTGGAAAAATAATTTTGTCCCCTTGAAATTACTTGTTGAATCTGAAACAGATTCATCACTGCTGTAATTATCACATGCAAGGATCAGAACTATTGGTTACCAAGTGGTGACTTTTTGGCCAGTTAGTGTCTTTATTTTTTCTGGTTTTTCTACTAGTAGCATTTTCTGTGTCTCGTTGTCCTTCCAGATGCTCCACAGCTACATGACTGTAAGGAGGAGGAGGTTCTCACTGTCCAGCAGCTCTGTAACCAGGAGAGGAACTCCAGTCTGGACCAGGAGGAACAAGATGCTGCACAGGTTAAAGAGGAAGAAGAAGAACTCTGTAGCAGTCAGGAGGAAGAAGACTTTGGCCTAAAACAAGAGACTGATACCTTCATGGTGACTCCTACTGATGAGGACAATGACAAGAGTGAAACTGAAGCAAACAGTGAGCAGCTCCTCTCTCACAACTCTGTTGACACTGAGAGCCAAGACCAGGGAGCAGGTAAGAACATAAAGCCAGGATCAAGTAAACATGAAGAGCCAAAGAAGAGACTTGACAGAAACAGAAGTGACCGTAACAATGTAGACAACTCCTCCATGTCAGAGAATCAGTGTGATACTGACACAGGTGAAAAGTCTGTAAAATGTTCTGTTAACGACAAAGACTGTAAAAATGAGTCCAAGAAGAAGAAAGATCACACAGTTAAGTCACATGTTTGCAACACATGTGGGAAAAGATTCAAGCAGAAGCACAATTTATTATGTCATGAGAGAATTCACACAGGTGAGAAGCCATTTTCTTGTGAAACATGTGGGCAGAGATTTAATTAATGTGGTCATTTGAAAACTCACATGAAAATGCACACAGGTGAGAAGCCATTTTCTTGTGAAACATGTGGGCAGAGATTTAATCAATGTGGTAATTTGAAAACTCACATGAGAATTCATACAGGTGAGAAGCCATTTTCTTGTGAAAAATATGGACAGAGATTTAATGACCGTGGTCATTTGAAAACTCACATGAGAATTCACACAGGTGAGAAGTGGTGGCCTTTTCCCTCAGGCTAGCCAGCGCGTCCCCCGGGTCGCGGATGGGGGTACCCCCTCACTATGAGTAATCATGGCGAGGGTAGCTTTGAATAACCAATAAGAAGCCGTGGACGATGAGGAACCCAATATGAAAAATGAATAATACAGGAAAAAGATGCTGGAAAGGTACTGACCAGGATAAAACGGTCCCCTCAGCTCATTTCTGCACTAGGCGGGCTGTTGAGAGCGATGGTGCAGCTTCGTCTTCGAGTGTCACAAACACTCAACCGGGATCCCCATCAGACCAGCACAGACCTGGTCCTGGGCCCCAACAAGATCAAAAAAGGACTAAACGGTATACAAGAAAAGAAGAAACTGTAAAATGGTCCCTTCATGAGAAGAAAATTATTCTGTCCTGCTACACCTATTCAAGGTATGAGAAGTGGGGCAGAAGGAAAAAGCATATATTTGAGGAGAAGATCAGAGAATCCGAGCTACCACCAGAAAAGAAAGCAGCCACCACCACCTCCAAATTAACATCTATAGTCTCGCAGGTCTCAAAATACTTAGGACAAGAAGAGATAGAAAAGATCAAATATGAAGCTCAAGCCCAAGCAATAAAAGATTATCAAGATGCCAACCTATTTGAACAACAAGAATACAAACAAAGTCAGTGGAGCATGGAGGAAAGATGGGTTTTAATATGGGCAACCGAGTACGCCAAGATGAAATACAGCAACCAGCGGGAACGATGCAATGAGTGGCAGCGAATCTTTTTCCATCACTGCCCGGATAAAACTGGCGTACCCCGAGCCAAACTCACAACCCAGAGACACAACTTCCTCACCCAAAGGTACTTCACAGAGCAACAATTGGAGTACATGCACACTGAAATAGGAAAAATGGCACAGAATAACATCTGCCCAGTTGAGTGTCCACTACCACTACCACTAACTGAAAAACCTCTGGAACAACCTTGTCAAATACACCCTACAGAGGTGCCACCAGGCCACCCAGGTAAATCCCCTGCAACTTCTGGCTCAGAATCAGAACATCCTGATGAAGCAACAAGGGGGAGTGTAGACCAGGATCCAATAAGGAAACAGATCAATCCCCAAATAGAAATGAGCCAACATCAACTAGAAATGGAAGAGGAACTTGCCAACAAAATAGAAGAAACAAAAAAAATGACAATGAAAGAACGTCCTAAATTAATTAAGCTTAAAGAGAATAAAGAATTCAAATTACTACTGCAAAAGGTCAACAGAGGCCTATGTGAACTTGTACCTCAGGGGGTCAGTCTGACAGAGCTTAACTGCATCAACTTTGGTGCAGCGTGGTATGTGCAGAGTAAGCTAGCTCCACAGCATAAAGAAAAAACTGAACGTCAAACCAAAACAAAAATCTCCACACCCATTTGGAAAAATAAACTTCAAGGAAAAATTAATCGATTTAGGGCAGAAATTTCTCAAATGACTTATTATATACAGAACCAAAACTGCAATACTAAATTACTGAGAGTAATCAACAGAATCCAAGAAAAATATAACATTAGGAAAGAGCAAATAATAGGAAAAATAGCAGAGCACCAGGCGCAAGTCAAGGCCCTAGCAGCCCAAATCAGAAACAGGCAACGGAGAAAGAACTCAAAAGTGATAAATAAATTATTTGCACAGAACCCAAAACAAGTCTACAGGAGGTTTATAGATGAAACTATCGAAGTAGAGGTACCTCCTGAAAAAACCCAACTGGAAACATTCTGGAGAAATCTGTTTGAGGACCCAGTTCAACATAAAAATAATAATTGGATTCAAACCATTGCTGAGAAAAATAAAGGAAAACAACAGATGCCCTCATTAAAAATCACAGAAGAAACAGCTCAAGAAAAAATCAGGAAATACCTTAACTTCAAATCCCCTGGAATAGATAAAATACCAAACTTCTGGCTCAAAAAGATAACAACACTACACAAACGCTACGCAGAGGCATTTAACCGACTTGTTAGGGGAGAGGAAGAAGCACCAGAGTGGCTCACATATGGGAACACCATACTCCTGCCCAAGAGTCTTGAAACCCAACATGTCAATAAATACAGACCCATCTGTTGCCTCCCGACCACATACAAATGGCTGACAGGAATCATTACTGAGGCCATTTATGAACATCTGGACTCAGAAAACTACTTGCAGCCACAGCAAAAAGGCTGCATAAGAAATAAGCTGGGAGCCAAAGAACAACTACTCATTCATAAAACCATCCTGGAAGACTGCAAGAGGCGTGAGAGAAATTTAAGCATGGCGTGGATTGACTACAAAAAGGTATTCGACAGCATCCCTCACTCCTGGATAATACGCTGTCTGGAGCTGTATAACATCAGCCCAGAGATTAAAACTTTTCTGGAGGTCCAGATGGCTAAGTGGAAAACCACAATTACGCTTAACCACAAAGAAGGACAAATAACAATCCCAGACATCAGGATCCAGCGAGAAATATTCCAGGGGGACAGCCTTTCGCCACTGCTCTTCTGTCTGTGTATTGACCCCTTAAGCAAAATCTTATCAGACCTTGACATCGGGTATGACTTAAGCAAAGGCAGAACAAGAAAAGGGAGCAAGAGAGTGAATCATCTACTCTACATGGACGACCTCAAGCTATACGCAGAATCTGAACAGAAACTAAATCAACTTGTCAGTACCGTTCACATGTTTTCAAAAGACATCTGCATGGAATTTGGACTTGACAAGTGTGCAAAATGTACAATAAAAAAAGGAAAGAAAACAGCATCAGAAAACATCCAAATAGAAGACAATAAGCATATCAAAGACCTGGCAGGGGAATTGGCATATAAATATCTGGGCATAGAAGAAAACACAACTATTGAACACAGAAAAATGAGGGAAATGGTCAAAAAAGAATACCAACATTGCCTAAAGAAAATCTGTAAAACAAATTTAACACCTAAAAATAAGATCACTGCAATAAACCAGTTGGCAGTACCAGTTGCCACATATGGATTTGGGGTGATAGACTGGCCACAGGGGGAACTGGACAAGTTGGATGTTCAGATCAGGAAGACCCTAACCCTTCATAAGGTAACATACAGAAACCAATGCCTAGATAGGATATATATGCCACGTAAAGAGGGAGGGCTGGGCCTAATTGAAATGAACCAGGCCTACAGGGCAACAATAATAAGCATTGGTCAATACCTAAAAAGCGCTAATGATGAGACGGTGGAAAAGGTCACCCAACATCATGAAACCCTCAGTATTAACACATCCATAATCAAACAAGCCGAGACCTTTGCAGCAGATTTATTAGATAACATGAAAGCCAGTCAGCAAAACCCAGCAACAAAAATAGCTAGAAAGACGAGAGAAAAATACAGCAAAAGGACACAGGAGGAAAGAAAAGAAAGATGGAAACAACATAAGCGAGCAGGACGTTTCCAGGAGGAACTCAATAGGGATTATATTGATAGGGAAGAGACATTGCGCTGGATCAGGAAGGGAGATCTGGGGTACGACGAGGAAAGACTAGTGGTTGGAGCACAAGACCAGGGACTTCTAACCAATGGTTTTAAAAAAATGGCAGTATTGTCACAAAGTGACAAATGTCGATTCTGTCATGTAGCGGTGGAGAGTGTAAGCCACCTACTCTCCGGCTGCCACGTCCTCATGGCCGATGGACACTACACTGCTCACCACAACAAGATCTGCCGTTATATACACTGGAAAATATGCAAAGAATTTAAAATAGAAGTAAAAGACCAGTATGGGAGCACGATCCAGAGCCAGTTAGCTCCAACGGAGATATTACCATCTTTTATGACAAGGAAATCCCAACTGGAAGACACATTGAAGGAGGAGCAATAAAACTGGACCTAGTTATCTTGAACAAAAAGGACAAAACTGCCAAATTAATCGATGTAACCATACCAAACGACTACGGCCTCAACAGAGCAGAAAGAGAAAAAAATAACAAAATATCAAGACCTCAAAAACGACCTAAGGAGCACCTGGAATCTGCAGGATGCAGATATTATACCTGTGGTGGTGGGAGCAACTGGGATGGTTAAGAAGAACTTGAAAAAATATCTACAAGCAATACCCGGCTGCCCTAGCATCTGTGAAATACAGATCTCAGCAATCAGAGGAACAGTCTCCATCTTAAAGAGAGCCCTTGGATACAAAGCTTTTTAATTTAAAGTGTAATCATAGACCCCTGGTTGGGGCCAATTGCACTTGTAAGGAAATGAGATGCAAATAAATAAAACAGTGAGAAGCCATTTTCTTGTGAAACATGTGGGAAGAGTTTTAATCGAATTGATTATTTAAAAACTCACATGAGAATTCACACAGGTGAGAAGCCATTTTCTTGTGAAACATGTGGGAAGAGATTTAATGAACGTGGTACTTTGAAAACTCACATGAGAATTCATACAGGTGAGAAGCCATTTTCTTGTGAAACATGTGGGCAGAGATTTAATCAGCGTGTTAATTTGAAAACTCACATGAGAATTCACACATGTGAGAAGTGTGCAGACAGGTGAAGTGTGACTTTCTCACCTTGACTTTCAACAGAATCCCCCCCAAAAAATATTACATTAGGAAAGAGCAAATTGTAGGAAAAATAGCAGAGCACCAGGTGCAAGTCAAGGCCCTAGCAGCCCAAATTAGAAACAGGCAAAGGAGAGAGAACTCAAAATTGATCAAGAAATTATTCACAGAAAACCCAAAACAAGTCTACAGGAGGCTTGCAGAAGAAACCATAGAAGTAGAGGCACCTTCTGAAAAAAACCCAGCTGGAAACATTCTGGAGAAACCTGTTTGAGGACCCAATACAACATCAATGTCATAATTGGATTCAAACTATTGCTGATAAAAATAAAGGAAAATGACAGATGCCCTCATTAAAAATCACAGAAGAAACTGCTCAAGAAAAAATCAATTAATAGCTCAACTGGGCTGCACGGTGGTGCAGTGGTTTAGCACTGCGGCAGCACAGTTTACCCTCGGCCGGGGGATCGCGGGGATCAAGAGATCGTGGGTTCGATCCCAGCCCCCAACCAACAGTGAGCTGTGTGGAGTTTGCATGTTCTCCCCGTGTTGCGTGGGTTTACTCCGGGATTTCTCCGGTTTCCTCCCGCATACCAAAAACATGTAGGTTTAGGGCGCTCGCGCACGCAGCGACCGGCAGCCGGTGGCTTGTCACCAGACTGCAAACCAAATCTACCTATGGGTACAAATAAGTAACAAAAAAAACAAAACAAACAAAAAAAATAACTTCAAATCCCCTGGAATAGATAAAATACCAAACTTCTGGCTCAAAAAGATGACAGCACTGTACAAACACTATGCAGAGGCATTCAGCCGACTTGTTAGGGCAGTGGTCCCCAACCTTTTTTGTGCCACGGACCGGTTTAGTGTCAGACAATATTTTCAGGGACTGGCCTTTAAGGTGTGGTGGATAAGTACAACAAAAGATCATGATACGACCGGCATAAAAACTGTGGTATTTTCTAAATATAATAATAAACATGAATCCACTGTGTACTCGTTGGCAACTTTAGCAGCGTCCTCTTAACATTGTGGCAACAACAACATAACATGAGTAACATCCTCTCTGTCTGCAGTGCTCTCTGGTCACTATGGTAACGTTTAAACATGCCTTCAAAGTAAGATACACCGCAAATACAAATAAAAAGTGCATGAAAAATACAACTCACCACAACCCTGAATCAGTGGGAGCGCTGAGCTTGTTTCTCTGCAACGAGACGGTCCCATCTATGGGTAATGGGAGACATTGACACCCAAAGTGTGTCGCTTATGTCCAGTCTACTTCGTAATTTTGTTTTTGTTGCTGTCACTGCAGAAAGCCCCGTTTCACACAGATAGGATGTTGGAAATGGCAACAGGGTTTTCAGTGTTGTTGTGGTGATCTCAGGGTATTCAGCCATGACTTTAATCCAGAACAGCGGCAGAGCTGTTGTCTCAAACATACTTTTAAGGCCGCCGACGTTTGCAATCTCCAGCAGTTGATTTTCTTGCACAGACATGTTGGAGTCACTTGGTTTGTTGAGAAATGGGTCGCGCATCCATTCTTTGGCAGTTCGTGTATTTTTTGTCGTTGGGAAGTAGCGCTCGAACTCTTTTAAAAGCAAAGACAGGTGATGGTGCACCAGCTGGGAGAATGAAGGCTCGGGCTCAGTCTCTTCCAAAATCCCCGCTAATGTTTGAAACATGTCAAATATACCTTGATTCACCTGCGGTCCCCACAAACCCAAGTTGGCTTTAAATGCAGCTACTTTATCTGCCAACTTGAAGACAGTTGTCATTTTCCCCTGAAGTGACAGATTGAGTTCATTGTAGCAGGCTGAATATGTCGCACAAGTAAGCGAGTTTTGCGACTGATTCCCCATCACTGAAATGTGCTGCCAGCGGTGACTCCTTTTCTGAGTGAAATCTCTGCAGCGGCTCTCGTAATGTCTGCCGTCCAGCAACGGCCTTTAATTTTAGCGGTAACGTATCATGTCACCAAGACAAGCGTCTTGACGCGCATCAAGACGTGAATGATGTTTTATTTTGAAAAATAAAACATCATTCAGACTCTGATAATAAAAAAAACCGGACGTAATGTAAGTTATTTATTTTTTCTGTGCGGCCTGGTACTAAATGACCCACGGACCGGTACCGGTCCGTGGCCTGGGGGTTGGGGACCACTGTGTTAGGGGAGAAGAAGAAGCACCAGAGTGGCTCACATATGGAAATACCATACTCCTGCCCAAGAGCCCTGAAACCCAACAAGTTAATCAATACAGACCCATCTGTTGCCTCCCCATTACATACAAATGGCTGACAGGACTCATTACTGAGGCCATCTATGAGCATTTGGATACAGGAAACTACTTGCAACCACAGCAAAAAGGCTGCATAAGAAATAAGCTGGGAGCCAAAGAACAACTGCTCATTAACAAAACCATCCTGAAATACTGCAAGAAGCATGAGAAAAACTTAAGCATGGCATGGATAGATAACAAAAAGGCATTCAACAGTGTCCCCCATTCCTGGATAATACACTGTCTGGAGCTGTATCAAATCAAATCAAATCAAACTTTATTGTCATATTGCTGTACCTACAACTGTAGTGCAGGCAAGATGAAATTGTGTTTCTCTCGGCATCCATATAAATAGAAGCAGCATGATATAAGACACACTCACACATATCTTCACCCCCCCCCACCCCCCCACCCCCCATCCATTCACACATCCCTGAGACATACTTGGGAAAAACTAACTAACTATAATATACAAATAATATACATAATGTCTGTAGGTGCAGTAGTGTGTATGAGAGATTCCGGGTCAACTGTTCAGCATCCTGACAGCTTGTGGAAGGAAGCTGTTGATCACTCTGGTGGTTCTGCCTCTGATGCTCCGGAATCGTTTGCCAGATGGCAGAAGTTCAAAGTGTTTATGCAGAGGATGAGAACGGTAATTGACAATGTTCAGTGCCCTGCTCCTACAACGGTTCTGAAAAAGTTCTTGGACAGAGGGGAGAGAGACTCCAATTACCCTCTCAGCTCCCTTGGCTATCCTCTGCAGGGCTTTTTTGTCTGACATACTGCAGCTGGAGTACCATGTAGCAATGCAGTACGTCAGAACACTCTCCACCACACCTCTGTAGAAGGTCCTGAGGATGCAGATGGGGAGAGAGGCCTGTTTGAGTTTCCTCAAGAAGTGCAGTCTCTGCTGAGCCCACTTCCTGATCCCCAAGGAATTCTTGCTCCAGGTCAGGTCCTGCGAGATCTGCACTCCGAGGAACTTGATGTACTCCACTTTCTCCACTAAACGGCCGCCGATGCTGAGGAGGACGTGTTCAGGCTGTGACCGCCAGAAGTCGATAATCATCTCCTTCGTTTTGTCCACGTTGAGCACCAGATTGTTCTCCCTGCACCAGCCCTCCAGGTCTCTCACTTCTTCCCTGTACATTGATTCCTCATCCCTCTGAATAAGTCCCACCACTGTGGTGTCATCTGCAAACTTAATAATCTGGTTCCCCTCATGTCTGGATACACAGTCATGTGTTAGAAGTGTAAACAACAGTGGACTGAGTACGCAGCCTTGAGGGGATCCGGTGCTCAGCGTGACAGAGTTGGAGATGTTGTTTCCCACCCAGACAGACTGAGGTCTCTCAGTCAGGAAATCCAGGATCCAGAGACATGTGGCGGTGTTCAGACCGAGAAGGAGTAATTTCTCCATCAGTCTGTGGGGAATAATGGTGTTGAATGCTGAACTGAAATCAATGTACAGGAGTCTGGTGTAGGTGTCTTTCTGGTCCAGGTGGGTGATGACAGAGTGTAGGGTGGTGACTATAGCATCCTCCGTGGAGCGGTTTGAATGATATGCAAACTGGAGGGGGTCATGTGATGCAGGGAGGCAGGCTGTAATGTGTGGTTTGACAAGCCGTTCAAAACACTTCATCACAATTGGTGTCAGTGCAACAGGACGATAGTCATTCGAACAGGACACAACTGGTTTCTTTGCCACTGGTACAATGATAGATGTCTTGAAGCATCTGGGAACAATGGCCTGACTCAGGGAGATATTATAAATGTCAGTCAGGACATCCGCCAACTCGCTCGCGCAGTCTTGGAGTACACATCCCGGGATGTTGTCCGGACCTGCAGCTTTACGTGGGTTGACTCTGGTTAGGGTCCTCCGTGTGTCCGCTGTGTTAATGGTAAAAGCTGGTCCGACCAATGGTGGGGGTAGGCCAGCCCTCCCTCTGGTTGTCGGGTTAGACGCTTCAAAACGTGCAAAGAAGTCGTTGAGCCTGTCTGGAAGCGAAGCGTCGTCATCATCGACCCCCTGCTTAGACTTATAGCCCATCAGTGGCCGAACTCCCTGCCACATCTGCTTGGTGTTCCTAGTGTCACAGAGGTGTCCCTGGATTTTCTCGGCATAGGCGCGCTTCGCCGCCTTAATTCCCTTTGAGAGCGCAGACCTGGCTGAGCGGAGAGCGATCCTGTCCTCTGCTCTGAAGGCTGCATCTCTGGCTGTAAGCAGCGAGCGCACCTCTGCAGTCATCCAGGGCTTATGGTTGCCCCGCATAGTGATGGTCTTCACTGTAGTGACATCCTCTGTGCACTTTGCGATGTAGCTGGTGATCATTTCAGCATACTCCTCCACATCTGCCTTGTCTTCCTGGGAGGCTGCTATTTTGAAATCCTCCCAGTCTGTGTGCAGAAAACAGTCTTTCAGTGCAGAGGTTGCACTCTCTGGCCAAATCCTGATTTGTTTCACTGCTGATGTATAACATCAACCCAGAAGTTAAAACTTTTCTGGAGGTCCAGATGGCTAAGTGGAAAACCACAATTACACTTAACCTCTTGCACTCCGTTGTACCGCGGCCGGGCAAGTCTCTGCGTCCCAGAGCGCACGAGGGTGCTCTCGTGCGTCCTCGAGTGCACGAGGGCGCACGATGGAGATGCGGGAGCTGCATATACGTTCTTCCACTGCAGACACAGCCGCGAACAGATTAGATCATCTGATTGACCTCTCATTCGACTAATAAGAGCCTTGAATTGGGTTTCTGAAACCTTGAAGAACCAATGACTGAAAACCTAGCAAGAAGGACCCGCCTACCAAAGCTGTGAATGCAGTGAGCCAATTGAAGCAGAGAAGTTCGCGAGCTGTTTTTTTTAAGGCTGGGTGAAGACAGACTGCTGCTGCAGAGAAAAAAAGGATCCGCAGGAAGAACCCCACAGACCCAGCAGCACGGAGACCATCCACAAGTGCAACCTCTGTGACAGCGACTGACATTCGCGCATCGGCATGTTCGGCCAGGCGGTGCTTGTTTTGTTTTGTTTTTGTCCCAGCAGAATAGACATTAGGATTGCCTTCTATGGTCATCATAGACCGAAGGAGGCTGAAGATGAAGGCTGAGTGACACACACACGTTTGCCAGTCTATTTTTAATTACTACTGTTATTTGTTTTGAAAAATCGTTCGCCAAAAACCGCAATCATGGAAGCGCAAAACCGCAATAATGAAATTATGCTTTGATCGGGTCACGAGACCAGAACCACGAGTGGACCAGCGTCGCGTTCGTCTGACAGTGAGGAAGAGAAGTTCGCCAGGACTCTGCTGCTGTGAAGAGGTAAGGGGTTATAAGCTAAATTATTCTTTATCCCTGAAAATTGTAATCCAAAATGACTTTTGACCGATCGGTAAATTACAACTGTGCGGCGCACGAAGTCTGAAGTTCGTGCACCGTGGTACAAGGGGTCGTTCGTCGCGTCCAGACCATGAACGCCGCCCCCCCCGCTATTCTTCTGTAGCGAGGGGGGGGGAAAGCCGCGGTGACTGCGCTGCTGTCCCACATCGCCACATGAGGCTAATCCGTCATGTAGCGATGGCCAACGTCCATCCTCTGTAGCGGGGGGAGGGACAATCCCCCCCACACACACAGAGAGACACAGCCCTGAGTGTGACCTTTCATTAGAGCCTAAGATGAAGCTTCTACATTGAAGCATTCAAAAGTTACAGATGTTTTTCCAAACTGTGCCATTTAGCACAATTTGGCACAGTTCCAAAACACCTGGGAACTACCTGAGGAAAAAGCTGTGTAATATATTCATTTTTTGTGGTATTGTTACAAAATTTGGACCTCAGCTGGATAACACTTGGTTCTACATTTCTGTTGCATTTTCCAGCCCGGATCTGAAGCTGTGTGTTATTTGCAAGCATTTGTATCCAAAAACCACCCAGGCCAAATTTATTTTCTTCAAGTTCACTATGTTTAGATGACTGTAACTCAGTGGCCGGGGCACTTACAGAGATTATGACTGTTTTGCCAAAAAAATTCAAAGTGTTTTCTTTTAAATGAGACCAACCCCATGAAGATGCTGCAAAGGGTTGAAGAACAGCTTTGGATTTAATTTGGGCACGTTACTTTTTGGCGTTTTTAGGGAAACTGACCGGAGTGCAAGGGGTTAACCATAAAGAAGGGCAAATAACAATCCCAGACATCAGGATCCAACGAGGATTATTCCAGGGGGACAGCCTCTCGCCATTGCTCTTCTGTCTGTGTATTGACCCCTTAAGCAAAATCCTTTCAGATCTTGACATCGGGAAGCTTCCGGTGACGTGCAACAGCATGGATGCATAAAGACTGAGCTCTGGCTCTAGCTGTATTTTCCCCTGGACTCGAAATCTAAATTTGGGAAAAATGGCAATATTCTGTTGTTATAATGAGCGGTTACAAATCCAAGAAAGGCGGATACGGGCTACGAAACAACCTTGATAATGAAATGGCAAAAGAAATCTCAGCTAATAAAACGGACCTAGCATTGGCCCAACTTGGCGACCGCATGGCCAGCCTGGACTTGATTCGAGTTGCCGTGAGCGAGGCCATGGCAGCTGGAATGGCAACTCTTCGATCTGAGTTAAAAACAGATTTACAAGATTTTCGCTCAGTAATTTGTGAGGACATGAAGAAACAAAATGGATGAGTTCACAGCAGAGGTACAGCAACAGCTCCAGGAGACCACTAAACAAGTGCATGATACGGGGGAACGTGTAAAACAGGTTGAAGAAAATATGGCAGAAATGGAGAGTTGGGACATGGGCGTTAAAGACACGCTTGTTCAGCTGCTACAAAATCAGCGGGCACTTGAGGATAAGGTATCCGAAATGGATGGTCGGGCCAGGCGGAATAATATTCGCATATACAAGGTACCTGAGGACTCAGAGCAAGGCACATCTGTAACTTCCTTTGCCGAAAGTCTCATTAAAAAAGAGTTTGGTGGTGTTCTAGGCCAAGACTACAACCTCGGCACTGAGCGCGCCCATTGTGCCCTGGGTCCAAAGCCGCCAGCGAGTGGCCCGCCACGTTCAATAATAGTCCGCTTTCTTCGATTCACAGTTAAGGAAGAGATACTCCGCGTTGCATGGAAAAAGATAATACGTATTCACAACAAGCAAGTGCATTTTGACCATGACTACGCGGTGGAAGTACAGAAAAGAAGAAAGGAATATATCCCTGTTAAAAGAGCTCTGAAGGAGAAAGGGATTTGCTTTCAAACTCCACTCAACAAGATGCGTGTTTTTTATGCATCAGGAAGTGTTCTCTACAATAGTGCCACAGAAGTCGTGGAAGATTTACATGGTCCAGATTACCGTCGCCAGAAGCAGAGCTGCCCAGATGATGACGGAGGAGACACTGAAGCAGCTTTTGCCATGGGAGACGCAAAGGACTCGCCTTGGGGATTTCCACAGACACATCCGGGAGAAGCTGAGTGAGTTTCGGCGGACATCAGAAGAAATAAAGGTGGACTAGTGAGTACTCCATGAGAACATACGGCCTTATTATGGTGAGAACAATTTCTTTGGATTATTCATGATCATGACTTTGTAGCCTTATCCGATCTCACTATTGATGAAAGGGCTAGTGCCTGCAGACTCGAACTGAAGGTCACCAGACTACTTTACTCTTACTTCACTACTGATTTTCCTTTATTATTATTATTTGGGTTTTTTTTTTCTTCTTCTTCCTTTTTTTTGTTCCCACGATGCTCACTGTGGAGAGGAGCCCCGCTTTGTGGCCAGTCCCCTCTTTTTTCAAGGTCCATACTATATCCTTCTTGTTGGAAGCCCAGTTCAGTGCTATGTTGTTTCATTGTTCAGCACGTTAAGGTTCTGTAGTTACTGTTCTGAGGTCCGGGTTGACATTTTGTTTTCACATGTTAAGCTATGTCTTTTAGATACTATAATATACTGTCACTAAATGTTAATGGAGTGAATAATCCTGTAAAAAAAAAGTAAACTGGAGATAAAGCTGAAAAAAGAGAAAGTAGATATTGCATACTGGCAAGAAACTCATCTATCCAACACAGAACATGATAAATTAAAAAGAAGGGGTTTGAAAAATACCTATTATTCCTCTCATAGAAGTGGCAAAAAAACGAGGAGTAGCTATTTTGACCTCTAATAGAATTAAATTTGAATTTATATCTGAACTAAGCGACAAAGAAGGCAGATTTATTTTGGTGAAAGGTAAAATTGACCATAAAGAGGTTACACTATTGAATGTATACACCCCCCCGGGAGTAATATTAGTTTCTATAAAAAAAGTCTTTGATCTGTCTTCCAAAGAATCTTATGGACCTTTAATTTGTGCTGGAGATTTTAATTTATTGTTAAACCCCCAGTTGGATACAACAAATACTAGAAGGAAACGTCTGCCTATGGAGAAACGTGTAAAAAAAAAAAAAAATGCTTTGAGACTTGGGACTTACTGATGTATGGTGCTTTGTACACAGATCCGCCCCAGGATTTACATTTTATTCTCCACGCCACTCTCTTCACTCAAGGATAGATTGTTTCATGAATAATAAGGACTTAAACAGGATAAAAGAATGTAGACTTGGTCAAAGAGATATCTCTGACCATTCTGGAATTTACCTAAGTTTACACCTTGATGGCAGACAGAGGAAAACATTATGGAGATTAAACACAGGTATGCTAAATGATCTCTCCTTTTTACAGTCCATGACAACCAATTTAAACTTGTACTTACAGGATAATAATAATGGCGAGACAAACCCCAGCATCGTATGGGATGCCGCTAAAACGGTTCTGAGGGGGAAAATAATCGCAAGGTCGGCCATGCTTAAAAAGCAAAAGACCCAAGAATTGTTACGACTACAAGAGAGACTGAAATATTTAGAGAAAACACAACTGACAAAGAAAAGTCCCACTCTAACACAACAAATAAGACAAGTTAAACAAGACATAGATAGGATACTAGGTGAGGAAGTAGAGAAAAATATATGGTTTATGAAGCAGATATTATGAGGCAGGACCCAAGGCATCTAAACTGCTGGCATGGCGACTCAAGAAACAAGGTGAAAACCCAATTTATAAAATAAAAGATCCTATAAGTCACAACATTTTAACTGATTTAGATGGTATCCAAAAATCATTTGAAACATATTACAAATGTCTTTATAGTCAGTCTGTGTAGAATAAAAATGCAGTAGTTGACTTTTTGGACTCTGGATCTTCCCTCACTCGGCAGAGGTGCAAATAATAAGCTTCTGTCACCAATAACACGTGAGGAAATTGACAAGGCCATCTCTAACCTTAAATCTAACAAGTCACCTGGTACCGATGGGTTCCCGCCTGAATGGTACAAGAAAATGAAAGAAAGCCTGATACCTCTACTAGAAACCAGTTTCAGTTATATTCTGAAAGGAGGCCCTGTACCTCTGTCATGGAGGGAAGCCTTCATATCTGTTATACCGAAAGAGGGAAAGGATAAAACTGACTGCAAATCATATAGACCAATAAGTGTATTAAACACAGATTATAAATTATACACAACTATTTTGGTCAAACGAATGGACACTGTGATGCCCTCACTGATTGATGAAGACCAAACAGGTTTCCTAAAAAATAGACAAACCCAGGATAACATAAGGAGAGCTTTACATATAATTGAACAGATTAATAAGAGAAAGATAAATTCAGTTATTCTCAGTCTTGATGCTGAAAAAGCTTTCGATTCAGTTCAGTGGGACTTTCTCTATTTAGTAATGAAGACATTTGGATTCTGTACTGATTTTATTAAAATGCATCCAAGCCCTCTACTCTTCCCCTACTGCTAGAATAAAAATAAACGGGAGTCTTTCTAACCTTATACAACTACAACGTGGTTGTAGACAGGGTTGTCCCGGAAGCCCCAATTTATTTAATTTATTTATGGAGCCTTCAGCACAAGCAATACGCCAAGAGACCGCATTAAAGGGTATTCAGATTGGTGAGGAGGAATATAAATTGAGCTTGTATGCGGACAATGTGTTGATCACAATCTCAGACCTGGTCTCTGGTTTACCAATGTTAATGAAAATGCTAGAAATGTTCAGTTCGTTCTCTGGGTATGCTCTTAATATCTATAAAACTCAGATTATGACTTTCAATTTTCATCCTGGACAGGAATTAACATCTAAATATAATTTTAATTGGTACTCTGACCATATAAAATACTTAGGAGTGTATCTACCCAAAGATTTGTCACAATTGTATGGTAAGAATTACAGCAGACTAAACAAAGAAATAATTAGTAACTTTGACAGCTGGAGCCTGCTCCCCCTTGACTTTGGCAACAGAATACAGGCAATCAAGATGAACATCCTCCCTAAATTGGTATCTCTCTTCTTATCTCTGCCAGTATCAATTCCTGACAAAGAGTTCAGAGAATGGAATAAATATATTTCAAGGTTCATTTTTGGCTTAAAAAGAGACCAAGAGTTAAGTATTCTACTTTAGAGTTGCCGAAGGAGAGAGGGGGGCAGGCTCTGCCCTCTCTACGAGACTACTACAGTGGGGCAGAAAAGTATTTAGTCAGCCACCAATTGTGCATGTTCTCCCACTTAAAAGATGAGAGAGGTCCCCAATTTTCATCATAGGTATACCTCAACTATGAAAGACAAAATGAGAAGAAAAAAATCCAGAAAATCACATTGTCTTGATTTTTAAAGAATTTATTTGCAAATTATGGTGGACAATAAGTATTTGGTCACCTACAAACAAGCAAGATTTCTGGCTCTCACAGACCTGTAACTTCTTCTTTAAGAGGCTCCTCTGTCCTCCACTCGTTATCTGTATTAATGGCACCTGTTTGAACTCGTTATCAGTATAAAAGACACCTGTCCACAACCTCAAACAGTCAGACTCCAAACTCCACTATGGCCAAGACCAAAGAGCTGTCAAAGGACACCAGAAACAAAATTGTAGACCTGCACCAGGCTGGGAAGACTGAATCTGCAATAGGTAAGCAGCTTGGTGTGAAGAAATCAACTGTGGGAGCAATTATTAGAAAATGGAAGACATACAAGACCACTGATAATCTCCCTCCATCTGGGGCTCCACGCAAGATCTCACCCTGTGGGGTCAAAATGACCACGAGAACGGTGAGCAAAAATCCCAGAACCACACAGGGGGACCTAGTGAATGACCTGCAGAGAGCTGGGACCAAAGTAACAAAGGCTACCATCAGTAACACACTACGCCGCCAGGGACTCAAATCCTGCAGTGCCAGACTTGCCCCCCTGCTTAAGCCAGTACATGTCCAGGCCCGTCTGAAGTTTGCTAGAGAGCATTTGGATGATTCAGAAGAGGATTGGGAGAATGTCATATGGTCAGATGAAACCAAAATAGAACTTTTTGGTAAAAACTCAACTTGTCGTGTTTGGAGGAGAAAGAATGCTGAGTTGCATCCAAAGAACACCATACCTACTGTGAAGCATGGGGGTTTAAACATCATGCTTTTGGGCTGTTTTTCTGCAAAGGGACCAGGACGACTGATCCGTGTAAAGGAAAGAATTAATGGGGCCATGTATCGTGAGATTTTGAGTGAAAACCTCCTTCCATCAGCAAGGGCATTGAAGATGAAACGTGGCTGGGTCTTTCAGCATGACAATGATCCCAAACACACCGCCCGGGGAACGAAGGAGTGGCTTCGTAAGAAGCATTTCAAGGTCCTGGAGTGGCCTAGCCAGTCTCCAGATCTCAACCCCATAGAAAATTTTTGGAGGGAGTTGAAAGTCCGTGTTGTCCAGCGACAGCCCCAAAACATCACTGCTCTAGAGGAGGTCTGCATGGAGGAATTGGCCAAAATACCAGCAATAGTGTGTGAAAACCTTGTTAAGATGTACAGAAAACGTTTGACCTCTGTCATTGCCAACAAAGGGTATATAACAAAGTATTAAGATGAATTTCTGTTATTGACCAAATACTTATTTTCCACCATAATTTGCAAATAAATTCTTTAAAAATCCTTCAATGTGATTTTCTGGATTTTTTTTTCTCATTTTGTCTCTCATAGTTGAGGTATACCTATGATGAAAATTGGAGACCTCTCTCATCTTTTAAGTGGGAGAACTTGCACAATTGGTGGCTGACTAAATACTTTTTTACCCCACTGTATGTATCAGCCCAACTGAGGCCACTGGTTTGTTTGTGTAACCCATCTTATTATGCAAAATGGAAAACAGTTGAGATGTGATGAAATGGACGAACTGCTGCTCCTGACTCACAAAAACCTGGATTTTAGCAGATCTGGCGCCCTGTGTTTCACGGAGTCCTGGCTGAGTGATCACATCCCGGACAACGCGGTCCACCTGGACGGATTCCAACTGTTTCGCGCTGATCGCAGCTGAGAATTCTCTGGAAAGACTAAAGGTGGTGGAATCTGCTTCTACATAAACGAAGGTTGGTGTACTGATGTCACAGTGTTGAAGAAGTTTTGCAGCCCTAACCTAGAGTCACTGTTCATAAACTGTAAACCCTTTTATTCACCGCGAGAGTTCTCCTCCTTTATTCTGGTCGGAATTTATATCCCGCCTGCTGCTTGTACAACAGAGGCACTGCAGCACCTCGCTGACCAGATAGCAGGCGTGGAGGAAAAACATCCAGACTCTCTGCTTATCATTCTGGGTGATTTCAATAGAGCTAATCTCACAAATGAGCTTCCTAAATACAGACAGCATATTAAATGTCCCACTTCTTCTTCCGGCTTTCAGAGAGAGCAGACGCTTTTCTCTCCTCTCCTTTCCTCCTCCCTTGATACTGACTCCCTGCTTGCGATGTCCTGTCTGTGTCTCGCTCTTCTTCTGCTGATCTCGACCCAAATGGAAATGATGGAAATTGGAAATGTGGCTTAATGCTATTGACACCACTTTTTAACAGGAAATCGGGCCAGGGGGGAGCCCAAGAATTGGAACTCATGTGTCGGTGTGATTCGACTGAAGATGTGGAAGACATCTACCTGTTTTGGCATGATCACAGGATTTTCTGTTTGGCCCTGGAGTTTTCCTGGTGTATCGAAATTATAGTTGGATGAGCTAATCAAAATGCAGACCCGGCGTAGCTCCCTCAACAAATTCGTCCAGCTGGGGAGAGCACTGATAGCGGCAAATGGGATTAACATGGAACTTACCATCTGGCATGCATTGAAGAGAGATGGACTCTCTTGGACATGTTTATCTATGTTTCGGTAGGTGGATAACAACTGGAGTCGCTGAGTGCTCTCCAGAGAATGATTCTAAAGCCTGTAAATTGTGATGCACAGAATCGCATGAGAGGTGAAATTTTTATGCTCCAAGTGAACTGTGCCTATTCGACCTTGATTCGGCGCCCTGTGTGGCTCATGTATTCATGCCTACATATGTATAAGCACAAGGGGATGTTTAAGATTGCATATGTGGACTGACCTCACGTCTTAGAGGAGGACAATAGGTCTGGACCGCCTGGGAGAACAGCAGGGAGACGGAGACATGGCGGTAAAGACCTGAAAGGACTTCCTGACCCCCCTGGGACCAGGTGGAGGGCTGAAGGACGCCAGGTGGAGGACTGAAGGACATTGAGGGGGGTTATGGTCAAGAAGGGGATTTGACAAGGAAGTGTGATTTGGCTTTTGATGTTGTATGTATAAATAAGGAGGTTCTGACTGAGTTCAGCTTCTTCTGTTTCTGAGAGATATGTTGGGGATGTGACTACGACATTAAAACCTGAATTATGAAACAATTCAGCTTCTTCATTTCACGCTCCCCACACCCTGTAGACTTCATTCCTCCTGGGAAGATAAGGCTGAAGGGAGTTGGCTCTCTTAACCCAAACAATCAACAAACAATTGCTGTTGTTCAGCAGACTGAGCTCTTCAAGGACAGCATTATCATGTGTCTAATACAGAACTTTGCCATCTGGCATGCACGAGGAGAGACAGACTCTGGACATGCTTATCTGTGTTTAGAATACATGATCATAACATCCATCTGTTGCCAGGAGGTGCTCCTCTGTTGTTCACCAGCAACTGATACATCCACACTGCATCATACTGATCATATGCTGACTACACACACTGGTCTCTCTCGCGCTTTGTTATTGTGTGATCTATTTTGTCTGCTAATTGTGCATTAGAGAGTTTTTTTTCTATGTAATCACAATTTTGGTCATAAAATGAGCTTTATTTTGATTAACAATGTTTTTTTTTCTCTCTGCCCATGTGTCACTCCCCTCCCCCCATTCCCTTCTTTACCCTCCACTGTTGGACAGGCGCCTGTAAAAATGGCTGCCGCGTCATTGGGATGCACTTATCGACGCGCGCTCCAATGTCAAGTCAAATTCCTCGTATGTTTATGTTTACGTGAACATGCTTGGCAATAAAGTCTTTCTGATTCTGATTCTGATTCTGAAATGTCCCACCAGGGACACAAATACACTCGACCACTGTTACACAGTTTTAAGAACGCCTATCATGCCGTCTCCCGTGCAGCTCTGGGTTTTTCTGACCACTGTCTGCTCCATCTTATTCCAACATACAGACAGAAACTAAAAACTTCCAAGTCTGTTGTAAGGACTGTGAAGAAATGGACTGAGGAATCAAAGCTGGAGTTACAAGCCTGCTTTGACTGCACAGACTGGAGTGTTTCTGAAGATGCAGAACTAAATGAACTCACTGACCACTGTGACATCATACATCAGTTTTTGTGAGGGACATGTGTGTGCAGACCAAGACCCTTCTGCAACATACAACAACAATAAACCCTGGTTCACTCCTAAACTGAAGCAGCTACGTCAGACCAAGGAGGTGGGCCTACAGGACTGGTGACTGGACTCTGTACAAGCGGGCCAGAAACATGCTGACGAAGGAGATCAGGCTTGCTGAGAGGAGCTACAGTGACAAGTACAACCAAAACTTCTCAGCCAACAACTCTGCTTCTGTTTGGGAGAGGGCCTGCAGAATATCACCAACTACAGGAGACCATCCCCCCACCTGTGGAAAACCTCAAGCCTGGCTAACGACCTAAA
Organism: Pholidichthys leucotaenia; assembly: GCA_020510985.1. Lineage (NCBI taxonomy): Eukaryota > Metazoa > Chordata > Actinopteri > Cichliformes > Pholidichthyidae > Pholidichthys > Pholidichthys leucotaenia. The sequence goes on from CM035841.1 coordinate 19,820,513, forward strand.
CAGCTTTTACTGTAGGTTTGAAAGAACCTACAGTTCTCACCTCCCACCCACACAAAAGGATTATCTGCAGCCCCAGGAACTCCATTCCCTCCTCCACTCTTGACCTCCCACCAGCACTAATGATCTGTGAAGAGGAGGTGCGCCGGGTCTTTCAGAGACAAAGATCAAGAAGGCTGCAGGACCTGATGGTGTGTTCTCCTTCCTGCCCTGAGAGTCTGTCGTCCAACGAGTTGGCCCCCATCTTCACCCCAGATCTGTTAACAGACTCACTGAGCTGTCGTGGAAGTGCCTTCCTGCTTCAACGCTCCATCATCATTCCAGTTCCCAGAAACCCTCTGTTACAGGATTTAACGACTACAGACCTGTTGCCTTGACCTCTTAGTGGTCATGAAATCCTTGGAGAGATTGGTGCTGAACCACCTGAAGGTGAGTCACAGGCCCCCTTATGGTTCCCACTGCAGTTTGCCTACCGGTCAAACAGGTCAGTGGATGATGCAGTGAATATGGGACTACACTACATCCTGCAACACCTCGACTCCCCAGGGACGTACGCCAGGATCCTGTTTGTCGACTTCAGCTCAGCGTTCAACACCATCATCCCAGGCATTCTTCATCAGAAACTCCTCCAGCTCAAGGTGCCCCCCTCCACCTGCCAGTGGATCTCCAGCTTTCTGACTGACAAGTGGCAACAGGTGAAGCTAGGGAGATTTACATCCAGCTCCCCAAAAATTAGTACTGGCACCCCCCAAGGATGTGTCCTTTCCCCACTGCTCTTCTCCCTCTACTCCAATGACTGTACCTCAGAGGACCCTTCGGTGAAGCTCCTGAAGTTTGCGGACGACACCACAGTCATCGGTTTGATCCGGGATGGTGATGAGTCTGCATACAGGCGGGAGGTGGAGCAGCTGATCCTCTGGTGCGGCCAGAATCATCTTGAACTTAACCCAGCCAAAACGGTGGAGATGACTGTAGATTTCAGGCGACACCCTCCTTCATTCCCCCCACTCACCATCCTCAACAGCACAGTGTCCACTGTGGACTCCTTCAAGTTTCTGGGTACCACAATCTCCCGGAACCTGAAGTGGTCCTCCCATATAGACACTGTCCGGAAAAAGGCCCAGCAGAGGTTGTTTTTTCTGCGTCAGCTCAAGAAGTTTGATTTGCCTCAGGAGCTGCTGGTTGTCTTCTACACCGCCATCATCCAATCTGTCCTCTGCTTTTCCATCACTGTCTGGTTTGGATCTGCCACTAAACAGGACAAGACCAGACTGCAGCGGATCATTAAGTCTGTGGAGAGGATCATTGGTACCGACCTACCCTCCATTGAGAACTTATATCGGTCCATAACCAGGAAACGGGCAGGAAACATCTGTGCTGACCCGTCACACCCCGGCCACAAACTGTTTGAACTTCTATCTTCTGGTCGTCATTACAGATCACTGAAGGTTAAAACCACCCGTCACAGGAACAGTTTTTTTCCTCAAGCAATCACTCTGATGAACTCCTAACATTCACCTAGTCCTACCTGTTGCTGTACTCATGACTTTTCATCCATTCTTACATTGCACATAACTCTCACACTGCTTTTTACTTCATTCACATTATATCACTGAATCTGAGTTCACACTGAAATACTGTGTGACTGTATATTTTTTCATATATTTCTGCAAAGTGTGGATAGTCTGAGTAAATAACTGCATATATTCCTGTATATATTTGCATCCTTTTATAGAAACGTGGACAGACTGTAATTTACTGTACATACTCTGTTGTCATTGAATCCTTATTTAAATCCTCCACCTGAACAATGAGAGCAAGTTTTTTAGCCAAAGTCAAATTCCTTGTATGTGTTGTGCATACTTGGCCAATAAAGCTGATTCTAATTCTGATTCTGATTCTGATGTCTTTATCTGATGTTCCAATCCAGTCTAAACTAGGTACCCTTGAAAGCGAAACTATTTCAACAACTAGTCAGTGGGTTAAACTGGCATTTAAAATCTGGAAATCAGAGATAAGAAAACTAAAACTCCAGGAAGAAGTTAAACTTCTCAGATGGTCAGCGTATGATCCTGACTTCCTACCCGCCTCACATGATTCTAGATTCAGACAGTGGGCATTCAGTGGTCTTACCGCTGTGTGTACAATGTATGATAAATCAAATTTAATGTCATTTGATACTCTATGCAGGAGGCACAACTTGGAGAAACAAGATTTTTTTAGATATTTGCAGCTTCGCAATTTTATTACCAAAAGGATACAAAGCAACAATATTAAAGAATCTTCACTACTTCTCAATATTTTTATTAATGCATATAAGTCGACAAGTCTTAAAAGCCTCATTAGTAAGCTATACTGTAGTTTAATGACACTTTAAACAGACTCAACAACATATATAAAGCAAAAAATGGGAAAAAGAAGTGAACATTGCAATAACTGAAGACACGTGGACAAGGGTTTGGGAGGTGCAATCCTCATTTACCAACTCCGGCACCTGGAGGGACTTTAGCTGGAAGACTCTTATTTGTTTTTTCATAACACCCAATCAGAAATCCAAGTCCAGCACAGTTCCTGCACATTGCTGGAGAGAATGTGGGGAAACAACAGCAGACTATGGGCACATATTTTGGTCTTGCCCACTCATTCAGCCTTTCTGGACAGACGTAGCAAATGTCATTTCTAAAACAATGGACTTTAATATCAGCTGCTCTTTTATTTTGTTATTTCTTGGATGCTTTCCGGACAAGCTGACTGCAGATGATACTTATCTCGTGAAAATCTTTTTGGCATCAGCCAAAAAGGCCATAACAAAGTGCTGGTTACAAAAACAGCCTCCCACACTGAACCTTTTCACCTCCATAATGGAAAATATAAGGCTTATGGAACGCATGACCTATGCTCTGCGACTCCAAGAGGAGCTAGGAAAAAGACGTTGGAAAAAATGGCTGGACTTTACAGGCTGTGACAGTACTTATTAATATGTGGATTCTGAAATGTATATTTTTATCGTATCTGATTTGTATCACAATAACCGTCCCGTGACCTCATATGTTTGTGTTTTATAAATGAAAAATGTTCAAAAATAAAAAGTTGGAAAAAAAAAAAGATCTTGACATCGGGTATGATTTAAGCAAAGGCAGAACAAGAAAAGGGAACAAGAGAGTGAATCATCTCCTCTACATGGAAAACCTCAAGCTCTATGCAGAATCTGAACAGTAACTAAAACAACTTGTCAGTACTGTTCACATGTTCTCAAAAGACATCTGCATAGAATTTGGACTTGACAAATGTGCAAAATGTACAATCAAAAAAGTAAAGAAAACAGCATCAGAACATCCAAATAGATGACAATAAGCACATCAAAGACCTGGCAGATGAATCGGCGTATAAATATCTGGGTATAGAAGAAAACACAACTATTGAACACAGGAAAATGAGGGAAATAATAAGATAAGATAAGCCTTTATTAGTCCCACAATGGGGAAATTCCAGGATTGCAACAGCACAGGGATAGCAACACTCAGAGCAACAATCAGAAGGCAAGAGAAAGAAACAAAAGCAACAAGTATACATATGTACATATAAAATAATGAAAAACGAATACCAACATCATCTAAATAAAATCTGTAAATGAAACTTAACACCTAAAAATAAAATCACTGCAATAAACCAGTTGGCAGAACCAGTTGTCACATATGGATTTGGGGTGATAGACTGGCCTCAGGGGGAACTGGACAAGCTGGATGTTAGGACCAGGAAGACCCTGACCCTGCACAAGGTAACATATAGAAATCAGTGCTTAGATAGGATATATATGCCCCGTAAAGAGGGAGGGCTTGGTCTCATTGAAATAAACCAGGCCTACAGGGTGATAATAATAGCCGTCTGCCTCCGTCGGTCTATGATGACCATGGAAGAGAATCCTAAACGTCTACTCTGCTGGAACAGCACTACCTGTGGCTGAACAGGCCGATGCGTGAATGACAGTCCCTGTCACATGGGTCGCACTTGTGGGTGGTCTCTGTGCTGCTGGATCTGTGGCGGTTCTTCCTGCGGGTCCTTTTTTCATCTGCTGCAGCAGACAGTCTCTTTTCACTCACCTTGAGCTGTCTGGTCAGGGTGCCTCTCCATTTGGAGCGGTCCGTTGCAAGGTCCCCCCAGCGCTCTGTGTTGATATCCAGGGCCTTCATGTCTCTCTTGTAGACGTCTCTAAAGCGCAGCTGTGGGCGGCCAACGTCTCTCCTGCCAGCTGCCAGTTCTCCGTAGAGGACGTCTTTGGGGATTCTGCCAGAGTAGAGTGAACATGGAGGGAAGGCCAGCGCGGGACAGAACTTCTGTGTTGGGCACTTTGTCCTGCCAGGATATGTCCAGGATGTGGTGAATGCAGCACAAGTGGAAGGAGTTCAGTGTCTTTTCCTGCCGGGCGTATGTTGTCCACGTCTCACTCCCATAGAGCAGTGTGCTGATGACGCAGGCGTTGTACACTGCCATCTTCGTCTTGACAGAGAGTTTGGGATTCTCCCACACTCGTGTGGTGAGGCGAGCGAGTGTGAAGGCTGATTTTCCAATCCTTTTGTTGATCTCTGTATCAAGGGAGAGGTTGTTGCTGATCGTGGACCCCAGGTACGTGAACTGATTCACGACCTCCAGCTTGTAGTCGTCGATGGTGATGGTTGGTGGTGCTTCCGCGCCTTGCGCCAAGACGTTAGTCTTCTTCAGGCTGATGGTAAGCCCGAAGTCCTTGCATGCCTGGGAGAAGCGGACCATCGGGGTCTGAAGCTCCTGCTGTGTGTGGGTTGCGACTGCAGCGTCGTCTGCGAACAGCATGTCTCTGATTAGAGCCTCGCGTACTTTGGTTCTGGCTTTCAGGCGGGCGAGGTTGAAAAGCCTGCCGTCAGATCTTGTGTGCAGGTAGATTCCCTCTGTTGCTGTGCTGAAGGCATGCCTCAGAAGCATAGCAAAGAAAATCCCAAAGAGGGTTGGTGCAAGTACACAGCCCTGTTTCACTCCGCTGCGTATGTTGAATGGCTCTGAGATGTTGCCATCATGCTGCACTATCCCCTGCATGTTGGTGTGAAACAATTCGATGAGGCTTTGCAACTTTGGTGGGCATCCTATCTTTGTCAGGATCTTGAAAAGGCCCTCTCTGCTGACAAGATCGAACGCTTTGGTGAGGTCAATGAAGGCGACGTACAGAGGCATGTTCTGTTCTCTGCATTTCTCCTGGAGTTGGCGGATGGAGAATATCATGTCTACCGTCGATCGCTCAGCGCGGAAGCCACACTGAGTGATAATAAGCATTGGTCAATACCTAAAAACTGCCAACGACGAGACAATTCAATTCAATTCAACTTTATTTATATAGCGCCATTTCACAACAACAGTCATCTCATAGCACTATCAACTGTAGGGGGGAACCCCCACAGTTGCAGAAAGACCCCAGCAATCAGGCGATCCCCTGTGAGCAAGCACTTGGCGACGGTGGAGAGGAAAAACTCCCTTTTAACAGGAAGAAACCTCCAGCAGAACCAGGCTCAGGGAGGGGCAGTCATCTGCTGTGACTGGCTGGGGGGTGAGGGGATAGAGAAGAAGAAAAGAACAGACATGTAGAGAGCAAACAGCACGATGGGGACTCAATCTATGGGAGAGAACAAACAAATGTTAATGACCAGCAAAAAAAATATTTCATAGAGAGTGAGGAAAGGAGTGAGGCCCAGTGCATTACTGGAGGTCCCCCGGCTGACTAAACCTATTAGCAGCATAACTAAGGGAGGGTTCAGAAACACATGATCCCTCCCTAATTGTAGGCTATATCAAAAAGGTAGGTTTTAGCCCTATTCTTAAAAACAGAGATCGAGTCTGACTCCCGAATCCAGATTGGCAGCTGATTCCACAGGAGAGGAGCTTGATAACTGAAGGCTCTGCCTCCCATTGTACTTTTACAACAGTGATCTGTGTGGAGTTTGCATGTTCTCCCCGTGTTGCGTGGGTTTACTCCGGGATTTCTCCGGTTTCCTCCCACATGCCAAAAACATGCATGTTAGGTTAATTGGCTGTTCTAAATTGTCCCTAGATATCTGTTTCCTATAGGCCCTTAGAATAGAGGGTTAGTATTAATGAAAGCGCTTTGAGTGGTCTTTGTGACTAGAAAAGCGCTATATAAGTGCAGGTTAGTTAGTTAGTTAGTTTTGGAGATTCTAGGTATTACTCCTTCCTCTCGGCGCCACACCAGTCGGCTGCCTTTTGCAACAGCGGCTCGATTCCGAGTTTTTTTTCCCTTCCTCTCTCTTTTGATCACTTTGATCACTTTTTTTTTTTTTTTCACCCCACTTATATCACGGACACACAGATCGTCCCAAATGTCTCCTGAGCCGGTGGACGGAGCCACTGTTTATAGCAGGATACGATACAATAGGGAAGAGCTGCTAGCATTTAACCGTCACCCGGTCCCACTGGAAAAACTCGACATACCGAGAGAACTGAGGCGAAAACGCCGCGGCTGCCGGGCTGGAGTAAGGCGGAGGACAAAAAATATAAGGTACAGACCCTCCCTTCCATCTGTTGTCATGGGAAATGTACGGTCGATACTGGGAAAGTTAGATGAGCTAGCGGCTATCTCCCGTTATGATAGCACTTACCGGGAGTGCTCTCTCCTTTTGTTTACTGAGACGTGGCTAACTGAACTAGCAGCAGATGCTAACATTGAGCTGGAGGGTTTTCACATGATACGAGCTGACCGAACACCAGAGAGTGGCAAAACTAGGGGCGGTGGAGTGATAATGTATGTTAACAACAACTGGTGTAGACCGGGACATATCACTGTTAAACAACGACACTGCAGCAAAGACATTGAGTTGCTAGCTGTTAGCATGAGGCCTACATATTTCCCGAGAGAACACTCACACGTGATCTGCATTGTTGTTTATGCAAATCCGACGGCGAACGCTGGGACAGTGCGTGACGTCATCCATTCAGTAACCAGCAGGCTGCAGACAGAACACCCAGATGCTCTTCTCCTCATCTCAGGCGACTTCAACCACGTTTCACTGTCTCCCATTCTGCCCACTTTCACCCAGTATGTCACATGCCACACTAGAGACAATAAAACACTGGATTTGTTCTACGCAAACACTAAGGAGGCGTACACCTCATCACAACTCCCCCCACTTGGGAGATCGGACCACAACTTGGTTCATCTCCGACCGGTGTACAAACCCCTAGTGCACAGACAACCTCCGGCCATGCACACTGTGGAGTTATGGTCTGAGGAGACAATGGACACTCTAAAGGACTGTTTTGAAGCCACTGCCTGGAAGCAGCTCTGCGATCCACATGGTGAGGACATCGATGGCCTCATTCACACCTTCACGGGCTACCTCAGCTTCTGTGTGGACAAATCCGTTCCCACCAAGACCATACGGCGTCACTCAAACAACAAACCCTGGATCAACCCTGAGATAAAAACACTTCTGAGAGAGAAGAAGAGGATCCTCAGGTCGGGAAACAGGGAGATGCTGAAGTCCGTACAGAGGGAGCTGAGGAGAAAGATCAGAGAAGGCAAGGACAGCTTCAGGAAGAAGATGGAGGACAAGCTGCAACAGAGCGACATCAGCGGGGTCTGGAGAAACCTCAAAACCATCTCGGGGCTCCAGAATACCTCCCCCCAGGCCACGGGGGGCAGGGAGTGGGCGAACAACCTGAATCTGTTTTTCAATAGATTTGACCAACCGCCCTCCCCCCTGTCTGCACAACAACCACTGCTGCCTCTAAGAAATCAAGTCCTGCTACCCACTCCCCACTCCACCGACACCCCCCCCACTCCCAACCCACAGCCCCCCATCCTGACCCTGACCAAGACCCAGGTGAGGACGGAGCTGAGGAAGATCAAGGCGAGGAAGGCGTCGAGACCGGACGGCATCAGCGCAAAGCTCCTCAAGTCCTGTGCAGACCAGCTGTGTGGGATTGTGACGTATATCTTCAACATGAGCCTGAAACTGGGGAGGGTACCACAGCTGTGGAAAACATCTTGTGTGGTACCTGTACCAAAAACTTCCCACCCCAAAGACCTGAACAGCTTCAGACCGGTGGCCTTGACGTCCCACTTGATGAAGACCCTGGAGAGACTGCTCCTTGCTCATCTCCGCCCCCTGGTGGAACCAGCGATGGATCCACTCCAGTTCGCCTACCAGCATGGCATTGGGGTGGAGGATGCGGTGATCTTCCTCCTTCACCGTTCTCTGTCCCACCTGGAGAAGCCCGAGAATATGGTGAGGATCATGTTCTTTGACTTCTCCAGTGCTTTCAACACCATCCAACCGATGATCCTGAAGGACAAGCTGCTGCGCGCAGGGGTGGACCAGCACCTGTCATCATGGATCCTGGACTACCTCACGAACCGGCCTCAGTTTGTGAGAACCCGGGACTGTGTTTCCGACACGATCATCAGTAGCACGGGGGCCCCCCAGGGAACGGTGCTGGCTCCCTTCCTGTTCACTCTTTATACTGCGGACTTCTCACACAACACAACACATTGCCATCTACAGAAGTTCTCTGATGACTCTGCGATCGTCGGTCTCATCTCCAGCTGAGATGAAGCTGAGTACAGAGGGCTTATCCAGGACTTTGTGGACTGGTGCCATCGGAACTGCCTCCAGATCAACGCGAGGAAAACTAAGGAGCTGGTGGTGGACTGCCGCAGGCATGGGCAGCCCCTCACAGCACCAGTAAATATACAGGGAACAGACATCGAGATGGTGACATCCTACAAGTACCTGGGTATTCATCTGAACAATAAACTAGACTGGTCACACAATACTGACGCACTCTACAAGAAGGGACAGCGCAGGCTGTTCCTGCTGAGGAGACTCAGGTCTTTTGGTGTACAAGGGGCGCTGCTGAAGTCATTCTATGACACGGTGGTGGCATCAGCCATCACTTTTGGAGTGGTCTGCTGGGGCAGTGGCATTACTGCAGCCGATAGGAAGAGACTGAACAAACTGATTAAGAAAGCTAGCTCTGTCCTGGGGCAACGCCTTGATCCGATGGAGGAGATAGGAGAGAGAAGGACGGTGGCTAAACTGTCATCTCTGCTGGAGTCCGAGTTCCACCCTATGCAGGACATACTGGATGCACTGAGGAGCTCATTTAGCAGCAGACTACATCATCCCAGGTGCACAACCGAGAGGTTTCGTAGGTCCTTCCTACCAACGGCTGTCAGACTGTACAACCTAAGCAGGGCTGCTCGCAGAGATAGCAAAAAGACGTAACAAACTAATAGTTTTTTTTTTTTTTTTTTTTTTTTTGAATGCAAAAGATGCAATAGACTTACACAATGGTCCCCTCCGGCATACAACTAGGAACATACCGGTCGCTATGGAGGGTGAGAATATGTATGGGCACATAATCATACCATGTAGGATAACTAAATAGACGGTTATGCTGTTTCATCCCACCTAGCAACAATGCTCTGCACTGTGTGTGTTTATATATTTACATATTTATTCCATCTAGCTACAATGCTCTGCACTGGGTGTGTTTATATTTATATTTATATATCTATATATTTATTCCATCTAGCTACAATGCTCAGCACTGGGTGTGTTTATATTTATATATCTATATATTTATTCCATCTTGCTACAATGCTCCGCACTGTGTTTTTATATATCTACATATTATTCCATCTAGCTACATTGCTCCGCACTGTGTGTGTTTATATACTTGCATATTTATTCCACCTAGCTGCAATGCTCCGTACTGTGGGTGTTTATATATTTACATATTTATTCCATCTAGCTACAATGCTCTGCACTGTGTGTTCATATATTCATATATTTATTCCATCCAGCTACAATGCTCTGCACTGTGTGTCTGTGTGTGTGTGTGTGTGTATATATATATTTTATAGTAATATGTACATATGTATATTAGCTGCTCTTGCTTGCTTGTTTTTTTTTGTTTTTTTTTTCTTGCCTTCTGATTGTTGCTCTGAGTGTTGCTATCCCTGTGCTGTTGCAATCCTGGAATTTCCCCTTTGTGGGACTAATAAAGGCTTATCTTATCTTATCTTATCTTATCTTACAAGTAATCCTGCATTTTGGGAGCGTAGTGCTCTGTTAGGATAATACGGTAGTATCAGATCTTTTAAATAAAAAGGAGCCTGATTGTTTAGAGCTTTGTAAGTAAGAAGAAGGATTTTAAACTTAATTCTAAACTCTATGGGAAGCCAATGAAGGGAGGCCAGAACCAGAGAGATATGATCTCTCTTTCTAGTACCTGTTAAAACTCTTGCTGCAGCATTTTGGATCAGCTGAAGACTTTTTAAAGATGTTTTAGGACAGCCTGATAATAAAGAATTACAATAATCTAATCTCGAGCTAACAAAAGCGTGGATCAGCGTCTCAGCATCACTCTGAGACAAGATGGTCCTAATCTTGGCAATATTACGCAAATGATAGAAGGCAGTCTGAGAAACAAATTTAATATGTGAATTGAAGGACAAATCCTGATCAAAAATAACTCCAAGGTTCCTCACAGAGCTATTAAGAGAAAGAGTAACTGCATCCAAACTGAAAGTTTGATTTGGAAAGGAATTTCTAAGGTTTTTTGGACCAACAAGAATGACTTCAGTCTTATCTGAATTTAATAGCAGGAAATTACAAGTCATCCAAGCTTTGATTTCCTTAAGACAGGCTTCTAACTTGGCTAATTGATTACTATCATCTGGCTTCATTGACAGGTATAATTGTGTGTCATCTGCATAACAATGAAAATGTATACAGTGCTTTCTAATAATGTTGCCTAACGGAAGCATATATAAACTAAAAAGAGTAGGGCCTAGCACAGATCCCTGTGGAACTCCATGACTAAGCTTTGAGTTGAAAGAAAACTCATTATTTACATGAACAAACTGGAACCTATCAGATAAATAAGATCTAAACCACTGCAACGAAGTACCATTAAGTCCAACATAGTGTTCTAATCTATCAAGTAGAATATTATGATCGATAGTATCAAAAGCTGCACTAAGGTCTAAAAGGACAAGTACAGAAACTAGTCCATTATCAGATGCAATGAGGAGGTCGTTAGTGACCTTCGCTAAGGCTGTTTCAGTACTATGATGGATTCTAAACCCGGATTGAAACTCTTCAAGTAAACCATTTCCCTGCAGGTGGTCAAATAATTGCGTAGCAACAACTCTTTCTAAGATTTTTGAAATGAAAGGGAGATTAGAGATTGGTCTATAGTTAGCTAAAGCTCCTGGATCTAGCATTGGCTTTTTGAGTAAGGGTTTAATTACAGCCGTTTTAAAAGCCTGCGGTACATGGCCTAAAGTTAATGAAGAATTGATTATATGAAGAATAAAGCTACCAATAAGTGGGAAGACTTCTTTAAATAACCTGGTAGGAATAGGGTCTAAAAGACAAGTTGAAGGTTTGGATGAGGAAACTATTTTGTCTAACTTACAAAGGTCGATTGGAGTAAACTCATCAAGACAGACATCAAAAGAAGGAGTTGTAGTAGTTACAGTATTTAAGTTAACTGTGGGAAGAATCTGATTGATTTTATCTCTGATGGATGAAATTTTATTATTGAAAAAGTTCATAAAGTCCTGACTAGTAAGCTCTAAGGGAATGCTAGGATTAACAGAGTCCTGACTCTTTGTCAACCTGGCTACAGTACTGAAAAGAAACCTGGGATTATTCTTGTTCTCTTCTATTAATGCAGAGTAATAACTTGTTCTAGCTTTTCTAAGAGATTTTTTATAAATTAAAAGATGATTTCTCCAAGCTAAATAGATTTCATCTAAATTAGTAGAGCGCCATTTTCTTTCTAATTGACGAGTCTTCTGTTTTTAGCTGCGAGTTTCTGTGTTGAACCAAGGAGTTAGAAATCTCTGATTAGACTTTTTCTTTTTTAAGGGGGCCACCAAGTCTAGAGCCTGATGCAGAGAAGCTGAAACACTATCCACCATGTTATCAATTACAGAAGGAGCAAACTGTCTATAGCTTATTTCCGTTGTGTTGACACATGGCATAGAGGAAACAATCTGCATAAATTTGGAAACAGCATCATCTGAGAGGCATCTACTGTAATAATATTTTTCTTTAGGAGCCAAATAGTCAGAAATAGTAAAATCAAAGGTTAACAGACAATGGTCTGACAGTACAGGGTTATGAGGAGACACTACAAGATTTTCTATTTCTATGCCATATGTCAGAACAAGGTCCAATGTATGGTGGAGGTAATGAGTAGAATTTCCTACTTTCTGAGAAAACCCAATCAAGTCTAATATTGAATTAAATGCCACATTAAGGCAGTCACTATCTACATCCACATGTATATTAAAGTCCCCTACTATAATTATTCTATCAGATTTCAGCACTAAATCAGCTAAGAAATCAGCAAATTCGGATAAAAATTCTGAGTAGGTTGATGGGGGACGATAAACTATGGCAAATAAAATTGGGTTTAACCTAAAATTGCTGAAGTGCCCAATACTGAGGACCAGGCCCTCAAAGGAATTATAACATGTTTTTTGCTTTACATTAACTAGTAATTTGGAATGGTAAATTGTTGCTACTCCTCCTCCACAACCGGAACTTCTGGGATTTTGACAGTTTAAATAACCAGAGGGAGTTGATTCATTTAAACCAACATAATCCTCTTGTCCTAACCAAGTCTCTGTAAGGGAAATTAAATCAATCTGATGATCAATTAACAGATCATGGACTAACAGAGACTTGGGAGTTAGAGACCTAATATTTAATAAACCACATTTAATTTTTAAATTATGAGGAGGAACAGAGGCCAAATCATTCAATTTAGAGGCTTTATGTTTAATTTGAGTTTTACCAATATTTTGCTTTATCACTTTGGGATACTTATACATTATATTTTTATTCACTTTGGAGGGAGCAGACAACGATTCTCTGATGGGGAAGTCAGGGGCTAAGTTGAGGGGTGGCGGATGAAGAGGAGCTGCAGAGAGGCGTGTAAGACTGCGACTCTGCTTCCTGGTCCCAACTCTGAGTAGTCAGGGTTTTGGAAATTTGGATAAAAAAGATGCCAGATTGTTAGATAAATGAGAAGCATCATCCAAAGTGGGATGAATGCTGTCTCGTCTCATAAGACCAGGTTTTCCCCAAAAAGAGCTCCAATTGTCAATGTAGCCCACGTCATTTTTAGGACACCACACAGACAGCCAGCGGTTCAAGGATGACGAGCGACTAAACATGTCATCACTGGTCAGATTGGGGAGGGCCCAGAGAAATACTACAGTGCAGACATCGGTTTTTGCAAATTCACACACCGATTCTATATGAAGTTTCGTGACTTCCGACTGCCGGAGACGATGTCATTAAGTGCCGGCGTGGAATAACAATTGTGGAGTATTTACAGTTACTTTTAGCCAGCATTTTCAAATTTGACTCGATGTCGCCTGCTCTGGCCCCAGGAATGCATTGACTATGGCCGCTGGAGTCTCTAGGTCACTTTCTGACTACAGAGTCGCCAATGGATCAGAGTTTTTTCCTCAGTCGTGGTGTCCGCTGAGCGGGAGAAAAACGATTAGAGACGTGAACAGGTTGGGTGGTGAACCGGGGCGTTGCGACTAGGCTTCCTTCTCACCGTCATCCCACCCAGTCTCCTCGCTGCTGAGGAGAGCCGGGGGACCGCTGACAGGGGGGCCTAAGCTAGCTAGCTCCGCTGCAGCTAATGGGCGTCCGTCAAGATTAACTGGCGCAGACCGTGTTTCAATGCAGGCGGAGCCGGGGATTCCAAATCAGACAACCTCGCCTCGAGCACCTCAAAAAGACAACATTTATTACATTTACCGTTATCACTAAAAGAGGCAGAGTGTAGCTAAACATCTGACAGAGAGAGCACACCATAGGAAGGAGAGAAAGAGAGCTAGTAGCCATAGCTAATGGCTGGAGAGCAAACCACACAGGCAGAACAGCAAAACAGAAGTGACGATACGATTACCACAAGGAATGACATGGAATGGGAAAAAGTCACGCGACACCCATGAAAACCTTAGTCATTACACATCCATAAGTAAACAAGCTGAGGCCTTGCAGAGATTTATTAGATAACATAAAAGCTAGTCAACAAAACCCAGCAACAAAAGTTAGCTAGAAAGATGCGGGAAAAATACAGCAACAGGACACAGGAGGAAAGAAAAGAAAGATGGAAACAGCATAAGCGAGCAGGGCGCTTTCAGGAGGGAACTCAATAGGGATTATATTGATTGGGAAGAGACATTGCGCTGGATCAGGAACGGAGATCTGGGGTACACAAGAAGAGACTAGTGGTGGGAGCACAAAGACCAGGGACTTCTGACTAATGGCTTTAATTAAAATGGGCAGGACTTTCACAGAGTGACAAATGTCGATTCTGTCATGCAGCGGTGGAGAGTGCAAGCCACCTACCTCCAGCTGCCAGGTCCTTATGGCTGATGGACACTACACTGCTCGCCACAACAAGATCTGCCGTTAGTATACACTGGAAAATATGCAAAGAATTTAAAATAGAAGTAAAAGGACCAGTATGGGAGCAGGGATCCAGAGCCAGTCAGCTCCAATGGAGATATTACCATCTTCTATGACAAGGAAATCCCAACTGGAAGACACATTGAAGAGGAGCAATAAAACCGGACATTGTTATCTTGGACAAAAAGTGAGCAAAACTGCCAAATTAATAGATGTAACCATACCAAATTGACTACCGGCCTCAACAGAGCAGAAAGAGGAAAAAATAACAAAATACCAAGACCTCAAAAGATGGACCTAAGGAGCACCTGGGAAAGCTGCAGGGGAAGCAGATATTACACACCTGTGGTGGTGGGAGCAACTGGGATGGTGAAGAAGAACCTGGAAAAAAATATCTCCTGGGCGATCCCCCGCTGCCCTAGCATCTGTGAAATACAGATCTCAGCAATCAGTGGAACAGTCTCCATCTTGAAGAGAGTACCTCGGATACAGAGCTTTTGATTTTAAAGTGTAACCTATAGACCCCTGTTGGGGCCATTGCACTTGTAATGAAATGAGGATGCAAATAAATAAAACAGTGAGAAGCTGTAGTCTTGTAAAATATGTGGGAAATGCTTCATTCAAGTGTTTGGTTTACCATGTGAGAACTCACAGTTGAGCTGGCTGTAGTCCAGTAACGTCTGTACATCTTTATTTTCAGGATTAAGTTTCTTCTGTGTGAATGAAATGTTCTTTAAATTTCTGAAGCTTTAATGCAAATATAAATGTTGTATAAAAGTCTATTAAGATAAGATAAGATAAGGATAATGCCTTTATTAGTCCCACAATGGGGAAATTCCAGGATTGCAACAGCACAGGGATAGCAACACTCAGAGCAACAATCAGAAGGCAAGAAAAAACAAGAACAGCTAGTATACATATGTACATATTACTATATATATATACAGTATAGTATATAGTATATATATATATATATATATATATATATATATATATATATATATATATGTATAGACACACAGTGCGGAGCATTGTGGTTGGTGGATGTGCAGCAGAAAGTCTAAGCTCTCTCTCCCTCCGCTGGGTGCGGCGGGCCAGCTGGATGTCTTTGGGGCATGATGGTGGTGACCCTCTTGGCGTGGATGGTGCACAGGTTGGTGTCCTCGAAGAGACCCACCAGGTAGGCCTTCGCTGGCCTCCTGTAGAGGCCATGACGGCGGAGCTCTGGAAGCGCAGGTCGGTCTTTGAAGTCCTGAGCGATCTCCCTCACCAGGGCGCTGGAAGGGGCAGCCTACGGATGAGCAGCTCCGTGGATTTCTGGTAGCGACGGATCTCTCTCAGAGCCACGGTAGACTGGGGCCTGTACGGTGAGGCTTCTTCACTTCCGCCGGTGGCCGGAGCACTTTTCGAGGCAGCCTTGTGGCCAGCTGCTTCCTGGGGGGGCTTTTTCCTCCAGTAGATTTACGGGCGGTCTGCTTGGTTCTTGCCATCGCTCTTTACTATTCTGTCTTATATTTCTTGCATGCCGCCTAAGCTCCAGCCCGCACCCGCGTCGTTTCGCCACAGTTTCCTCGGCATGTTGAGCTTCTCCGTTAGCACCGGGTGGCAGTTGGAGCTAGCTAGCCAGCGTAGCTAGCTCTTCCCTGCTGTATCGTCCTCCACTGGCAAACAGTGGCTCCATCCGTCGACTCGGAAGACCCTTGGGGGCGGATCTGTGTGTCCGTGATATATATATAGAGTGAAAGGTGTAGAAAGAAGAAGGAAGATAAGAAAAGGGCAGTTGCAAACGGCAGCCAACTCGTGTGCCGCCGCCGGTCCGGCAGAACCGGAACTGGAAAAAAAAAAATAGATAAGCAGATAGCAGATAATCTGCTTCTTCACTCTGCTTTGAACCCTCAGACCTCTCATCTTTAACGTGCTGGATGCATGGACATCATGAGCATTTTTGATGAGGGGGGCATTGTTGTCAGGGTCTGGAGTGTCCTCCCCACCATAAAAATTAAATGGAGTAGATGGCATTTCCTCCATTTGTGTATTTTAGTAGCTCATTGATTGATTGAATGCGTTATTTTGAACAAGTGAATAATCCATTAAAATGGTAAACAAAAGTGCCTTTTGAACTGATGAACAAAGGAAAAAAGACACTGAAATGCCTTCATATGTACACACAGTTAATGTGTGCTTGTATGAAATTTTCTTTAAGATCAAGAAATACTCCAACTGTCAATGTCTTTTTATCTGTGGAATTAAGGATTTCTTCTGAGTTCTGTTAATGCTAATGATGGAGACCAGTTTGCTCTAAATCCATATTGACTGTCAGACAGTAGTTTGTGTTGCTCTATAAACTTCTCTAATCCTTCCCAGAAGTTTTTCTAGAATTTCTGACAACTGTCAGAAGAGCAGCTCATCACGGGATCGATCCCACCCCCTGACCATTGTGACCCTTCTGTGGGGAGTTTGCTTGTTCTCCCCCTGTCTGTGTGGGTTTACCCCGGGTACTCTGGTTTCCTCTCGCAGGCCATAAACATGCAAATTCGGTTAACTGGAGACTCTAAAGTTGCCCTAGGTGTGAATGTGTGTGAATATACTTCTGGCTTTCAGAGAGAGCAGACGCTTTTTCTATCCTCTCCTCTCCTCTTCTATCCTCCTCCCTGAGACTGATTCCCTGCTTGCGATGTACTGTCTGTGTCTCGTTCTTCTTCTGCTGCATCGACCCAAATGGAAATTATGGAATTGGAGTTGTGGCTTAATGCTATTGACACTACTTTAATAGGAGATCGGGCCAGGGGGGAGCCCGAGAATTGGAACTCACGTGTGATTCGACTGAAGATTGGCATTGATCACAGGATTTTCTGTTTGGCCCTGGAGTTTTCCTGGTGTATCGGAAATTATAGTTGGATGAGCTAATCAAAATGCGGTCCCGCGTAGCTCCTCCATCAAATTCGTTTCAGCTGGTGGGGAGCACTGATAGCGGCAAATGGGATTAACATGGAATTACCATCTGGCATGCATTGATAGAGATGGACTCACTCTGGGGAGAGAGATGGACTCTCTTGGACATGTTACCTATGTTTCGGTAGGTGGATAACATCTGGAGTCACTGCGTGCTCTTCAGGGAATGATTCTAAAGCCTGTAAATTGGTGATGCACAGAATCGCATGAGAGGTGAAATTTTTTCTCTAAGTGAACTGTGCCTATTGACATTGACCTTGATTTCAGCGCCCTTGAAGACATCCATTCCTCCTGGGAAGATAAGGCTGGAAGGAGTTTTGGCTTCTCTTTTACCCAAACAATCACATCAATTGCTGTTGTTCAGCAGACCGAACTCTTCAAGGACAGGCGCTAGCATGTTCTAATACAGAACTTTATCTGTGTTTTGAAAACATGATCATAACAACTATCTGTTGCCAGGGGGGCGTCTCTCTCTGTTGTACATCAAGCAAATGATACATTCAACACTGCACACGCCACTGATTATATATGGCTGACTACAGCATAACACTGGTCTCTCATCGCTCTTTGTCAACATGTGTATTGTTGTCTGCTAAATGTGCATTGAGGTTTTTTTTTTCTTGTAATCATAATCCCGCTCACTGAGTGCGCTATGTCTGATAACTATGTTTTTTTCTCTCGCCTACTGTGTCATCCCCTACCCCTTCTCTCTTTACCCCCACTATGACTGCGCCTTCGGGCTGCCGCGGCTCTGGGATGCGGCTTATAGTGGCGCGCCCATTGTCAAGTCAAATTTCAATTCTCCTGTATGTATTGCACGTATGGTATTATTGACAATAAAACTTTCAATTCGAATGGTGAAGGGATTGGTGCTTGCACCGTGGCTGCCTCATCCATCCAGGAGGTTGCGCTGTAATTTCCCTCTGGGATTAATACAGTCAACCAAAAAAAGAGAGAAAGCTGTGGAAGTGCTACTTGTTACCAGAATTTATATCATGGAATGACTTTTGCATTGGGGTGTAACGGTACGCCTAAAATCACGGTTCAGTACATACCTTGGTTTTAAGGTCACTGTTCAATTCATTTTCGGTACAGTAAGGAAACAAAATGCAGAACATAAAACTGCTGATCTTTTGTATAAGTGAGAACAGCTTTACCTGTCAAAAAACAAACAAACAAACAAACAAAACAAAACTGTAAACTGTCAGCAGTAAATTCTCCAATAAAAAAAAGTCTCAAACAAAGCCAAATGTGTACAATAAATAAATTCTCTTTTTAGAGAATGACCGATGCAGACAAGTGCAACAATAGACGTTTGAACAGCCTATTGTAAAACGTTCTTACAGCTAAATAAAATAATGACCCATGAAACATGAGTTGGAAACTTGAACTTAACAGCTTAATCAAAAGTGTTTGTAGCAACACAATTAAATAACCGCCATTAAAGTTTGGCCTTTTAACCCCAAAACTAAAGAAATAAAACTCAAATATCAGCTTCTACAGCACCATGCAGGGCTGTTGTAACTCTACTGTTCAAAACAAACTGAGTAATAGTCCTTCAACTCATTAAAGTCAAAAAGAAAATAAACTAGTCCATCCTGTTTGAAATCTTACTGAGTCTAAAAGTTTAAAAGTTTCATAGTTAGGCTTTACATGAAAATGAAAAACTTTTCCAGTCCAAAATAACAGTTTTATAAATGCTTTAAGGTGACAGTAAGGAATGTGAGCCTTCACTGACACATACAGTGGTGTCAAAAAGTGTTTGCCCCCTTCCCGTAATTTCTCATTTTTTTTGTATGTTTGTGACACTTAAATGTTTCAGATCAGCTGTTTATTATTAAGGGTAAAAAAAATCCAAACCTACATGGCCCTGTGTGAAAAAAGTGATTCCCCCACCTCCTGGTTAAAACACAAATTAACAATGGTTCATCACATCTTTGGAAAGCTTAGTTCAATTTCTCGAGCCACATGCAGGCCTGATTACTGCCACACCTGTTCTCAATCAAGAAATCACTTAAATAGAACCTGCCTGACAAAGTGAAGTAGACCAAAATATCCTCAAAAGCTAGACATCATGCTGCAATCCAAAGAAATTCAGGAACAAGTGAGAAACAAAGTAATTGAGACCTATCAGTCTGGAAAAGGTTAAAAAGCCATTTCTAAAGCTTTGGGACTCCAGCGAACCACAGTGAGAAGCCATTATCCACAAATGGTGAAAATATGGAAGAGTGGTGAACTTTCCCAGGAGTTTCCAGCCGACTCAAAATTACCCCAAGAGCACAGCAACAACTCATCCAAGAGGTCACAAAAGACTACACAACATCCAAAGAACTGCAGGCCTCACTTGCCTCAGTTAAGGTCAGCGTTCATGACTCCACCATAAGAAAGAGACTGGGCAAAAATCGCCTGCATGGTAGAGTTACAAGAAGAAAACCACTGCTGAGCAAAAAGAACATAAAGGCTCTTCTCAGTTTTGCTAAAAAGCATCTTGATGATGCTTAAGACTTTTAACTCTGTGGACTGACGAGACAAAAGTTGAACTTTTTGGAAGGTGTGTGTCTGTTACGGGTTCTTATCCAACTTCTTAAAAATCCCAAAAATGATAGCAGAGTCAAACAGATGGTGATGAGCTGTCTTTTATTTGCCAGCCTCCCAAGTGCAAAATTATATCACAGGTGAGGAAAAAAAAACAGTGGAAACAATGGAGGAAAACCAAAATAGTTTCTGTGGGAAAGTGTCTATTTACAGCAGACTATAGACAGCAGACTACATGTGGCCTCCTCTACAACAAACTTCAGACTGACCGTTTAGCCCACAACAACCCCCTTTTGATGACAAAGCCCCTACCACTGGGCGTTGTCATTAGTAGAAAAACATACTTCAATAAATATTTCCATAAAACAGTTTACAGTGCCCCATCTCCTAATATACATTTTACATATAAATATTCAAATACAAAACAAGTTTTTCCACACACAATATTTATTAAAATTCATGACCACACTCTCCCTTGGTCACCTGACCAAAAGGCGTATGAAAAAAACATACTTAATCTACTCAATTGATTCCATCTGTTTAGTTCATTAGACATCTGAATTGTGCATGGAGGCAGCTAGGCCGACGGGCACTGAAACAAACAAATGAACAGAACAACCAAGTGTGCACCTCTGGCTGCGCCGCAAACAAGTCATCATCATCATAGCAGTCTGTCATGGGCAACAATGACTTTCATTTAGGTCTGATCAGATTCCTCCACGCAGCTCTGTCCTTAGCCTTCCGCTGCCAGGAACTCCTGTCTATATCCAGCTTCTTCAAGTTTCTTTTTGCAGTGTCTTTAAATCTGAGTCTTTGTCTATCCTGATTGTGTTTGCCCTTGCAAAACTGTGAGTAGAGTAACTGCCGAGGGAGATGCTGGTGGTCCATCTTCTCAACATGTCCGAGCCATCTCAGGTTCGTCTGTATTAGCATGTCCTCCATTGATGGTAGACCAGCTCGTTTCAACAATTCTATGTTATCTTGTCTTTCCATGAGATGCTCATTATGGCTCGAAGGTGTCTCATCGTGTACACGTTGAGTTTCTTTACCTGCACTCTGCAGACAGTCCAAGTTTCAGCACCGTACAATAGAGTAGCCAGTACTGTCGCTCTGTACACTTTGCATTTCACACGGATAGACACATGTCGATTGTTCCACAGTCTCTCCCTCAAGTTTCCAAACACAGTGCTTGCTCTTCCCATTCTGAGAGATGCGTAGTTCATCCTCCAGCCTAGCATTCTCTGAATTGTCGGGGGGTTGTGGGGGGTAATACCTTGGTAGGAGGACAGGCGCCCTGTCCCTTCGGGTGGTTTGAATACCCTGGTCCCCACGCCCACCCCAACTTGTACGTATGGCTCCTCGTAGCTGCCGTGAGTACAGTAGCGGCCACAACCCGGGCAACGGCGTCGCCTCGCTGGCTAAACTACGGCGAGTTTAGTATAAACTGGGGAATGGAGGAACATCTGTCCTCCCCCCTCTTGTCCCCCCAGTCATGGGTTAAATGATCAGTTTTTGCAACAGCTGTGACGGCAGTCCTTGAATGGGGATCCTGGTCGGTTGCTGCGCCTGCCCCAGTGGCTGCACGTTGCGGTTTCCGCTCCCTACTGCCGAAGCTGGGTGTCAGGAGAGAGTGTGGCCTTGGGCTTGTACACCCCACCTCCACCATAATCATCAGGTGTAGGTGTCTTCTTTTGGCTGCTGCTTTACTTACCATCAGTATCATTATCAGATGCATAGAAGTCCTGTGGCAAGGAATGAGGTAGCGACGGGGGCAGGAAGAGGATGCTTCTGGGAGCCTCTAGTCACATCTCCCCATGCATGGCGGTTCGGGTGTGATGGTCGCTCTGGTGCCCACCCGGAGCAATGGCCCAGTTTGTATCCTGCCCAGATGACAAGGCAGCTCTTTTAAGGGATAGCACTGCCTTCTCCAGACAGAGAGAGGGGGAGAAAAGGACCCCTAAAGAAAGCTTGCTCCATTTTTGGCTTGCTCGCTAGCCGCGACAGGCTGGTCATCCCACGTCTGTGATCAAAAAATGAAAGAAATGAAGAACGTGAAAAACACAATAGACATAGCCATTTGGAATGTCCATACTCTCCAAGACAGTGACAACAGCCTGCGTCGTCGGACAGCCATTGTTGCACAAGAATTACTTCGCTACGACATCGCAATAGTTGCCCTTAGTGAGACTCGGTTGCCTGACTACACAGAGATCACTGAGCATGGGTCCTAGCTACACGTTCTATTGCAGTGGGCGCCCAATTGATGAGGCACAACAGTCAGGAGTTGGCTTCGCCATCAAGACATGTTACATCAACCTGCTTGACTCTCTACCCACCTGTGGTCAGTGATCGACTTATGATGCTCCACCTGAAGCTTGATACTGGGTACATAACATGCATTAGTTCATATGCATCAACTATGACACACACAGACGAGAGCAACGAAACGGTTCTATAAGGAACTAGACCGTGTTATTAAAGCCACTCCTCATACTGACAAGGTGGTGGTCCCTAGGGGACTTCAACGCTCGTGCAGGAGCCTCATGGACCACTTGAGCGAATGTTATTGGCCACCATGGTGTTGGAAAGGAGAATTCCAATGGCACCTTGCTCCTCAACTTGTGCGCCCAGCATCAGTTATCTATTACCAACACGTTCTTCCAACAGGCGAGCAAACAGAAATCCACATGGGATGCACCCGCGTTCAGGCCATTGGCACCAGATTGACTTTGTCATTACATGACAGCAGGGACATCAAGGATGTGCACCTTACCAGAGCAATGAGGGGAACAACATGTCTCAGACCACCGGTTGTTGTGGTCGAGAGTCGCGTTCTCCTTTAAGCCCATCATGGCGTAGGGTCCAGAAGACATCTGTGAAGAAGCTCAATGTGGCCAAGCTTGGGTCACTGGATTCCAGGATCCAACTGAAACAGCAACTTGACACGAAACTTACTGACTTTGACGATGCCCTTTTTGAGACCGTTGACAGCCATTGCACATTACTTCATGATAATATCTATGAAGCCGCGGAGGAAGTGCTCGGCTTCACCAAACGCAAGCATCGGGATTGGTTCAATGACAATGATGTAGCAGCCATCCAATTGTTGGACCGTCTTCACCGTGCCTATCTTGAGTATGTGAATGATAAGAGCTTGATTGCAAAGAAGGACACCTACCACCATGTCCGGCAGACAGTGCAGGTTTCGCTGCGTAGTATGATGGACCAGTGGTGGAAAGCGTTCTACGATGGCCTGAAGGCGGTCTACGTTCCAACATCACAGGGCAGTACGCCAATGTACTCTTTGAACGGTCAGACGCTCATAATGGAGCCGGCTCTCATCCTGGAGCATTGGGTAGAACACTTTAATGGTGTCCTGAATTGCCAATCTGTAATCTCTGATGAAGCCATCACACAGCTTCCTCAGAGAACTATCATGGAGGAGCTGAATGTCCCAATGACGGTTACTGAGATTAAAAATGCCATCAAACAGATGTCTAGTGGTAAGGCAGCTGGTGGAGATGGTATCCCGCCGGAGATCTATAAGTGTGGCGGTAACATCATCGTCGCCCATCTTGCCCAGTTATTTGCCACCATATGGGAGCAGGAGGCAATTCCACAAGACTTCAAGGATGCAATGATTGTTCACTTGTGTAAGCATAAGGGAAACCGCCACTGCTGCGATAACCACAGAGGAATATCGCTCCTCGCCATCGCTGGTAAGATTTTAGCATGTGTGATCACAAACCACCTCAATCACTATGTTGTCGACAACATCATTCCCGAGAGTCAGTGCGGCTTTCGAGCAGGACGAGGCACCATTGACATGATGTTTGTGGCCAGGCAAATACAAGAGAAGTGCCGAGAACAAAATTGTGATTTGTTCATAGTGTTCGTAGACCTGAATAAGACCTTCGATTCTGTTGGGAGAGAGGGCCTGTGGAAGCTGCTTGTCAGGGTGGGTGCCCTCCTAAGATCGTCAGTGTCATCCGCTCATTCCATGATGGCATGGTCGGGCGGGTGGTTGAGAGTGGTTTAATCTCCGATCCATTCCCTATCATCAATGGCACTAAGCAGGGGTGCGTTATGACCCCGCTGCTCTTTAGTATCATCTCTGCTGTAGTGCTCTTTGATGCCTTCAAGGACTGCGACAGGGGTATAAGGATCCGGTTTCGCACTCACGGCAATGTATTCAACTTGCAAAGTTTAAAGGCTAAAACAAAAGACATCATGTATGATGCTGCGAGAGCTTCTCTATGCCGATGACTGTGCACTCATCGCTCACCACTCTTGAAGACGCCTACAGCATCGTCTATGGTCAAAGCGTGGCTTTCTTCTAAGCACCAAGATCAAGGTCTATCGCACTGTTGTTTATTTACACTTCTCTATGGGTGCGAGTCGTGGACAACCTATCACCACCCCATGTGAAGAAACTTGAACAGTTTCACATGCGGTGTTTAAGGAAGCTGTGTGGAATCACGTGGCCGAGACAAAGTTGCCAATACAGAAGTCCTCCGCCGGTGCAATATCACCAGCATCGAGTCATTCATCACAGGTTCCCAGTTACACTGGGCCAACCACGTTGTTCTGGATGACAGATCAGCGCATTCCTAAAATCCTGTTATTTGGCCAGTTGGACGAAAGACAGAGGTCATGGGGTGGTCAGTGGAAGCGGTATAAAGACGTGTTCAAAACCTCACTCGAGTCGTGTGGGATTGATCCTATGACATGAGAATGCAGGCCAAGAACCGTCCCCTTTGGCGAAAGATCTGCTATGAAGATGTTGACCTCTTCGAGAGAGAGAACTGCCCTTTTGGATGCCCCGCCAAAAAGCACGCCATGGTGCTGCCCAGCAACAGAGACGGTCTACAGCAGTCAGAGTCATCACTCAGCCAATTATGTACATCTGTCCCGATTGTGGTATGCCATGTGCTTCACGCATCGGCCCTCATCAGTCATTGCTGTCACAAGCACCCCCTTACATTTAATGCAGCTAGAAGGCGGGAAATCCATCGTTGGTGACGGCTCAATCCATCACTCCCTAGATACTTGAAAGTCTTGCGCTTGACTAGTGGCTCTATACCAATGTTGATCTCTTCTGGTAGTGATGTTGATAACTGGAACTCTGGTGGTTGATCAAGGCACTCTGTCTTCTTGATGTTTATTTTGAGGCTGAATTGGTTAGCTGCTCTTGCAAATTTCTCCACAAAAGATTGCATATCTTCCGCGTGTGTGTAACTACAGCATTGTCGTTGGCAAAGAGCATTTCTCTTACTACCTTTATTGATGTCTTACTCTTGACTTTAAATTGTGCCACATTGAACAAGTCTGCTTCTTTCCTTGTTTGAATGTATACTCCTTCTGCAGTTTCTTTGAAGGCCACCTCAAACATGGCTGCCAGATATAGCGAGAAGAGTGTAGGTGCCAGCACACACCCTTGTTTCACCCCCGTTGCTTACTGAAGTCTTTAGATACTGAACCACTCATTGCCACGTTTGCTTGCATACCTGTATAGAGTGCCTCGATCAGGCTGATAAACTTCTCTGTTCAGCCATAATTCTTGAGTACCTACCAAAGTCCTTGTCGCGAAACAGTATCGAAGGCTTTACTGAAGTCTATGAAGACTACATAAAGTGGCATATTCTGTAAAATAGACTTTTCTTGAACCTCTTTCAAGCACAAAATCATTTCTATTGTGCTTCTTCCACTTCTAAAGCCGCACTTGGTTTCCAGTAGTATATTCTGCTAGATGTGTTCATTGAGTCTACTCAGTAGTACACGTGAGAGAATCTTAGCAACAGTGGCTAGCAGTGATATACCTCGGTAATTTCCACAATCTTTCCTGTCACCGTTCTTGAACAAAGGCACAATACTTGCATCCTTCCAGTCTTGAGGTACTTTCTGGGCATCCCATATCTCTTGGATGAGCTTGTGCAGGCAGTTGGTCAGCTGAACACCACCAAATTTGCACACTTCTGCTGGAATTCCATCCCTTCCTAGAACTTTACCATCCTGTGTTGTCCTGATAGCTGCCATTAGTTCATCAAGATTTTGTGGTTCATCCAGACTTGATACAGCTGGTCGCTGCACTAGAGCTTCTTTAGCCTCTTCAGTGAGATGTCCAGGGTTTTTTAGTAGTTGGTCAAAGTGGTCTGCAAATCTGTCCGGGATCTTGTCTTTCTCCTGCAAAACCGTTTCACCATCCGTAGCCTTTAGTTGGATCAATCCTCTTAGTTTAGGGCCATAGATTTCTCTCAAATCTGTGAAGAATGTTTTCATGTCCTTCCTGTCTGCTACATTTTAAAGTTCCTCCGCTTTTTTCATCCCACCAGTTGGACTTCCATCTTCCTGGTGTACTTCTGTACCTCACTCTGAGCCTCTGAGTATTTCTTCTTCTTCGACCTTGTGCTACACTGTGTGTTTTCCTGCCTAGCTGTATTCTTCGATTCTAGTAGTTTCTTCAGATGTTCATCATGCTCATCAAACCAATCTTAATGTTTCCTCTCAGGGTAGCCTAATACATCACTCGCAGTCTGATACACCGTATCCTTCAGTGTTACCCATTTCTCTTTGATGTCATTCTCTGACTTGTTGCTGTCCCAGTCTTTCAAGTTTTCATCCATTTCCTGTGTAAGTTCTTCCTACTTCTTTTGGCCTTTCAGTGCACTAGTGTTTAGCTTCCGTGGTAGCTTCGCACCCATCCTGCAGTGCTGTTTTCATCTCCAAATCCTTAATCTAGATCTCAGCATAACATGATCAGTACCATAGTCCGCACCTGTCATTGCTCTGGTGTCCAATACATCCCTTATGTGTCTCTGCCTTACTATGATGTAATCTAACAAGTGCCAGTGCTTGGATCTTGGGTGCATCCATGTCTTCTTGTGTGTGTCCTTGTGCTTAAATAGGGTGTTGGTTATCACAAGGTTTTACTCTGAACAAAGTCCAAGTAGAAGTTCTCCATTAGCATTACACTTACCTACTCCATGGCTGCCAAGCACTCCTTTCCATTTCTCAGTGTCCGAACCAACTCTGGCATTAAAATCGCCAACGAGTGTCAGCCTTTCATCAGTCGCTACACGCCTGATAGTCTCACGTAAATCACTGTAGAAGTCTTCCTTGACCTCCTCTGTGTTGGTCATTGTTGGGGCATATACACTGATGAGTGTGGCATACATCTTCCGCTGTAGTGGGAGTCTCATAGTCATTATCCTGTTGTTGATTGGCACCGGTTCCTCATCAAGCATTGCTGCTATCTCCTTTCTAACTGCAAAGCCCACTCCTGCTTCTCTTCTTTCTTGAGTTGATTTCCCACTCCAAAAGATAATGTACACATGATCTTCCAAGCTGTCATATCCAGGCAATCTTGTTTCACTCAGTGCAGCTATGTCTACATTGTACCTGTTCATTTCCAGGGCCACAAGTGCGGTCTTTCTTTCTGGGCACTACAATGTTGTTCTATCCAACAGAGTGCGTACATTCCATTCTGCTACACACAAGGCTGCTGTTTTCCTCTTCTTTTGTCTTCCTGCTCCTAGCTTACTTTTCGCTGCTGGTCAGAATGTGAACAGATCAGCGTGGACCTTGTTAGCTCGGGTGATGTCGTAGCCAATATGAGTTGCTTTCTGATTGACCATTTCATGAAACTTCTTGCAAAGTATTTGAGTACCGCTAGCTTTTGCTGGACTAGCAGCACATTCTTGGCAGATAAAGGTATTATCAGTGGTAAGGACAAGCCAAGACAAACTGACTCCAGTATGTGTTGCAGCGACTGACTAGATGATTGGTTTGTTTATCTCTGCTTTTTGTGTAGTGCATGCCACGATGCACCGACTTGCACAGTCCACCACAGACCTTGCGACAGATGTGTTTATCTGCCAGGATTTCCAGTGTCACCCCGTGTAACTGGGATTGGTCCACCACAGACCTGTGGCAGATATTGTTTTTAGTTATGCCAGGATGCCGTATTTCACCCTCCACGCCCTCAGAAGGGCAGGGATGCCAGTTGAGTCGCTGACGGCCAGACCCATGAGACAGGTAGTACCGGTTTTCATGGTTATCCGGTAGCAAGCAAGCCAATGTCTTACCTGACAAAAACAGGTAAGGTAAATAAAAAAGATAAAGTTAGATGTTTTAAGATAATTTAGAACCAGAGAAGTTAAATGAGAAAATGTATGGCAGATGTGTGTGTGTGTTCACTGCTTAAGCTAGCAAATCACCTACCACCTACAGTACATAGTTGTGTGTACGTGAGTGTGCCTCTAGCCATCTGAGTGTTTGTGTGCCTGCAGCCAGTGACGAGGCTACTCCTTCACAGTGTCCCATTACATCCGGCGTAAAAGTAACATAGCATTTCAGAAAAGGAACATCATACCAACAGTAAAATATGGTGGTGGTAGTGTGATTGTCTGGGTCTATTTTGCTGCTTCAGGACCTGAAAGACTTGCTGTGGTAAATGGAACCATGAATTTTGCTGTCTACCAAAAAATCCTGAAAGAGAATGTCCAGCCATCTGTGCTTGACTGCAAGCTTAAGCATTTGGGTCCTGCAGCAGGACAGTGATCCAAAACACACCAAGTCCACCTCCTAATTGCTTAAGAAAAACAAAATGAAGACTTTCCATGAAGGCCTAGTCAAAGTCCTGACCTTAATCCAATTGAGATGCTGTGGCATGATCTTAAAAAGGTGGTTCATGCTCGAAAACCCTCCAATGTGGCGGAATTACAACAATTCCGCAAAGATGAGTGGGCCAAAATTCCTCCACAGTGCTGTAAAAGACTAACTTTCAGTTATCGCAAAGACTTGATTGCAGTTGTAGCTGCTAAGGGTGGCCCAACCAGTTATTAGGTTTAGGGGGCAATCACTTTTTCACACAGGGCCATGAAGGTTTGGATTTTTCCCCTAAATAATACACATTGTGGTTTATATTAATCATATATTCCATACCTACATATGTATAGACATATTAGAATGTTTAGTGATTACATATGTGGAATGACCTCACGCCTCAGAACAGGACAAGAGGTCTCAACCGCCAGCGAGGATCAAAGAGCAGAGGGAGTTGCAGCAGTGGAGACCAGATCGATCTCCCTGACCACCCAGGGTCAGGTGGAGGAGACGGAGGACAATGGAAGGGGGGTTAGGTTAATGCGGGATGTCAGCTTTGATATGCAATGTCTTTTGTTGTGTGTAGGTATAAGTATGAAGGTCTGACTGTGCTCGACCTCTTATTCTGCTTCTGCACCGAGATGAGACTTGTTAGAGGAGTGAAGCTGATATTAAACTTTGATTTATAAAATCACATTGCTTCATTATTTCAAGCTCTTCTACACACACCTTCATTTAAACACTGCATTTTTTGTTCACTTGTGTTATGTTTGTCTAATATTTTCATTTGTTTGATGATCTGAAACATTGAAGTGTGACAAACACTTTTTCACACTACTGTACAGTAAACTATTTAAGCTGCTTTATTTTATTTGTGATGATTATGGTTCTTTTATTTAAATTCAATTAGAAATCTTGGTATTCTAATTTACTGAGATGCACCAATATTCAGAGTGAGAGCTTATTACAGTGACAGTAATAGAGAAGATGAAAAAGAATCAGCTACTCATATAATTCACTCATTTACTGGCAGTTAACACGTTACCAGCAGAAGTGAAACCGCTCGGCTGTCAGCAAACATCATTCAAGAGAGATTATTGTCTGACAGGTAATGTTAGCACATGCTAGCAGTTTAACCAGTTTTCTAAAGCTTCGACAGTTGCTCATTGAAAATAAGAAGCGCTAACGTTACTCGCTAAAAACTCACTAGCCTTACCAGTGTTGTGTTTAGAAGTCGCCCACTTTCAGTCATTCTTCACTGGGGCAAAACGCTTCAGAAGTCCACTGAAAGGCGGCTGGAGAGAAGCAGAGAGGAGGAGGGGGCGTGATATGATGGTTACACTTTCTGTCCATCAGTCAGTGTAGTCCTTGTCGTACCTCGGTACACGTCTGAACCGTACCGAAAAATCTGAATACAAGTACCGTTACAGCCCTACTTTTGCAGTTTTAATTTTATTAGGAAATTGTCTCGTTTGGAATGATAAGTTGAAGATGTGAGTTAGTGGTTTGGAAATTCCCTCAATGACCTATTTCACTGTTTTCATGTTTGAGTCGTCAAAATCACTTGATGTTTTGTTCTAACATTTATTAACAATATCTCTGTTTTATTCTTCTTCAGTTGTTTTAATAAAGACTGAACTAAGATTTCTTTCTATAAAATCAATGTCATCGTTTTCTGTAAAACTTACCATCACATTCACTTGTTAATATTGTTTCATTTTCAGTAAAATGTTGAGGCTAATTCACTTGTCTAGGGAATTATAGCATTATTCTGATTATTCTGCATGTACCTTTAATGTTATTTTTACTGTTTTTTTAATATTTTACTGTCATCCTTCTGACAAATATCCATATCACTTGATTTGTTTTAATATTTCTTCTGCTTTATTTTCTGCTTCTTCAGCTCAATCTTGTATAAATTCTCTCTATAATGTATTTTTTTTCCGAGACATTTTGTAATCTTTTAGACAACCACTGATTATCATAGACCAGTAGTATAGTATAATCCATTCACTATATTATTGTCTAAACTGTGAGTAAATATCTGATGAATTAATATTTCACACTCAGAGATCATGTGACTGGCTTTGATGATTTTAGGACAGAAACTTAGGCTGAACAAAGTATTGATGACGTCATCTGTCAGCTTGTGCTGATTTGGATTGATCAAGTCGATATTAAAATCAG
The DNA here is from genome assembly GCA_020510985.1 of Pholidichthys leucotaenia. Taxonomy (NCBI): domain Eukaryota; kingdom Metazoa; phylum Chordata; class Actinopteri; order Cichliformes; family Pholidichthyidae; genus Pholidichthys; species Pholidichthys leucotaenia. The sequence continues at coordinate 19,851,280 of CM035841.1, forward strand.
CACAGATGAACATTGTTTTATTGGATTTTTGTCCAATGTTCTTCCATCCAGTTCTTCAATGCATCGGCCACAGGTGTGCAGAAGAGCGTTTAGGTCAATGGTGTAAACTGTTTCTTCACTGGTCACAGCCTCCAGATTGCAGCTGCTCCATCCAGGATCCTTGGGTAAAACCACTGTCTGCTTTATGGAGATGGTGAGATCATCAACGGTTTTCTCTGACCACCAGAGACATAGACTGTCACGTTGTTATATCTGTAGAAAGATAGAAATCAATTAGGCCAAAGTATTTTTGAAACAAATGTTTTCTTAGTCCATCCATCCATCCATCCATCTTCTACCTCTTTTCCGGAGGTCTGGGTCGTGGAGGCAGCAATTCAAGCAGAGAAGCCCAGACTTCCCCCTCCCCAGCCACCTGCTCCAGCTCTTCAGAGAGGATACCAAGGCGTTCCCAGACCAGCTGGGAGACATGGTCTCTCCACCGAGTCCTGGGTCTGCCCCGGGGTCTCCTCCCAGTGGGACGTGCCCGAAACATCTCAAGCGGGAGGCGTCCAGGGGGCATCCTCATCAGATGCCCATACCACCTCAACTGACTCCTTTCAATGTGGAGGAGCAGCGGTTCTACTCTGAGCCTCTCCCGGATGATTGAGCTCCTCACCCTATCTCTGAGGTTGAGTCCAGCAATCCTACGGAGAAAGCTCATTTCAGCCGCTTGTATCCGCAATCTCATTCTTTCGGTCATTACCCAAAGCTCGTGACCATAGGTGAGCGTAGGAACGTAGACTGACTGGTAAATCGACAGCTTTTCCTTAAAACTCAGCTCCCTCTTCACCACAACAGACTGATACAACGTCCGCATCACTGCAGATGCTGCTCCGATCCGTTAGTCAATCTCTCGCTACATCCTCCCCTCACTCGTGAATAAGACCCCAAGATACTTAAACTCCTCCACTCGGGGCAGGAGCCTGTCCCCAACCCAGAGAGGACAATCCACCTTTTTCCGGCTGAGGACCATGGACTCGGACTTCGAGGTGCTGATTCTCATCCCAGCCGCTTCACACTCAGCAGCAAACCATCCCAGCAAGAACTATAGGTCATTGCTGGATGAACCCAACAGGACAACATCATCTGCAAACAACAGGGATGTTGTTGTTTTCTTAGTGTTAAAATAATTGTGTAATTATCTGTGAACTGTTCTGAAACACATATTTCTTTGTTCCTGCACCACTGTTACATTTTCCAGACCTAATCTGTCAGATAAATGATGTTTTTCCCTTATTTTAGCCATTGTAAGAAAACCAAAATAATTAGTATTTGATAAAGCAGAACATGGTAGTCTATGTGCATTTGTGTAAATGTGGAACCCAACTGTAGCTGCCTAATGAATGACTGAACCCAGAATTTAATGTTCTCTCTATGGTGGTGCAATTCTCTACGTCCACCGTACCGAATCACGCTCACCCACTGAACTGCACTAACGTACAACTTCCATTGGGAGCTCCTCTGACCGTACATCTACCAATGGGAGCCCCCCCACGTCACCTGGATGTTCATGTCACCTCTACACCAGAGAGAGGTGGAAGTAAAATTTTAAACATAAAAAACTATTGAATCGTGTACATTTTTAAAATGAATTAACATCGTGTGACACCATAGGGTTGTTAAAACTCTGTGTGTGTTGGCGAAGTCAAATTTGAATGGATTCAGACTACACAAAAATTCAATTCAAATTTATTTATATTGCGCCATTTCACAACAGTCATCTCATAGCACTTTCAACTGTAGGGGAAACCCCCACGATTGCAGAAAGACCCCAGCAATCAGGCGATCCCCTGTGAGCAAGCACTTGGCGACGGTGGAGTGGAAAAAAAAACCCTCCCTTTTAACTGACATGGTTTAGTGACCCAGTGACAAAACACAGACTCCGAATAGATACAATTAGGTTTATTAACAACAAATGGTGTGTTGGTGTGTGTGATTGCAGGCAGGAAGTGAGCGGGACACCGTACGGCCTGGCAACCCGAGGAACACACAGAGAGGAATGGTTAATGAGAGCCACTGCTGGAGGTAGACAGTTACACTGTAGCTTACTGTGGGAGCAGATGGTGAGAGGCTCAGGTTCAGGACAACGGCTACAACCAGGAAGACAGTGCCTATCTGTAGAGAGTGCCGCTCCTGCAGGTGAGTGTCTAGGGCGTGTTGGCATAGAGGAAGAGAGGAAGATTCCGCCACCACGGACTCCACCTGTGCACAGGGGACTGGAAGACAAGGTGAGAAGAAAGTTGGAGCTTACGTGAGCAGCTGAAGGATTTCTCCTGCGACGGTGGAAGCAGGTTTGGGTTGAGACGACGACAGATTGTAGAGTTTGGCGATGAAGCTCGTCTGGAGTGCAGTGAGAGGTAGAAATAGGCCAGGCGTGATGAAGACCAGGTGTGCGCGCTGCTGGGAATGATGAGCAGAGCAGACCATGACATTAACAGGAAGAAACCTCCAGCAGAACCAGCCTCAGGGAGGGGCAGTCATCTGCTGCGACTGGCTGGGGATGAGAGGATAGAGAAGAAGTAAAGAACAGACATGTAGAGAGCAAACAGCATGACGGGGACTCAATCTATGGGAGAGAACAAACAGATGTTAATTATCATGAATGCGCCTCTTCGCGGTGCACAGAGAGGGAAAAAAAAAACGACTGCTGGACTGTGAGCTTGAGTTTATTACAGGAACAGTTAAAGCACAAAGTGAACAGGCAGTGTAAAATTGATGAGACAACTTACAACAGTGGCACGCCAGAGCGAGAAAGTTCTGGCGGAGGAAGGAATTATTGTCAATACAACAATAAGATAAGATAAGCCTTTATTAGTCCCACAATGGGGAAATTCCAGGATTGCAACAGCACAGGGATAGCAACACTCAGAACAATAATTAAGAAGATAAGAAAAATAAGAGCAGTGAATATACATATGTACGCATAAATATATAAATATATATACACAGTGCGGAGCATTGTAGATAGATGCAATAAACAGCATAACCGTCTTCTTAGTTATCCTACATAGTATGAATACGTACCCATACATATTGTCATCCTCCGTAGCGACTGATATTGTCCTAGTTGTATAACGGAGGGGACCATTTGTGTAAGTCTGTTGCTTTTTTTGCATTCAATACTATTAGGTTGTCAAGTTTTTTTGCTATCTCTGCGAGCAGCCCTGCTTAGGTTATACAGTCTGATAGCCGTAGGTAGGAAGGACCTGCGAAACCTCTCGGTCACGCACCTAGGATGATGTAGTCTACTGCTAAATGAGCTCCTCAGTGTGTTCAGTATGTCCTGCATAGGGTGGGACTCGGACTCCAGCAGAGATGACAGTTTAGCCACCATCATTCTCTCTCCTATCTCCTCCGCTAGGTCAAGGCGTTTCCCCAGGACAGAGCTAGCTTTCTTGATCAGTTTTTTCAGGCTCTTCCTATCAGCTGCTGTAATGCCACTGCCCCAGCAGACCACTCCAAAAGTGATGGCTGATGCCACCACCATGTCGTAGAATGTCTTCAGCAGTGCCCTTTGTACACCAAAAGACCTGAGCCTCCTCAGTAGGAACAGCCTGCGCTATCCCTTCTTGTAGAGTGTGTCGGTATTATGTGCCCAGTCTAGTTTATTGTTCAGATGAACACCCAGGTACTTGTAGGATGTCACCCTCTCAATGTCTGTTCCCTGGATGTTTAGTGGTACTGTGAGGGGTTATCCTTGCCTGCGGCAGTCCACCACCAGCTCCTTAGTTTCCCTCGCGTTGATCTGGAGGTAGTTCTGATGGCACCAGTCCACGAAGTCCTGGATAAGTCCTCTGTACTCAGCTTCATCTCCGTTGGAGATGAGGCCGACGATCACAGAGTCGTCAGAGAACTTCTGTAGATGGCAGTTTGTTTATGTTGTGTGAGAAGTCCGCAGTATAAAGGGTGAACAGGAAGGGAGCCAAAATCGTTCCCTGGGGGGCCCCTGTGCAACCCATGATCGTGTCGGACACACAATCCCGGGTTCTCACAAACTGTGGCCTGTTAGCGAGGTAGTCCAGGATCCATGATGACAGGTGCTGGTCCCCCCCTGTGCACAGCAGCTTGTCCTTCAGGATCATCGGCTGGATGGTGTTGAAAGCACTGGAGAAGTCAAAGAACATGATCCTCACCACATTCCCGGGCTTCTCCAGGTGGGACAGAGAACGGTGAAGTAGGAAGATCACTGCATCCTCCACCCCAATGCCATGTTGGTAGGCGAACTGGAGTGGATCCATCGCTGGTCCCACCAGGGGGTGGAGGTGAGCAAGGAGCAGTCTCTCCAGGGTCTTCATCATGTGAGACGTCAGGGCCACTGGTCTGTAGCTCTTCAGGTCTTTGGGGTGGGAAGTCTTTGGTACAGGTACCACACAAGATGTTTTCCACAACTGTGGTACCCTCCCCAGCTTCAGGCTCAGCTTGAAGATGTGCTCCACAATCCCCCACAGCTGGTCTGCACAGGACTTGAGGAGCTTCGCGCTGATGCCGTCCGGTCCCGAGGCCTTCCTCGCTTTGATCTTCCTCAGCTCCGTCCTCACCTGGGTCTTAGTGAGGGTAAGGTTGGAGGGCTGTGTGCTGGGAGTGGGGGGGGGGTGTTTGTGGAGTAGGGTGTGGACAGCAGGTCTTGATGACTTTAGAGATAGCAGTGGTTGTTGTGCAGTCAGGGGAGGGCGGTTGGTCAAACCAATTAAAAAACAGGTTCAGATTGTTCGCCCACTCCCTGCCCCCCGTGGCCTGGGAGGAGGTATTCTGGAGCACAGAGATGGTTTTAAGGTTTCTCCAGACCCCACCGATGTCGCTGTGTTGCAGCTTGTCCTCCATCTTCTTCCTGAAGCTGTCCTTGCCTTCTCTGATCTTACTCCTCAGCTCCCTCTGTACGGACTTCAGCATCTCCCTGTTCCCCAACCTGAAGATCCTCTTCTTCTCTCTTAGAAGTGTTTTTATCTAACTAACTAACAAACTAACCTGCACTTATATAGTGCTTTTCTAGTCACAAAGACCACTCAAAGCGCTTTCACTAGTACTAACCCTCTATTCTAAGGGCCTATAGGAAACAGATATCTAGGGACAATTTAGAACAGCCAATTAACCTAACATGCATGTCTTTGGATTGTGGGAGGAAACCGGAGCCCCCAGAGTAAACCCACACAGCACAGGGAGAACATGCAAACTCCACACAGAAAGGTTCCAACCCCTGCCAGCCTGGGGATTCGAACCAGGAACCTTCTAGCTGTAAGGCAACAGTGCTAACCTCAGGGTTGATCCAGGGTTTGTTGTTCGAGCAACACCGTATGGTCTTGGTGGGTACGGTGTTGTCCACACAGAAGCTGATGTAGTCCATGATGGTGTGAGTGAGGCCATCGATGTCCTCACCATGTGGATCGCAGAGCTGCTCCCAGGCAGTGGTTTCAATACAGTCCTTTAGAGCGTCCATTGCTTCGTCAGACCATAACTTCACTGTGCGCATGACCGGAGGTTGTCTGTGTACTAGGGGTTTGTACACCGGCAGGAAATGAACCAAGTTGTGATCCGATCTCCTGAGTGGGGGGAGTGGTGATGAGGTGTACGCCTCCTTAGTATTTGCATAGAATAAGTCCAGTGTTTTATTGTCTCTAGTGTGGCATGTGACATACTGGGTGAACGTGGGTAGAATGGGGGACAGTGAAATATGGTTGAAATCACCTGAGAAGACGAGAAGAGCATCTGGGTGTTCTAGCAGCAGACTGCCAGTTACTGAGTGAATGACGTCACGCGCTGTCCCAGCGTTCGCCGTCGGATTTGCATAAATAACAATGCAGATCAAGTGTGAGTATTCCCTCAGGAGATAGGTAGGCCGCATGCTAACAGCTAGCAACTCAATGTCTTTGTTGCAGTGTTGTTGTTTAACCCTGATATGTCCCGGTCTGCACCAGCTGTTATTGACATACATTACCACTCCTCCGCCCCTTGCCTTTCCACTGTCTGGTGTCCGGTCTGCCCGCATTGCGTGGAAACCCTCCAGTTCAATGTTAGCATCTGTTGCTAGTTCTGTTAGCCACGTCTCAGTAAACAACATCAAGCTAATCTCTCTGAACACGCTCTCGTAGCGGGAGATAGCCGCTAGCTTGTCAGTCTTATTGAGTAGCAATCGTACATTCCCAATAATAACGGATGGGAGGACGGGTCTGTACCTTATATTCCTCGCCCGCCATCTTACTCCAGCTCGACATCCACGCTGTTGCCATCTTATTTCTCCCGGTATGTCGAGTTTTTGCGTTAGCATCGTGGGCCGGTTAAGTGCTAACAGCTGGTCTCTATTGTACTGCCTCCTGCAAGAAACAGTGGCTCCGTCTGCTTGCTCAGGAGACATTTGGGCGATCTACGTGTCCGTGATGGAATAAAGGTGTCGCCGGGTCAGAAAGATTAGCAAGAGAGCCAGATAGTAAATAGAAATAGGAAGAAATTGATCCGCATCATCCGTTCAACAATGATGATGAACTGACGATGAGACGGCGACAAAAAACAGGGGAAACAAGCTACCATAAATAGGGACTGAACTGATTAAAAATGAGGGGTAGATGTGGGTTAATCTAGGCAAGGGAAGGCAGACAATGACACACAACTGGTAATAATAATGAGAACGAGTGGCTGCCGGTCAACAGGTGAGGGAGGGGCAGCTGCAGTTTGATAAGTGATGGGGCACACCCACATGAATCTGACAGCCCTGACCGCTGTCAAAAGAGAAACCAAAATGAAATGACATCCTAAAGAATACATAGCAGAAACTACAGAAATCAGACACCACAGAAAAATTGCAAACGGAACCTAAATACAGGAAACAGAAACTAATCAGCACATAGATAACAGAGGGCGGTAAAGAGCATACAAGACATAATAGCATAGTAGAACAATATGAACAAACAGGGAAGTCATGAAGCTGAGTTTTGAAAAATCCCAAAGTCAGTACATGACAGGCATCCCCCCCCCAAGGGGTGGACACCAGACACTCAACGTAACATCAAAGAAAGGAAAAAAAAAAAACTGCCCCACCATCAGGAACAAACCACAAGCTACCCAGGCAGGGTGGTGGGGGCAACAGGCCAGGCAGGAACAAAAAGCAGACTTACTCAGGGCCCACACAAGAAAAACACACAATTAGCTCCCCAGTCCAGATGCAAGGAGGCTCGGAAGGCCGCCCATAGTCCCTGGCCCAGTGGATGGTATGATGCACCCAGTCCGGTGGCCTACCAAAGTCCCAGGCCAGCCTGACAGCCCAGTAAAAGGAGTCAGATGGCCTGCCAGGAAAAACTTGCCACCCAACCCAATGGCACAGTTTATCGGGCATCTGCCCTTAGTCTTTCCGCCACCAACGTAGGTAAGGTGGCCCGGGAGGCGGCTCCCCCACAGTGAGACCCACAACAGAGAAGGGGAGCTGAGGATGGGGAGCTCTGGCGTTGACTGGCGGTGAGGAGAAGGAGGGAACCATGACGGCATCTGGCAACAAGGAGAGAGGAACCATGACAGCATCTGGTAACAAGGAGAGAGGAAGCATGGCGGCATCTGGCAACAAGGAGAGGGGAACCACAGCGGCGTCTGGCCATGAAGAGAGAGGAACCGCAACGGCATCTGGCCACGAAGGGAGTGGAGCCACGACGGCATCTGGCCACAAAGGGAGAGGAGCCACGACGGCATCTGGCCACGAAGGAAGAGGAGCCACGACAGCGTCTTGCCACGAAGAGAGAGAAACCACAATGGCGTCTGGCCATGAAGGGAAAGGAACCACGACGGCATCTGACCATGAAGGGAGAGGAGCAACGACAGCATCTGGCAATGGAGGAGATGGACCCACGATGGCATCTGGCCTCAAAGATAGAGGGACAGTGCCTTTGCTGGTCCCAGTAAGGAGAAAGGTTGCACCCGCGGTGGTCCCAGGCTGGGACATAGTTGCACCCTTGGTGGTCCCGGGCTGGGACGTAGCTGCACCCGCAGTGGCTCCCGGCTGGGCCATGGCTGCACCCGCGACCTCAACAGGAGGAGCTGGACTCAGGCCGATCTCTGGTGGTGAACCTGTATCTACAGAGGCCTCAGGGGGTGTAGGATCCTCTCCAGCGACCCTGGGGGAACAGAGAGAGGAGAGGTCAGGGTCACCGGCCGTGGCGGAGCCCGGGGAGGTGAGCGCGGGCGCAGTGGGAACCTGCCACCGGCTCACTTCACCAAGAGCCAGGAAAGAATGCTCTAAAACAGAGAGGAGAAAAACAAAAGAGAGCACTTGCCTGAGCTCGAGCTCCACCGCCATCCAGGACTCCGACGATCCAGGCAACGCTTGTTCTACGGGCATGACCCTCAGGAGGTTCAGCTCCGGAGTCAACTCCACTGCAGCAGGCATGATGGTCATGGAAGTCTCAGTCCCCCTCAGCGACATTACCCACCCTGGTAGCTCCTCCGGCGTGGTAGCTGGGGAATGGCTCACTGTTTGTATTGGAGTTTGGTCTTCCAGGACCTCCAGATCCTCCCGCGTCTGGATGCTCTGTCCCGTGGCCGATGGACACTCAGGGGAAAATGGAGGAGACACGGAGAGGACATGTGATCAATGGGTGGGTGCAGCAGGCAGAGAGGACTCAGGGGATTACAAACCCTGAGCCTGTTCACTGGGAATCAGGCAAGGCATATAATCATTAACAGATTCAATTCAATTTAACTTTATTTATATGGCACCATTTCACAACAAACAGCACAATGGGGACTCAATCTATGGGAGAGAACAGATGTTAATGACCAGCAAAAAAGATATTTCATTGAGAATGAAGAAAGGAGTGAATCCCAGTGCATTATTGGAGGTTCCCCAGCTGTCTAGCAGCATAACTAAGGGAGGGTTCAGAGACACATGATCCCTCCCTAATTGTAGGTTATATCAAAAAGGAAGGTTTTGACCCTATTCTTTAAAACGGAGATTGAATCTGTTACAATAATCTGTTACAATAATTTAATCTAGAGCTCACAAAAGCGTGGATCAGTTTCTCAGCATCACTCTGAGACAAGATGCTCCTAATCTTGGCAATATTACGCAAATGATATAAGACAGTCTTAGAAACAAATTTAATATGTGAATTGAAAAACAGATCTTGACCAAAAATAACTCCAAGGTTCCTCTCAGAGCTATTAAGAGATGAGGAAATAAATGACACCTGCCTGTTCTCACGGTGTCTGATGTTTTCTGCTGAAGCATGTGTGTTGCCATCCCTCTCTGTGTCTGTGGGCCCATCAGAGGATTGTAGAGGGACCTCCTCAGCTGACACGGAGGCAAGTGAAGTCAGGGAAGGAACGGCCACACACTCTACAGTTGGAAAAAGTGCAGAGGAGAAGGAGGCAGCAGCAAGGATAAATAACTGGAGAGGCTCTGCTGCAGATTTCTTCTCCTCCTATGAAGGAGGGGCTGTAGTGTGAGGGAAGGTCGTCTTCTTCCGCCAAGCTCTCCGGGATCAATGATGGCGAGTGGGAGGAGGAGACGCCGGCTCACCAGGGAAGAGAGGCTCTGAGGTAAGGGCGTGCCCGGTCACCAACTCCAACTTCGGCTCACAAGAAAAAACCTCCTCTACTTCATGGATCAAGTCCGGGAGTAGCCACAGCTTCACCTCCAGGAGAAGGTCCGTTTCAGCTAACAACACCAGTCTTCGTTCCTCCAGCTCCTCATCTGATGGAGTTAGCCAGGGCTCAGGTGGAGGAGACGGACCTTCCACGGGAGAGGCTGAAGGCTTCTGATGGCGTGAGCGCTTCCTCTTCGTAAGAGACGGCTCCGGCGTTGGGTTTTTCCACCAGCTCATCACATGGCGGGGAAAATATGGAGCTGAGTACGTCCATAGCCTCCTGGCGATTCCATAGGCTAGGGAACACTTCCATTACCCATGCTGCACTGTCCCAGACCATCTTCGGGGAAAGGAAAGCCTGCGTTTGTGCCAGGATGCCCTGGCACAAATGCATAGAGGAAAAAACAACCCAATTGCTGGACTGTGAGCTTGTGAGTTTATTACAGGAACAGTTAAAGCACAAAGTGAACAGGCGGTGTTAAAACAATGAGACAACTTACGACAGTGGCACGCCAGAGTGAGAAAACTCTGGCGGAGGAAGGTAAGGATTGTCCATACAACAAAGATGATGAACTGACAATGAGACGGTGACAAAGAACAGGGGAAACAACCCACCATAAATAGGGATTGAACTGATTAATGAGGGGCAGATGTGGGTTGATCTGGGCAAGGGAAGGCAGAATGATTATTTGTTTATTTGACAGGGACAGTGCAATAAACATAGACAATTAATCAATGACAATCAATCTGATGTGTTGCACAAAGAGTGTATAGCTATTAGCTAATTTGCAACTATTGTCCCTGGATGGGCTTTAGAAAGGAGAAACTAGTAAAAAGAAAAAAAGGAAAGAAAAAGATAAAAAAAAAGGAAAACAGAATACACAATAACCACATACATCAATGCAAAAAAGATTGTAAATACATTATAAATGCACAATTATAAATATTATAAAGATTATAAATATTATAAATACACAAATATAACAACCTGACTCACATTTGCCTATTTCAGGCCTCCCTCCCTTCGTCACTCACTATAAACAAACACATTCATTCCTTCCCTTCATTCACTCTCACCCTGCAGACAATCATTTCATACATGGGTACATTCTTGTTTATTTTTCAGCCAGTTTTTAACCTTTTGGCACACAGTTAGTAATAATAATGAGGATGAGCAGCTGCTGGTAAACAGGTGAGGGAGGGGCGGCTGGCAGTTTGACAAGCAGCAGGGCACGCCCACACAAACCTGACAGCCCTGACCGCTGTCAAAAGAGAAACCAAAATGAAATGACATCCTAAAGAATACATAGCAGAAACTACAGAAATCAAACACCACAGAAAAATGGCAAACAGAACCTAAATACAGGAAACAGACACTAATCAGCACAAAGATAATGGAGGGCGGTAAAGAGCATGCAAGTCATAATAGTATAGTAGACCAATATGAACAAACAGGGAAGTCATGAAGCTGAGTTTGGGAAAATCCCAAACTCAGTACATGACAGTTAATGACCAGCAAAAATATTTCACTGACAGTGAAGAAAGGAGTGAAGCCCAGCGCATTGTTGGAGGTTCCCCGGCTGTCTAAACCTATTAGCAGTATAACTAAGGGAGAGTTCAGAGACACGTGATCCCTCCCTAATTATAGGCTATATCAAAAAGGAAGGTTTTAACCCTATTCTTAAAAACAGAGATCGAGTCTGACTCCCGAATCCAGTATGGCAGCTGGTTCCACAGGACAGGAGCTTGATACATGAAGGCTCTGGAGACTTTTGGAGATTCTAGGTATTACAAGTAATCCAGCATTTTGGGAGCGTAGTGCTCTGTTAGAATAATAGGGTCGTATTGTGGGGAGTCAGGTTATGTAGCATCTCAGACAGAGACAGTGAATAAACATGGGAGAACAATGCCCAGGGGGTTCCTGGGGATATAGCAGGAAGGAGTCATCGACATAGGGGGTTGAATGCAGTGTAATGTAAATGTCATACTGTGTGATGAGAAATGCCATGAAACGTGTGAAGAGTGAGTTGGGTAAAAGAGGAGAGCTTGCTGAAATGATTGAGTCTGTTATGTGCTTGTGAGATGTGAAGTGTGTAATAAACCGTCTGTCCATGAATCTGCCTCTTTATTCACACACTCCACACTGGTCACCCTAGACGAATTATGGAACACGAGGCAAGAAGCCCGGAGCCGGCCCGGACAGGAATCCCCAGCAACGCGTGCGCGGTTTCAGTCAAGCTACTGGACTTTTGGCAGCACAACCCGCGCTCTTGGTTCCACCACACCGAGGCCCAGTTTGCCCTCCGGGGAGTAACGGCAGACGACACCAAGTTCTACCATGTGATAGCAGCACTGGATGCTCGCACAGCCCAGCAGGTAGCGAGCCTGCTTGATCAGCCTCCAGCCCGCAACAAATACAAGGCGCTCAAGGCTGCGCTGACCCGGCGCTACACGCTCTCGGAATGTGAGAGAGCGGAGAGGCTCCTGGGGTGGACCGAGTTAGGAGATGGTTCAGCCGTCGACCTGATGGAGAAGATTAGATTAGATTAGATTCAACTTTATTGTCATTACACATGTATGAATACAAGGTAACGAAACACAGTTTAGCATCCAATCAGAAGTGCAAAGGACAGCAGTGCAGTATATACGGTATTTAACAGTATGTGCAATTTAAGCAAATATATGCAAATATATGCAGCAGTGCAGAAAGTTAAGAGTACTGTTATGTGCAAATAATGTGCAATAAGTTAGATGTAGTTATGTAGTTATGCAGTTATGTACAGGTGAGGATGGTAAAAGATGATGGTAAGAGAGTCAGCGGGGAACTAAGTTCAATAACGTGACAGCTGTTGGAAAGAAACTGTTCCTAAACCTGCTGGTTCTAGTCCGAAGGCTTCTGAAACGTCTTCTGGAGGGGAAAAGCTGGAACAGTCCATGAGCAGGATGGTTGGAGTCCCTAAGAATGCTGCGTGCCCGGCGCAGACATCTTTTCCTGTAGACGTCCTCTATAGCTGGAAGTGGAGTCCCTGTGATGCGTTGGCCGGTTTTCACCACCCGCTGCAGCGCCTTGCGGTCAGCTACAGAGCAGCTCCCATACCAGACTGTGATACAGTTGGTCAGGGTGCTCTCTATCACGCAGCGGTAGAAGTTGCCCAGGATGTCAGTTGACAGATGGTTCTTCTTCAATGTCCTCAAGAAGAAGAGGCACTGATGGGCCTTCTTGATCAGGCTGGTGGTGTTAACTGACCAGGACAGGTCCTCCGAGATGTGGGTCCCCAGGAATTTGAAGCTGGGGACACGTTCAACAGCTATCCCATTGATATAGATGGGGTCATGTGTCTCTTCCCTCTCCTTCCTGTAGTCCACTATGAGCTCCTTGGTTTTGCTGGTGTTAAGGAGCAGGTTATTGTCAGCGCACCAAGTAGCCAAGTGCTCAACCTCTGCCCTGTAATCTGACTTGTCGTTGTCCCTGATGAGTCCAATCACCGTGGTGTCATCTGCGAACTTTATGATGGAATTGGATCCATACATAGGCCTGCAGTCATGGGTGTAGAGGGAGTAGAGGAATGGGCTGAGCACACAGCCCTGTGGTACACCAGTGTTGAGTGTGATGACGGAAGAACGGTTGGGGCCTGACCTAACATGCTGGGGTCTGTTGGTCAGAAAATCCATGATCCAGTTGCAGGTGGAGGTACTGATTCCCAGGTCCCCAAGTTTAGTGAGCAACTTGGAGGGGATAACTGTGTTGAATGTTGAGCTGAAGTCAATAGACAGCATTCTTGCGTAGGTGTTCTTATCATCCAGGTGTGAGAGTACATAGTGCAGCGCTGTAGAAACCGCATCCTCTGTACTCTTGTTGCTCCGGTAGGCGAACTGATGAGGGTCCAGTGTAGGGGGCAGGCCTTTTTTGAGCTGTGCCAAGACCAGTCGCTCAAAGCACTTCATGACTATGGGCGTCAGTGCCACAGGGCGATAGTCATTTAGGCACGATGGTGTTGAATGTTTCGGCACTGGTACTACTGAAGTGGTCTTGAAGCACGCTGGTACCACGGCCTGGGCCAGGGACAGATTGAAGATGTCTGTGAAGACCCCTGCCAGCTGCTCAGCGCATGCCCTCAGCACACGCCCAGGAATGCCATCAGGGCCAGCAGCCTTACGTACGTTGACATGACTCAGTGCATTACGGACGTCGGTGTGGGTGAGTGTGAGGTGGTGGAGGTCATCAGAGGGTGGGAAATTGATGTTCTTTTCATTGTTGTCCTTGTCAAAACGAGCATAGAAGTCATTTAGCTCATTGAGAAAGGGCACAGTGGATGGCTATAGGTATGGAGTTGCTGGGCTTATAATCAGAGATAGCTTGAATGCCCTGCCACATACGTCGGGGGTCAGAGTCCCCAAAATGTTCCTCCACCTTCAGCTTGTAGCTGTGCTTGGCCTTCTTGATGCCCCTCTTCAGATCTGCCCTGGATGAACTGTAGGCCTGTGCATCACCAGATCTAAAGGCATTGTTACGTGCTTTTAGCAGAAGCCGCACTTCTCTGTTCATCCACGGCTTCTGATTTGGGTACGTGGTGATCTGTCTTTCCGTGGTGACACTGTCAATAGTGGTGTTGATATGGTCCAGGACTGAGTGGGTATAAGAGTTGATGTTTATGTGGGAGCCACAGGTAGCCTGAGAGGTGAACATACTCCAGTCTGTGTTCCTAAACTTCTCCTGGAGTACAGAGTCAGCCCCCTCTGGCCACACTTCGATGGTCCTCACTGATGGCTTCACCCGGTTGATGAGCGGTACATACTTGGGGGTAAGGAACAAGGATAAATGATCAGACTGACCTAGTTGGGGGAGGGGAGTTGCTGTGTAGGCTCCCACAATATTGGTGTAAACATGGTCCAATGTTTTGTCCCCTCTTGTGTGACAGGAGACATGCTGGTAGAATTTAGGAAGCACTGTCTTGAGGTTAGAGTGGTTAAAATCACCCGCCACAATAAATGCTGCCTCTGGGTGTGCAGTTTGTTGTTTGCTAATAGCTGCATGCAGTTCTTTCATAGCAAGCTTAGCATTAGCATCCGGAGAAATGTAAGCGGCTGTTATGATGGTACAAGTGAACTCGCGTGGCAGATAGAAAGGTCTACATTTAACCATGAGAAACTCCAGGTTAGCTGAGCAGTGTCTCTCAACAGTGACAGAGTTCGTGCACCAAGCCTTGTTAATATAAATGCACACTCCCCCCCCTCTTGTCTTACCGGAGTCAACTGCTGCTCTGTCTGCCCGGAGCATGTGTAGGCCGGCTAGCTAGATAGCATTGTCGGGTATTCCACTGTGAAGCCATGTTTCCGTAAAAATCATGATATTGCAGTTCATAAGTCTCTTATTGTTGGTGATCCGAAGCCGTAGTTCACTCATTTTGCTCGCCAGAGACCGTACATTAGCAAGGAAAATACTGGGTAGCGATAGCCGGTGCGGTGTTAGCTTTAGCTTAGCTCTTAGCCCACCGCGCTTACCCCTCCTTTGTTTACGATCTTTACGCCGCCTGCGAGCACTTCCGGTCGGCCGGGAAGCCTGCCGAGCGTCGGGAGTTCTCCAGAGCTCCGGGATGAGACGTAGATTCAGACGTAGGTTGCTGATAAAAAGGTCGTTATCATTGTTTTGTAAACCAATATTCAAAAGCTCATCTCGGGTGTAAGATGTAAAAGCAGAGCTGTTCTGAACGAACATACCCGAAATGAGCAGAAATAACACTGCTAATCCCCAGAATCTGGTAGGACGCTGAGCCTCGCGTTGTGCACGCGCCGCCATCTTGCGCCATCTTGATGCTGGCGTTAATGGGCACGGGCGACAGGCACTTTCTGTTTGCCCACCTTTTCCTCCGGAACCTTCCAACAGAGGCCAGAGTGGTTCTGGCCAATTCGCCATTGCTGGCCACGCGTGACTACCGTGCACTAGCCCAGGAGGCAGACCGGATCATCCTCACCACCAGGGCGATCACAGTCAACGCGGTGGTGGCGGAGCCCAGCGAGACGACCAGAGGAGGCGAGGAGCCACCGACGGTAGCAGCAGCGGGGGCCAAGGAGCACCAGAGAGTCACGCTCTGCTTCTACCACCGCCGCTTCAGAGAGAACGCGCACAGATGTGTGCCACCGTGCCAGTTCAAGCGCTCGGGAAATGCCAAGGCCGGCAGTCGGTAGCAGCTGCGACCGCCGATGAAGAGAACAAGCTACTCTACGTGACGGACTCGCGCTCGGGGAGACGCTTCCTCGTCAACACTGGAGCCCAGAAGAGCATCATCCTGCTGTCCTACGCTGACCGGCTAGCAGGACCTAGCGGCCCCAGACTGGTGGCAGTAAACAACTCGGAGGTTAAGACGTTCGGTGAGAGAACACTGATCTTATCTCTACATGGCTGCTTGTACGAGTGGACTTTTATCATAGCAGCACTGTGTTGCCCGATCCTGGGCGATGATTTTCTGTGTTTACTTGTGGATGTTGCTAACAGACGCCTGGTTAATGCACTGTCCTTTGAATCTCTCCCCTGTATAGCTCGAGGGACCCGGCCAACAGCACAAGCCAGCGTCACAGCTCCAGGCGGTAAGCTGGCCATAGCGCGCGAGGAGTTCGCCAACCTGGAAAGGTTGAGCATCATCAGGCGTTCGAACAGCCCATGGGCATCCCCGCTACACATGGTCCCTAAGGCTGAGGGGTCGTAGAACCGTGCGGTGATTTCCGCAGGTTGAACAACGCCACAGCACACGACCGCTACCCGATTCCCCGCATACAGGATATTTCCGTTCTCCTCACCAGAGCACGCATTTTTTCCAAAATAGACCTGGTCCATGGTTACCACCAGGTCCCAGTGCGGGTGGAGGACGTACACAAAACAGCGGTAATAACTCCGTTCGGTTTATTCGAGTTCCTGCGCATGCCATTTGGGTTAAAAGGCGCGGCACAGACGTTCCAGCGCATGATGGATGCAGTGCTGCGCGATCTCCCGTTCATGTTTGTCTACCTGGACGATATCCTGGTAGCCAGTGGGTCTGAAGACGAAGATGAAACCCACCTCAGGATGGTTTTCCGGAGGTTGGAGGAGCACAGGTTAATAATCAACCCGGCAAAATGCCAGTTTGGCGTGACAGAGATTGATTTTTTTGGGGCACCGTGTCTCTCCGGAAGGGGTGATCCCATTGCCCGACAAAGTGCGCGCCGTGGCGGATTTTCCCCGGCCTCAGACAGTCAGAGCGCTGCAAGAATTTTTGGGGATGGTGAACTTTTATAACCGTTTCCTTCCCTGTGCAGCACGGCTCATGCAACCATTGTACGCCGTGCTCAAGAGACAGAAACCCGCAGATGGGGTCGAATGGACCCCGGAGCGAGAGCGGGCGCTCTCGGAGGTTAAAGCAGCCCTGGCAAACGCCGCACTGCTGGCGTATACGGACCCGCGGCCCGGATAGCGCTTACCACCGACGCTTCAGACGTGGCCATAGGGGCTGTCGTGGAGCAGCGCGTCGCTGGGACTTGGCAGCCGCTCGCCTTTTTCAGCAGAACTTTGCACGCCAGTGAACGTAAATACAGCGCGTTCGACAGGGAGTTGCTGGCCCTCCATCTGGCCATACGCCACTTCCAGTTCTGGCTGGAAGGGTGCAGCTTCACCGTGTTCGTGGACCACAAGCCACTAACGTTCGCAATGGCCAAGGTTTCAGAACCATGCTCGGGCCGGCAGCAGAGACAGCTGGCCGCGATCTCAGAGTTTACTACCGATATTCAGCATGTGTCGGGTAAACTGAATGTGGTGGCGGACTGCCTCTCGCGCGCCGTGGTTGCCCCAGTCTACGTGGGGATAGATTACGCAACCATGGCTGCAGAGCAGATTAGCGATGCAGACGTGCGCGCGCTCCAGTCTGGACCAACAGGGTTAAGGCTGGAGAGCAGGGTCCTGCAAGATGGCATGCCCCCCCCTAATCTGCGACGTCTCCACGGGACGCCCGCGTCCAGTGGTCCCTGTCGCATGGCGCCGCCGTGTGTTTGAGTTGGTTCACACTCTGGCGCACCCAGGAGTGCGTGCGTCGGTCAAGGTGGTGGGAGAGAAGTTTGTGTGGCCGAGCCTATGCAAACAAGTAAAAGAGTGGGCTGCGGCCTGCATGGCGTGCCAACGAGCCAAGGTACACAGACACACGAAGGCTCCCTTGGAGCCGTTTCGGGTACCGGCTAAGAGGTTTGGCCATGTTCACGTGGACCTCCTGGGCCCCCTCCTGCCTTCACAGGGGTGCACGCACCTCCTGACAGTGGTGGATCGCACTACGTGCTGGCCAGAAGCAGTCTCGCTGGCGGCAACCACGTCCGCGGGTGTGGCACACACTTTTTTAACAGCATGGGTGGCGCGTTTTGGAGTCCCGTTGGACATTTTGTCCGAAAGGGGCCCTCAATTTGTTTCCGACCTCTGCTCCGCGATGGCCCTCAGCCTGGGTGTTGCAATTCATCGCACAACCGCCTACAACCCACAGGCCAATGGGTTATGCTATGGAAATGTGAAAATGACGAGGCAGAGTTTATCTCACGAGTGAGGTTTATTCACATCTTCCAACATCAGCAAAGCAGAAAGAGGAAAAACACAGAAGCATTCGTCCTTTATATACCAGGACTCTCCCAGTTCACAGTCACATTGCATTTCAATCACAAGTAACAATGCATCTACTCTTTGATCCTATAACCTCCTTTTCATAGTCTTCGGCCACCCGGAAATCCCCCAAGGCTCTCTCTTGCATACCAAAGGCTAAACTTTCACATCCTCCTGTTATCTCCAAGGAGACTCAGTTCTTTGTTCTAATCTGAGATGTGAGGCCTAAAGCGATACATATGTGTCCCACAATGCGAGCGTTTTTGTAGATCACTGAAAGCAGCACTCAGGGCCCACCCTATGATGGACCGTTCAGAGTGTTGGAAACAGGGGATAAGCATTTTTTACTAGACTTGGGGGGGGGGGTGGTCAGCGGGAGAAAATTGGCATAGACAGACTCAAACCCGCCTTTGTAGTGGCGGACGAGCAAGTGCTGTTGGCTAGGGCCCCTCGGCGTGGAAGAGCCCCACGGAGAGCTCCCCAGGGAAACGATTCACCAGGGCAGCCACACGGACAGACCGAAGCCCCCCACCCCGCCACAGCCCACTCGCAGTCAGACACACTCCCAGCAGCCCCCCACCGGCACAGCAGCGCCACGGAGGCGGTAAACCCCAGTTACAGCAGATATGGGAGGAGACTGAAGCCAAAAGAGCGTGTGGACTGATGTTCTATCTAAGATGCTGGGGGGGGGGTGCGGGGAGTCAGGTTATGTAGCATCTCAGACAGAGACAGTGAATAAACATGAGAGAACAATGCCCAGGGGGTTCCTGGGGATATAGCAGGAAGGAGTCATTGACATAGGGGGTTGAATGCAGTGTAATGTAAATGTCATGCTGTGTGATGAGAAATGCCATGAAACGTGTCAAGAGTGAGTTGGGTAAAAGAGGAGAGCTTGCTGAAATGATTCAGTCTGTTCTGTGCTTGTGAGATGTGAAGTGTGTAATAAACCGTCTGTCAATGAATCTGCGCCTCTTTATTCACACACTCCACAGTATCAGATCTTTTAAATAAAAAGGGGCCTGATCATTTAGAGTTTTATAAGTGAGAAGAAGGATTTTAAACTTAATTCTAAACTCTATGGGAAACCAATGAATTGAGGCCAGAACCGGAGAGATATAGTCTCTCTTTCTAGTACCTGTTAAAACTCTTGCTGCAGCATTTTGGATCAACTGAAGACTTTATAAAGATATTTTAGGACATGTAGAGGAGCTTGAAATAACGAGGCGATGTGATTTATAAACCAAAGTTTATTATCAGCTCCTCTAACAAGTCTCATCTAGGTGCAGCAGCAGAAGAAGTAAGAGAGCGAACACCTTCGGCTCTACGAACTTATACTCGCACATAACAAAAGACATGCATATCAAAAGCTGACATCCCTCATTATCTTAATCCCCTCTTTTGTCTTCGTACTCCTCCACCTGGCCCTGGGGGGGTCAGGGCGACCCATCTGGTCTCCACCGCAGCGCCTCGGATGCTCTTTGATCTTCACTGGCGGTTGAGACCCTTTGTCCTGTTCTGAGGTGTGAAGTCGCTTTACATATGTAATCACCAAACATTCTCACATGCTTAAACATATGTAGGTTATGGGATATATGATTAATATAGACCACAGACAACCTGATAATAAAGAGGTACAATAATCTAATCTATCTCCCTTTATTGTCATTCAACCATACAACCAATCATGTACAGTAGAACGATATTGTGTCTTACCTATCTACAGTGTTAATCACACACACCCCATGTGTAGAATCAGAGGGCCGCTGCCATGCAAGGCCTCTCCACAGATTTCCTTCCTCCATTCTATTATTGCTGAGCACCAAGCTGGACGGCAGGAAGTTCCACTTTTATATGGTCTTCGGTATGGCCCGGCCGGGATTTGAACCCCTGCCTCCCGGGTTGTGGGACGGATACTCTACCAACTGAGCCACCACTCCGGTACAGTCTAGAGGTAACAAAAGCGTGGATTAGTTTCTCAGCATCACTCTGAGACAAGATGCTCCTAATCTTGGCAATATTACGCCAATGATAGAAGGCAGTCTTAGAAACAAGTTTAATATGTGAATTCATAAACAGATCTTGATCAAAAATAACTCCAAGGTTCCTCACAGAACTATGAAGACAAAGAGTAACCACATCTAAACTAAGAGTTTGATTTGAAAAGGTATTTCTAAGGTTTTTTTGGACCAACAAGAATGACTTCAGGCTTATCTGAATTTAATAGCAGGAAATTACAAGTCATCCAAGCTTTGATTTCCTTCAGACAGTCTTCTAACTTAGCTAATTGATAACTGTCATCTGGCTTCATTAAAAAGGTATAATTGTGTGTCATCTGCATAACAAGGAAAATGTATACAGTGCTTTGTCATAATGTTGCCTAGCAGAAGCATATATAAATTAAAAAGAACAGGGCCTAGCACAGATCCCTGTGGAACAGTGACTGAGCATTGAGTTGGAAAAAAACTCTTTGACATGAACAAACTGGACCCTATCAGATAAATAAGATCTAAACCACTGCAACAAAGATCCATTAAGTCCAACATGGTGTTCTAATCGATCAAGTAGAATATTATGATTGATAGTATCAAAAGCTGCACTAAGGTCTAAAAGGACAAGTACAGAAACCAGTCCATTATCAGATGCGATCAGGAGGTCATTAGTGACCTTCACTAAGGCTGTTTCAGTACTATGATGGATTCTAAACCCAGATTGAAACTCTTCAAATAAACCATTTCCCTGCAAGTGGTCAAATAATTGTGTAGCAACAACTCTTTGTAAGATTTTTGAAATGAAAGGCAGATTAGAGATAGGTTGATAGTTAGCTAAAACTCCTGGCTCCAGTGTTGGCTTTTTGAGTAAGGGTTTAATTACAGCAGTTTTAAAAGCCTGCAGTACATGGCCTAATGTTAACCACTTGCGCTCCGTTGTTCCGCGGGCGGGCAAGTCTCTGCGTCCTATGATGCACGAGGGCGCACGAGAGCGCCCTCGTGCGCGCTTGGACGCATGACGCATGATGGTGGTGATGGTGATGTAGTAGCGTCCAAGCGCCACTCAAAAAAAAACTGCAGAGACAGCCGCGAACAGATTAGTTCATCTGATTGACCTCTCATTCGACTAATAAGAGCCTTGAATTGGGTTTCTGAAACCTTGAGGAGCCAATGAATGAAAATCTAGGAAGGAGGACCCGCCTACTGTGAACGCAGGAGCCAATTGAAGCACAGAAATTCAGGCTGGGTGAAGCGATATTTACTGCTGCCACAGATGAAAACAAAGGACTCTGGACTAATCTACTACAGACCCAGGCTCACCCAGCAGCATGGAGAACACCCACAAGTGGGACCTGCACTCATTCCAGCAGAATAGACGGAGGCCGACGACAAAAGTCGTAAATCATTCGCCAAAACGGCAATAATGGAATTATGTTGATCGGGATCCACGAGCGGAGCAGCGTTGCGTTCGTCTGACACGTGGGAAGAGCTGTTCGCCACGACTCTGCTGCTTTGAAGAGGTAAGGTGTTATAAGCTAAATTATTATTTATCCCTGAAAACTGTAATCCAAAAATGACTTTTGACCGATCGGTAAATTACAACTGTACTGCGCACGAAATACGAAGTGCGTGCGCCGCGATAAACGGTTCATTTGCCGTGTTCGGACTGTGAACGCCCCCCCCCCCCCCGCTGCAGAAGAGGAGCGGGGGGGGGGGGGCACGGTCCGAACGCTCCCCGGTCCGCGGGGGGAAGCATATCAGTCTATTCCATCATGTAGCGATGGCCCTCTTCTGTAGCGAGGGGGGAGGCGTTCACGGTCCGTTCACGGTTCCCCCCCACACACACACACACACAGTAGCGAGGGGGGGGGGGGGCGCTGTGAAAACATGCAAGGAAAAAAAAAAAAAGAGTGTATTCCGTCATGTAGCGAGGGCCGAATTTGGTCCTTGGTAGCGGGGGGGGGGGGGGGGAACGACCCCCCGCCCACACACACACACACAGACACAGCCCTGAGTGTGACCTTTCATTAGAGCCCAAAATGAAGATTCTACATTGAATTATTCAAAAGTTACAGACTTTTTTCCAGACTGTGCCATTTGGCACAATTTGACACAGTTCCATAACGCCTGGGAACAGCCTGAGAACAAAGCTGTGTAAAATATTCATTTTTTGTGGTATTGTTACCAAATTTGGATCTCAGCTGGATAACACTTGGTTCTACATTTCTGTTGCATTTTCCAGCCGGATCGGACAGCTGTGTGTTATTTACAAGCATTTGTATCCAAAAAACACTGTGTCCAATTTTTTTTTCTTCAAGTTCAGTATGTTTAGATGACTGTAACTCAGTGGCCGGAGCACGTAGAGAGATTATGTTTTTTTTGCCAAAAAAGTCAAAGTGTTTTCTTTTAAATGAGACCAACCCCATGAAGATGCTGCAAAGGGTTGAATAACAGCTTTCAATTTACTTTGGGCACGTTATTTTTTGGCATTTTTAGGAAAATTGCCCGGAGTGCAAGTGGTTAATGAAGAATTGATTATTTGAAGAATACAGCTGCCAATAAATGGGAAGACTTCTTTAAATAACCTGGTAGGAATAGGGTCTAAAAGACAAGTTGAAGGCTTGGATGAGGAAATTATTTTATCTAACTCTTAAAGGTCATTTGGAGTAAACTCATCCAAACATATCAGTTGAAGGAGTTGTAGTAGTTACTGTATTTAAGTTAACGGTGGGAAGAATCTGACTGATTTTATCTCTGATAGATGAAATTTTATTATTGAAAAAGTTCATAAAGTCCTGACTAGTAAGCTCTAAGGCAGGGGTCCCCAAACTTTTTCCTGTGAGGGCCACATAACTTTTGCTTTCTCTGATGGGGGCCAGGGTCAGTTTGTAACAGGAAAAAGTGTGACGATCGCAGGGGTGCCTAAACGTAAACATTTATTATTTTCCAGAAAGCCACACATAACCAAATATTAATAACCCTTTCCGGGATCTTCACAGGAAAAAAAGTCAGAAAATAAATAACACTATTAATGAAATAAATAACACTATGAAATAAATAAGAACCAAATAACCCTCTCTGGGTTCTTCACAGAAAAAGTCCATGGAACATTAACTTTCCGTTCCAGGGAGAAACAATATCATTTCAGAGGAACATGTATATTTCAAAAACCTTCAGTAAGAACTACCACCAAGCAACACTGTGTTTCAGTGCAAGGAGTCAGATTATGGAACGATTTTGGACCTGAATTAAAATCATGTACAACGCTTGGACAATTTAAACAAAAACTAAAGGAAGAAATACTCCAAACATATATACAAGATGACATGTAAAATCACATAAGGATTGTCATATCCAGTCTGCGTTGTGTTGTAGCTTAGTTTTTTGTCACATTTTGTCTTAGCTTTGTTCTGAATTGTAATCGCTCTTGTTTTGTTTTCCTTTTGAATTCTTGGATGGAATATGGGTGGGCAATATAAGCTGCGGCTTCAGCCATCACCCATTTCAGATAACTTATGTTGAACTGTATAATCAGAGGAGTTATTGTCTAATTTGACCTTGTTGGATTTTCTTTCCCCCTTAGTTATATTATTCAGTTTCTTTTAATCTATCTGAAAATAAAGATTCATTCATTCTGTTGTGCCGTGCACAATCTTAACAGGTAACATCTCAGCAGAATAGATTTGTACGCCAAGCTCAGCTGAACCAGTCATCCGTTCGGGCCAGCTTTCGGGTTGCTCAACTGATAGCAAGCAGCGGTAAACCTTTCACTGATGGAGAATTTGTCAAGAAATGTTTGAATGCTATCGTGGAGGAGGTGTGTCCCGAGAAGAAAGATGTCTTTAATGCCGTGAGTCTGTCGGCGAGTACAATCACCAGCTGAGGCGCGCCCCCGTGTGAATGGCCCCGCGGATGGTGTGTGTGAAATGTGCGGGTGAGTAGAGAGAGAGGCGACCGGAGCAGGTAGCAAACTAGAATTGCTGTTATTAACGGTGCAGTCTGATAATAAAGCCCCCAAGTCTTCAGCAAAACGGCCTGTTCTTCTGTGTACCACCATATTGTTAATAACCGTGAGGTTTACTTGGGAGTTAACCCCAGAGGAAAAGCTGCCTCCTGCCCTGGAGAAGACAGATCTCCCCTGCGTCCCCCAACCACAGTCAGGAGACCAAAGCAGGAAAGCTTAACACTAGGATTTTTTTTTTTCCTGGGGGTGGGAGTGGGGTGGGGGGGTTCAGATAGGGGCACAGACTGCAGAAGGGTGGAATAGAATGTCACGTTCTATGCGTGTATTAGTCTTGATCGCCTGGCCAGACTGGGAAAAAAAAAATCATAATGCGTCTCTGGTATTGTTCAGGGGGCCGGGCCAAATGTGGATGCGGGCCGTATCCGGCCCGCGGGCCATAGTTTGGGGACCACTGCTCTAAGGGAATGCTAGGACTGACAGAGTCCTGACTCTTTGTCAGCCTGGCTACAGTGCTGAAAAGAAACCTGGGATTATTCTTGTTCTCTTCTATTAATGCAGAATAATAACTTGTTCTTGCTTTTCTCAGAGATTTTATATAAATTAAAAGATGATTTCTCCAAGTTAAATATATTTCATGTAAATTAGTGGAGTGCCATTTTCTTAGTAACTGACAAGTCTTCTGTTTTAAGCTACGAGTTTCTGTGTTGAACCAAGGAGTTAGAAATCTCTGATTAGACTTTTTCTTTTTTAAAGGGGCCACCATGTCTAGAGTCTGATGCAGAGAAGCTGTAACACTATCTACCGTGCTATCAGTTATAGAAGGAGCAAGCTGTCTATAGCTTATTTCCGTTGTGTTGACACATGGCATCGAGGAAACAATCTGCATAAATTTGGTAACATCATCTGAGAGGCATCTACTGTAGTAATATTTTTCTTTAGGAGCCAAATAGTCAGAAATGGTAAAATCAAAGGTTAACAGACAATTGTCTGACAGTACAGGGTTATGAGGAGACACTACCAGATTTTCTATTTCTATGCCATATGTCAGAACAAGGTCCAACGTATGGTGGAGATAATGGGTAGAATTTCCTACTTTCTTAGAAAACCCAATCGAGTCTAAAATTGAATTAAATGCCAAATTAAGGCAATCACTATTTACATCTACATGTATATTAAAGTCCCCTACTATAATTATTCTATCTGATTTCAGCACTTAATCTGCTAAAAATTAAAAAGCATTTTGATACTGTAATAACCTGTTTACCATAAATTGCCTCTTTTGCTGGTATTTTAGGAAAGCTGTACTTATATTTTATTGAACTCATTGTTGTAATGATTGATGATTTTATGAACATGAGGTAATAATGTGAATGTGTGTGTTTGTCAGAGATGGCGTGGCCAGTCACTGGCGTCCAACGCCTCAGCACCAGATGTCAGCAGCTGTGTGGAGAGCCAGGAAAGGAGAATTTCCTCTACTGATCCAGACCAGGAAACTGAGAATGTGCTGCCCCACATCACCCTCCTCAGTGTCATGCATCAGATTTTTCTTTATAGTCATTTAATTATCATCGTCATAATATAAAGCATCATCATAATGTTAAATTATTGCTTCTTTCCAATCTAACATCTTTGTGAATGTTCTTCTTTGCAATGAATTCTGAACATTATCTGTGTGATCCACATGCGTGTGCATTGGTTAATTTTGTCATAAACAAGAACACAAAGTAATAAGGTTTCTATGGCAACTTGTAGCGTCTCTGGTTACTAAAAACCAGACATGTTTCCATTGTTTTTTACCATTTTGTACAGCTTTCATTTCAGGAGGATGTCTGCAGTCCAAAGCCTCTGCCTGGTTTACAACAGCTGGAAAGGGTTTGCTCTGCGCTGGTGGAGATTGGCAACGTAGAGGACAACCTGGATCCACCGAGCAGAGAGATCTGGTCTTCAGTGCCTGGGATGTGGAGGAGCTCATGCTGCTGTCATACAAAGGGTAAAGATGGTCAAGCAGTCTGCAGCAGCCCAGCAAGACATCAGTGCTCACCACAGCCGGCTGGTCCACGCTGGAGAAGCTGCTGGAGAAGCTGCTGGAGCTGCTGCTGCCTCAAGGCTCAGTTGCCCAGAGAAGAGCAGGACTTTAAAATATGGCTTCAACTAACCATTGCTTTGGTAGCCAACTAATGGCGATTATTTCTGTCACGTCTGTCATCTCTGCTTCCTGTTTGGGGCTCCAGTGCATGTTGAACCTCACCTGTTTAAGTCTGCACACCTAAGATTATCACCTGGCTCTAAGTCTATGCCTTAATAGGTCAACCTCCACACCACAAAACAGCCATCCACGCTCTCCAAGATGCCCTCCAGATCCTCTGCACAGCTGCCTCCAGCACCATACCAGCCAGCAGTCCTCCCTCCCCCAGACTACCTTGGACTAGAGCACGTCTCCACACGTAGCATGGCAGAGGTTTCAGAAGGGTGGGCAGGCATGATGATGCCTCTTCCCCAGCCTCAGTCAGCTGTGCTGAAACCTTCAGCAGTGAGGACAACAGCTGCCAAAGCCACCATCAGCAGACCTGTGAGCGCTGAAGCCTCCACAAGGACATTAGCAGCTGCAGCTCTGAGCACATCAGACCAGCCATGACACAGTGGTGACTTCAACTTTTGAAAGGCTTCTCCCATTCATCAGCTGTTCCAAAATGATGCCATAATCACGTGCACTTTGGTCATAGATACAGATGTATATACAGAGTGTATCATTTTATAATTTATTTTTATAGAGATAAATGCTCAGACAAATAGTTTCAAAGTAATAAATCCATTTGCACTGCACTGTTCAGGATTGACCATTTCCACTTCAGTTGCCAGTTGTGTGAACTCCCACATCTGTCATTGGCAGATTGAAACCATCTCTTCCATGTCTGCTCCACAGACAGCAGCTGTCTGCAGTGACAGTTCTGCTCTGGAGATCATGGAACCACCATCTATAGCACCTTAATGCTTTGTGCAGAATGTCTGGTTATTCTTTCTTTGCATCGTGGTTCAGAGAGAAATGTTCTCAGTTTTGTCATGTTTGCTGAATTGACAACAAAGTGAATTGGAGTTGACTTTGACTGATTCTGTCATTACCAGGTGAAACATTATGGATATTAATACAAAGAGTATTGCATCTATAAAGTGTCTAATTACAGATGACAAGAGCCTTTGGCATGAATTGCTGCAGACCTTTGCAGCAGACACATTAGAACATGTGATCAGTCTCCAATATCTCTGCTAATGTTCTCTGACCCCAGAACAACAGGATGGTCAACTCACACACACGTTCTACGTTGATGGAAACAAGGTTCCTTTGCCTTAAATTCTACAACAAAGGGGAACAATGGTGGTAACAGCTTGGTCTGAGGTAAGACTAAAGGTGCAACACAGAATGGATTAAAAATGTATCCTCTATGCTTTAAATAACAGTCAAAGCAGGTGGATCATTTTTGATTCCAGAGGACCAAAGGTGTCGGCATTTAGGAAGACATGATGAGGACCTAAAACCACTCATCAGCCTGCTAATGGCACATTAGAAGCAGAAGTGACCTGCAGATAAAACCATTTACTGTGGTGACTGGAGATCCAACACTGATGCTGCGCACAAGAAGGGGATGAGCAGACTCTACTTGCTGAGGACGCTGAGATCCTTCAATGTGTGCAGCAGGATGCTGGAGCTTTTCTACCAGACCATTGTCACCAGCGCCATCTTCTTTGCTGCTGTCTGTTGGGGTAGCAGTATCAGCGCCAGCAACACCAACAGACTTGACAAGATTATCTAGAGGGCTGGCTCTGTGATTGGTCTCAGGCTGGAGACCTTTGACACAGTGGTGGAGAAGAGGACACTAAATAAACTGTGATCCATCATGGACAATCCTGATCACCCCCTCCACCACACACTGGACAGACAGAGGAGCACTTTCTCCAACAGACTGCTACAGCTTTGCTGTCCACCGGTTAGGTCCAGGAAATCTTTCCTGCTGCACGTCATTTCACTGAACAATAACTCACTCTGATGTTGGATTCTGGTCAGAACTGTGCTGCCATACTGCACCTTGCAGTCTAACTGGTACCTCACACCTCACTCTGCTCCTGATAGTCCTGCATTGTACAGCGGGTATGATTCATGTGTTTATACGGGTCACCATCTATTCATCTGTGATGGAGATTAGCTTTTTATCGTAGTTTTTCTTTCCATGGGTAATCCCTTTGTCTGTTATGCTGTGTGTGTTTCTGTCGTTTGGTTGTCTGCTGTCATGCTGCTGTTACACTGAAATTTCCCAGTTTGGGATCAATAAAGTACATCTATCTATCTATAAAGAATATTAAAGATTTTTGTGGACTGACAAGTCAGACGTTTATTCATGAAAACTCACAACTCAATCCATACTTCTCTACACCCCACATTCTTCCAACCTCCAACCATAAAGTGACTGGAACCTTTTGGAGTTCTGGACATCAGTCGATCCCCAGGCAAAATAGTCATCCATCACATCATTGTGTCCTTCAGCTGGCTCTTCTGGGCTGGTAATTGTGAATTTGTTAATTAACACTAATTTTGGATGTGTAAACAGGCCTGACCCGCGGGGGCCAGTTGTGAATAGCTGTAACAGAGTGACAGCCAATCAAAAAGCAGGTCGCTGTCCCAGGAGCTGAACAACACTGCTCAGTGTTGGAGCAGCTGTCCAGGGCGCTGATAGCTATTTGTTCAAGAAAGCTTTATTCTAGTGACATTTTTGAGTTTGACTGTTAGTTTTGTATTTTTTTAAAACTATATTTACATTAACTCACCTTGATAGTTTTTGCTGATCAACAATTTATTGCCAGACTTAACGTGAACAATGGTGTCTATTTTTCTATCAGTTTAATTCTTACAAGTCAGTATAAAATTGAAACAAACTCATCACACAACCAGTTGTTAGAGTCAGAATCTGAAAAAAGCAATTGTTCAGAAATTACTTGAAAGTAGCAAAGGTAGATTTTGAATAACCTTTAATTATGAACTTATTTTCTCTGACAACAAAGTCAAAATTGCTGATGACAAGCAGTTCTAAACCAGGACAACAAGGCTCTGGCCACTCTAACTTGAATGTGCCTATTAAACAAAAAATCTTTTATCCAGTTGAATGTTCTCCCAGAAATTCCTATCATACTTAGCTTAATCATTAGCCCCTCCTTCCACAACATGTCATATTATATGCCTTTTCCACGTCAAAGAACACTGCAATTACCGACTCTCTATTTACTTGAGCTTTCCATACCTCTGTCTCCAAACACACAACAGGATCCATAGTTCCCCTTCCTTTTCTAAATCCACTCTGATGTGGTGACCAAATTCCTCTACTTTCAAGATAAAAACCAATTCTTTCTGTAATCATTCTCTCCATTATGTTTCCCAAATGCGATGTTAGAGCTATAGGCCTGTAGCTCGCTGGGTCTGAGGGATCCTTTCCAGGTTTTCTTATAGGAACAATCACTGCCTTTTTCCATGCAGATGGGAGCTTTCCCTTTTTCCACACTTTGTTGTAGACTTCCAATAGTTTCCTCCTTGCCAAAGTCCCTAAGTGTTTCACCATGATGTAACAGATATCGTCTTTCCCAGGGGATGTTAGTCCTGATTTTTTTACTGCTCTTTCCATTTCATCTAGAGTGAAAGGAGAATCCACAGAACTACTAAAGTCACACCTTTCCTCCAGAGCCCCAGGGTGTGCTAAATTCGTCCTACTTCTTCCTCTTTTACCTTCTTCAGTCAAATTGCTTGAGCTATGAATCTGAGTCAGGCTCTTTGCTATCATTGCTGCTTTTTCCTCATCAGTTATTGCAATCTCTCCCCCACTTTTTAGTATTGGATACTGCCATTCCATCCTGACTCCCCTCATAGCCTTGATCATGCTCCACACATCCCTCACAGCTGTTGATCTACCTACAGTGCTACAGTATCTCTGTCAGCTTTCTCTCTTGGCCCTCCGGATAATTTTCCTGGCTTTTGCTAGTGCTCTCTTATAATTAACCAAGTTTTGCCAATTATGAGTTCTTCTTAAGACCTAAAGTGTCTTATTCCTCTCTTTAATAGCTCTAGTGCACTCCTCTGTCCACCAAGGCACTGCTTTCTTTAACCTTTTCCCTTTACTTTTAGAGATTGACTGATTGGCTGCTTCAAGAAAAATAGTTTTAATATTTTTCTCCATACTCTCAATGTCTTCACTGACCTCTACTAGGGGAAGGTCTCTCTCACAAATAAACTTAAATAACTTCCAATTAGCAGTGCTAAAAACCCATCTCCCTTTT
Source organism: Pholidichthys leucotaenia (assembly GCA_020510985.1). Lineage (NCBI taxonomy): Eukaryota > Metazoa > Chordata > Actinopteri > Cichliformes > Pholidichthyidae > Pholidichthys > Pholidichthys leucotaenia. The sequence continues at coordinate 19,881,757 of CM035841.1, forward strand.
TTATGACCACTTACCCTATTTGCTGAAATGAAAAAATTACAATACACTGGAAATAGTTAGGTTAATTGGCATCAAAACTGGGGATTCTAAATTGTCCTTAGGTATGGATGTGAGAGTGAATGGTTGTCTGTCTCTCTGTGTTGGCCCTGTGATGGACTGGCAATCTGTCCAGGGTGTACCCTGCCTCTCGCCCAAAGATGCTGGGATAGGCTCCAGCCCCCCCGCGACCCGAAAGGATTAAGCGGTAGAAGATGGATGGATGGATGGATGGGAAATGGTCACTTCCCACTGAGGACTCCTCTAAAACCTCCCACTCACACACACTTGCAATATTACTAGTCACCAACACTAAGTCAAGAACTGAACCGCTCCCTGTATGTACATCAATTCTAGTTGTTCTACCATCGTTTAAACATACTAGATTCTTCTCTTCCAAGAGTTCTTCAATAGTCTCACCATTTATGTCTGTATGATTTGCCCCCCATAACACATTATGGGCATTAAAGTCCCCACAAATTACCACCCTGCTCCCATCTATCCCCTCCATCTGAGATAACTGACTCAATATCAACCTCTTACAAGGATTATACAAATTAACAACTACTGATTCCCCCTCTTTTGTCCAAAATTCAACTACCACGTACTCCAGATCAGCCCCTTTACCTATCTCTCTGAACTGAATTCCCTCCCTCACAAATGTTGCACACCCACCTCCCATTCCCTCCTTTCTATCATTCTGAATAGAAACATATCCCACTATTTTAAAATCCAGATTAGGTTTCAACCACGTCTCCTGGACACAGATAACATCTAGTTTGTCTGAAAGTTCCCCAATATACTTTTTGAATTCCTATCCATTTGCCAGCAAACTTCTTGCATTCCATTGAATCAAAATGACCATTCTCACAATTCCTATCCAGTCGATGCTTGGTCCTGACTTGTCTGGCTACTAAGCCCACTCCTCACCTCCTCCCAAGTTAAACCACTGAAACCAAGATGATTAGCTGCTGCTTTCGCTATTATTTGAATCCTTTCAGTTTTAGACTTGACTTCCATTGTGGCATTTACAACTCCTGCTATAAAAATAACCAGTTTCTTCAGATCAACCTGGGTTTCCCCATTCCGTCCCAGTTCTCTTTCCCCTACAGGCAGCCTCCCCCCAGTCCTTTGCCCATTCCCTCCTTTCTGGTCCATCCTTTTCACTGCTTCGGCATAAGAAACTTTATTCTGCACTCTGACTCACTGAATTTCCCTTTCTCTCATCATTCTTTCACAGCCTCCATAGGCCACACTATGACTCCCACCACAATTACAACACTTTGGCATTTCTTGATCACATTCTCCACACTGGTGGTTGCTCCCACACCTTGCACACCTTCTTCTCCATCTACAAGCATTAGCTATGTGTCCAAATCTTTGGCAATTATAACACCGAACTGGATTAGGAACAAATTCTCGTACCCCATACCTCAAAAAACCCAAATTTACACTTTTGGGGAGCACTTCTCCTTCAAACTCAATCACCACACCCTCAGTGTCTCTCCTCTGTCCTTCTCGAGTGGCCTGTAGTCTACGAGCTGCTTTTGCTACCCCCCCCTTTTAAATTAGCTTTAATTTCTTCCATTGTGACTCCTAGTGGCACCCCCCAAATTACACCCTTGTTCCACTTTGATCCATTATCAATAAAGCTTGTACTTTTCACTTTGAACCGCCCACCTCCCTCATTATATCAGCTCTTTCCCTTTGCTCCTCATTCCAACATACAATCAGCAGATTTTCATCCCTCAGCACCTTTGCCATGAGTATTTCTCCAACCTGTTTTTTTAATATTGTTGTCAATTTAACTGGGCTCATTGTAGATATCCCCTTTTCATCCTCGAACCAAACAATAATTTTGAATTCGGCTCCTTCCTGCACTCCTCCCTCTGCACCACCACCACTTCCACTACTTCTAGCCTTCTTTGCATTATTTTCAGGAAAGTTATTTTCCCTTTTCTCTCTCCCTTTCCCGCTTCCCTGCCCAGTATCCATACTGTCTTCACTATCCCACAAATCAGAATCTCCCCAGTCTGGCCCATTCACGACGCCACTGCGCCGACCCGCCACACCTTCCTCCACCACGCTTCTCCTCCTCATTTTCCCATGCCTGCAAACTCCAGTCCCGTCACCCGACCTCCTTGCCAAACCAGCCAACAAATTTCTCTGGCCCTCTCTCAGAAATCCAACCATCCAACGCTGTGGACCAAAAAATTTCAAGTCTCAACACTGTTGACCGATCTTCGTTGCGAGTTCCTGCGAGACGCTCCGTCACTCCGACCGTTCAACCACAAGAGCCACTCACAGCCTGCTGCATCGGGCTGCATTCAGCGTCCGCTTTTAAACGCCAGACAGTCTAGTGATGGGTCCATGAGGCGTCATGATGCGTTTCGACACATTGCAAAACTGTATTGATACTGTATTGATGCTGTGTCACTGAATACTGACACCTGCTGGACCTTAAAAATCCCTACAGGCAACCTCGTTGACAGACTCAACTGACGCTGATTTGATGACCTAGTATATACAATAATATACTGCTCCAAAAAATAAAGGGAACACTGTCCCTCAAACTGTCCACTTAGGAAGCAACACTGATTGACAATTTCACATGCTGTTGTGTGATTTTGTTGTCAGCACATTCAACTATGTAAAGAACAAAGTATTTAATAAGAATATTTTATTCAAATCTAGGATGTTTAGTGTTCCCTTTATTTTTTTGAGCAGTATATAATTTAAGTCATTGTATTTTATATTGTATTATTTCATATCTGTTGATTTACCAATCAATCTACGTTCCTACTCTCACCTATGGTCACGAGTTTTGGGTAATGACCGAAAGAACGAGATCGCGGATACAAGTGGCTGAAATGAGCTTTCTCCGTAGGATTGCTGGACTCACCCTCAGAGATAGGGTGAGGAGCTCAATCATCCGGGAGAGGCTCAGAGTAGAACCGCTGCTCCTCCACATTGAAAGGAGTCAGTTGAGGTGGTATGGGCATCTGATTAGGATGCCTCCTGGACGCCTCCCACTTGAGGTGTTTCAGGTACGTCCCACTGGGAGGAGACCCCAGGGCAGACCCAGGACTCGGTGGAGAGACCATGTCTCTCAGCTGGTCTGGGAACACCTTGGTATCCCCTCTGAAGAGCTGGAGCAGGTGGCTGGGGAGAGGGAAGTCTGGGCTTCTCTGCTTGAACTGCTGCCTCCGCGACCCGGACCTCCGGAAAAGCAGTAGAAGATGGATGGATGGATGGATGGATATTTCATATCTTCATTTTCATTTCAAATATCATTGATATTTTTAGATACAGTCAATAAATAATGTGAACATGTATCATAACGTGAAAAACTAAGTGAACGTGTTGTGAATGAGGATGCTTGTGGACTGGGTTTTTTTTTTTTTAACAAATTTTTATTAAAAACAAAAAAGCTTTTCCAACGTTTTGAACTTCAGTCTTTTACGCTTTTTTGATACAACTTTTCCAGCTGTAGAAAACACCCGCTCACACAGCACAGATGAGGCTGGAGTGCAGAGAAATTGTAAGGAAAGCTGAAAGGGGTTTGGATAGATGGTCTTCTGGTTTTCCCAGTATCTCATAGGATCCTGGGACCTGGCAATATTGCCCTCTGCCAGGTATCTCTGCACCTCCTGGATGGCATCAGCTGTGGCACTTTTGGTCTGCCTGCCCACTTCGATGTCGAGATGTTGCAAAAGGTTATCTAAAAAACAACAAACTGGCATTTTAGAACATGATTTCCAAACAACAACAAACAAATAATGCTGAATAACATGGCTGAAGTGGGTGCAGACAGCTGTAGTGAAGACGGTCCCGTCTACTCAGAGTTGGGACCAGGAAGCAGAGTCGCAGTCTTACACGCCTCTCTGCAGCTCCTCTTCATCCGCCACCCCTCAGCTTAGCCCCTGTCTTCCCCATCAGAGAATCGTTGTCTGCTCCCTCCAAAGTAAATAAAAATATAATGCATAAGCATCTCAAAGTGATAAAGCAAAATATTGGTAAAACTCAAATTAAACATAAAGCCTCTAAATTGAATGAATTGGCCTCTATTCCTCCTCATAATTTAAAAATTAAATGTGGTTTATTAAATATTAGGTCTCTAACTCCCAAGTCTCTGTTAGTCCATGATCTGTTAATTGATCATCAGATTGATTTAATTTCCCTTACAGAGACTTGGTTAGGGCAAGAGGATTATGTTGGTTTAAATGAATCAACTCCCTCTGGTTATTTAAACTGTCAAAATCCCAGAAGTTCTGGTCATGGAGGAGGAGTAGCAACAATTTACCATTCCAAATTACTAGTTAATGTAAAGCAAAAAACATGTTATAATTCCTTTGAGGGCCTGGTCCTCAGTATTGGGCACTTTAGCAATTTTAGGTTAAACCCAGTTTTATTTGCCATAGTTTATCGTCCCCCATCAACCTACTCAGAATTTTTATCCGAATTTGCTGATTTCTTAGCTGATTTAGTGCTGAAATCTGATAGAATAATTATAGTAGGGGACTTTAATATACATGTGGATGTAGATAGTGACTGCCTTAATGTGGCATTTAATTCAATATTAGACTCGATTGGGTTTTCTCAGAAAGTAGGAAATTCTACTCATTACCTCCACCATACATTGGACCTTGTTCTGACATATGGCATAGAAATAGAAAATCTTGTAGTGTCTCCTCATAACCCTGTACTGTCAGACCATTGTCTGTTAACCTTTGATTTTACTATTTCTGACTATTTGGCTCCTAAAGAAAAATATTATTACAGTAGATGCCTCTCAGATGATGCTCTTACCAAATTTATGCAGATTGTTTCCGCTATGCCATGTGTCAACACAACGGAAATAAGCTATAGACAGCTTGCTCCTTCCGTAATTGATAACATGGTGGATAGTGTTTCAGCTTCTCTGCATCAGACTCTAGACTTGGTGGCCCCCTTAAAAAAGAAAAAGTCTAATCAGAGATTTCTAACTCCTTGGTTCAACACAGAAACTCGTAGCTTAAAACAGAAGACTCGTCAATTAGAAAGAAAATGGCGCTCCACTAATTTAGATGAAATCTATTTAGCTTGGAGAAATCATCTTTTAATTTATAAAAAATCTCTTAGAAAAGCTAGAACGAGTTATTACTCTGCATTAATAGAAGAGAACAAGAATAATCCCAGGTTTCTTTTCAGTACTGTAGCCAGGTTGACAAAGAGTCAGGACTCTGTCAGTCCTAGCATTCCCTTAGAGCTTACTAGTCAGGACTTTATGAACTTTTTCAATAATAAAATTTCATCCATCAGAGATAAAATCAATCAGATTCTTCCCACAGTTAACTTAAATACTGTAACTACTACAACTCCTTCTATTGATGTCTGTCTTGATGAGTTTACTCCAATCGACCTTTGTGAGTTAGACAAAATAGTTTCCTCATCCAAACCTTCAACTTGTCTTTTAGACCCTATTCCTACCAGGTTATTTAAAGAAGTCTTCCCACTTATTGGTAGCCTTATTCTTCATATAATCAATTCTTCATTAACTTTAGGCCATGTACCGCAGGCTTTTAAAACGGCTGTAATTAAACCCTTACTCAAAAAGCCAACGCTAGATCCAGGAGCTTTAGCTAACTATAGACCAATCTCTAATCTCCCTTTCATTTCAAAAATCTTAGAAAGAGTTGTTGCTACGCAATTATTTGACCACCTGCAGGGAAATGGTTTACTTGAAGAGTTTCAGTCTGGGTTTAGAATCCATCATAGTACTGAAACAGCCTTAGTGAAGGTCACTAACGACCTCCTCATTGCATCTGATAATGGACTAGTTTCTGTACTTGTCCTTTTAGACCTTAGTGCAGCTTTTGATACTATCGAACATAATATTCTACTTGATAGATTAGAACACTATGTTGGACTTAATGGAACTTCGTTGCAGTGGTTTAGATCTTATTTATCTGATAGGTTCCAGTTTGTTCATGTAAATAATGAGTTTTCTTTCAACTCAAAGCTCAGTCATGGAGTTCCACAGGGATCTGTGCTAGGCCCTACTCTTTTTAGTTTATATATGCTTCCGTTAGGCAACATTATTAGAAAGCACTGTATACATTTTCATTGTTATGCAGATGACACACAATTATACCTGTCAATGAAGCCAGATGATAGTAATCAATTAGCCAAGTTAGAAGCCTGTCTTAAGGAAATCAAAGCTTGGATGACTTGTAATTTCCTGCTATTAAATTCAGATAAGACTGAAGTCATTCTTGTTGGTCCAAAAAACCTTAAAAATTCCTTTCCAAATCAAACTTCCAGTTTGGATGCAGTTACTCTTTCTCTTAATAGCTCTGTGAGGAACCTTGGAGTTATTTTTGATCAGGATTTGTCCTTCAATTCACATATTAAATTTGTTTCTAAGACTGCCTTCTATCATTTGCGTAATATTGCCAAGATTAGAAGCATCTTGTCTCAGAGTGATGCTGAGAAGATGATCCACGCTTTGTTTAGCTCGAGATTAGATTATTGTAATTCTTTATTATCAGGCTGTCCTAAAACATCTTTAAAAAGTCTTCAGCTGATCCAAAATGCTGCAGCAAGAGTTTTAACAGGTACTAGAAAGAGAGATCATATCTCTCCGGTTCTGGCCTCCCTTCATTGGCTTCCCATAGAGTTTAGAATTAAGTTTAAAATCCTTCTTCTTACTTACAAAGCTCTAAACAATCAGGCTCCTTTTTATTTAAAAGATCTGATACTACCGTATTATCCCAACAGAGCACTAGGCTCCCAAAATGCAGGATTACTTGTAATACCTAGAATCTCCAAAAGTACAATGGGAGGCAGAGCCTTCAGTTATCAAGCTCCTCTCCTGTGGAATCAGCTGCCAATCTGGATTCGGGAGTCAGACTCGATCTCTGTTTTTAAGAATAGGGCTAAAACCTACCTTTTTGATATAGCCTACAATTAGGGAGGGATCATGTGTTTCTGAGTCCTCCCTTAGTTATGCTGCTAATAGGTTTAGTCAGGGCCGGGGACCTCCAGTAATGCACTGGGCCTCACTCCTTTCCTCACTCTCTATGAAATATTTTTTTTGCTGGTCATTAACATTTGTTTGTTCTCTCCCATAGATTGAGTCCCCATCATGCTGTTTGCTCTCTACATGTCTGTTCTTTTCATCTTCTCTATCCCCTCACCCCCCAGCCAGTCACAGCAGATGACTGCCCCTCCCTGAGCCTGGTTCTGCTGGAGGTTTCTTCCTGTTAAAAGGGAGTTTTTCCTCTCCACCGTCGCCAAGTGCTTGCTCACAGGGGATCGCCTGATTGCTGGGGTCTTTCTGCAACTGTGGGGGTCCCCCCTACAGTTGATAGTGCTATGAGATGACTGTTGTTGTGAAATGGCGCTATATAAATAAAGTTGAATTGAATTGAATTAAATTGAGACTATGTGCAATGCAAATTGAGTGCCGAATTTGGAGCAGTCTAGTGGATGCAATCATGTTTGGTGCTGCGTCGGTCACAAGACACTTTATTGGTTATGGCCCAGTTCTCCATCATGCCCCTTTTGACTTGGGCCAAATTGTCAGCAGTGTGACTTTGTGGAAAGTATTGCACTCCCAACACAGACGTACACAACTGCAAATTCTCATTAATGTAGTGACAGGTAAGAGCCAAGTAAGCCTCCATGTTCACAGATGTCCACATGTCAGCTGTTATACTCACTGCCACAGCTTGCTGTACTTCCTTTTTCACTCGTTCCCGTTCCTCCTCGTACTTTTTGGCCACCATTTGTTTGATGGTCTGAAAATTACACCAAGTCAAACCAAAAGCATCCATCCATCCATCTTCTACCGCTTTTCCGGAGGTCCGGGTCGCGGAGGCAGCAGTTCAAGCAGAGAAGCCCAGACTTCCCTCTCCCCAGCCACCTGCTCCAGCTCTTCAGAGGGGATACCAAGGCGTTCCCAGACCAGCTGGGAGACATAGTCCTCTCCACCGAGTCCTGGGTCTGCCCCGGGGTCTCCTCCCAGTGGGATGTGCCTGAAACACCTCAAGTGGAAGGCGTCCAGGAGGCATCCTAATCAGATGCCCATACCACCTCAACTGACTCCTTCAATGTGGAGGAGCAGCGGTTCTACTCTGAGCCTCTCCCGGATGACTGAGCTCCTCACCCTATCTCTGAGGGTGAGTCCAGCAATCCTACGGAGAAAGCTCATTTCAGCCGCTTGTATCCGCAATCTTGTTCTTTCGGTCATTACCCAAAGCTCGTGACCATAGGTGAGAGTAGGAACATAGATTGACTGGTAAATCGACAGCTTTGCCTTAGAACTAAGCTCCCTCTTCACCACAACAGACCGGTACAACGTCCACATCACTGCAGATGCTGCTCCAATCCGTCTGTCGATCTCTCGCTCCATTTTCCCCTCACTCGTGAACAAAACCCCAAGATACTTAAACTCCTCCACTTGGGGCAGGAGCCTGTCCCCAACCCGGAGAGAGGGACAATCCACCTTTTTCCGGCTGAGGACCATGGACTCGGACTTGGAGGTGCTGATTCTCATCCCATGCCGCTTCACACTCAGCGGCAAACCGTCCCAGCAAGAGCTGTAGGTCATTGCTGGATGAAGCCAACAGGACAACATCATCTGCAAACAACAGAGATGAGATCCTGTGGTCACCAAGCATGACACCCTCCATTCCCTGGCTGCGCCTGAAATCCTGTCCATAAAAATTATGAACAGGATCGGTGACAAAGGCAGCCCTGGCGGAGTCCAACTCTCACTGGGAATGACTCCGACGATGTGTTGGCAATACGAACCAAACTCTCACAACGGTCGTACAGAGACCGAATAGCTCGTAACAACAGCCCGATACCCCATACTCCCGAAGCACCCCCCACAAAAATCCACGAGGAACGCGGTCAAATGCCTTCTCCAAGTCCACAAAACACATGTAAACTGGTTGGGCAAACTCCCACGAACCCTCAAGAATTCTCGAGAGGGTAAAGAGCTGGTCCGATGTGCCACGGCCAGGACAAAAACCACATTGCTCCTCCTGAATCCGAGGTTCGACCAACGGCCGGACTCTCCTCTCCAGTACCTTGGCATAGACCTTCCCAGGGAGGCTGAGGAGTGTGATCCCTCTAAAGTTGGAGCACACAGTTGCTTTTGGTTTGTTGTGCTCCAACAAACCAAAAGCAAATCCATATATTTAAATTAAAGATTAAATCAATTGGATATATCAACTACTACTTTAGATAATTTCCACAAACCTTTCTTGTTGGCAAAACATACAAGGCTGAAGGGCCTGAACCAGTTCCCTGAACCTTCACTCTCCACAATGCTGAGGGGCTGGCAGTCCTTCACGATGAAATTGAGCAGAACCTCATCCAGCATCTGCTTCCTTGAAGCTTGATGGTTAAAAATGAAGTTAAAGAATAAATTAATAGGAATTAATTATCAATAAACAACTGTGAGTAAGTAGTAGAAGGGCTGTATACCCTGAGTCTATCCTGGGTGTATCTGGGACTTCATTGTCATGCCTGCTGGCCCTATAATGCTTCAGCATTGAGGAGGTGCTTTTGTTAAATACGACAGCTCTGTCGAACAAATGCGACATTTAGCCTGCCAGAAAATATGAAGAGTAAACTAAGAGTCACTTTCAATGAATTTGAATTCAGATAGATCAAGTGGAAACTCTGAGAGGAACAGGATGAAACAAGGAAATTAAAACAAAGAAATAGGTTTTAAAAATACTATTTTAAATACCTATTTTCTGATATTAGATCAAAATGGTCCCACATGGTGGAAACCTTTCTTTTTCCTTGAGGCTGCTCGTGCTCCATATTTGTGATAAATTTGCACAAGGACCGTCCGCAACACATACGAGAGTCTTTGGGCAAATGCATCCTGTTGACAGATGCGTTTCCTTATAAACGCTGGCGCGTCGAAACACTGACAGATGCAGTACCTGTATCGGTCACAGTGTGACTTTCTTAAAGTGATATGGCACCTACACAGGGTTTCGCTCTATGAGCTCAACACATGCGCCGACGCATCGGTGTTGCCGGACCCTTCACTTCCGGACACTAATCTAGTGATGGGTCCTGGCAACACCGATGCGTCGGCACATGTGTCGAGCTCATAGAGCAAAACCCTGTGTCAGTGCACGTATCCGCTCTTAAGAAAGTCACATGACTGATCCAGGTACTGTATCCGTCACGTGACCGAACACTGACACGAATTGGTGGTTGAGTGCGTATCGCTTTAAGAAAGTCACGTGACCCGATACAGACCTGTATCGGTCACGTGACCGAACACTGAAGCGCCAGCGTTTATAAGGAAGCGCATCTGTCAATGGGATGGCGTCTGCCCAAAGAATCTCTGATGTGTTTGCGGATGGTTCATCGGCAAATTCCTCAAGAATTATGGAGCACAAGCAGCCTCAAGCTAAAAGAAGGTTTCCGCCGTGTGGGACCATTTTGATCTCATATCGGAAAATAAGGTATTTGTTTTAATTTCCTTGTTGTTTCATCCTGTTCCTCTCAGAGTTTCCACTTAATCTATCTGGAATTCAAATTCATTTTCAAAGTGACTCTTAGTGTTTTCTTCAGATTATTTTCTGCAGGTTAAATGTCGATTTTAAACAAAAGCGTCTCCTCAATGCTGAGGCCTGATAGGGCCAGCAGGCATGACAATGAAGTCCCGATACACCCAGGATAGAATCCGGTATACAGCCATTCTACAACTTACTCACAGTTGCTTTAATTGATAATTAATTCCTATTAATTTATTCTTTACTTCATTTTAACCATCAAGCTTCCAGGAAAGCAGATGCTGGATGAGGTTCTGCTCATTTCATGGTGAAGGACTGCCAGCCCCTCAGCATGTGGAGAAGTGAAGGGTTCAGGGACCATGGTTTCAGGCCCTTCAGCCTTCATATGTTTTGCCCACCAGAAAGGTTTGTGTGGAAATTATCTAAAGTAGTAGTTGATATATCCAATTTATTTAATCTTTAATTTAAATATATGGATTTGCTTTTGGCTTGACTTGGTGTAATTTTCAGACCATCAAACAAATGGTGGCCAAAAAGTATGAGGAGGAAGGGGAAAGAGTGAAAAAGGAAGTACAGCAAGCTGTGGCAGTGAGTATAACAGCTGACATGTGGACATTTGTGAACATGGAGGCTTACTTGGCTCTTACCTGTCACTACATTAATGAGAATTTGCAGTTGTGTACGTCTGTGTTGGGAGTGCAATACTTTCCACAAAGTCACACTGCTGACAATTTGGCCCAAGTCAAAAGGGGCATGATGGAGAACTGGGCCATAACCAAAAAAGTGTCTTGTGACCGACGCAGCACCAAACATGATTGCATCCACTAGACCGCTCCAAATTCGGCTCTCAATTTGCATTGCACATAGACTCAATTTAGACGGGACCGTCTTCACAACAGCTGTCTGCACCCACTTCAGCCATGTTATTCAGCATTATTTGTTTGTTGTTGTTTGGAAATCATGTTCTAAAATGCCAATTTGTTGTTTTTTCGATAACCTTTGGCAACATCTCGATATCGAAGTGGGCAGGCAGACCAAAAGTGCCACAGCTGATGCCATCCAGGAGGTGCAGAGATACCTGGCAGAGGGCAATATTGCCAGGTCCCAGGATCCTATGAGATATTGGGACAACCAGAAGACCATCTATCCAAACCTCTTTCAGCTTTCCTTACAATTTCTCTGCACTCCAGCCTCATCTGCGCCGTGTGAGCGGGTGTTTTCTACAGCTGGAGAAGTTGTCAAAAAAGCAAAACAGACTGAATTTCAAAGCGTTGGAAAAACTTTTTTGAGTAAAAATTTGTTAAAAAAAAAAAAAAATTAAAAAAAAAAAAATTCCAGTCCACAAGCATCCTTATTCACAACATGTTCACTTAGATTTTTACATTATGATACATGTTCACATTTTTTATTGACTGTATCTAAAAATATCAATGATATTTGAAATTAAAATGAAGATATGAAATAGTACAATTGTGGCGATATAAAATAATAAGCGTCGAACTGAGAGTTTTAAGAGAGTTTATTAACCGCCATCACGAGCTCACTCCAGCGCCATGCAAGCGCGCCAGAGCGAGCCCAGAAGCTCTCAGGCGAAGCGTGTAGTCAGATGAGCAGCAAGAGAGAGAGAGAGTTACAGAGCGATGCAGTTTTTATACCCAGTTACAGACAATACATGAAAGGCACATAGGCGTCAAAGTAACTGCAGAAGGGCATTTGCATTACAGTACAGAGCCGGAAAGTGTGAACACAATGCATGAATAGTAACTGCAGGAAAGCATGGGACATTTGCGTTTGAGAACAGCATGATACTGGCGGAAGGAGCTAGACACAGAAAGGCTGCCTATTGATACACATCTCATTGTTCTGCTTGTCCCAGTCTGTTGTGGGGGTGATCCCATACAATATAAAATACAATGACTTAAATTATATACTGCTCAGAAAAGTAAAGGGAACACTAAATATACACATCCTAGATTTGAATGAATGAAATATTCTTATTAAACTTCTCCACTGTTGCCTTTTGCAACAGCGGCTCAATTCTGAGTCTTTTTATCTTCCTTCTTCTTTCTGATCCGGTGATAGCTTTCTGATCCGGCACACCTTTCACTCTATATATATCACGGACACACAGATCGCCCCAAAGGTCTCCCGAGTCGGCGGACGGAGCCTCTGTTTACAGCAGGAGACGATACAGCAGGGAAGAGCTAGCTAGCACTCAACCGCCACCCGGTGCTAACGGAGAAACTCAACATACTGGGGAACTGAAGCGAAAACGACGCGGGTGCCGGGCTGGAGTTTAGGCGGCGTGCAAGAAATATAAGACAGAATAATAAAGAGCGATGGCAAGAACCAAGCAGACCGCCCGTAAATCTACTGGAGGAAAAGCCCCCAGGAAGCAGCTGGCCACCAAGGCTGCTCGGAAAAGCGCTCCAGCCACTGGTGGAGTGAAGAAGCCTCACCGTTACAGGCCTGGTACCGTGGCTCTGAGAGAGATCCGTCGCTACCAGAAATCCACGGAGCTGCTAATCCGTAAGCTGCCCTTCCAGCGCCTGGTGAGGGAGATCGCTCAGGACTTGAAGACCGACCTGTGCTTCCAGAGCTCTGCCATCATGGCTCTGCAGGAGGCCAGCGAGGCCTACCTGGTGGGTCTCTTCGAGGACACCAACCTGTGCTCCATCCACGCCAAGAGGGTCACCATCATGCCCAAAGACATCCAGCTGGCCCGCCGCATCTGCGGAGAGAGAGCTTAGACTTTCTGCTGCACATCCACCAACCACAATGCTCCGCACTGTGTGTGTATATATATCTATATATATCTATATCTATATCTATATCTATCTATCTATCTATATATATTTATAGTAATATGTACATATGTATACTAGCTGCTCTTGTTTTATTCTTGTCTTATTCAAGATCTTCTGTGCCTCAATGTACTGCTCGCCTTTATGGTTTAATAGCAATGTTGGTGTCAGGAACAAAATCCGCATTGCATATAATAACTCCCTAAGAAGGTTGCTAGATGTACCACGAAGGTCGAGTGCAAGCAAGATGTTTGTGTCTGTGAATATTCTGTCTTTTGGCGAGGTGATATGTAAGAATGTTTACAGTTTTACGAGAAGGCTGCTGGCATGCAGCAATCATCTTATATCAGCAATTGTCAACTCGTCACTCACACTTCACTCCAGCATTTGGAAGTGGTGGCGTTCCATCTTATACTGAGCCCAATATTGTATGTTATTGTTGTTACAAGAGCGCCGAGTGTCTGCTGATCTATTCAATTCAATTCAATTCAATTCAACTTTATTTATATAGCGCCATTTCACAACAACAGTCATCTCATAGCACTATCAACTGAAGGGGGGACCCCCACAGTTGCAGAAAGACCCCAGCAATCAGGCAATCCCCTGTGAGCAAGCACTTGGCGACGGTGGAGAGGGAAGAAACTCCTTTTAAAAGGAAGAAGAACCTCCAGCAGAACCAGGCTCAGGGAGGGGCAGTCATCTGCTGTGAACTGGCTGGGGGTGAGGGGGATAGAGAAGAAGAAAAGAACAGACATGTAGAGAACAAACAGCACGATGGGGACTCAATCTATGGGAGAGAACAAACAAATGTTAATGACCACGAAAAAAAAAAAATATTTCATAGAGAGTGAGGAAAGGAGTGAGGGCCCAGCGTATTACTGATCTGTATATACTTTTTATTTATCTATTTATTTATATCGTTTAGTTCTGCATTTAATATGAACCCTGAGTTTGAAATAAAACGTTTGAAATTTGAATTTGTTTTTTCGTGCCTTCTGATTGTTGCTCTGAGTGTTGCTATCCCTGTGCTGTTGGCAATCCTGGAATTTCCCCATTGTGGAACTAATAAAGGCTTATCTTATCTTATCTTAAACACTTTGTTCTTTACATAGTTGAAATGTGCCTGACAACAAATCACTACAACAGCATGTGAAATATTCAGTGTTGCTTCCTATGGGACAGTTTGCTTAGTTTTTTTTGGAGCAGTATATTATTGTATATATACTTGAGTCATCAAATCAGTGTCAGTTGAGTCTGTCAACGAGGTTGCCTGTAGGGATTTTTTAAGGTCCAGCAGGTGTCAGTATTCAGTGACACAGTATCAATACAGTTTTGCAATGTGTCGAAACGCATTCGTAATGACCATAAAGTTGGCTCCTTCTTTCTTTTTCTCTGTCTCTGGTTTTCTTCAATATAGATAAAGCGATTATTAAAAAAAGGGTAACAGCAGTAGCATTCGGTCACGGTGATCGGATATTTACAAAAAACGTATTAACAGCACGCTCTATTTTCTGTAATAAGTTCATTTCGATCTAACAACGCAGTGTTAAATGGTTCCAGAAAAACATGTAAAACAACAGACAGGTTTTTTTGTGTGTGGATGTACGTCTTTAATGCGACGTCAATTTGACGTAGACGTTCCTCCTTTCAACATGGCGACGAGACCAGGAGGAGCTTTGAGGCCTGGTAGGTGTTGACGTCGGAGGACGGAGGGACGTTTTGGCAGGTGCGGCTGTCTCGACTTTGAACCTCATCAAACGAAAGGAAGCGTCGGATGGGTTAGATCTCCGAGAGAGAGGCAGAGAAGTTTGTCGGTCGGTTTGGCAAGGAGGTTGGGTGACGGGACTGGAGTCTGCGGGCTTGGGAAATTGGAGAGGAGGAGCAGGGTAAAGACAGGTGTGGCGGGGTCGGCGCAGCGCGTTGTGAATGGGCCAACTGGGGAGATTCTGATTTGTGGGACAGTGAGATAGTATGGATACTGGCAGGGAAGCGGGAAAGGAAAAGAGAAAAGGGAGAATAACTTTCCCGGTAATAATGCATAGAAGGCTAGAAGTAGTGGAAGTGGTGGTGGTGCGGAGGGAGGAGGGCAGGAAGGAGCCGAGTTAAAAATTATTGTAAGGTTTGAGGACAAAAAGGTGATATCCACAATGAGTCCAATTAAATTAACAACAATATTGAAAAATCAGGTAGGAGATATACACGTGGCAAAGGTATTGAGAGATGAAATCTACTGATTGTGTGCAGGAATGAGGAGCAAAGGGAAAGAGCTGACAAAATGAGGGAGGTTGGGGCGATTTAAAGTGAAATAATACAAGCATTATTGATAACGGATCAAAGTGGAACAAGGGTGTAATTTGGGGGGTGCCAATAGGAAATGACAATGGAAGAAATTAAAGCTAATTTAAAAGGGGGGGGTAGTAAAAGGCAGCTCGTAGGCTACAGGCCACCCGGAAGGACAGAGGAGAGACACTGAGGGCGTGGTGGTTGAGTTGAAGGAGAAGTGCTCCCCAAAAGTGTAAGTTTGGGCTTTTTGAGGTATGGGGTAAGAGAATTTGTCCCTAATCCAATTCGGTGCTATAATTGCCAAAGGTTTGGACACAGCTAACACTTGTAGATGGAGAAAAAGGTGTGCAAGGTGTGGGGGCAACCACCAGTATGGAGAATGTGAGCAAGAAACGCCAAAGTGTTGTAACTGTGGCGGGAATCATAGTGTGGCCTATGGAGGCTGTGAAAGAATGATGAGAGAAAGGGAAATTCAGCGAGTCAGAGTACAGAGTAAAGTTTCTTATGCCGAAGCAGTGAAAAGGATGGACCAGGGAGGAGGGAATGGGCAAAGGACTGGGGGGAGGCTGCCTGTAGGGGAAGAGAGCTGGTACGGAATGGGGAAATTCAGGTTGATCTGAAGAGACTGGTTATCTTTATAGCAGGAGTTGTGAATGCCACAATGGAAGTCAAGTCTAAAACTGAAAGAATTCAAATAATAGTGAAGGCAGCAGCTAATCATCTTGGTTTCAGTGGTTTAACTTGGGAGGAGGTGAGGAGTGGGCTCAGTAGCTAGACAAGTCAGGATCAAGCATCGACTGGAAAGGAATTGTGAGGATGGTCATATTGATTCAATGGAATGCAAGAAGTTTGGTGGCAAATGGACAGGAATTCAAAAGATATATTGAGGAACTTTCAGACAAACCAGATGTCATTTGTGTTCAGGAGACGTGGTTGAAACCTAATCTGGATTTTAAAATAGTGGGATATGTTTCTATTCGGAATGATAGGAAGGAGGGAATGGGAGGTGGGTGTGCAACATTTGTGAGGGAGGGAATTCAGTTCAGAGAGATAGGTAAAGGGGATGAGCTGGAATACGTGGTAATTGAAATTTGGACTAAAGAGGGGGAATTAGTAGTCGTTAATTTGTACAATCCTTGTAGGAGACTGACATTGAGTCAATTATCTCAGATGGAGGGGATAGATGGGAGCAGGGTGGTAGTTTGTGGGGACTTTATTGCCCATAATGTGTTATGGGGGGCAAATTATACAGACATTAATGGTGAGATTATTGAAGAACTCTTGGAAGAGAAGAAGCTAGTATGTTTGAACAATGGTAGAGCAACTAGAATTGATGTACATACGGGGAGTGGTTCAGTTCTTGACTTGACATTGGTGACTAGTAATATTGCAAGTGTGTGTGAGTGGGAGGTTTTGGAGGAGTCTTCAGTAGGAAGTGATCATTTTCCAGTATATTGTAATCTTTTCATTTCAGTCAATAGGGTAAGTGGTCACAGGGAAGGGAGGTGGGTTTTTAGCACTGCTAATTGGAAATTATTTAAGTTTATTTGTGAGAGAGACCTTCCCCTAGTAGAGGTCAGTGAAGACATTGAAAGCATGGAGGAAAGTATTAAAACTATTTTTCTGGAAGCAGCCAATCAGTCAATTTCTTAAAGTAAAGGGAAAAGATTAAAGAAAGCAGTGCCTTGGTGGACAGAGGAGTGCACTAGAGCTATTAAAGAGAGGAATAAGATACTTAAGGTCCTAAGGAGAACTCATAATTGGCAAAACTTGATTAATTATAAGAGAGCACTGGCAAAAGCCAGGAAAACTATCCGGAGGGCCAAGAGAGAAAGCTGGCAGAGATACTGTAGCACTGTAGGTAGATCAACAGCCGTGGGAGATGTATGGAGTATGATCAAGGCTATGAGGGGAGTCAGGAGGGAATGGCAGTACCCAATATTAAAAAGTGGGGGAGAGATTGCAATAACTGATGGGGAGAAAGCAACAATGATAGCAAAGAGCCTGACTCAAATTCATAGCTCAGGTAATTTGACTGAAGAGGGTAAAAGAGGAAGAAGTAGGACGAGTTTAGCACACCCTGGGGTTTTGGAGGAAAGGTGTGATTTTAGTAGCCCGATGGATTCTCCTTTCACTCTAGATGAAATGGAAAGAGCGGTAAACAAATCAGGATTAACATCCCCTGGGAAGGACAGTATCTGTTACATCATGGTGAAACACTTAGGGACTTTGGCAAGGAGGAAACTATTGGAAGTCTACAACAAAGTGTGGGAAAAGGGAAAGCTCCCAACTGCATGGAAAGAAGCTGTGATTGTTCCTATAAGGAAACCTGGAAAGGATCCCTCAGACCCAGCGAGTTACAGGCCTATAGCTCTAACATCGCATTTGGGAAAAATAATGGAGAGAATGATCACAGATAGGATTGCTTTCTATCTTGAAAGTAGGGGAATTTTTTCACCACATCAGAGTGGATTTAGAAAAGGAAGGGAAACTATGGATCCTGTTGTGTGTTTGGAGACAGAGGTATGGAAGGCTCAGGTAAACAAAGAGTCGGTAATTGCGGTATTCTTTGACGTGGAAAAAGCGTATGACATGTTGTGGAAGGAGGGGCTAATGATAAAGCTAAGTATGATAGGAATATCTGGGAGAACATTTAACTGGATAAAGGATTTTTTGTTTAATAGGCACATTCAAGTTAGAGTGGGCAGAGCCATGTCAGATAGGTACTTGGTGGAAAATGGCACCCCCCAGGGTAGTGTTATAAGCCCAGTACTTTTTTCTATTATGATAAATGATGTTTTTTCTGTTGTGAACAATGACATTGGCTGTTCTTTATTTGCTGATGATGGGGCATTATGGAAAAGAGGGAGTAATTTTAAGTATATAAGAGGGAAAATACAAGAAGCGATAAGTGCAGTGGAGGGGTAGTCATATTCCTGGGGATTTAAATTCTCTGTTGAGAAAACAAAGGTGGTAGTGTTCACAAGAAAAAGGGTAGCTGATGCCCAGTTAACATTGTACGCTCAGGAATTGGAACAAGTCAAAGTTTTCAGGTTTCTGGGTATCTGGTTTGATGTTAATCTAACTTGGAGGGAGCATATTCAGAAGATGTCAGCTAGGTGCAAAAAAGTACTGAATGTGATGAAGTGTTTGACAGGGGTTGAGTGGGGTGCTAGCAGAACGGCTATGAGAAACATTTATGTTGAGTTAATTAGGTCTATATTGGATTATGGGTGTATTGTATATGGATCTGCTTCCAAAACCACGTTGAGCAAGTTGGATGTCATCCAGGCCCAAGCACTGAGGATCTGCTGTGGGGCTTTTAAAGCAACTCCTGTTGCTGCCCTCCAGGTGGAAATGGGGGAAATGCCATTAAGTATCAGGCGTAAGCAGATGATGATGAGTTACTGGGTCAATCTGCAGGGGCACGCTCAAGAGAAACACCCTACAGTCAGAGTGTTGTTGCCTTGTTGGGAGGGGGAAAGAGGGAAAGGGGAGAATTTTGCATTTCACGCTGGGAGAGTGGCGAGGGATATGAAGTTATGTGATAGAACATATATCCCATCAGTTCCTTTGCCAGTCACTCCTCCATGGTTTTTCTACCCAGTGTCAGTTGATTTGTATTTTTTGGAAAAGATGCGAGGGTGCAGAGAATTTGGAAACGCTGCAGTTTTAGTAGAGGATCGGTTGGGAACAATATATCACTCCCTTACCCCAGTATTCACGGATGGATCAAAGGATCCTGACACGGGCTGCACTGGGTTTGCTTTCCATATCCCTGCCTTAAAAATATCTGCTAATAGAAGAACATCTTCCCATCTGTCTGTGTATACAGTCGAATTGTTGGCTTTGGTGACTGCATTGCAGAGGATTGAGGAGCTGATGATCAAGGATTTTGTCCTTTGTTCGGATTCCAGTGCAGCCTTGCTGTCAATAAAATCAGGGTCATCCGATAGCAGACAGGACTTGGTCTATGAGTTATATGAGACTTTATATAGACTCAGAAACAAAGGGGTGGCTGTGGTGTTTATGTGGGTTCCAGCTCACAGGGGGATTAAGGGAAATGAGGTCGCAGATAAATTGGCTAAACAGGCTCTGGGGCACTGGGAGGTGTGGGATATTTCATTGAGTAAGTCTGAGGCAAAAACGCTGATTAAAGAGTATATTAGGCAGGAGTGGCAGCATAGGTGGGACACAGGGGAAACAGGGCGACATTTGTATGCTATCCAGAGTGCGGTTGGAGTGAAGGGCAGGATGGGGACAAGAAATACAAAGGAAGAGAATATTTTATCTAGGATAAGGATGGGACACACTAGGTTAAACAAAACTTTGCATTTGGTAGGTAAGCACCCGACAGGGATGTGCGATTATTGTGAGAGAGAGGAAGAAAGTGTGGAGCAGGTCATTTTCCACTGCCAGAAGTTTACCCAGGAGAGAAACAGATTAGTGGAGGGAATTAGAGGATTAGGGGTGGGTGATGCTAACTTAAGCATGATGGTGGGAGATGGGGTAAGAAAGTTGTTGGTTTACCTTAAAGATACGGGGCTAATTAATAGAATATAGTGTTTTGGTTTTTTTTTTGAGGGTGATTGGGGTATAATGTCTGGCCCACACTCCAACGCTGGATGGCGGTAATGCGCCTTTAAGTTGGGTGCCCCCGCCAAAAAACAGAAGAAGAAGAATACGGGGTTTCACTCTTGTGCGCTCGGCACAGTGCTGACGCACCAGTGCTGTTCGTCTCATCACTAGTAGACGCTCCTCCTTTCAACATGGCGACGAGACTAGAGGAGCTTTGACGTCTGAACCGAGACTTTCTGGTAAAGCTGTTTAAAAGACTTTTGTTGGTCACCAGCAGATGTGAGGAATATTTGTGAGACGACAGCTAAGCTGACCCGGAGAAGGTTCTGGTTCCGTTTCTGCTTTCAAAGAGGGTTTAAAAGAACGGTGAAGCAAGCTAAAACCAGCTAGCTTAACTAGCTTAGCCGCTGTGGTGTGGAGGACTGTTTCAGTTGTCCAGCTGTTCTGTATATTAGCTCTGTGGTTCAGCACATGGTTTGGGGTGCGAGTTCGCGGTGAGCACGCGCATGTGTGTCAGTTGAGGTGGTGCAGCCTGGAAGACCGCGGCCCAGGAGGTCAGAACACTCACAGGTCGGCTAGGCTGCATCTAAAGCAGGGGGGTCCAACCATGTGCCATGGAGGGCCAAGACCCTGCAGGTTTTCCCTCCAACCAGCGTCTTCAACAGCAGATTTCACTGAACTTCTTCCTGCTGATTGCTGATGAGTGAAAACACCTGCTGAAGAGACTGGGTAGAAGAGAGAACCTGCAGGGTCTTGGCCCTCCATGGCACATGATTGGACACGCCTGATCTAATCAAGTGACGGCCTGTGGTGCTGCACAGTGAACGAGTCTACTGCGTGTCCACCAAATGGGTTTTTTGTCTCCTGACTGGCCTGAGCAGCTTTTTTTTCAGCGCTTGTGCACTGCGCTGTGAAAAGTCTGTTCCCTGTATCCCAGCTACAGCTTGTCACTCACAGCTCAGCACTTCCACTTTAACTAATGTCAGACTTTCTACTTATTTTTTAATAGCGCTCTCTAAACATCAGTGGACAAGAAACGTATTCTAGCATTGGTAGCAGCTCTGGATGCAAAATATAATGAGACAGAAAACAGGAGTCTGAGTCCAAACTGTACTGGTGTCCTATGTCCCGCCCTTCCTTATTCTGATTGGCTGCTTAGAAAGGTCTGACATTGGCTATGTTTCCATGGAGACAAGTAACCGGATTAAAAGCCTGATCGGAATAAAAATGCTTCTTGTAAACACGCCAGTCTGAATATTCTAACCCGATCACGCTCATTCGGATCAAAATTTCTTTCTGAATGAGAGGGGTGGGTTATGCCGATTGTTAATCAGAATGGTGCGCATGAAAACACTTATTCCGAACGTAGGGCAGAAAATATGTTTACTGCGCATGTCTGTACACCAGCTGCACGTCGACGTGACGTATTTCCGAGCAGCTAGCGGAAAACATAGCGGGAGTAAAACAAAACTGGTCTGTATCGTCCTGCTGTCTCCCTCTGTTGGTCATATGCAGAAGTATGAACTTGTAGCTTCATTACGGAGACCAGCAGAAGCCAAAGTACAGTCTGAATAACACAATACAGGTCATTTTCGACACAAAGCGGGACTTGCTAACACTGGAAGTTGCTTCTTCTACGATATTCGAAATGTCGGCATGCGCATGTCAAAATGATTTATTCCATTCAAACGTGTGACACATGGAAACGCACGTCCTGATCAGATCAGCTTTTTCAGGATCCATGTAAACAGTAAAATTCTGATCTGAATTGTAATCAGATTGAAGAATTTTTGCCCATGTAACCGTGGCTACTGACGAGCTCAGCTGCAGTCTGAAAAGTTTAACTGTTTTCACCTCTGAGCGCTAGTGGTGTGTCATACTGCAACATTTGGTATCAATCCAATACCAAGTAAATCCAGGGCCAGCATCGCCGATATGATCCCATCCATCCATTTTCTTCCGCCTAATCCTTTTCGGGTCACGGGGGGCTGGAGCCTATCCCAGCATCTTTGGGCAAGAGGCAGGGTCCACCCTGGACAGATCACCAGTCCATTGCAGGGCCAACACAGAGAGACAGACAACCATTCACTCTCACAGTCACACCTAAGGACAGTTTAGAATCCCCAGTTGATGCCAATTAACCTACGTAACTTGCATGTTTTTGGCATGTGGGAGGAAACCGGAGAAATCCCGGAGTGCTCTCCAGCTCTCCAGCCACTAGCTAGCCACTAGCTATGGCTACTACCTCTCTTTCCTCTCCTCCTCTGGTGTGCTCTCTCTGTCAGATGTTTAGCTACACCTCTGCCTCTTTTAGTGATAACGGTAAATGTTGTCTTTTTGAGGCGCTCGAGGCGAGGTTGTCTGATTTGGAATCCCGGCTCCGCTGCATTGAAACACCGTCTGCGCCAGTTAATCTCGACACACCCGCTGAGGAAAAAACTCTCATCATTGGCGACTCTGTAGTCAGAAACGTGAACCTAGAGACTCCAGCGGCCATAGTCCAATGCATTCCTGGGGCCAGAGCAGGCGACATTGAGTCAAATTTGAAAATGCTAGCTAAAAGTAACTGTAAATACTCCACAATTGTTATTCACGCTGGCATTAATGACATCCGTCTCCAGCAGTCGGAAGTCACAAAACTTAATGTAGAATCGGTGTGTGACTTTGCAGAAACGATGTCTGCCACTGTAGTATTCTCTGGGCCCCTCCCCAATCTGACCAGTGATGACATGTTTAGCCGCTCGTCATCCTTGAACCGCTGGCTGTCTGTGTGGTGTCCTAAAAATGACGTGGGCTACATTGACAATTGGAGCTCTTTTTGGGGAAAACCTGGTCTTGTGAGACGAGACAGCATTCATCCCACTTTGGATGGTGCTTCTCATTTATCTAACAATCTGGCATCTTTTTTATCCAAATTTCCAAAACCTTGACTACTCAGAGTTGGGACCAGGAAGCAGAGTCTCAGTCTTACACGCCTCTCTGCAGCTCCTCTTCATCTGCCACCCCTCAACTTAGCCCCTGTCTTCCCCATCAGAGAATCATTGTCTGCTCCCTCCAAAGTAAATAAAAATATAATGTATAAGCATCCCAAAGTGATTAAGCAAAAAATTGGTAAAACTCAAATTAAACACAAAGCCTCTAAATTGAATGATTTGGCCTCTGTCCATCCATCCATCTTCTACCGCTTTTCCGGAGGTCCGGGTCGCGGAGGCAGCAGTTCAAGCAGAGAAGCCCAGACTTCCCTCTCCCCAGCCACCTGCTCCAGCTCTTCAGAGGGGATACCAAGGCGTTCCCAGACTAGCTGGGAGACATAGTCTCTCCACCGAGTCCTGGGTCTGCCCCGGGGTCTCCTCCCAGTGGGACGTGCCTGAAACACCTCAAGTGGGAGGCGTCCAGGAGGCATCCTAATCAGATGCCCATACCACCTCAACTGACTCCTTTCAATGTGGAGGAGCAGCGGTTCTACTCTGAGCCTCTCCCGGATGACTGAGCTCCTCACCCTATCTCTGAGGGTGAGTCCAGCAATCCTACGGAGAAAGCTCATTTCAGCCGCTTGTATCCGCGATCTCGTTCTTTCGGTCATTACCCAAAGCTCGTGACCATAGGTGAGAGTAGGAACGTAGATTGACTGGTAAATCGACAGCTTTGCCTTAGAACTAAGCTCCCTCTTCACCACAACAGACCGGTACAACGTCCGCATCACTGCAGATGCTGCTCCAATCCGTCTGTCGATCTCTCGCTCCATTTTCCCCTCACTCGTGAACAAGACCCCAAGATACTTAAACTCCTCCACTTGGGGCAGGAGCCTGTCCCCAACCCGGAGAGGACAATCCACCTTTTTCCGGCTGAGGACCATGGACTCGGACTTGGAGGTGCTGATTCTCATCCCAGCCGCTTCACACTCAGCGGCAAACCGTCCCAGCAAGAGCTGTAGGTCATTGCTGGATGAAGCCAACAGGACAACATCATCTGCAAACAACAGAGATGAGATCCTGTGGTCACCAAGCATGACACCCTCCATTCCCTGGCTGCGCCTAGAAATCCTGTCCATAAAAATTATGAACAGGACCGGTGACAAAGGGCAGCCCTGGCGGAGTCCAACTCTCACTGGGAATGACTCCGACCGAGTGTTGGCAATGCGAACTAAACTCTCACAACGGTCGTACAGAGACCGAATAGCTTGTAACAACAAGCCCGATACCCCATACTCCCGAAGCACCCCCCACAAAAATCCACGAGGGACGCGGTCAAATGCCTTCTCCAAGTCCACAAAACACATGTAAACTGGTTGGGCAAACTCCCACGAACCCTCAAGAATTCTCGAGAGGGTAAAGAGCTGGTCCGATGTGCCACGGCCAGGACGAAAACCACATTGCTCCTCCTGAATCCGAGGTTCGACCAACGGCCGGACTCTCCTCTCCAGTACCTTGGCATAGACCTTCCCAGGGAGGCTGAGGAGTGTGATCCCTCTAAAGTTGGAGCACACCCTCCGGTCCCCTTTTTTGAAGAGAGGAACCACCACCCCGGTTTGCCATGCCAAAGGCACTGCCCCCGACCTCCACGCAATGTTGCAGAGGCGTGTCAACCATGACAACCCAACAACATCCAGGGCCTTGAGGTACTCGGGGCGAATCTCGTCCACCCCCGGGGCCCGGCCACCAAGGAGATTTTTAACCACCTTGGCGACCTCAGCCCCTGTGATAGGCGAGTCATCCCCCTCGTCCCCAAACCCTGCTTCCTCTGTGGATCGCCACCCCTCATGGATCGTCACCTTATCGTGGTGGGGGGGTTTGCGTGCCCCAGTGATCCCAGGAGCTATGTTGTCCGGGGCAATTTGCCTCTGATAGGGTCTCCCAAGACAAACTGGTCCTGGGTGAAGGGCCAGACGAAGAACGATCCAACAGACTCTCATGTTAAATTGTATATCAAGGATTCAGTGTACCCCGCCCGGTATGGGGTTACCGGGGCCCCACCCTGGAGCCAGGCCTGGGGGAGGGGCTCGAAGGCTAGCGTCTGGTGGCCGGGTTTCCACCCATGGGACCCGGCCGGGCTCAGCCCGAAGGAGTTACATGGGTCCGCCCTCCAGTAGGTTCACCACCTGCAGGAGGGATCATGGAAGTCCGGTGCTATGTGGATTAGGTGGCAGTCAAAGGCGGAGACCTTGGCGGACTGATCCCAAGCTTTCTAAACTGGCTTTTGGTACGTGGATTTGGCCTCTGTTCCTCCTCATAATTTAAAAATTAAATGTGGTTTATTAAATATTAGGTCTCTAACTCCCAAGTCTCTGTTAGTCCATGATCTGTTAATTGATCATCAGATTGTTTTAATTTCCCTTACAGAGACTTGGTTAGGACAAGAGGATTATGTTGGTTTAAATGAATCAACTCCCTCTGGTTATTTAACCTGTCAAAATCCCAGAAGTTCTGGTCATGGAGGAGGAGTAGCAACAATTCACTATTCCAAATTACTAGTTAATGTAAAGCAAAAAAACATGTAATTCCTTTGAGGGCCTGGTCCTCAGTATTGGGCACTTTAGCAATTTTAGGTTAAACCCAATTTTATTTGTCATAGTTTATCGTCCCCCATCAATCTACTCAGAATTTTTATCCGAATTTGCTGATTTCTTAGCTGATTTAAGATAAGATAAGATATGCCTTTATTAGTCCCACAATGGGGAAATTCCAGGATTGCAACAGCACAGGGATAGCAACACTCAGAGCAACAATCAGAAGGCAAGAAAAAACAAGAACATCTACTAAACATATGTACATATTACTATAAATATATATATCTATAGACACACAGTGCGGAGCATTATGGTTGGTGAATGTGCAGCAGAAAGTCTAAGCTCTCTCTCTGCGGATGCGGCGGGCCAGCTGGAAGTCTTTGGGCATGATGGTGACCCTCTTGGCAGAGAACAGATCCACCAGGTAGGCCTCGCTGGCCTCCTGCAGAGCCATGACGGCGAAGCTCAGGAAGCGCAGGTCGGTCTTGAAGTCCTGAGTGATCTCCCTCACCAGGCGCTGGATGGGCAGCTTACGGATGAGCAGCTCCGTGGATTTCTGGTAGCGACGGATCTCTCTCAGAGCCACGGGCCTGTGACGGTGAGGCTTCTTCACTCTGCCGGTGGCCGGAGCGCTTTTCCGAGCAGCCTTGGTGGCTAGCTGCTTCCTGGGGGGCTTTTTCCTCCAGTAGGTTTTACGGGCGGTCTGCTTGGTTCTTGCCATCGCTCTTTATTATTCTGTCTTATATTTCTTGCACGCCGCCTAAACTCCAGCCCAGCACCTGCGTTGTTTTCGCTACAGCTCCCGGTATGTCGAGTTTCCCATTAGCACCAGGCGGCGGCCGAGTGCTAGCTAGCACTAGCTCCTCCCTGCTGTAACGTCTCCGGCTGTAAACAGTGGCTCCGTCCGCCGACTCGGGAGACTCCTGGGGCGATCTGTGTGTCCGTGATATTTATATAGAGTGAAAGGTGTAGAAAGAAGAAGGAAGATAAAAAAAGGCGATTGCAACGGGCAGCCGACTCGTATGGCGCCGCCGGTCCGGCGGAACCGGAAGTTAGTGCTGAAATCTGATAGAATAATTATAGTAGGGGACTTTAATATACATGTGGATGTAGATTGTGACTGCCTTAATGTGGCATTTAATTCAATATTAGACTCGATTGGGTTTTCTCAGAAAGTAGGAAATTCTACTCATTACCTCCACCATACAGTGAACCTTGTTCTGACATATGGCATAGAAATAGAAAATCTTGTAGTGTCTTCTCATAACCCTGTACTGTCAGACCATTGTCTGTTAACCTTTGATTTTACTATTTCTGACTATTTGGCTCCTAAAGAAAAATATTATTACAGTAGATGCCTCTCAGATGATGCTGTTACCAAATTTATGCAGATTGTTTCCTCCATGCCATGTGTCAACACAACGGAAATAAGCTATAGACAGCTTGCTCCTTCTGTAATTGATAACATGGTGGATAGTGTTACAGCTTCTCTGCATCAGACTCTAGACTTGGTGGCCCCCTTAAAAAAGAAAGTCTAATCAGAGATTTCTAACTCCTTGGTTCAACACAGAAACTCGTAGCTTAAAACAGAAGACTCGTCAATTAGAAAGAAAATGACGCTCCACTAATTTAGATGAAATCTATTTAGCTTGGAGAAATCATCTTTTAATTTATAAAAAATCTCTTAGAAAAGCTAGAACGAGTTATTCTTCTGCATTAATAGAAGAGAACAAGAATAATCCCAGGTTTCTTTTCAGCACTGTAGCCAGGTTGCCAAAGAGTCAGGACTCTGTCAATCCTAGCATTCCCTTAGAGCAGGGGTCACCAACGCGGTGCCCGCGGGCACCATGTCGCCCGCAGGGACCACATGAGTCGCCCGCAGGCCTGTTCTAAAAGATAAGATAAGCCTTTATTAGTCCCACAATGGGGAAATTCCAGGATTGCAACAGCACAGGGATAGCAACACTCAGAGCAACAATCAGAAGGCAAGAAAAAACATCTAGTAAACATATGTCCATTTTACTATAAATGTATATATATAGACACACAGTGCAGAGCATTATGGTTGGTTGGTGAATGTGCAGCAGAAAGTCTAAGCTCTCTCTCCGCGGATGCGGCGGGCCAGCTGGAAGTCTTTGGGCATGATGGTGACCCCCTTAGCGAAGAAGAGACCACCAGGTGGGCCTCGCTGGTCTCCTGCAGAGCCATGACGGCGAAGCTCAGGAAATGCAGGACGGTCTTGAAGTCCTGAGCGATGTCCCTTACCAGGCGCTGGACGGGCAGCTTACGGATGAGCAGCTCCGTGGATTTCTGGCAGCGACGGATCTCTCTCAGAGCCACGGGCCTGTGACGGCAAGGCCTCTTCACTCTGCCGGTGGCCGGAGCGCCTCTCCGAGCAGCCCTGGTGGCTAGCTGTCTCCTGGGGGGCTTCTTCCTCCAGTAGATTTTATGGGTGGTCTGCTTGGTTCTTGCCATCGCTCTTTATTATTCTGTCTTATATTTATTGCACGCCACCTAAACTCCAGCCCGGCACCCGCGTCGTTTTCGCTACAGCTCCCGGTATGTCGAGTTTCCCATTAGCACCGGGCGGCGGCCAAGTGCTAGCTAGCACTAGCTCCTCCCCGCTGTAGCGTCTCCCGCTGCAAACCGTTGCTCCGTCCGCCGACCCGGGAGACCCCCGGTGCGATCCATGCGTCCGTGATATATATACAGAGTGAAAGGTGTAGAAAGAAGAAGGAAGATTAAAAAAAGGCTGTTGCAACGGGCAGCCTACTCGTGTGGCGCCACCGGTCCGGCGGAACCGGAACCGGGAAAAAAAAATAAATAGCACAACTCGCAAGTGAGCTGCGTCTAAGATGTAATTTTTTCTGCCGCTATTTTTTGTTATATTTTTTAAAATGACACTTGCATTTATATAGATTTTAAAATGACAATGTCTTAAAAATAAAAAAAAAGAAAATATGTTTATTATACGTAAAGTTAAGGTGAACTCTGACCTAGTTCAAAGGTCAGTATTGTGCGCATGACAAAACCTTCGCGCTTGTGGAGCGTAAGCTTAGCTAGCGGGCAGTTAAGATGGTGAGCGGAGTGCAGTTTCCAAGCCCAAAAACATGGCAAAAAAAAGACAGAAAATTTATCATTTTCAAAGTGAGCGGGAGGAAGAGTTCTTTTTTACTACCGTGAAAGGAAGCTGCGTGTGTTTCATTTGCGGGGCGACGGCCAAGCGGCACTTTGTGGATTGACACTTCACTACCCACTCTTTTTTTTTGGACTTATCTTGTACCCGTAGGTAGATTTGTTCTGCAGTCCAGTGACATGCCACCAGCCGCTGCATGCGCAAGCGCCCCTTAACTCCCTAACCTGCATGTTTTTGCATGAAAAACGAGAACATGCACCACCAGAACATGCAAACTCCACACAGATCACTGTTGGCCGGGGATCGAACCCACGATCCCCGCGATCCCCCGGCCGAGGGTAAACTGCTGCCGCGGTGCTAACCACTGCGCCACCTTGCATATAAGCACTCTCAGTGCTTGTTTAGCTTCTCCTCTTGAAAGGACAGTGCTGGTTATTACTCACGCATGATTCTTGGCAAGAACTGTATGGATATAATTCCAGTGAAGAAGAACACACAAAAGTGTGTTTATTAAATGTAACAGATTTTGAGCAGAATTGCAGCAGATTTGTTCAGTTAAAAATGTGATAAAATTTATTTAATATGAAAGTTGATTTTTCTTAAATGTTGCATAACTTTTTCAAACATGGTTCAACATAGTTCATGAATTAAAAGTGTTTAGTTTTTTATGGTTAAAAGGGACTGGTGAAAACTGGACATTTTTTTTTATGAAATGTAGAAGTGATCATCTGAACAATTGCTGAGATTAATAAAAATAAAGTGTTGAATATTGATCTTGTCTGTTACCCACTCTAAGTTATTGATAATTATTTATTTATGCATATATATACACACACACACAATTTGTTATTTTAGAGGAGTGTGTCAAGCTGGTGCCCTTCACATGACTCGATACCCATGAAGTAGCTCTTGGTTTCAAAAAGGTTGGTGACCCCTGCCTTAGAGCTTACTAGTCAGTACTTTATGAACTTTTTCAATAATAAAATTTCATCCATCAGAGATAAAATCAATCAGATTCTTCCCACAGTTAACTTAAATACTGTAACTACTACAACTCCTTCAATTGATGTCGGTCTTGATGAGTTTACTCCAATCGACCTTTGTGAGTTAGACAAAATAGTTTCCTCATCCAAACCTTCAACTTGTCTTTTAGACCCTATTCCTACCAGGTTCTTTAAAGAAGTCTTCCCACTTATTAGTAGCTTTATTCTTCATATAATCAATTCTTCATTAACTTTAGGCCATGTACCGCAGGCTTTTAAAACGGCTATAATTAAACCCTTACTCAAAAAGCCAACGCTAGATCCAGGAG
The DNA here is from genome assembly GCA_020510985.1 of Pholidichthys leucotaenia. Taxonomy (NCBI): domain Eukaryota; kingdom Metazoa; phylum Chordata; class Actinopteri; order Cichliformes; family Pholidichthyidae; genus Pholidichthys; species Pholidichthys leucotaenia. Next base: position 19,911,944 of record CM035841.1, read on the forward strand.
CTTTAGCTAACTATAGACCAATCTCTAATCTCCCTTTCATTTCAAGAATCTTAGAAAGAGTTGTTGCTACGCAATTATTTGACCACCTGCAGGGAAATGGTTTACTTGAAGAGTTTCAATCTGGGTTTAGAATCCATCATAGTACTGAAACAGCCTTAGCGAAGGTCACTAAAGACCTCCTCATTGCATCTGATAATGGACTAGTTTCTGTACTTGTCCTTTTAGACCTTAGTGCAGCTTTTGATACTATCGATCATAATATTCTACTTGATAGATTAGAACACTATGTTGGACTTAATGGAACTTCGTTGCAGTGGTTTAGATCTTATTTATCTGATAGGTTCCAGTTTGTTCATGTTAATAATGAGTTTTCTTTCAACTCAAAGCTTAATAGCTCTGTGAGGAACCTTGGAGTTATTTTTGATCAGGATTTGTCCTTCAATTCACATATTAAATTTGTTTCTAAGACTGCCTTCTATCATTTGCGTATTATTGCCAAGATTAGGAGCATCTTGTCTCCGAGTGATGCTGAGAAGCTGATCCACACTTTTGTTAGCTCGAGATTAGATTATTGTAATTCTTTATTATCAGGCTGTCCTAAAACATCTTTAAAAAGTCTTCAGCTGATCCAAAATGCTGCAGCAAGAGTTTTAACAGGTACTAGAAAGAGAGATCATATCTCTCCGGTTCTGGCCTCCCTTCATTGGCTTCCCATAGAGTTTAGAATTAAGTTTAAAATCCTTCTTCTTACTTACAAAGCTCTAAACAATCAGGCTCCTTTTTATTTAAAAGATCTGATACTACCGTATCATCCTAACCGAGCACTACGCTCCCAAAATGCAGGATTACTTGTAATACCTAGAATCTTTAAAAGTACAATGGGAGGCAGAGCCTTCAGTTATCAAGCTCCTCTCCTGTGGAATCAGCTGCCAATCTGGATTCGGGAGTCAGACTCCTGCAGTGGTTTAGATCTTATTTATCTGATAGGTTCCAGTTTGTTCATGTTAATAATGAGTTTTCTTTCAACTCAAAGCTTAGTCATGGAGTTCCACAGGGATCTGTGCTAGGCCCTACTCTTTAGTTTATATATGCTTCCGTTAGGCAACATTATTAGAAAGCACTGTATACATTTTCATTGTTATGCAGATGACACACAATTATACCTGTCAATGAAGCCAGATGATAGTAATCAATTAGCCAAGTTAGAAGCCTGTCTTAAGGAAATCAAAGCTTGGATGACTTGTAATTTCCTGCTATTAAATTCAGATAAGCCTGAAGTCATTCTTGTTGGTCCAAAAAACCTTAGAAATACCTTTCTAAATCAAACTTTCAGTTTGGATGCGGTTACTCTTTCTCTTAATAGCTTTGTGAGGAACCTTGAAGTTATTTTTGATCAAGATCTGTCCTTCAATTCACATATTAAATTCGTTTCTAAGACTGCCTTCTATCATTTGCGTAATATTGCCAAGATTAGGACCATCTTGTCTCAGAGTGATGCTGAGAAACTGATCCACGCTTTTGTTAGCTCGAGATTAGATTATTGTAATTCTTTATTATCAGGCTGTCCTAAAACATCTTTAAAAAGTCTTCAGCTGATCCAAAATGCTGCAGCAAGAGTTTTAACAGGTACTAGAACAGGCATGGACAAACTACGGCCCGGGGGCCATATGCGGCCCGTTTAGCTTTTTAATCCGGCCCGCCGAACTTGAAGAAATTATATTAATAAACCTTGTTAATGTTTTATTTTCCTTGCAATTCTCACGCTTTTCCACTAGATGGCGCACTCTAGATACATTGACCCTTGTTGAGGTGCAGTGTATTACTCCACATTTGCGCTTTACTCTTTGACCCCTCAGTCCTTCTGTAAAGATGAGCGGACCTAAGGGTCAGTTTGTGCATGACATGAACACAAACGTGAAAACCTTTAAATCCAAGCTGGCTTTATTCTCCAGACAAAGTTTAAATAAGTCATTTCCTCATTTTCCCACACGAGCCACGGTGAAAGAGACGCAAAAGTGAAGAAGCACAGCGAGTCGCTGGATGTGCTGCACGGAGAATTCTGCTGTTGGTTTTCTGATTGTGAACAAACTGACAAGTGACTTCAGCTGGTGGCCTGTCCACTGTCACAAGAGCCTGAAAGAGAACCAGAGGAGCTGCAGCTGGAACTGGTGGCTCTTCAGTCTGACCCCGTCTTAAAAGAGAAGTTTAGCTCTGAAACTGAAGGACTTTTATGCTTCACTTAATGAAGCCTCGTTTCCAAACCTCCGGAGGACGGAACAGAAGATGGTGGCGCTGTTCGGCTCCACCTACGTGTGTGAACAGACGTTCAGCGTCATGAACATGAACAAAGGCAGCCGCAGGTCCAAGTTCACAGACCAACACCTCAGATCCATCCTGAGAATCGCCACAACTAAACTAAGTCCAGACTTTGATGCTCTGGATAAAAATGGAGACCAGCAACACTGTTGCCACTGAAACTGAAAGTAAGTTTCTCCCTTCTGTTATGGGAAAAATGCATTTGAAAAATAATTTGTTCAATAAGCCTTACATGTTGCACATCATTTCTGTTAAGGGGTGCATATAAGAGGTGCACAGGTGCACGTACGTTCTCCAAATAAACAATGTGCACCAGATCAAATATAACGCGCTCCGCATACTGGCGCGCCGTGACTCTGTTCCGTCTGCGCTGGTTGTTGTTGAATTTTGGAGCTGGGGACGAACATTGAATAGAAGAAGGACAAGAGCATATGCATCTCCTACCGTTTAGAAATAAAGACTGTCAGGAGGAGAGAAATGATGATGAGATCCTGACAGATAACAGAACTTTAAGTGCTTTTAAATAGTTTAATAGTTTAAATATCCCATGATATATTTTGTTCTCCTATGAGGCGGGTCACCAAAATACTCCATCCATCTGCTCCTGGTGTGGCCCCCCTGTCAAATTCTAGAACCCGTTGTGGCCCACTAGTCAAAAAGTTTGCCCACCCCTGTACTAGAAAGAGAGATCATATCTCTCCGGTTCTGGCCTCCCTTCATTGGCTTCCCATAGAGTTGAGAATTAAGTTTAAAATCCTTCTTCTTACTTACAAAGCTCTAAACAATCAGGCTCCTTTTTATTTAAAAGATCTGATACTATCGTATTATCCTAACAGAGCACTACGCTCCCAAAATGCAGGATTACTTGTAATACCTAGAATCTCCAAAAGTACAATGGGAGGCAGAGCCTTCAGTTATCAAGCTCCTCTCCTGTGGAACCAGCTGCCAATCTGGATTCGGGAGTCAGACTCGATCTCTGTTTTTAAGAATAGGGCTAAAACCTACCTTTTTGATGTAGCCTACAATTAGGGAGGGATCATGTGTTTCTGAACCCTCCCTTAGTTATGCTGCTAATAGGTTTAGTCAGCCGGGGGACCTCCAGTAATGCACTGGGCCTCACTCCTTTCCTCACTCTCAATGAATTTTTTTTTTTTGCTGGTCATTAACATTTGTTTGTTCTCTCCCATAGATTGAGTCCCGATCGTGCTGTTTGCTCTCTACATGTCTGTTCTTTTCATCTTCTCTATCCCCTCACCCCCCAGCCAGTCGCAGCAGATGACTGCCCCTCCCTGAGCCTGGTTCTGCTGGAGGTTTCTTCCTGTTAAAAGGGAGTTTTTCCTCTCCACCGTCGCCAAGTGCTTGCTCACAGGGGATCGCCTGATTGCTGGGGTCTTTCTGCAACTGTGGGGGTTCCCCCTACTGTTGATAGTGCTATAAGATGACTGCTGTTGTGAAATGGCGCCTTATAAATAAAGTTGAATTGAATAATAAAGTCCTGTGTAGTTCACCACTCGCTTCATCATTGGTCTACGTTTTACAGACATAACACATGCATCATCTTGGTTTTTCACTTAATTAAAAAAACATCTTTTTTATCGCCATCAGTTAGCGTGCCTTTGAGCCAGGTGGTGTCGGGCCGCTGCTTTTCCCGGCATGTTCTGTGTTGGATACACTGGTGTTGTTTGTCAGACGCCCACCAGGGCGAGTTTGTTGTGGGGTGAGGTGGCCATGGAGCGAGCTGGTTATGGGGCGGCTGTAACTGGCTGGGGCGAGTTGGTTCTGGGGGGACTTGACCGAGTACCTTAATTGGACTCTCACTGGTGCTGTTTGCCTTGTTCCGTGCTTGAATGTCATGGGAGTCAGCACAGACGTACTTAGATTTAAGCAATATTACACGAGAGGAAGTTACGGTATCGTGATTATAGTAACTGCGGCTGTGATACGTCTAATGTCCTCCACATAGCGGAGGTACCGTGAAGGACCGGCGATCAAAACGTGGCCATTACACTGGTAGCTAGTCGATGGCTCGTAGTTAGCATGCTAGCAATTTCTTCGGCACACTTCACTCGCTTTTCTTGCCATTTTCAGAAGAAACAAAGAGTCCATCGCCACAAAAATATTGTGGTTTTACCGTGTTATCCTCGTTTTTGCTTTTCTCCACGTTGTCCAGGTCAGCTGATGAAATTCTTGCACACCAGGAGGTTTCCATGGAAACAGCCTGGCTTCTTCCTTTCTCCTCCTCCTCCTCTTCTGTTGACCATTAATAATTTAACTCAGATGTTTTATTCAGAGAAATGTCCATCGTTTTGCCGTATTCCATTAATGTTGCCTTAAAGTGCCAACCAGGAGTCGACAGTAAATAACGGTTACTAATTAACAGTTACTAGAACACCTTTGAAGTGGAGTGATCCATATCCAGTGGAACTGGAGTGCAGTTATCTGGGATTATCAGAACTCCTGGAATCCCTATTGTCCAATCAAATCGCTCGGTCAGAACTAACTGTTGTATCATATATTTTAATGTATTGATTATATTTTGTTTAACAAGGTTCTCCCTGTTCTTGTCACAAGCAGGCAGTGTGTGTCACGCATGTGGGTGGAGCACAGACTTGAAGCTGCTACGTTTTCACTACAGGGTGTGGATGGTGGAAGCTCGGACTGTGGGATATGACCAGAGTTTCACATCACCATTTACAGTAAGTCATCCGATTTGATGATAACTATATATATAATGTCACGATATACATTACCTGTCAAATCTATAATTTATATATCATAACCACTACAAAGGACCTTCTCTTTTTTATGCATTTTAAATTACCTACAGAAAAAAAATTGTCATAATTCATGTCATTGATTTATGCACCTTTTTTCCCCCTCTTAATTTTGCAGTGTTGTTTTTCAGTGTTTCCTCTGGTAACATTTCTGGGTGGCGGCCCGCCTTGCCAGAAAAATTACCACAGCGCTTATGAGGAGATATGAATTTAAGAAAAATATATGAAGCAATAACTTTGCACAAACGCGCACACATACAACGCATGTGGCCGTCATCCGCGCGGAGTTTAGAAGCACCTCGCCTATGTGAGCTTTGCAGTCAGTCACCAGACAGAGTGTGTCTCGCTGGCGTGACTGACAGAAACACGAGTTTATTCAAGTACTTTAAACGTGGAAAAAAAATCACTAGAGGTGTGTAAGCACTGGAGGCATTTATTATGGTTTTATCCCTCTGGAAATGGGAGCAATAATGGAGAGTGGCTTAGCTAAGAGATGCGGTTAGAATTAATATGCAGCTGGCTTCATATTCAAGATGCAAAGGCTTTATTATCATGTGCACAGTTAAGAAATGCTGCATTTCCTGAGCAGTGAAATTCTTACTTTGCTCTCTGAACAAATGCCAAGTTAAAAGGTACAGAAACAACAATTCTAATAGGTCATGACACACTAACACAGTAACTCAGTCCCAGTATTGATGGATGGTAAGACACATACACCAACACACAGTCAGTAGAGGAATGAAAATGAAGTCACCGATGACTAAAGTGATAGTGGTATATTGATATGAGATGATGTGAACCTGAGATGGCATGAACCTATGTACAAAGTGCAAATGAGCATTGTGCAACAAGCAGTGTATAATTACAAATTATTGATAAGTAGCAGCAGAGATGATATGAAAATCAGAAAGGTGATAGTATATCTACTGTACAGGTGAGCAGTGTGTAAATTTAGCTGCCGGTGTGTGAGTTCCTATATGCAAAGCTGTTACAGAGTTTTGGGAGTTGTCTGTTCATGAGTCTGATGGCAATGGGAAAGAAGGAGTTTTTCAGTCTGGTTGTCCGGCATTTCACACTTCTGTACCTCCGGCCTGAGGGTCGAAGTGTGGACAGTCTGCTGGGGGTGGGTGGGGTCCCGGAGGATGGCGTCAGCTCTCTTTTGGACTCTGCAGTGGTAGATGCTCTGCAGAGAGGGTAGAGGAGTCCTGATGATCTTCTCCACTGTCTTCGCCACTCTCTGCAGGCGTTTGCGCTCCAGGGCAGTGGTGTTGCCGTACCACGCAGTGATGCAGTTGGTCAAGATGCTCTTGATGATGCGGCTGTAGAAATTGTTGAGGATCCTGGAAGACATGCCAAACTTCTTCAGCCTCCTCAGAATGTACAGTCGCCGTTGAGCTCTCTTAACCAGCTCTGTGGTGTTGTGTGTCCACTTAATGTCCTCGCTGATGTGGATGCCCAGGTATTTAAAGCTGCTCACTCTCTCCACCTCAAGCTTCCAGATGAACCGTGGTCGATGGGGTATCCTCCTCCCTTTCCTCATGTCCACTATCATTTCCTTTGTCTTGTTCGTGTTAAGGGTGAGATTGTTGTCCTCACATCATGACACCAGGTTGGCCACCTCCCTCCTTTAGGATGCTTCGTCATCACCAGTGATGCGTCCTATCACTGCTGTATCATCCGCGAACTTTAGGATGATGTTGTCTTTGTGGGAGGCAACACAGTCATGGGTGAAGAGGCTTTAGAGGATGGGGCTGAGAACACAACCCTGGTGAATACCTGTGTTTGTGATGATAGTGGCTGAGGTCCTGTTACCCATCCAGACAGACTGGGGCCTGCCAGTTAGAAAGTTCAGTAGCCAGTCACAGAGGGTGTGGTGCAGGCCAAGTGAAGACAGTTTGTCGGTGAGTTTGTGGGGGATGACCGTGTTGAAGGCGGCGCTGTAGTCGACAAAGAGCATCCTAATGTAGGAGTCTTTATCTTCCAGGTTGGAGAGAGAAGAATGGAGTGCTGCAGCAATGGCATCTGAGGTGGACCTGTTGGGCCGGTGGGCGTACTGCAGCGGGTCCAGGGTGCCCGGTATGCTGTCCTGAATGAGGGGCAGCACCGCTCTGTCGAAGCAATTCATGATGATTGCAGTGAGTGCTACCGGTCTATAATCATTCAGACTTGTTGGCGGGCTTCTTTTGGGGACGGGGATGATGGTTGTCATTTTGAAGCGGTGGGGGGGATTATTTTCTGGTTGAGGGAGAGGTTGAAGATTGCTGTGAGAACATCAGTCAGCTCTGCAGCGCATGCTCTGAGGGCCCGCCCAGGTATGTTGTCTGGTCCTGTTGCCTTGTAGGGATTGATATTCCTTAGTGCTTTGTTTACCTGGCCTTGTGAGACTCTTAGTAGGTGGGGGGGGGGGGGGGGGGTGTGAGTGTGTGTCTCTTCTCTTCTCTGTGCTGTGGCTGATGGTCTCAAAGCGGGTGTAAAAGATGTTGCGATCCTCCGGCAGGCTGTCTGTAGAGCTAGCGGTGCTGCTGTTGGTCTTCTTGTCAGAATCAGAATCAGAATCAGAAAAAGATTTATTGCCAAGTACATTAACAGATCACTGATAACATACGAGAGAATTTGACTTGACACAGAAAATGAACCTGCATTTCCAGTGACACGGCTGCATCGGGGACGCGCCTGCCAATAGGATGGTACAGATAAGAAATCATACAATAGGAAGGAGCAAAAAAATCATTGAATTCAGAATATTGACCATAAGTAATCAATATTATGATTACAAAGACAAAAAAAGCCCACGATGCACATTCAAGACCAGAGTCCACAGGACACAAGGAGAGCAGTGAATGTTATCTTGTTGTCAGTTTCTGGGTCAGTGTGGATGTAGTGTTGAAGCAATGTTGTATCAATATGAGCACAAGGACACTTTGGCAGAAGATGTTTTTTTGTAGTCTGTGATGTGTTGCAGGCCTTGCCACATACGCCCCGGGTCAGGAGTGGAGTAGAGGCTGTCCAGCTTTTCTCTGTACTGCCTCTTGGCTGTTGTTATAGTCTTCCTTAGTCCATTCTTAGCAGCTTTGTACTCAGCCTCACAGCCTGATTTAAATGCATGAGAGCGAGCACGCAGCATCTGACGTACCTGACTGTTGATCCAGGGCTTCTGGTTGGGGAACTTCCTGGCCTGTATGGTGGGTACAATGGAATAAACACACATGCTGATGTACCCAGTCACGTATTCAGCGTAGTCCTGTATGTTAACAGAAGAATCCTCTTGAGTGGCTGCAGCTTTAAACACATCCCAGTGTGTGCAGGCAAAACAGTCTTGCAGGATGTTCTCAGTCTCTGGAGTCCAGCGCTTAGTTTGCTTAGTAACTGGGTTTGTTTGTTTCAGCTTTTGTCTGTAGGCTGGGTACATAAACAGTGAGATGTGATCTGACTGTCCAAAGTGGGGGCGGGGTGCCACTGTGTAGGCACCATGTATGTTGGAATAAATATGATCCAATGTGCTTTTATCGCGTGTGGGTATGTCCACATGCTGGTAATATTTGGGGAGTACGGTCTGTAAATTGCACTAGTTGAAGTCGCCAGCAACAATAAAAACAGCATCAGGGTGTTTTGTCTCTACTGCACTGATGACGTTGTGGTGGAGTTTGTTTAGCGCTACTGTGTAGTTGCTCTGTGGACAGATGTATACAGCGGCCAAAAACACAGCGAAGGGAAGTCCCCCTTGCCTTTCATATGAAGGAAAAGGCAAGGGGGACTGATGAATTGCTGAGGATATATTTCACCAGCCACTACAATATAAAGTTATGTTCCCTATTACGTACCTGGCAAGTTAACCCCTTGAACTCTGTGAATTCCACGGGCGGTCACATCTCTGCATCTTAGTGTGTCTCAATACGCACTGAAAAAAAAAAAAGCTTTATTTCTGGTCTTCGAGTACAGACACAGCCTTGTTACAACCTGAGAAAAAAGCTGTGTAATATATTCATTTTTTTGTGGAATTTTTACAAAATTTTGACCTGAACTTGAAAACACTTGGTTCTACATTTCTGTTGTTTTCCAGCCAGTATCTGACAGCTCTGTTATTTAAGAGCATTTGTATCTAAAAAAACACCCAGGTGGCACCCAGTGGCAGGAGCACTTGGAGAGATTGACTGTTTTGCCAAAAAATTCAGAGTGTTTTCTTTTAAATGAGACCAACCCCATGAAGATGCTGCAAAGGGTTGAAGAACAGCTTTTGATTTACTTTGGGCATGTTATTTTTAGGTGTTTTTAGGGAAGTGGTTCCAAGTTTGTCATAGCCAGGAGCGGTACTGGGGTTGAGCTCCCAGTGCTCATAAAATGCTCCTTACGGCGTGCGTCTCGAAAAGCCTCTGACAACTAAGTCCAACTCCTAGCCTGCCCGTGTGGTTTAGTCTGTAAGCCCGGCGGAACTGCTTTTACTAATAGGAGAAGGGGCGAGGGCGGATCTCTGGCGCCTTAAAACCAGATGCTTCGGGTAGATGGTGGCTCGTCAACCTGGGAAGGTAGCCCATCTAGGGGAAGGTAAACCCTGATTTCAAACCTCTGCTGCCTTGCGGCACACCCGGTCACGGGAAAGGCTTCGGGAGTCAACCCTGAGGAAAAATCCAGAGTCGGAGCCCCTAAGGCAGTTCTCTGTTGTGCTCAACATCGTTCTGGCAGCTCCTGCGACGGCGCTGGTGCCAAACTATAGCAGCCCTGCTGTTCCTTTGGATTCATCAGTGACGTGGAGAGGGGGGACATGCTGCATGGGTAACATCTTGTCCTCCATATCTTCCTGCCCAGGCTTGAATCCTACCAACGCCCAACGCTGGAAGGTAGAACACCGGTGCGCATCGGCCTGTTCAGCCACAGGCGGTGCTGTTCCAGCAGAGTAGACGTTTAGGATTTTCTTCCATGGTCATCATAGACCGACGGAGGCCGACGAATATAGGGAAGTTGAACAGAGTTCAACAGGTTAACCCCTTGCACTCCGGCCAATTTTCCAAAAAAACGCCCCAAAATAATGTGCCCAAAGTAAATTGAAAGCTGTTCTTCAACCCTTTGCAGCATCTTCATGGGGTTGGTCTCATTTAAAAGAAAACACTTTGAATTTTTTGGCGAAAAAAACATGATCTCTCCAAGTGCTCCGGCCACTGAGTTACAGTCATCTAAACATAGTGAACTTGAAGAAAATAAATTTGGCCACGGTGTTTTTTTGGATACAAATGCTTGCAAATAACACACAGCTTCAGATCCGGGCTGGAAAATGCAACAGCAATGTAGAACCAAGTGTTATCCAGCTGAGGTCCAAATTTTGTAACAATACCACAAAAAATGAATATATTACGCAGCTTTGTTCTCAGGTAGTTCCCAGGCGTTTTGGAACTGTGCCAAATTGTGCCAAATGGCACAGTTTGGAAAAACGTCTAACTTTTGAATAATTCAATGTAGAATCTTCATTTTGGGCTCTAATGAAAGGTCACATTCAGGGCTGTGTCTGTGTGTGTGTGTACCCCCCCCCCCCCCGCTACAAAGGACGGAGTTTGGCCCTCGCTACATGACGGATTACACTTGTTGCATGTTTCCACAGCAACGCTGTCACAGCGGCTCCCCCCTCGCTACGGAGGACGGCCATCGCTACATGACGGAATAGACTCATATGCTTCCCCCCGTGGACCGGGGGGCGTTCGGACCGTGAACGCCCCCCTCCCGCTCCTCTTCTGCAGTGTGTGTGGGGGGGGGTGTCACGGTCCGAACACGGCAAATGAACCGTTTATCGCGGCGCACGCACTTCGTACTTCGTGCACCGTACAGTTGTAATTTACCGATCGGTCAAAAGTCATTTTTTGATTACAATTTTCAGGGATAAATAATAAATTTAGCTTATAACACCTTACCTCTTCACAGCAGCAGAGTCCTGGCAAACTTCTCTTCCCCATTGTCAGACGAACGCGACGCTGGTCCGCTCGTGGATCCCGGTCAAAACATAATTCCATTATTGCCGTTTTGGCGAATGATTTACGACTTTTGTCGTCGGCCTCCGTCGGTCTGTGATGACGGAAGAGAATCCTAAATGTCTGTTCTGCTGGAATGAGTGCAGGTTCCACTTGTGGGTGTTCTCCATGCTGCTGGGTCTGTAGCAGGTTCGTCCAGTGTCCTTTTTTTCATCAGCTGCAACAGTAAATCTCTCTTCACCCAGCCCGAACTTCTGTGCTTCAATTGGCTCCTGCATTCACTGTAGGCGGGTCCTCCTTCCTAGGTTTTCATTCATTGGTTCTTCAAGGTTTCAGAAACCCAATTCAAGGCTCTTATTAGTCGAATGATTAGATGATTAGATTAGATTCAACTTTATTGTCATTACACATGTATGAATACAAGGTAACGAAACAGTTTAGCATCCAATCAGAAGTGCAAAGGACAGCAGTGCAGTATATACGGTAATTAACAGTATGTGCAATTTAAGCAAATATATGCAAATATATGCAGCAGTGCAGAAAGTTAAAAGTACTGTTATGTGCAAATAATGTACAATAAGTTAGATGTAGTTATGTAGTTATGCAGTTATGTACAGGTGAGGATGGTAAGAGATGATGGTAAGAGAGTCAGCGGGGAACTAAGTTCAATAACGTGACAGCTGTTGGAAAGAAACTGTTCCTAAACCTGCTGGTTCTAGTCCGAAGGCTTCTGAAGCGTCTTCTGGAGGGGAGAAGCTGGAACAGTCCATGAGCAGGATGGTTGGAGTCCCTAAGAATGCTGCGTGCCCGGTGCAGACATCTTTTCCTGTAGACGTCCTCTATAATTGGAAGTGGAGTCCCTGTGATGCGTTGGGCGGTTTTCACCACCCGCTGCAGCGCCTTACGGTCAGCGACAGAGCAGCTCCCATACCAGACTGTGATACAGTTTGTCAGGGTGCTCTCTATCACGCAGCGGTAGAAGTTGCCCAGGATGTCAGTTGACAGATGGTTCTTCTTCAGTGTCCTCAAGAAGAAGAGGCGCTGATGGGCCTTCTTGATCAGGCTGGTGGTGTTAACTGACCAGGTCAGGTCCTCCAAGATGTGGGTCCCCAGGAATTTGAAGCTGGGGACACGTTCAACAGCTATGCTATGAATGAGAGGTCAATCAGATGAACTAATCTGTTCGCGGCTGTGTCTGCAGCTTCTTTTTTCAGTGGCGCTTGGACGCCAACACCACCTACATCACCACCATCTTGACTATGCATCCGAGAGCGCACGAGCGCCTCGTGCGCCCTAGGACACAGAGACTTGCCCGCCCGTGGAACAACGGAGCGCAAGTGGTTAAGATGACCTGGGTGTCCGCGGGTCCTAAAAAAGTCTTAAATGTGTTTGTCCAAAATTAAGGCCTTAATCATCCTTAAAAATGACAATCCTTCAGGTGTGCTGGCAATGGAGTAGGTGTGTGCGTTGCTGGCTCCTGCTATATTTTTTTCTTTACTTTTTAAACCCTATTTTGCTGTAAGCTGTTAATGTTTTGGACATTTAATACGTGCAGAATCTGTTTTGAGTTGTGAAATATGTCCAAAACAAGAAAGCAGACTGAAAAGGAGGCAGCAGGGAACAATATTAACACCAGCTTAGCTGAGGATGCTAATATCAGCCTTAACCCTGCACTTGTTGCCTTGCTTGAGCAACACAGAATGTCCATAGCTGCTGACTTCAAAGCTTCATTTGAACTTATTAATGGTAAGCTGGACAAAATTCAAGCAGATGTGGCGAACCAGGAGCAACGCAATGGCGACCTTGAAAACAACGCGGAGGACGTCAGCCAGCGCCTAGCGGCGCTTGAAGTTACATGCGAGTCAATGCAGGAGGAGAACAAACTTTTGAAAAACAAACTTTCTGACCTGGAGGGAAGAAGCAGGAGGCTGAATATTCGTCTGGTGGGTCTGCCGGAGTCCTTTGATGTGGGTCCACGGCCATCTGAGTTTTTTTCTCGGCTGTTGGTGGACGTCTTTGGCGCACAAACTTTGCCATCTCCCCCAGAGCTGGATAGAGCCCACCGCAGCCTCATGCCCAAGCCGAGTCCGAATGGGAAGCCGCGCGCTGTCATTATTTGTTTCCACCGGTTTCGGACCAAAGACTTGGTGATGAGAGAAGCGCGGAGACGCCGTGGGACTTTGGAATATCGTGGGCATAAACTTCAGTTCTACGAGGATTATAACGCCGACGTTCAGAAGCAACAAGCCGAATATAAGGAGGTTATGTCCGAGTTGTACAAGAGAGGTTTTCGTCCTTCTCTTCTTTTCCCCGCCAGGCTCCGGATAACTCTTCCAGACGGCAAAAACCAGTGGCTGGCGTCCGTCTCGGAGGCCACCTGCTTCATGCAAACTATGGAGAGAAACCAGCAATTTTCGCCTTGAACTGGACATTTCTGGGTTGACCAGCTGCCGCGCTGGGCTGCTTGTTACTTCATTGAAGCTGCACTGACTGGACATTGATGCATTTTCAGATGTTTAAAAACAAGGTAAAATTGGCTCCCTATACGTTGTTGTTTACTTAATTCTTTTTTTAATTTTATCTTATTTATTTATTTATTTTTTTTTTTAGGGTAAAACGTTCATATTATGCAGGATTGAAGCCAGTTGTATGGGAGCATTCTGTTAGGATGGAGATGGAGCGGTTGCTGTTTTTTTGCAACCGGCTGGAGTGTTGTTATAGGTTTGGTTGTTGGATTTTTTTTTATTTTTTTATTTTTTTTTTTTATTTTTTTTTTTTTGTTTTGTTTTTTGTTATGGTTTTATTTACACCCCCCTTACCCCCTCCTTTTTTTTTTTTTTTTTACCCGTACCTCACTTTACTCTTCTTTGGGCTACACAACATAATATATAAATTTTACTCTCTGAATGAATAGTAATCTTACTTTGGTAAGCTGGAATGTGAAGGGGTTGAACCATCCAATTAAACGAAAGAGAGTCATGTCACGTCTAAAGCAGTTTAAGCCTGGGGTATTGTTTTTGCAGGAAACCCATTTGCAGGATTCCGACCACTTGCGTTTGTCAAAATGTTGGTCAGGACAATTTTTTCATTCAAATTTTAAAGCTAAGGCCAGGGGCGCTGCTATTCTTATTGATCGAAATATCCCATTTATTCCCTCTAATGTTGTATCAGATAAAAATGGACGATTTGTAATAGTATCAGGTAAACTTGGCGATAAACATGTCACTTTGGCTAATCTGTATGCACCGAATTTTGATGATGTGCACTTTTTTCGCAACCTTTTTTCGCAACTTCTAGATTTAAATACTCATTCTCTAATTCTTGGGGGTGACTTTAATTTGTATATGGATCCGATCTTAGATCGCTCATCTTCAAAACCTGCTAGTCTTAATAAATCTGCAACTTATGTTAAGTCTTTTCTTGAGGAATATAGCCTTACAGATCCTTGGCGTTTTTTACATCCTAACGGCAGGGACTATTCTTTTTTCTCTCACGTACACCGTACTTATACCAGAATAGATTATTTTTTTGTTGACAATTTATAAATTAATAACCTTTGCTCTTGCACTTATGATAGCATCTCGGTTTCTGATCATGCCCCTCTTGTACTTAAAATGATCCTCCATGGATGTGACTCCATGAGAAAGCATTGGAGATTGGATCCATTATTACTTACAGATGAAAAATTGGTTGCGAATATTTCTTCTAAAATTAATTTTTTTTTTGAAAGAAAATAAAACTCCTGGTATGTCAAATAAAACGATATGGGAGGCCATGAAGGCATTTCTTAGGGGGGAATTTATTTCATTGGCAGCATTTAAAAGACTATCCTTAATACAGGAACAGAAGGCTATTTTAGATCAAATCCTGGACATTGACAGACAATATGCTCAATCTCCATCACCCGCTCTGTACAAGGAACATATGACATTACAAACTAAACTTAATTTACTTTCTACTCGACAAATTGAAGGTTGTTTAATAAGGAACAAGAGTGAATTTTATGAACATGGCGAAAAAACCAGTAAACTTCTAGCTAATCAACTACGTGGTATTAGAGCTAAGCAAATTATTACTGGAGTTAGGACAGATAAAGGAGAGGTGACATCTGACCAACAAGTGATTAATGATATTTTCAGGTCATTTTATTCCAAATTATATACCTCAGAATATACAACAAACTTAAAGGATTTGGAAATTTTTTTTGATTCTATTGATATTCCTTCGATTTCTTCAGAATCTCGGCAAATTTTAGAAGCTCCCATCACAAAAGAAGAAATTCAGCTGGCAATATCATCCATGCAATCAGGAAAATCTCCAGGACCTGATGGGTTTTCCGCTGATTTTTTCAAAAAATTCTCTGACGACCTCGCCCCTTTCCTTTGTCAAGTTTTTACAGAGTCGCTTGACTCTGGTACACTTCCTCCATTCATGCTATCAGGCCTGTATCACTGTGTTGCTTAAAAAGGATAAGGATCCTGTTGATTGTGCTTCTTACAGGCCTATTTCCTTGTTAAATACCGATGTTAAAATTTTGTCAAAGTTGTTAGCTTCAAGGTTGGAAAAGATTCTTCCTTTTATAATTTCACAGGACCAAACCGGTTTCATTAAAAATCGCCATTCTTTTTTTAACTTGCGGCGGTTGTTTAATATTATTTATACTCCTCACCACAACATACCTGAATGTCTTATTAGTTTGGACGCTGAAAAGGCATTCGATAGGGTTGAGTGGGAGTATTTGTTTTTTACTTTGGAGAGGTTCGGTTTTGGTCCTTCCTTCTGTTCCTGGATTAAACTTCTCTATGCTAGTCCTTTAGCTTCAGTGTTAACTAATTGTCGCTATTCTGACTATTTTAGACTTTACCGTGGTACGAGGCAAGGCTGTCCTTTGAGCCCGTTGCTCTTTGCCTTGGCAGTTGAGCCGTTAGCTATTGCAATCCGTGGGAGCCGGGACTTTCTAGGCATTCGTAGGGGTGGCATTGAGCATAGGGTTTCACTCTATGCTGACGATCTTTTATTATTTCTCTC
Source organism: Pholidichthys leucotaenia (assembly GCA_020510985.1). Lineage (NCBI taxonomy): Eukaryota > Metazoa > Chordata > Actinopteri > Cichliformes > Pholidichthyidae > Pholidichthys > Pholidichthys leucotaenia. Next base: position 19,928,016 of record CM035841.1, read on the forward strand.
CAACCCACTTACTTCATTACCCGCTATACTCAATATTTTGGATAGTTTTAGTAGGTTTTCTGGTTATAAAATTAATCTTAATAAGAGTGAACTGTTTCTGATTAATGAAAAGATTCAAGTTCAGGATTTTGAAAATTTTCCTTTCAAGGTTGTTATTGATCATTTTAATTATCTTGGGATATGTGTCACTAAACAATTTAATTACTTGTTTAAAAATAATTTTCTCCCCTTACTTGACCAGTGCAAGCTAATACTTTCCAAATGGTCCCCATTATCCTTGTCTTTAATTGGCAGAATCAATTCTGTAAAAATGATGTTACTTCCAAAGTTTTTATATTTGTTTCAATGTCTCCCCATTTTTATTCCTAAATCCTTTTTTAAGTCTTTGGACTCTCTGATTACCTCATTTATTTGGAATGGTAAACATCCGAGATTGAGGAAAGTTTTTCTTCAAAGACCCAAATCAGTAGGTGGCATGGCTCTGCCTAACTTTCAATATTACTACTGGGCAGCAAATATCAGGTGCATGTTATATTGGAAACATTTTTATCTGGAACCCAAATCACCTATTTGGATCCTTATGGAGTCACATGTGGACAATCAAACCTCCCTACCGGCAATTTTAGGTTCACCACTTCCCCTTGCTTTGTCTACACTGGGTAATAATAAAGTAGTTCGTCAGTCTCTTAGAATTTGGTCTCAATTCAGGAAAAATTTCGGTCTTCAGTTTTTTTCCATTAGAAGTCCAATTGCCGCAAATCATTTATTTACCCCATCAACTGTTGATAGTGCATTTCATATATGGCACAGAAAAGGTTTAAAATCTTTTGCGGATTTATATTTTGATGGTCAATTTGCAAGTTTTTCTCAACTTTCCACCAAATTCGACATCACTTCTACACATTTTTTCCGCTTCCTCCAGGTCAGACATTATGTGCAAACCATGACAAAACAATTCCCTCAAAAACCTTCTGATAATCCTCTAGATGATTTTTTATTAGTTAAACCAACTTCTAAGGGGGTAATGTCAGTTTTATATAATTTAATTTCAAATTTACAATCTTCTTCTCTGGCCGCTATCAAATTAAACTGGGAACAAGATCTTAATTTTACTTTTACTGATGAACTGTGGGACTCTATTCTTGGCCAGGTTCACACTGTATCAATGTGTGCTCGTCACGCTCTTATTCAATTTAAGATTGTACACCGGATGCACCTGTCCAAGGTTAAGTTAGCACGTATTTACTCGGCTATAGACCCAACTTGTGAAAAGTGTGGTAGCGCTCCTGGCACTTTGCTTCACATGTATTGGTCCTGCCCTGCATTGATGAATTTTTGGCATTCTGTTTTTATCACTATGTCTGAAGTCCTGCAATATCAAATTAAACCTGATCCATTATGCGCCATTTTTGGTGTGGCTCCAGAACTTGTCTTGCCAAGTTCCAAATTAAAAGTATTCAAATTTTCATTATTATTGGCCAGACGTGCTGTATTACTGAAGTGGAAAGACTCTTCGCCCCCTTCACATTTACAGTGGATAAAAGATATAATGTCCTGTTTGGATTTAGAAAAAATCAGATATACAGTCTGTGGCTCTGAAAACAAATTCTATAAATTATGGCGCCCGTTTCTTGATTTCTTTGAAAGACCCACGATTATAGTTTCTGAGTAGCTCATATCCCCTTTACCCCACCCCCACTTCACACACACAATTTTTCTTTGTATTTTTTTTTTTTTTAATTATTGTTTATTTAAAGGTTTTTGTGCTTTGAAGCATTTACATTTGTTGGCTTTAAGTTCTAGTTTTTTACTGTTTGGTTGAAACAAAAATGAAAATTTCTAATACTTTGTATTGTATTGATACTTCAATTAATAATAATAAAAAGACCTTTGAAAGAAAGAAAAATGACAATCCTTAAATCCACCTTTCAAAGGTCTTAAAAATGCCACAAACACAATGAACAAAATTGCAATGTTTTCTTAAGTTGTACAGTGAAATCTTTGTAAAGAATTTGGCGAATTTGTAATTACTGCTCTACATTTTAGCACCATGGAGCGGAAGTGAGCGGAACCAACAGCAATCATTTGTTTGTGGATGGAGGGGGCTACTTTCAGGTTTACATGTTAGCAGCTTGCACTTTAGTAGCTATTGGCAACGTCAGTCATGGGGAAATGTAAATTTAATCTTAGCTGGATGGATAAACCGACATTTGCGGCATGGCTAAGACCGGTTCAAGGAAATAACTATGAGGCCCGTTGTACGCTGTGCAAGAAGCACTTTAAACTCGGCTCGATGGGAATTAAAGCTGTGGAATCGCATATGCAGAGCGAGAAGCACAAAACGGCTGCAAAAACCCGCCAACAAACGCCTGCCATTTTTCAGCAGTACTGTTCCATCTCATCAGTACCACAGACTTCAGCTTCGTCTCCGATACCAGCAGCAACAGCAGCTCAAACCACAGCAACAGACCTCAGAGCAACCTTCGGGTCCACTGCTACACTTCAAGAAGAGGTACTGTGGTGTCTGCACACAGTAACCAAACACCAGTCCTGTAACGCCAACGAAGGAGTCGGAGACCTTTTCCAAGCTATGTTTACTGACTCAGAAATTGCTAAAAACTTTACGTGTGGTAAAGACAAATCAGCCTACATTTCAAAATTTGGTTTGGCTCCACACATCATTAAACTCCTCGTCACTAACGTTAACAAAGACAGCATTACTTTGATGTTTGACGAAACCCTCAACCAAATGACTAAAACGAAGCAACTGGACCTACATGTCCGTTACTTCAAAGATGATCGAATCCTATCCAGATACCTGGGCTCCCAGTTCATGGGTCATGGAACAGCTCAGGATTTACTGCACCACTTTCAAGTAAGTAAGAACCCCATACTAAGAAATTACCAGTAATCTAGCTACATCTTTTTTTTTTCTCTCAATAGAACACTTATTAGAAAAAGTATTACACATCGTTGATGCTTGTTATTGTTGTTGTTGTTCTGTTTAAATATATCTATTGTTCTGTCTAAATATATCTGTTAAAATATATATATGATGTTATCATTATTGCAGTTCTGTTGTTTTAATCCTTCATAAAGGACAAATTTTATTTTTCAACTTACAAATTAAGTGTTAAAACATTTAAAAAGGACTTCCTGTCTGGACACCATGGTGATAACAGCTTAACGCTGAAGCTCCCAGACCCGATCCGTGAAAATACCTTGAAAATCAGATTTAACAGATTTTTGGAAGAGTGAAAATCAAAAGACAGTCAATGTGCCTAAAGGAAAACAGAAGAGATCGACATTTACCCGGCCAAGACACGCATCGGCCGGAGAATCTGACCCGGAGGACATCCACTCAGAAGCGGAGGAGCTGAATGAAGCTAGCAACAAGGTTAGCTTAAAAATGGTACTTCAAGAATTAAGACAATTTTGCCGAGAGTGTTGGTCCGAATTTCGTGAAATTAAAGATGAAATATAAAAGACAAACTGCAGAGTGGACCAGGCTGAGGACCGAATCATGGAAGCAGAGGAAGGAATAAAAGGGCTCGAAGAAACCGTGCTGGATTTACTTAAACGACAGTCAAAACTGGAGGCTAAGCTAACCAACCAAGAAGGAAGACTAAGAAGAGACAACATAAGAATTCATGGTCTGAAAGAAGGAGTCGAGGACTGTTTCACCACAATGGCGGCATGCGTGGAATCCATACTGAGAGAGAAGTTGGAAATTCCCCAATCCACCGACTTGAAGATAGAAAGGGCGCACCGTACATTAACCCCAAGGCCGTCGGCGGAAGCGCCACCAAGATCGCTGGTGGTGAAGTTCTCCAACTCCAGAATAAAAGAAGAGGTTGTAAGACTGGCTTGGCAGAAAAAAGGATTTATGCACCAAGAGAGAAAAGTTTTTGTGGAGCACGACTACGCCCCGGAGGTCCTTAAAAAGCGTCGGGAATACAACGATGCTAAAAAGGTACTACGAGAGAAAAAACTGCGCTTCCAGACACCATTTTTTCTACGGGGATGAGACGTGTCTCTACAACTCGGCGGAAGAAGCAACCACGGATATGGCGAGAAGAGGGCTCCAGGTAACTGTGTATAAACCCGCAGCAGACCCAATCGAAAGAATCAAGGCTCTAACGTGGTCCACACAGAGACCCTCAAAATCCACAGGCCAGCAGCGGGAAACCCAGCACCAGAGCTACAAGGAAAAACTGGCCATTTACAGGAGGGAATAACGATATTTTTAGTCAATCTGCACATCCAACCCTCCTCCTACAAGGTAACAAACATTAAAGGAGATGCACAATCAGCAAGTGGTAAAACATTTCATGGAACAGACATTATATTAGAAACAAATAAGTCTTTAAAAAAACAAACAAAAACAAAACACTTGTTAAAATAGAAATGTGACAATGAACCACATGATCTCTCCACACTAACAAATACTGTATTAACGTGACTGTTTGCTGTGATGGAGGTGGGAGGGTGCACACAATTTCATAGGGTATAGGCATTAAAAAAAAAAAAAAATCATTACAAGTTTGGATTGGGATCTGAAATTCATGTTAAAAACATGGGACAACTTACAGGGGTAAGAGAGGGCCCTCAGCACGTAACGGAATCTGAGGAATTTCCCTCAGAGCCAACACACCATCATGGCTCTTCTAAGGTCACTAAAAAGACCTCAGCTCAGGAAGATCTTTTGTCAGTTTTTTGTTTTAAAGTTTTATATACTATGTTCTTAATGTTTTTTATGTTCTTAATGTTCTTTCAGTTTCTGAGTAGCATAAAAGAGGGCCACCACACTGTTATACTAAATAAGACAACACAATGGAGAAACGGGGTGTAACCAAAATAATCTCATATAATGTAAAAGGGATCCTGAATCCAGTTAAAAGATCCAAGATTCTAGGCAAAATGGAAAAAAGACAAAGCAGGAATAATATTTTTACAGGAAACCCACCTAACAGACGTGCAGCACACTAAACTCAATAGACAAGGGTTTAAAATGATCTCTTCATCCTCATATAAGTCAGGGAGGAGGAGGGGAGTAGCGACATTGATCTCAACCAAAATTATATTTGAAAAAAAATCAGAACACAAAGATAAAGAAGGGAGATACAGTATGGTACTTGGGCGGCTAGAGGGAGAAGATATCACCCTGCTGAATGTATATGCACCTCCAGGGACTAACTAGAAATTTTATAAAAATGTATTTGGCCTAATGATAACTAAAGCCCAAGGTTTAGTGATATGTGGTGGAGACTTTAATCTAAGACTGAATCCATACTGGGATGCATCAGGTAATTCTCCACATCAAAATAACACTCAAAGTAGGAAAACTCGGATGCTACTAAAAGAAATGGGAATCTGTGATGTGTGGAGGGAATTCAACCCCAGTGTAAAAGATTATACATTTTACTCAGCACCACATTCATCATACTCAAGGTTTGACTATTTTTTATGTTTAATAGAGACATTGGAAGAGTAAAAACATGTAAAATAGGACTGATGGATCTCTCTGACCACAGTCCGATCTATATGGACTTAAGTATCCAAAAATACACAAATAATACATTTTCTTGGAGGTTAAATTAAAATGTGCTGAAAGGACCACTGAAAGATGAATTGGAATCAGATATTCTCAGATATTTGGAAGAAAATGATAATGGAGAAGTATCCCATTTAATACTGTGGGACACATGCAAAGCTGTAATAAGGGGAAAGATTATCGCAAAACTGGCAATCCAAAAGAAACTGAGACAAGAAAAACTAACCACATTAGAGTCAGAACTTAAGAACCTAGAAAAAGAGCACAAAGACAACTCATTCTAATGACTCGCTCAAAATTAAGGAAATTAAAAAACAAATAAATGAGCTCTACACAATAGAAATCCAGAAGAAACTTGCATTTCTGAAACAAAAATACTATGAAGCAGGCAGCAAATCGGCAAAATTACTAGCCTATAAATTGAGGAAACAACAAACGGAGAGAGCAATCTACAAAATCAGAGACCCAGTATCAAAGGAAATAAAATTTAGAATTCAGGATATTCTTAAAAGCTTCGAGAACTACTACAAGAACTTGTACTCCCTCAAAAAACATAAAAACACATCCGAAGCATTCCTAAACACATTAAACCTTCCCCAACTTACGGAGTCACAAAATAAAACACTACTTTCAGAAACACAACCTAAAGAATTAGAAAAAGCAATTATGAAACTTAAAGCTAACAAATCCCCAGGAGCAGATGGCTATATAGCAGAGTGGTACAAAACCTTTAAACAGCAACTATCTCCTCTCCTCCTGAAAACATTTACCGTATTTTTGGGACTATAAGGCGCACCAGATTATAAGGCGCACTATCAATGAACGGTCTATTTGATGGTCTAATTTCATACATAAGGCGCACCGGATTATAAGGCGCATTAAAGTGAGGTAGTCGGAGCCGAGAAAAATTTTTTTTGCGTGCATGGAAAGAAAATCCTATCTATGGTCATTATAGACACATATAGTGCGATTGTCTGCGAGTGTGAATGACCTGCTCCATGAGCAGGCGGAACATTTTTAGTCCGTGGCTGTTTACATCGCCATATTGGCCAGAATATCGCTCGGTACTCGATACGGCTCGCTCTCCGGCAGAGAGCGAGCCGTATTTACAGCCGTAAATATGTATTTACAGCCGTATTTACTGCTCCCGTTTACAGCTAAACGGGAGCAGTTTCGATGCCGAAATTTCACATACAAATCCTAATATACGTGTTCTATACACCATCGGCTTTTGGGTATCAGGTCGTCGGATCTGGGAATTTTTTTCTTTGCGTGCATGGAAAGAAAATCCTATCTATAGTCATTATAGACACATATAGCGCGATTGTCTGCGAGTGTGAATGACCTGCTCCATGAGCAAATGTACGTTTTTGGTCCGTGGCTGTTTACATCGCCAGGATACTCGCTCAGTAATCGATACGGCTTGCTTTCCAGCGGCAGCCCCGAGAAGTAAACAATGCAAACAAATGCCAGGACACTTGAATTCTTCCGTCCCGAAAATGTCATTTTTGAATATTAATTATAGCTAAACAGGAGCAGTTTCGATCCACGATCCATTGGCAGATAGTGGCGTAACTCGCTAGCAATTTAACTTTGAACGACCTGTTGACACCAATATAGCGGTTGGAGTTCTTTGGTTAATCCACCCGGAATGATGGCAAGCTCCGAATTAGTTTGCTTCACTTGGGTTTTGACAGTATCGGTGAGATGGGCGCGCATGGAGTGGCAGATAAATAGGGATGGAGATTTGTGGAAAAAGCCATCCGGCCATTATGTTGAAGCACATATTACTCCACGAGGCTCCTGACTACCGTAATGCTCCGAAAATCCATTAAGCGGTTCGGCTTCGTAACTTACCAAAGTCATACTAAAACATTTTTGACAGATTTTTGAGCGCCGTGTACCACATAAAATCGGTTCGAGGTCAGTAAGCACAACCAGAATTAATACATAAGGCGCACCGGATTATAAAGCGCTCTGTCGATTTTTGAGAAAATTAAAGGATTTTTCTTTTTTTTTTGTAACTTTGATTTTTATTCATTTTTCATCATACTTATTACATTCAGATCACAGTCTATATTTAGAAAAAAGGAGCTAGAGAAAGAAAGGGGGGAAAAAAGGGGGGGACAAATGTTGGAGCATAAAGTTTTAAGTTTCCATCCAAATTTATGCAAATTGTTTCCTCGATGCCATGTGTCAACACAACGGAAATAAGCTATAGACAGCTTGCTCCTTCTGTAATTGATAGCATGGTAGATAGTGTTACAGCTTCTCTGCATCAGACTCTAGACATGGTGGCCCCCTTTTTTTTTTGTAACTTTGATTTTTATTCATTTTTCATCATACATATTACATTCAGATCACAGTCTCTATATTTAAAAAAAGGAGCTAGAGGAAGGGAAAAAAAAAGAAAAAGGGGGGGCGCAAATGTTGAAGCATCAAGTTTTTAGTTTCCATCTCTTAATTCTTCTGGTTTTTCAGTGTCTTTGGTTATTCTTTCAATTTCTGTCTCGTTGTTGCACTTTGTAGTGTGTCCATTTCCACCTTTTTTTTTTTTTCATATTGTCCTTCTCGCATTCTTTGTCGATATGATAGTTTTTTCATTAAATGTATATCCTCAACAATGTCAGTCCATTACTCTTGGTCAGGAAGAACTTCTGATTGCCATTTTTTTGTGATTGTTTTTTTACATGCAATCAACAAGATTTTAACTAGATATCTGTCCTCAGCCTGTATTACATTCTCTTTTAAGATCACATAAATACATCGTTACAGTTCATTGGTATATTATATCCTAATATCCTCTGTATTGTCACATGTATAGATTTCCAGAATGATGAGATTTTGCAGCATTTCCAAAACATATGTGAGTGGTCTGCATTTTGAGCCCCACAGCCCCTCCAGCATAAAGATCGGGTATTTGTATATTTTCTTTGAATCTGAGGTGTAATGAAATAACGAATCAGGTTTTTCCATCCAAATTCCCTCCATGTCCTTGAACTTGTTGATGTGTGTTGTGTTTTCAATATTTCCTGCCAGCTTTCTTCTGTTATGTTTAAATTTAGCTCTTTCTCCCATTTCTCCTTTGTATAGTTACTTGAATGTTTGTTTGCCGTAAGTTTCTGATATAGCTTTGAAATAGTTCTTATTTTATTTCCTGTATATGAGCTTAAAATGAGTTGTATAATCTCGCTCACATCTGTGTGGAGGTTATGTCTAATCTTCCTCATATAATAATCTCTCATCTGCAAATATCTGAAGAATTCCGATTTTTCTAGTTTAAATTTTCTTCTGATGTTTACAAAACTCCCGAAATCTTTTTATCCGATATTGCCCCATGCTGTGATTCCCTTGTTCACCAGATTTTTGTATCCCCTATCTTGCTTTGCCGGTTCAAACTGACTGTCAAATGCTACCCATTTCAATAGTTTTATGTCCTCCTTTATGTTATACTTTTGTACTATTTTATACCACAGTTCCAAAGTAAATTTAGTGATTGGGTCTATTTGTTTGATTTGCTTATATGCATCCTTATCTCCTATTATGCTTTGTACTGGGAGTCCCTCAATTTCCTTTTCTATTTCTTTCCATTTTGCCTCATATCCTCCGTCGCACCAACATATGATATATCTTATTTGTGCTGAGTAGTAATATTCCTTTAGACTCGGTAGGCCCATGCCTCCTTTCTCTTTTGGTAACTGGAGAGTTTTATATTTCACTCTCGGCTTTTTACCTCCCCAAACAAATCTCGATATCATCCTGTCCCACTTTGAGAACTGGGCATCAGGAATCTCTGTTGGTAGAGCCTGGAAGAGGTAAAGCAGTCTAGGTTGTATGCTGATTTTGACTGTCTTAATTTTTGAGTTCAGATCCATATTTAAGATTGACCATTTATCAATATCCTTTTTTATTTCTTGATCCAACCTATCATAGTTTGCTTTATAGATTTTGCTTAGATCTTTAGGTATGCTCACTCCAAGGTATTTTATTTCTTTTTGTTTCCAGTTTAGTTTGATCTTATCAGTTATCTGGTTTAAAGGGTTATCGTGGAATGCCAGTATTTGTGTTTTTGTTATGTTTATCTTGTATCCTGATAATTTTCCAAAATTTTCTATCAAGTTCATCATTTCCATTATTGATTCATCTGGTTGTTCAGAGTAAACTATGATATCGTCTGCAAATAGCCCAATCTTGTGTTCCGCTCCCTTTATTGTTACACCTTTTAATTCCTTATTTTGTCGTATCGCTTGAGCCAGTGGCTCTATGAACAGAGCAAACAAGGTGGGCGATAGGCAGCATCCCTGCCTCGTTGATCTTTGTATATTTACTTTGTCTGTTAAGCTACCGTTTATCTTGATTCTTGCCACAGGTTTTTGATAGTGTCTTTATGCATTGTACTGATTTTTCGTTAAATCCAAAGCGTTCCAGCACATTATATAGGAACTTCCAGTTAACCCTATCAAATGCTTTTTCTGCGTCTAAACTCATTATTACTGCGCTTTTCTTTTCTTTATGTATTTGATTAATTATGTGTACAGTTCTCCTGATATTGTCATGTGTTTGGCGTCCCTCTATGAAACCAGTTTGATCATCCTCTATCAATTCCGTCAAGAATGTCTTTATTCGTTTACATATAATTGTTGTATATATTTTATAATCCACATTTAGTAAAGAGATTGGCTTATAGTTTCTGCATTGTTCCCTATCTTTCCCTGGCTTTAAAATAACTGAAATAATGGCTTCGTTCCATGATGGAGGTATTTTGTTGTTGTTCTGTTGCTGTACTCATGACTTTTCATCCATTATTACATTGCACATAACTCTCACACTGCTTTTTACTTCATTCACATTATATCACTGAATCTGAGTTCACATTGAAATACTGTGTGACTGTATATTTTTTCATATATTTCTGCAAAGTGTGGTTAGTCTGAGTAAATAACTGCATATATTCCTGTATATATTTGCATCCTTTTATAGAAACGTGGACGGACTGTAATTTACTGTACATACTCTGTTGTCATTGAATCCTTATTTAAATCCTCCACCTGAACAATGAGAGCAAGTTTTTAGCCAAAGTCAGATTCCTTGTATGTGTTGTGCATACTTGGCCAATAAAGCTGATTCTGATTAATGTCCAATTAAAGGACTTTAGGAGCTGTGGCGTGAGTTCTTCTATAAACAGTTTATAAAACTCAGAGGGGTATCCATCACTACCTGGGGATTTACCGTTTTTAAGTGACTTAATCACATCTTTAATCTCTTGTGTTGTTATTTCTGCTGTTAGCTTTTCATTTTGTTGGTTTCCTATTGATGGCAAGTCCAATGTGCATAGAAATTTTTTAATATCCTTAACATTTGTCTCTTCAGGTTGCGAGTATAGTTCTTGATAGAAATTATGGAATATTTCTTCGATGTTTTCTGGGTTAACTGTGGTTTTATTTGTGATGGGGTCTTTAATCTTATATACATTATTCACTGTTTGTTGTTTTCTTAACCGTTTTGTCAGCAGTTTTGTGGCCTTTGGCCCCGTTTCATAATATTTTTGTTTTAAATATCTATTTTTCCTTTCAATTTCATCTATTTGTATTTCTTTTATCTTTATTTTTTCTTCCTTAATTTCTTGATATATTTTGGGGTCGTTTGTGCTTTGATGTTTACGTTCTAATTCCCTCAGTCTCTCACATCTTTGTTCATATGTTTCCAGTTTAGACTTATTTGCTTTTCCTGATTCAGCAATTAATTTACCTCTTAACACGGCTTTTAGTGCATCCCATAGTATTGTTGGGTCCACTTCTTCATTGTCATTCTCTTCGATATACTTGTTTATGTTTACTTTTATTCTTTTTCATTTTCTCATCATTTAACAGTCCTACATTAAGTTTCCATGTTGTTTGTCGTTTTCTATTGTTTAAATATATTTCCATGAGTATAGGATTATGATCTGATATTTCTGCCCCTCCAATCCGACAATTTCTCACCCTGTGTCTGTCACCTTCATTCATAAGGAAGTAATCTATTCTAGAGTGTACTTTATGGACTGCTGAATAATGTGTATAGTCTTTTTCTAGTGGGTGCAGGTCCCTCCATATGTCTACCATACCCATTTCTGCCAGTGAGGTTCTTATGAACTTTGTTAATGTTTTTTTTGTCTTCTTATCACTTGTTGTGTCAACCTCATGATCCATGACAGCATTTATGTCTCCTCCACAAATTAGGACTCCTTCACTGTGTGTTGCTATGAGATCAGTTGTTGAACAAAACCCTTGTCACTTTCTGGTGGGACATAAATGTTCACTAATGTGATCTGTAAACCATCTATTCTTCCCTTTATTATTACTTATCTGCCTTCTTTATCCTGGATTTCTTGTTCACATTCAAATTGTATTTTATTCGAAATTAGTATCATAACCCCCCTTTTAGTTCCTCCCTTAAATGAACTGTAGTAGGAGTTCTTATAGCCAAATCTCTTTAGTTTCCCATGTTCTGTCTTGCTCAAATGTCTCTTGAATAAATATAATTTCAGCTTTTTCCTTCTTGAATTTTCTTATTATTCTTTCCCTTTTAACAGGTGAGTTCAGACCATTCATGTTTAATCTCATTATCTTAAGATTTTTACCCATATTCATGTTTTTCCATTTTTTTTAACTTGTGCTACTAACCCCTTTAACAACAAAACTAACACATTTGTACAAAAACACATTAACGAACTTCGACCTCCGTACTTTGGGCCTTTCTTCTGCCCACTGGTCCCTGTTGGAGGGTGGAGGGAATGTCCTCACCGAGTGAGGGGCCCTCCCTAGACCTATATTTACTATCCAAGTAATGGTCATTAGTCTAGAAATGTCCAACAAAAATCACTTAAACCTCTCCTAGCCATTTGTTTCTCTTTTACCTTGTCTTCTTGGCCTTCATTTCTTCTGTGTCCTTCTTAATCTTTGTTATAATCTAGGCTTTCCATTGAAAGCCTTGCAGTTTTTCCTGGGCTCGGTGCGCCACGTCTGTCTCCCGCCTTCTGTCGCTCACTCGTCTCCACTCCGACTGTCGTGATGCGTTCAGTGCCGCCGCTGCTCCAGCCGCTTCCTCGGGTACGCTCACCATAAAGCCTCGCTCCGTCATGTCTCGCGCTGCCTCTCTGGCCGTGCTGTATGTTTTTACGCCGTCCTCCCAATGAATTCTCATCTTCGTTTGCGGCGTTTGGAATTTTATTTTTTTCTCTTTCAGTATTTTTTTAATGTTGGCATAATTCTTTCGCTGCTGCACAATTTCTGTCGGGTAGTCATGGTCAAAGAATATCTGTTTGTTGCTGATTCGTATCTTTTTTTTCCACGCTTGTGTCAGGATTCTTTCCTTTACATCATATTTCAGAAAGTTTACCACAACTGACCTGGGTGTAGAGTTTGGATTCGGGTTCTGTGCCGAGGCTCTGTGCGCTCGCTGGATCTGCAGGTCTGCTTCGTTGGGCAACTCAAGTTCTTTTTTTTTTAAGAAATGATCCATGAATTTCGTCATCGAGTTGCCTTCAATGCCCTCCGGGATCCCGAAGATGCGTATATTGCTCCGCCTGGACCTGCTCTCCAGGTCGGTTATTTTTTCCTGCATCCTCTGCGTTTGCGCCGTCAGGGTCTGCAGCCGCTCGCTTGCCTCGGTCTTCCAATCCTCCAACTCCGATATTCGGGCCTGTGCTTCTGTCATACACGCCCGTTGAGTGCGCAGCTCCTCGAGGTTTTCTGCTAGTCTTCGCTCCATTTCTCTTCGGAGACCCATAATTTCCTCCTTCATCTCTTTTTTTCAGTTCTTCCTTAAGAGCCGTTAAATCCTGTCGGAGCTGTCGCTTAAAGTCTTCAAAGTCTTTTTTTAATTCTTTACCTAAATTGGCGATGCCAGTGTTCATAGCCTCGAGTTTGGCGTCCTCCATTTTCTCTGCTGTAGTTGTCTCGTTTCCCTGGGCCTCGTGTATAGCTATTTCTCCTGCGTTGTTGAAGAGGGATTTCTCAGTTTTACCCTGCTTTTGTCCGTGTGCCCGGCTTCTTCGTGTTTTCATCCCTTGGTTTATTGGTTTATTTATGTCGAGTTGGCCATTTACCAATGATTTTTAATCCAACTAGGGAGAGCTCTCTGTTTAAGCGTTATGTCTCTCCGCCATCTTCCCGGAAGTCCAAAATTAAAGGATTTATAGTCCAGAAAATACGGTAATTATGTCCTCCACACAGGGGAAATCCCCCCCTCCTGGAGAGAAGAAGTCATTGCAGTCATACCTAAACCTGAAAAGGATAAACTAGACTGCTTCAACTACAGACCAATCAGTGTGTTAAATCAGGACTATAAGCTTTTTACCACTATTCTTGCCAAAAGGTTAGAAAATATACTGACAGACTTCATTCATTTAGACCAACAGGTTTTATAAGACAAAGACAGACACAAGACAACATTAGACGCACTTTACACATAATTCATCATATAAAAAAATATAACTTAAATGCAGCCATATTGGGATTAGATGCTGAAAAAGCATTTGATTCAGTTGACTGGTCTTTCCTATATAGAATCTTATACAGTTTCAATTTTCATAACAACTTCATTAGAACTATACAGGCATTATATAAAAAACCAACAACTAAAATAAGGATTAACGGTAAATTATCATCATCTTTTGAGCTAGAAAGAGGATGTCGTCAGGGCTGCCCCTTGTCTCCACTGCTCTTTGCAATCTTCATAGAACCTCTGAGCCAATGGATATGACAGAATCAAAAAATTCAAGGTATTACACTTGGTCAGAAGGAACGTAAAATAGCACTCTTTGCTGATGACATTCTAATATACCTGGGTCAGCCGGACACCTCTTTTCCAGAACTAATCTGTTTTTTCAGAGTATGGAGATTTATCGGGGTACGAATTAAACATGCATAAAACCCAAGTTTTAACATTCAGCTATGACCCAAATCAATATTTACTAAGCAAACTCAAAACTAACTGGGAGATGGAATCTATGAAATATCTGGGGGTCAATATCTCGAAACAACTCAACAAAATTATAACACTAAACTATGATCCACTGATGGCAAAAATAAAATCTAATCTAGCAAGATGGAATATGATACCATTCTTGGGTACTGCACAAAGAATTGAAGCAGTCAAAATGAATATACTTCCATGTCTTCTATACCTTTTCCAAACAATACCGGTAGAACCTCCCAAAAAAACATGGCAAGAACTGGACAGAAGGATCTCAAGATTCATATGGCAGGGCAAGAGACCTAGAATCAGATATAGAATCCTACAGCTAAACAAAGACAAAGGTGGGCTCGCGCTGCCAAATATCAGGGACTATTTTAAAGCCGCACAAATTAAAACTTTAGTAGAGATCTGTAACCCAGTCTACACTGCACAATGGAAGGAGATGGAATGCCACATAACAAGTGACATTCCCCTACAGGCGATAATAGGGAACAATGCCTTACCTAAACTTTTGAATAACACTAACCTGTGGATAGAGACCCCGCTAAAAATTTTGTTTAAGATAGTCAGAGAGAATCAAACTAAAGAACCCTATCGATTTCTGCAATGGATAGCCTATGATCAAGACTTTACTCCTAATAAAACAGACACTAGATTTAAAAAGTGGAAAGAGAACGGACTGATAAAATATTGCAATTTTTTTAAAGGACAAATTTTAAGAAGTTTTGAAGATTTGAAAAAACAAGGTCTAATAAATCAAGACCTTGACAGGTTCTTTCAGCTTAGACACCACATAAACAAAATACTTAAAAAGGAGGATTTGGAAAGGGCCCAGTCAGGTGTTCTGAAGGTCTTCTTAATGGCATATAAAGGGATCCCAGGGATCAGGTACATTTCTAAAATATACCAAGTTCTTCAAGACTTAAAAGGAGACAACACATCATATATAAAAGAGAGATGGGGGAAAAAGAGGGGAATTTCACTTTACAACTGGAAATATGGGAAAAGCTAAATAAACAACAATGGAAAAGTACCTCATCCCTGCAGTGGAGAGATTTTGGATGGAAAAATTTGGTAAGATTTTTCAGAACATCTGCACAAAACAAATTTGCTTGTAAGGGGTTGAATTGTTGGCGCTCGTGTGGTGAAGAGACTGCAAATCATTTTCATGTGTTTTGGTCATGCCCAGTTATCCACCAATATTGTAACTATATTACAATATTGTAACTTTGTATTTGGGTTTACTACCGGAATCACTGGAAAGACGAGGAGAAAAATACTTATTCGCTGTTTTAATATTGGCAAGTAAAAAAGCTCTAACAAAAAAAATGGATGTTGAAGGATTGTCCTACACCTGAAGATTAGATTAACGTGATTCAAAACATTTATTCGATGGAAAAGTTGACATTCGCACTGAGACAGGACATGGATGGGTTCTTGAACTTTTGGCAACCCTGGATCGCATGTGTCTTCCATCAGATCTAATCTTTGACAAATACCATTTCAATAATGGCACCTCTCTATGTTCCAACGCTACTCAGATACTCTTTTTTTTTTGTTTTTCTTTCTTTAATTTCTCTTTTTCTTTCACTTAAAAAAGGGTGTTGAAATAATTATTTTTCCAATGTTGTCAAAAAACAAAAAAAGGGAATGTGATGAAAATGTAAACAATGCAATGCTTTAATGACATGTATACCCTTTACAAAAACTTAAATTAAAAAAAAAAAATTAAAAAGAACATTTCTGAAAATGTCACATTTGTGTTCGACATTATACATGGGATTGCCATGTAGCAGGTATGCCCATCAGTTTGTTTACTTGTTTTATATATATATATTTTTTTTCTGTTTTATTATACACTTAATTTTTATGCAACTGTTATGTACTTCATTCTTTTCCTAACTGCTATTTTATTTCTACATCTTAAGCACCTTGTAACTCTGCTTGATAAATGACACTCATTTTGTCCTCAGGAATGTACTCAGCAGCTGGACATGCAAAAGCTGCTCTCAGTCTACATGGATGGACCCATTGTCAGCTGGAAGTTCCTTTAACTGCTTCAACAAGAGCAGTGTGAGCGGGGGGGGGGGGGGGGGGCTCAGCTGATTGTGGTGGGGAGTTGTGGCCTCCACACTGTACATAATCAAATCACTGATGTCCAGGCACAGAAGTGAAAAGCTGCAGAGGAAAACTTAGAGGAGCTTAAGAAAAAGGCAAACTCTGATCCAGGTATCCACCAGCCTACACAGGGATGGTTATCAGCTTGCAGAAAAAGCTGAAGGAAAGACTGGAACCTTAATGGCCCAGCTCATCACAAAATCAAACATGCTGAGGAAGAGATACAAAGAAAAACTGTGCAAATTAAAACAAGTGGAAGCAGAGCTGGAAACAAAGGCTACAAAACTCAGATTTATGGGAGTGAGGAGAGCATGGGAGAGCCCCTATATTCAGTTTAGAGATCTTGTTGTGTTCATTCTTTCATCCATCTTCTTCCGCTTAATCCTTTTCGGGTCGCGGGGGGGCTGGAGCCTATCCCAGCATCTTTGGGCGAGAGGCAGGGTACATCCTGGACAGATCGCCAGTCCATCGCAGGGCCAGCACAGACAGACAACATTCACTCTCACAGTCATACCTAAGGACAATTTAGAATCCCCAGTTTGATGCCAATTAACCTAACTTGCATGTTTTTGGCGTGTGGGAGGAAACCGGAGAAATCCCGGAGTAAACCCATGCAGACACGGGGAGAACCTACAAACTCCACACAGATCACTGTTGGTCGGGGATTGGGATTGAACCCATGATCCCCCGGCCAAAGGTGAGTTGCTGTGCTGCCGCAGTGCTAACCACTCCGTCACCGTGCCGCCCATCTCGTTGTGTAATGTTCTTAAATGTTTGTTTTTCTCAAATGCTACAACCACGTTTTCATATTTGTTTGAAAGATTGTCAGATCATTCAGACTGTTACAAGTTGCCCATGTTCTGCCTACAGAGTTGTGATCTTGATGTTTGCTATTTTTCCAGCACTTTCAGTTCCATTAAATCTGTGGACAAAACTATTTACAATGTGGTCACACTTTTTGCTATTTCGCAGAAGAAAGGTCTTAAATTTGATTAAAGTGGCCTTAAAAAATGGTCTTAAAAAGTCTTAAATTTAACTTCCTTAAACCTGCAGATACCCTGGCCAGCGTCCAGGTGGGGAAAATCCTTCAGAGCAAGGATGTCAAATCTATTTTCCAAAAGCAAGGGAAGAGAAGAGGCGCGGCCCTGTCTGGTCGATTGACGATGATTGCTAGCTGGTCCCACCAAGGTCCAGGGCCGGCTTTGAGGATGAGAAGAACCAACCGGGGCTTTGGGTTTAGCCCCGAGTCGAAGCCAATGTCTATTGTTGTGGTCCTGGACGTCTGAAGAAACCGGTGCAGGGGTGGAAGTAGACGGAGATGCGCTGAACTCACCCAGGTAAGTAGCCGTCTCTGCCAGCTGCGAGTCGGTTGCTGGAGCCGATGTTCGCCCGAGAATTACGGTGTCACCAACTCAGAAACCTTCCTAAGGAGGGACACACAGCTGACGCATGTCGGGGATGACGTTCCAGGTGAGAGGTGGATAGCCAGCCAGCCAAAAGCAGCTAAAAACAGCTAAAAAGGCTTAAAAACAGGTTAGCCTAGCCCAGTAAAACAGCCCAGCCGGGGGTCCGACCCACCCGCGTGTCCGATCGGACTTTTCTGCTAGGCCAATACTAAGCTAACACCAAGCAAAAACTAATATCAGCAAAAAGAGATACAAAATTAAAAATGAAATCAATAAAAAGAAACAAAAGCGGACAAGGTAACGCTTTGACGTGACGAGAGGTTACCAGACACCAGCGCATGCGCCAGGGATCAAAGTGATCATTTGGCCATCACGATCAAAAGCTGAACCAATGTCTATTCTGGTCTTGCTCCTTTGTTCATCATTTATTACTTGAGAAGGATAACTGAATTACTTTTTACTTGCAGAAGCAGCCATGGTAGCGTACTAATCACTGATTGGCAACACTAGTGCTACGTAAAAGCAACAGCACGTGACATCCAAAAATTAATTATACTTGGATAAGAAAAACTCACGGAACACTTTTTTGTCATCAGAAATTTTCTGGAATGTAAATATTTGATTTACGACCCGTAAGAAATTACAATTTTTTTTTTCATCAATACACTAATTTTTTGAAAAACATTAGGACTTAGATTGTGCAAGTTTCTAAACGTTCTTGATGTATTATTAAAAAAAAAAAATCATAAAATTCTTCTGAATTTCACCTTTAACATGCATTTAATGCAATTTTGCTTTTGTCATGATATTGTGTTAATGTTTGCATTTGCTGTTGCACAAGAGTTTTCTGTATAGTTCGGTTCACTTCAACTTTATTTATATAGTGCCATTTCACAACAACAGCCATCTCATAGTACTTTCAACTCTAGGGAAAAACCCCACAATTGCAGAAAGATCCCAGCAATCAGGTGATCCCTGTGAGCAAGCGCTTGGTGACGGTGGAGAGGAAAAACTCCTTTTAGCAGGAAAAAACCTCCAGCAGAACCAGGCTCAGGGAGGGCATGTTCTTAAATTAATATATCATAGGCATGGTGGCACACTTGCAAGGGTGGTAGGCCACCACACGGAAAAAGGAGCAGAGGAAACCCTGCCCTATCATCTGCTTTCTCTAGATCCACCAAGACGCAGTGCAACTCCTTCTGACCTTCTCCATACTTCTCCATCAGCACTCTTGAGAGCAAACATTGCATCTGTGGTACTCTTTCTTGGCATGAAACTGTACTACTACTGACGGATTGTCACTTCTCCTCTTAACTTCCTTGTGGGGATCGTCACTTCCTTGTGGTAACGTATCGTCACTTCCTGTTTTGCTGTCTGCCTGTGTGGTTTGCTCTCCAGCCACTAGCTATGGCTACTAGCTCTCCTTCCTCTCCTCCTCTGGTGTGCTCTCTCTCAGATGTTTAGCTACACCTCTGCCTCTTTCAGTGATAACGGTAAATGTAATAAATGTTGTCTTTTTGAGGCGCTCAAGGCGAGGTTGTCTGATTTGGAATCCCGGCTCCGCTGCATTGAAACACCGTCTGTGCCAGTTAACCGTGAGGGACGCCCCTTAGCTGCAGCGGAGCTAGCTAGCTTAGGCCCCCCTGTTAGCGGTCCCCCGGCTCTCCTCAGCAGCGAGGAGACTGGGTGGGTGACGGTGAGAAGGAAGCCTAGTCGCAAAGCCCCGGTACACCACCAACCTGTTCACGTTTCTAATCGTTTTTTCCCCTCTCAGCGACACACCTGCTGAGGAAAAAACTCTGATCATTGGCGACTCTGTAGTCAGAAACGTGAACCTAGAGACTCCAGCGGCCATAGTCAAATGCATTCCTGGGGCCAGAGCAGGCGACAGAGTCAAAATGCTGGCTAAAAGTAACTGTAAATATTCCACAATTGTTATTCATGCCGGCATTAATGACATCCGTCTCCGGCAGTCGGAAGTCACGAAACTTAATATAGAATCGGTGTGTGACTTTGCAAAAACAATGTCTGCCACTGTAGTATTCTCTGGGCCCCTCCCCAATCTGACCAGTAATGACATGTTTAGCCGCTCGTCATCCTTGAACCGCTGGCTGTCTGTGTGGTGTCCTAAAAATGACGTGGGCTACATTGACAATTGGAGCTCTTTTTGGGGAAAACCTGGTCTTATGAGACGAGACAGCATTCATCCCACTTTGGATGGTGCTTCTCATTTATCTAACAATCTGGCATCTTTTTTTATCCAAATTTCCAAAACCCTTACTACTCAGAGTTGGGACCAAGAAGCAGAGTCGCAGTCTTGCACGCCTCTCTGCAGCTCCTCTTCATCCGCCACCCCTCAGCTTAGCCCCTGTCTTCCCCATCAGAGAATCGTTGTCTGCTCCCTCCAAAGTAAATAAAAATATAATGTATAAGCATCCCAAAGTGATAAAGCAAAATATTGGTAAAACTCAAATTAAACATAAAGCCTCTAAATTGAATGATTTGGCCTCTGTTCCTCCTCATAATTTAAAAATTAAATGTGGTTTATTAAATATTAAGTCTCTAACTCCCAAGTCTCTGTTAGTCCATGATCTGTTAATTGATCATCAGATTGATTTAATTTCCCTTACAGAGACTTGGTTAGGGCAAGAGGATTATGTTGGTTTAAATGAATCAACTCCCTCTGGTTATTTAAACTGTCAAAATCCCAGAAGTTCTGGTCATGGAGGAGGTGTAGCAACAATTTACCATTCCAAATTACTAGTTAATGTAAAGCAAAAAACATGTTTTAATTCCTTTGAGGGCCTGGTCCTCAGTATTGGGCACTTTAGCAATTTTAGGTTAAACCCAATTTTATTTGCCATAGTTTTTTTTTGTTACTTATTTATACCCGTAGGTAGACTTGGTTTGCAGTCTGGTGACAAGCCACCGGCTGCTGGTCGCTGCGTGCGCGAGCGCCCTAAACCTACATGTTTTTGGTGTGCGGGAGGAAACCGGAGAAATCCCGGAGTAAACCCGCGCAACACGGGGAGAACATGCAAACTCCACACAGCTCACTGTTGGTCGGGGGCTGGGATCGAACCCACGATCTCATGATCCCCGCGATCCCCCGGCCGAGGGTAAAACTGTGCTGCCACAGTGCTAAACCACTGCGCCGCCGTGCAGCCCCAGATAGTTTATCGTCCCCCATCAACCTACTCAGAATTTTTATCCGAATTTGCTGATTTCTTAGCTAATTTAGTGCTTAAATCTGATAGAATAATTATAGTAGGGGACTTTAATATACATGTGGATGTAGATAGTGACTGCCTTAATGTGGCATTTAATTCAATATTAGACTTGATTGGGTTTTCTCAGAAAGTAGGAAATTCTACTCATTACCTCCACCATACATTGGACCTTGTTCCGACATATGGCATAGATGTAGAAAATCTTGTAGTGTCTCCTCATAACCCTCTACTGTCAGACCATTGTCTGTTAACCTTTGATTTTACTATTTCTTACTATTTGGCTCCTAAAGAAAAATATTATTACAGTAGATGCCTCTCAGATGATGCTGTTACCAAATTTATGCAGATTGTTTCCTCTATGCCATGTGTCAACACAACGGAAATAAGCTATAGACAGCTTGCTCCTTCTGTAATTGATAACATGGTGGATAGTGTTTCACCTTCTCTGCATAAGACTCTAGACTTGGTGGCCCCCTTAAAAAAAGTCTAATCAGAGATTACTAACTCCTTGGTTCAACACAGAAACTCGTAGCTTAAAACAGAAGACTCGTCAATTAGAAAGAAAATGGCGCTCCACTAATTTAGATGAAATCTATTTAGCTTGGAGAAATCATCTTTTAATTTATAAAAAATCTCTTAGAAAAGCTAGAACGAGTTATTACTCTGCATTAATAGAAGAGAACAAGAATAATCCCAGGTTTCTTTTCAGTACTGTAGCCAGGTTGACAAAGAGTCAGGACTCTGTCAATCCTAGCATTCCCTTAGAGCTTACTAGTCAGGACTTTATGAACTTTTTCAATAATAAAATTTCATCCATCAGAGATAAAATCAATCAGATTCTTCCCACAGTTAACTTAAATACTGTAACTACTACAACTCCTTCTATTGATGTCTGTCTTGATGAGTTTACTCCAATCGACCTTTGTGAGATAGACAAAATAGTTTCCTCATCCAAACCTTCAACTTGTCTTTTAGACCCTATTCCTACCAGGTTATTTAAAGAAGTCTTCCCACTTATTGGTAGCTTTATTCTTCATATAATCAATTCTTCATTAACTTTAGGCCATGTACCGCAGGCTTTTAAAACGGCTGTAATTAAACCCTTAATCAAAAAGCCAACGCTAGATCCAGGAGCTTTAGCTAACTATAGACCAATCTCTAATCTCCCTTTCATTTCAAAAATCTTAGTTGTTGCTACGCAATTATTTGACCACCTGCAGGGAAATGGTTTACTTGAAGAGTTTCAATCTGGGTTTAGAATCCATCATAGTACTGAAACGGCCTTAGCGAAGGTCACTAACGACCTCCTCATTGCATCTGATAATGGACTAGTTTCTGTACTTGTCCTTTTAGACCTTAGTGCAGCTTTTGTTGTCGTCTGCCTCCGTCGGTCTATGATGACCATGGAAGAGAATCCTAAACGTCTACTCTGCTGGAACAGCACCGCCTGTGGCTGAACAGGCCGATGCGCGAATGACAGTCCCTGTCACAGAGGTCGCACTTGTGGGTGGTCTCCGTGCATTTGGGTCTGTGGCGGTTCTTTCTGCGGGTCCTTTTTTCATCTGCTGCAGCAGTCAGTCTCTCTTCACCCGCCTTGAGCTGTCTGGTCAGGGTGCCTCTCCATTTGGAGCGGTCCGTTGCAAGGTCCTCCCAGCGCTCTGTGTTGATATCCAGGGCCTTCATGTCTCTCTTGCAGACATCTCTAAAGCGCAGCTGTGGTCGGCCAACGTCTCTCCTGCCAGTTGCAAGTTCTCCGTAGAGGACGTCTTTGGGGATTCTGCCATCCTCCATACGGTGAACGTGGCCTAGCCAGCGGAGCCTGCGCTGCCTGAGTAGAGTGAACATGGAGGGAAGGCCAGCGCGGGACAGAACCTCTGTGTTGGGCACTTTGTCCTGCCAGGATATGTCCAGGATGTGGCGAATGCAGCGCAAGTGGAAGGAGTTCAGTCTCTTTTCCTCCCGGGCGTATGTTGTCCACGTCTCACTCCCATAGAGCAGTGTGCTGATGACGCAGGCGTTGTTACTGCCATCTTCATCTTGACAGAGAGTTTGGGATTCTCCCACACTCGTGTGGTGAGGCGAGCGAGTGTGAAGGCTGATTTTCCAATCCTCTTCTTGATCTCTGTATCAAGGGAGAGGTTGTTGCTGATTGTGGATCCCAGGTACGTGAACTGATTCACGACCTCCAGCTTGTAGTCGTCGATGGTGATGGTTGGTGGTGCTTCCGTGCCTTGCGCCAAGACGTTAGTCTTCTTCAGGCTGATGGTAAGCCCGAAGTCCTTGCATGCCTGGGAGAAGCGGTCCATCAGGGTCTGAAGCTCCTGCTGTGTGTGGGTTATGACTGCAGCGTCGTCTGCGAGCAGCATGTCTCTGATTAGAGCCTCGCGTACTTTGGTTCTGGCTTTCATGCGGGCGAGGTTGAAAAGCCTGCCGTCAGATCTTGTGTGCAGGTAGATTCCCTCTGTTGCTGTGCTGAAGGCATGCCTCAGGAGCATAGCAAAGAAAATCCCAAAGAGGGTTGGCGCAAGTACACAGCCCTGTTTCACTCCGCTGCGTATGTTGAATGGCTCTGAGACGTTGCCATCGTGCTGCACTATCCCCTGCATGTTGGTGTGAAACGATTCGATGAGGCTTTGCAACTTTGGTGGGCATCCTATCTTTGGCAGGATCTTGAAAAGGCCCTCTCTGCTGACCAGAGTGAACGCTTTGGTGAGGTCGATGAAGGCGACGTACAGAGGCATGTTCTGTTCTCTGCATTTCTCCTGGAGTTGGCGGATGGAGAATATCATGTCTACCGTCGATCGCTCAGCGCGGAAGCCACACTGAGACTCGGGGTAGACACGATCGGCAAGCTTCTGTAGACGGACGAGAAAAACTCGTGCTTAGACTTTGCCAACAACGCTGAGGAGGGAGATGCCCCTGTAGTTGTTGCAGTCGCTTCTCTCCCCTTTGTTTTTGTAGAGGGTGATGATCTTGGCGTCCCTCATGTCCTGTGGTACGGCACCTTCCTTCCAGCACTGGCAGAGGACGTCATGAAATGGCAGCAGTAGGGCGGTCTTGCTGTGCTTGATCAGGTCAGGGGGTATGCTGTCGTTGCCGGGTGCCTTGCCAGCGGCCAAGCTATCAATGGCCTTGCTGAGTTCGTCGATGGTTGGCTCGGCGTCACGTTTGTCCATGGATGGCAGGCAGTCGATGGCATCAAGGGCTGACGGTGTCATGGTGTTTGGTTTAGAGTAGAGGTCGGAGTAGTGTTCCACCCATCTCTCCATCTGCTTGTTCTTTTCTGTGATCATCTCCCCAGTGGAAGATTTGAGGGGGGCCGTCTTGCTCTGAGCCGGACCAAGTGCTTTCTTGATGCCATCGTACATACCACGGATGTTCCCTGTTATGGCAGCGGTTTGAATGTCTTGGCTGAGCTGAGTCCAGTACTCGTTGGCACAGCGCCGAGCAGTCTGCTTAATTTTGCTTCTCGCAGCCCTGAGAATCTGCAGATTCTTCTCGTTTGTGTACTTATTGTACTCAGCAAGTGCTGAGCGCTTGGCTTCAATGACGGGGTCATCTCGGTCAACTTGGCATCAAACCAGTCCTGTGACTTTGAGAGGTCCTCCTCCCAAAGGTAGCCAAGGCTGTGCGGTGGATGGTGTTTCGCAGCTCTTCCTACTTCTGCTTTGCAGATTCTCCTCCTTGTGGTACACCAAGTTCCTTCTCAAAGGTGGAGGCAAACTGCTCAACAAGTTCTGGTTGAGCCATCTTGCTGGTGTCAATCCGTGCCTTTCCAGGCTGTCTAGCACGATGGAATTTCTTCAGCTGCAGCTTGACCTTGCAACACACCAATGAATGGTCTGTCTCGCAATCTGCACTCTGGAACGAACGAGTGATTAGCACGTTCTTCAGTGAGGTGTGCCTGGTCAGGATCAAGTCCAGCTGGTGCCAGTGCTTTGAGCGCGGATGTTGCCAAGAAACCTTTTGTTGGGGCTTGGTCTTGAAGAACGAGTTTGTGATGCACAGATCGTGATATGTGCAGAACTCGAGCAGCCGCTGTCCGTTGTCGTTCATTCTGCCCACGCCAAAAGGTCCAAGACAGGAGGGCCAGGAGTCGTGGTCAGCACCCACTCTGGCATTGAAGTCTCCAAGGAGAATGAGTTGTTCAGAGTTGGGGATGATCCTGACAGTTGTTGCGAGATTCTCGTAGAACTCGTCTTTTGCCTCTGGTGTGGCTGTCAGAGTTGGGGCATACACACTGACGACGGTGACTGGGCCTTGAGTGGTGTTCAGGCGGAGGGTGAAGAGTCGTGCATAGCCAGTGCTGCCCGGTTCCATCATCTTCAGTAAGGTGTTCTTCACTGCGAAGCCCACTCCGTGTTCCCTGTGTTCGTCACTGCCCTTTCCCTGCCAGTAGAACGTGTAGTCCTTCTCTCTGTGTGCCTGCGTCAGCCAACCGTGTTTCCTGGAGAGTGGCGATATCCACTCCCAGTCTCTTCAGCTCATTATTGATGATGGCAGTCTTCCTGGTGTCGTTGATGTCCTTGAGGTTAGCAGCGAGTCCCGTCATCATAGTGTGGACGTTCCAAGTTCCCAGTTTTAGAGTTGGTCTCTTTTGTTTTATTGCCTTGCCTGGTGCGAAGGTTCTCAGCCTTCTGTTTGGACTTCTCCTTATCCCCATGCACCTAATGAGGAAAGCAAGCTGTGGCGGGGCAACACCTTATTGGCTGGGGGCTGCCCAGCTTGAGGCGGGCGGTAGCTGTCCAGTGAGATCTGATGATCCCTCCCACCGTCAGGAACAACCCCTGGCGCCGCGCTCTACGCCAGTTGAGCAGTGGCTTATAACCGGTAACTGTCATTCCCCGTGTTTTGTCTACACCAAAGGCGAAGCTGGAGTGTCCCCTCCAGTGATCCGGTGTTCTACCTTCCAGCGTTTGGCATTGGTAGGATTCAAGCCTGGGCAGGAAGATATGGAGGACAAGATGTTGCCCATGCAGCATGTCCCCCCTCTCCACGTCACTGATGAATCCAAAGGAACAGCAGGGCTGCTACAGTTTGGCACCAGCGCCATTGTAGGAACTGCCAGAACGATGTTGAGCACAACATAGAACTGCCTTAGGGGCTCCGACTCCGGATTTTTCCTCAGGGTTGACTCCTGAAGCCTTTTCCGTGACCGGGTATGCCGCAAGGCAGCAGAGGTTTGAAATCAGGGTTTACCTTCCCCTAGATGGGCTACCTTCACAGGCTGACGAGCCACCATCTACCCGAAGCATCTGGTTTTAAGGCGCCAGAGATCCGCCCTCGCCCCTTCTCCTATTAGTAAAAGCAGTTCCGCCGGGCTTAGAGACTAAACCACACGGGCAGGCTAGGAGTTGGACTTAGTTGTCAGAGGCTTTTCGAGACGCACGCCATAAGGAGCATTTTATGAGCACTGGGAGCTTAACCCCAGTGCCGCTCTTGGCTATGACAACCTTGGAAGCTTGGAACCTTGATATTATCGATCATAATATTCTACTTGATAGATTAGAACACTATGTTGGACTTAATGGAACTTCGTTGCAGTGGTTTAGATCTTATTTATCGGATAGGTTCCAGTTTGTTCATGTAAATAATGAGTTTTCTTTCAACTCAAAGCTTAGTCATGGAATTCCACAGGGATCTGTGCTAGGCCCTACTCTTTTTAGTTTATATATGCTTCCGTTAGGCAACATTATTAGAAAGCACTGTATACATTTTCATTGTTATGCAGATGACACACAATTATACCTGTCAATGAAGCCAGATGATAGTAATCAATTAGCCAAGTTAGAAGCCTGACTTAAGGAATTCAAAGTTGGATGACTTGTAACTTCTTGCTATTAAATTCAGATAAGACTGAAGTCATTCTTGTTGGTCCAAAAAACCTTAGAAATTCCTTTCCAAATCAAACTTTCAGTTTTGATGCGGTCACTCTTTCTCTTAATAGCTCTGTGAGGAACATTGGAGTTATTTTTGATCAGGATTTGTCCTTCAATTCATATTAAATTTGTTTCTAAGACTGCCTTCTATCATTTGCGTAATATTGCCAAGATTAGGAGCATCTTGTCTGAGTGATGCTGAGAAACTGATCCACCCTTTTGTTAGCTCGAAATTAGATTATTGTAATTCTTTATTATCAGGCTGTCCTAAAACATCTTTAAAAAGTCTTCAGCTGATCCAAACTGCTGCAGCAAGAGTTTTAACAGGTACTAGAAAGAGAGATCATATCTCTCCGGTTCTGGCCTCCCTTCATTGGCTTCCCATAGAGTTTAGAATTAAGTTTAAAATCCTTCTTCGTACTTACAAAGCTCTAAACAATCAGGCTCCTTTTTATTTAAAAGATCTCATACTACCGTATTATCCTAACAAAGCACTACGCTCCCAAAATGCAGGATTACTTGTAATACCTAGAATCTCCAAAAGTACAATGGGAGGCAGAGCCTTCAGTTATCAAGCTCCTCTCCTGTGGAATCAGCTGCCAATCTGGATTCAGGAGTCAGACTCGATCTCTGTTTTTAAGAATAGGGCTAAAACCTACCTTTTTGATATAGCCTACAATTAGGGAGGGATCATGTGTTTCTGAACCCTCCCTTAGTTATGCTGCTAATAGGTTTAGTCAGCCGGGGGACCTCCAGTAATGCACTGGGCCTCACTCCTTTCCTCACTCTCAATGAAATATTTTTTTTGCTGGTCATTAACATTTGTTTCTCTCCCATAGATTGAGTCCATATCGTGCTGTTTGCTCTCTACATGTCTGTTCTTTTCATCTTCTCTATCCCCTCACCCCCCAGCCAGTCGCAGCAGATGACTGCCCCTCCCTGAGCCTGGTTCTGCTGGAGGTTTCTTCCTTTTAAAAGAGAGTTTTTCCTCTCCACCGTCTCCAAGTGCTTGCTCACAGGGGATCGCCTGATTGCTGGGGTCTTTCTGCAACTGTGGGGGTTCCCCCTACAGTTGATAGTGCTATGAGATGACTGTTGTTGTGAAATGGCGCTATATAAATAAAGTTGAATTGAATTAACCAGGCTTCAACAACTCTTTCCCATATCTTCATATAGTGGCTGATCAACTTTATGCCTCTGTAGTTGCTACAGCTCTGAGCATCACATTTGTTCTTGAAAATTGGTACCAAAACACTTCTCCACTCCTCAGGTCACTCTCCAAGATTGTGTTAAACAATCTGGTTTAAAAAGTCCACTGCCATCTCTCCTAAACTTCTCCATACCTCCACAGGTATGTCATCTTGACCAACCACCTTTTCTCGTTCTTCATCCTCTTCAAAGCCGCCCTCACTTCTGCCTTGCTATTCCTCAGGATTTAATTGTTCACCATCTTTCCTTCATCCATCTTCTTCTCTCTTTCGTTTCCTTTATTCATCAGCTCCTCAAAGTACTCCTTCCACCTTCTCAACACACTCTCGTCATTTGTTAGTACATTACCATTTCTCTCCTTAATCAACCTAACCTGCTGCACATCTTTTCCAGCTCGATCTCTCTGTCTAGCCAATCGATACAAGTCCCTTTCTCCTTCCTTAGTGTTTAGCCTCTCATACAACTCACGATATGCCTTCTCCTTTGCCTTTTCTACTTCTCTCTTTGTCATGTGCCTGGATTCCAAATACGCCTGTCTACTTTATTCTTTTTCCTGACTAACCCACCTTATTTTTTTTGCTAACCTCTTTCTTTGAATACTTTCCTGTACCTCCTGATTCCATCACCAAGTCTCCTTGGCTTCTGTTGAGTCTAAAATACCTTAAACCCCAGTTCTTTGATATGACAGCCAAATAACCAGGCTGAGAGATGAAGTATACTTTCACTTATTTACTGAAAGTGAGATATGGATTACAAGCAGTGCTGGAACACAACTCTTTAGGCAATTCCCCAAGACAGTGTGTAACCCCAAAATTGAGCCCTGTAGTTTTTATAAGCTTAACCACTCCCTCATGCAAGAGGGAGGGGTTTTACCTCATTGTATCAACAATACATTTTCCGCTTATGGGGAAGCTCAGCTGTGTGCAGAGCGGATTCTAACTGATTTCAACAATGAATTATAGGGTGTAAACTAAACTCTGCAGTGTAGCGTGTGAAGCAAGCAGATAAAGAAGTGTCAGAAAGACAAAGCAATCATGTCATTTTACTAACATTGCCCCCTGTTGAGGTGTCCTATTAGGGCACCTATCTATCCATCTATCCATCCATCCATCCATCCATCCATCCATCCATCCATCCATCCTCCCTTGCATCTCCCCCTGTTGATATGGGTCTAAATCCACCTCATAACCCTATTCTATCCCCTGTGTGTATAGTGTTTCTAAAGTTCTATATGTGCGTGATGTCCTCCTTCCGGCATTCGCATAGGCCTGCCTCTCTCAGGTCACCATTTCTCCAGAGGACATTGGGTGTGGTGCAGACATCATGAGTCAATATAGCTAACAATCCTATCGGTGTAAAATACATTTAAAACTAAGCTATCCTCATCTATGCATATATATGTGAAGATGCATATACTGTATGCATATATGAATACAGTGGTACCTCTACTTACGAACGTCTCTACATACGGGATTTTCAGGTTACGACACGCCTCAACGGGAAAATATTGCCTCTTGTTACGAAAGAAATTTCAGGATACGAAAGGCAAAAATACGCGCTGCTACTCGCAGCTCCCAGAGTTTACCGAACGTAAACATACTTGTAGCTGCTCTGCCATTGGCTATCGCCTAGCATCTTCCTGGCATCCCATTGGCCACGAAGTGTCTGGACAGTTTTACGTGTGTGTATTAACTTTTATTCACTATGGACCCCGAGAAAGTGATGGAGAAAAGTGGAAAAGAAGAAAAGAAGAAGTGTTTTTGTCCATACAAACAAAGCAAGAGATAATAGAAAAGTATGAAAAAGGGATGTTTGGTTGATCTCGCCAAAGAATATGGCCGTAATACATCTACGATCGGCACGGTATTAAAACAAAAGGAAGCCCTAAAAGCTATGACTCCTTCCAAAGGCCTCTTTGTCATTTCGAAGAGGACGGCGTGAATGATGAGATGGAGAGGTTGTTACTCGTGTGGATAAAGGAGAAAGAGATAGCTGGTGACACAGTGACCGAGGCCATAATTTGCGTAACGTGTTAATTAAGGTGACGACGATAGCAGTTAAAAGGTAAATGAACGTAATTTTTATTCTTTACTTTATTCTTTGTTTTTTACATTATGTACAACTCTCATTTTATGTTTATTGTGCAGTAATCTAATTGTAACATGTATTTGTTACATGTTTTGATGCATTTTTATGATTTATAATAATTTATGTCCGAATTTTGGGGGGCTTGGAACGGATTAGGGCATTTACATGGAAAACGCGTCTGTACTTATGGAATTTTCAGGATACGAAACTACTTCCAGAACCAATTAATTTCGTAAGTAGAGGTACCACTGTACATTCATATACATGCATCTATTCTTTCATTAATCATTTATTACAAAGGAAACCTGTAGGGCAGAAGCACAGCAGAGCAAAATCTAACACCATGTGAATGTGCATTGTAGACCCTATAGCAGACCCTCAACTATCTCCTCGGCGTCTTCTAGATTCTCATCTAGGTTCAGTCGCGGCACAACCTCGTCTTCGTCCTGGCAATAGGTGGGCAGGTGGGTCCCCTTGATATGGAGGCTGATCCTTGGAAGAGAAGGCCACTAAAATAGATCTTTCTTTTATTTTTATTCTTTTAATTTTTATTCTTTAATCATTGGAATACAACAGCATCCACAAAAAACAAAGATCAATAAACTAGTAACTATACTTATTAGGGCTCCTTGAATTATTTTTCCCCATTTGCCAAATATATTATCAAACCAACTACCTACAAGATTATCAATGCCAGATTAAGCTTTACTGAGCCTTTAGCTCTTATAATAAAAGATTTTAATTTTTCTAAGATTTAAACTACACTTTATAATAATTTTATTAAAAATATGCAACTTATGGATTTTATAACTATTTTA
This sequence comes from Pholidichthys leucotaenia, assembly GCA_020510985.1. Lineage (NCBI taxonomy): Eukaryota > Metazoa > Chordata > Actinopteri > Cichliformes > Pholidichthyidae > Pholidichthys > Pholidichthys leucotaenia. The sequence goes on from CM035841.1 coordinate 19,959,276, forward strand.
GTAAGTTGATTAATTATGCAAAAGTTTTTTCTTTTTTCTAAACATTAACCTCTTGCACTCCGTTGTTCCGCGGGCGGGCAAGTCTCTGCGTCCTAGGGCGCATGAGAGCGCACTCGTGCGCCCTCGGACGCATGATAGAGATACTGATGGTGGTGATGTAGGTGGTGTGGCCTCCAAGCGCCACTGGAAAAAAAAAAAAGCTGCAGACACAGCCGCGAACAGATTAGTTCATCTGATTGACCTCTCATTCGACTAATAAGAGCCTTGAATTGGGTTTCTGAAACCTTGACGAACCAATGAATGAAAACCTAGGAAGGAGGACCCGCCTCCCAACGCTTTGAATGCAGTGAGCCAATTGAAGCAGAGAAGTTCGTGAGCTGTTTTTTTTTTTTTTTTTTAAGGCTGGGTGAAGACTGGCTGCTGGAGCGGATCAAAAAAGGACACAGGAAGAGCTCCACACATCCAGCAGCATGGAGACCATCCACAAATGCAACCTGTGTGACAGGGAGTGCCATTCGTGGATCGGCATGTTCGGCCACAGGCGGTGCTTATTTTGTATTGGTTCCAGCAGAGTAGACGTTATGATTTCTTCCATGGTCATCATAGGCCGACGGAGGCTGAGTGACACACACGCCTTCGCCAGTCTTTTTTTAATTACTACTGTTATTTTTTTGAAAAATCGTTCGCCAAAAACCGCAATCATGGAAGCACAAAACCGCAATAATGGAATTATGTTTTGATCGAGTCGCGAGACCAGAATCAGAGCGGACCAGCGTCGCGTTCGTCTGACAATGAGGAAGAGAAGTTGGCCAGGACACTGCTGCTGTGAAGAGGTAAGGTGTTATAAGCTAAATTATTCTCTATCCCTGAAAATTGTAATCCAAAATGACTTTTGACCAATCGGTAAATTACAGCTGTGCGGTTCACGAAGTCTGAAGTTCGTGCGCCGCGGTACAAGGGGTTGCTCGCGGTGAACGCCCCCCCCACCCCCGCTATTCTTCTGCAGCGAGGGGGGGGAGAGCCGCGGTGATTGCACTGCTGTCCCACATCACCACAGGAGGCTAATCCGTTGTGTAGCGATGGCCGAAGTCCATCCTCTGTAGCGAGCGGGGGGGGGGGGGGGAAGCCGCTGTGACAGCGTTTCTGTGGAAACATGCAACGAGTGTAATCCGTCATGTAGCGAGGGCCGAACTCCATCCTTGGTAGCAGGGGGGGGGGGACAACCCCCCCCCCACACACACACACAGACACAGCCCTGAGTGTGACCTTTCCTTTGAGCCTAAAATGAAGATTCTACATTGAATTATTCAAAAGTTAGACGTTTTTCCAAACTGTGCCATTTGGCACAATTTGGCACAGTTCCAATACTCCTGGGAACAGCCTGAGAACAAAGCTGTGTAATATATTCATTTTTTGTGGTATTGTTACAAAATTTGGACCTCAGCTGGATAACACTTGGTTCTACATTTCTGTTGCATTTTCCAGCCCGGATCTGACAGCTGTGTGTTATTTGCAAGCATTTGTATCCAAAAAAACACTGTGGCCAAATTTATTTTCTTCAAGTTCAGTATGTTTAGATGACTGTAACTCAGTGGCCGGAGCACGTAGAGAGTGTGGTTTTTTTTTTTGTTTTTTTTTTTTTTGCCAAAAAATTCAAAGTGTTTTCTTTTAAATTAGACCAACCCCATGAAGATGCTGCAAAGGGTTGAAGAACAGCTTTCGGTTTACTTTGGGCACGTTATTTTTTGGCATTTTTAGGAAAATTGCCCGGAGTGCAAGGGGTTTTGCTTTATAATAATCAACCAGATCCCGCAATTTCAATAACTTTAAATGTGTAAACAATAAGTTAGTATGTTCAAGATACTCGACTTTGTGTATAACATGGACAGCCCTTTTTGTAATGTTAGCAATGAATTAAGTGTACTTTGATAATTGTTACCCCAGGCTTCTATACAATAGGTCAAGTATGGAAATATCAATGAGCAATACAAGATATAAAGTGTTTTGTCTTAATTTTATTTATGATTGCAATATTTTTTGCCACTTTGTTTTGTATTTATCTGACGTGTGATTTCCAGCTACTTTTATCATCTAAAATTCCCTTGTAATAGAAATTCACTAATTATGCATTTATCTATTGAAATCACATATTTTATAAGTGTGTGTGGGTGTGTTACAACATATGACTGTAACTTTTATCCATATATGAACTGTTTTAATATGCTATATTAACAAGCTGTTTGATATTTCTATTGTATTTTGTGTTCCAAGATAAAGTTTTATGTCACAGTGACCAGCTAAAGGGTTTCATGGTCTCACTCCCTCCTCCCTTCTCTCCTTACCTGGGAGTAAACTGCTTGATGGCCTTGAAGCCCTGTACAGTTAAGCAGCTGTTGCCTTATCATATATACCTTTTTTTATACTTAACGTTTCACTTATTGCAATAATCCTAAATGGGGTATTAAATTGATTTAAAACTCCTTAACCTCTTGCACTCCTTTGTACCGCGGGCGGGCAAGTCTCTGCGTCCTAGGGCGCACGAGGGCGCACTCGTGCGCTCTCGGACGCATGGCTCCTCATGGTGGTGATGTAGTTGGTGTTGGCGTCCAAGCGCCACTGAGAGGAGGAAAAAAAAAAAAAAAAAAAAAAGCTGCAGACACAGCCGCGAACAGATTAGTTCATCTGATTGACCTCTCATTCGACTAATAAGAGCCTTGAATTGGGTTTCTGAAACCTTGAAGAACCAATGAATGAAAACCTAGGCAGGAGGACCCGCCTACTGTGAATGCAGGAGCCAATTGAAGCACAGAAGTTCGGGCTTGGTGAAGAGAGATTTACTGTTGCAGCAAATGAAAAAAAGGACGCTGGACGAACCTGCTACAGACCCAGCAGCATGGAGAACACCCACAAGTGGGACCTGCACTCATTCCAGCAGAATAGACGTTTAGGATTCTCTTCTATCATCATAGACCGACGGAGGCCGACGACAAAGGTCGTAAATCATTCACCAAAACCGCAATATTGGAGTTATGTTTTGACCGGGATCCACGAGTGGACCAGCGTCGCGTTCGTCTGACAATGGGGAAGAGAAGTTCGCCAGGACTCTGCTGCTGTGAAGAGGTAAGGTGTTATAAGCTAAACTATTATTTCTCCCTGAAAACTGTAATCCAAAAATAACTTTTGACCGATCGGTAAATTACAGCTGTACGGCGCACGAAGATAAACGGTTCGATAAATGGTTCATTTGCCGTGTTTGGACCGTGAACATCCCCCCCCCCCCGCTGCAGAAGAGGAGTGGGGGGGGCGTTCATGGTCCGAACGCCCCCCGGTCCGCGGAGGGAAGCCGCGCTGACTGCGCAGCAGTCGCCACATAGCCATATGAGTCTATTCCGTCATGTAGCGATGGCCGTCCTCTGTAGCGAGGGGGGGGACAACCCCCCCCCCCACACACACACACACACAGTAGCGGGGGGGAAGCCGCTGTGACAGCGTTGCTGTGGAAACATGCAACGAGTGTAATCCGTCATGTAGCGAGGGCCGAACTCCGTCCTTTGTAGTGGGGGGGGGGGACAACCCCCCCCCCCCACACACACACACACAGACACAGCCCTGAATGTGACCTTTCATTAGAGCCCAAAATGAAGATTCTACATTGAATTTTTCAAAAGTTGCAGACGTTTTTCCAAACTGTGCCATTTGGCACAATTTGGCACAGTTCCAAAACGCCTGGGAACAGCCTGAGAACAAAGCTGTGTAAAATATTCATCTTTTGTGGTATAGTTACAAAATTTGGATCTCAGCTTGATAACACTTGGTTCTACATTTCTGTTGCATTTTCCAGCCGGATCGGACAGCTGTGTGTTATTTGCAAGCATTTGTATCCAAAAAAACACCGTGGCCAAATTTATTTTCTTCAAGTTCAGTATGTTTAGATGACTGTAACTCAGTGGCCGGAGCACGTAGAGAGTTTGTTTTTTTGCCAAAAAATGCAAAGGGTTGAAGAACAGCTTTCGATTTACTTTGGACACGTTATTTTTTGGCGTTTTTAGGAAAACTGCCCGGAGTGCAAGGGGTTAATACTATCAGAGTTTGCATAGAGACTCCAACTATTAATATACAGTGATCCCTCACTTATCGCGGTTAATGGGTTCCAGAACCGACTGCGAAAAGTGAAAAACCGCGAAGTAGCGTCACCCCTAATGACGTCACCCATAAATAACACATACGTTCATTCTCTCACTCTGTCATATGATACGTGTGTGTGTGTGTGTGTGTGTGTGTGTGTGTGTGTGTAAGTGTACATACATACGTAGATGTAAATAGTGTACATATGTTTTTAGAACTTTTATTTTTATAATAAGATACGTAACTCAAGATGATGATTTACGTACTGCACAGGTTAATGAGAGCTTTACTGCTCCTCAGGTGACGCCTCATCGTCAGGTGCTAGAGGCGCAGGATTGTCGAGGGCAGCTGCAGGAGGCGGCGTAGTGGCTCGACGGGAAGACTATTTCACACAAAAAGGGACAAGAGAACAGCGAAAAGTTCCACGCTGCGAGACTAGCGATAAAGAACAATGAATGCGGTCTTCCTTCGGTGGGTATGGGCGCTCTGCAGGGAGAGAAGCTGGGTAAAATGTCTCGGCCAATCAGCTTGCGAGGTAAAACGTCTCGGCCAATCAGCTTGCGAGATTCCCGAGCAGTGAAGAGGTGGGCGGAGAGGAGTGGAGCGGTGGTCAGAGAGGTGGATTTTGAGTTGAGCGGCCCTCCGTGTTGATACCTGATGTTCTAATGTAGTCTCCCTGCCTTCTGCTAGCGCCCGCCCATTTTTTCTCAATTTTGAATTTTTGATGAATATTTCTGAAAAATCCGCGATGCACTGAGGGCGCGAAAGGTGAAGCGCGAAGTAGCGAGGGATCACTGTATATGATTGCCGGTGTCTGTTCCAAATTCATAATTCCATTTAATTGTAGATCATAATAAGCACACTTACTGTTAATATGATTAAAATAGTTATTGTCTGGGTCAGTATCTCCTTAAATGTCTTGTGGTTGCTGTTCAGTATTGACAAAGGTTTCAGCTTCAATTTACCCTAATACACTTCCATTATTAAATGAGGAAAAGAAAAAAAAGAAGAAACACTAAGGGGGAAAAAAAAGAACACGAAAATCTCCACTCATAATCTTAATGCACTATTATTCGTACATCAGAACTAAGTTTTAAATTTATCTTAATTCCTCCCTTTCTCTAATCACTATTATAATAATTATATTTAAATTTCAAAAATTTTATGAAGTATCTGTTTTTATGTCTTTTTGCATCTTTTTGCATCTGATTAGAATTTTAGCATTACAAACATAATAAACCACGGACTTCTGCCAATGCCCGAGTTCCTGGAGGCATTGTGCACTTGATACCAGTAACCAGCAGGCTGCAGACAGAACACCCAGATGCTCTTCTCCTCATCTCAGGCGATTTCAACCATGTTTCACTATCTTCCATTCTACCCACGTTTACCCAGTATTGGCTCTTTTCCATAGTCACAGTTCTTTTTTACTTGTTTCGATTCTCCACTACTTCTTTCTCCCTGGGTTGTTGACCCACTACAACCCTGTAAAGCCGCGTAAACTCTGTAGTGGGCGGGATTGAGGCGGCCCCATACTCTGCTGACGTCATCTCCGGCGACCGACGTCTTCACAACAAAGAAAATGGCGGATTTCGAGCGGAGGATTTCCACGTTGGTTCTTCTCTGGCTTTTGAACACAATGAATGTTTTTAAGCGGAGAAGAGATTTTTACAGGAGAAGACGACGTGCATTGAGAGAACACACGTTGGAGCAGTACCAGAGACTCGTTGTTGCCATTGGGGAATATGAAGCAGACAGCTTAATTACCCAGCATATCAGGCACATCAAGCACACGAGGAAAATTTTTGGTAATTTAATGCTTTCTATTGTCATTTTATCATCATGTCATTGTTGTGTACAGCATTTTGATGTTGCCAGGTTATCAGTATTAATATGTATGCTGTGTGTGTGTTCTAGTTGGCTGCGTTGTTGCAAAATCAACGCTGCAGACCATGGACCTGGGCAGTAAACCGTAGCTCGCAGTGGTGGGAGAATGTTGTCCCCAGCTTCTCAAGCACACAGTGGTTGCAGAACTTCCTTATAACTTATATGAAGAACTTATATGTGGATACTTGTTATATTTCCAATTAATCATAGCCCTATTTTACGTACAAAATAATTTAAATTACTTTAAAAAAAGCCAATTCAACTGTAGTAAAATTCTTGTTTTTGTGTATCATTTTCCCATTGATAGTTCTTTTTAAGGGATATGTGTTCAGGGATGGGAAATTACACGCTAAAACACCGTAGAAAATGACTGCAGAAAAATGCAGCAGCTGAACAACTCCTTTTTGGTTTGATTGAATTGCCAATTGACCTTGGAATTATATGTGGAAACTTGTTATATTTCCAGTTAATCCTAGCCCACTTTTACTTACAAAATAACTTTAAAAATTTTAAAGAAAGGCAATCCAACAGTAGCACCATTTTGCATGTTGTGTGTCATTTGAGTATCATTTTCCCATCTCTTGATATTTATAAGGCATGTGTTCAGGGATGGGTAATTACACGTCAAAACACCTTAGAAAAATGACTACAACCAACTCACTTTTGGTTTCCACTAGAAAGAATAACATGCATACTGAAATCAAAGGAAATGTGTTTGAGAATATATGGAGACCTTTCATTGATTATGTAAATTAAGTAAACGTAACTTCTGAAGAAGGTGAATGATATGTGTGGACCTTGCAAATTCCAAGCTGGTGAATGTATATTATGTATTCTAATGTAATAGATTACCTAAACAGAGAAACATTGTTGACTTGTTTTTGTTAATGGTTTCTGTTTTTTAACCTTTTTTTGTCATTTTATTGTTTAGTTTTTAAATTACTTTTGTGTTAGTGTCTGACTGTGTGTGCTGTTTTTTAAAAAAAAAAAAAAAAAAAAAAAAAAAGGTTCAATAAAAATATTGTGGGAAAAAAAATTGCTCTGATCTGCGTGAAAATCCTGGACTGTTGAGACATCATGAACGTACCTGCTTCAGCTGCACTGAGTCTGAGATGTTGTCATAGCAAAAAAATGATCAGCTGACACAACTCGATCGCCAGGTTAATAACTATATTAGCCACAAAATGTATATTCGAAAGTAAACATTACTGAGTTCGGTATAATAAGATGTATTTGACAGTTATGATGCATTTTAGGCCAAAACAAACTTGATCTAGCATAAAAAGCAATTAAAATAATGCAGTCACAAGGTTACATGGAAAATGCTTGATTTACTCGATACATATACTGTAGAAATATATATTCTCTGCATCAACAATGTACTATACATGCATTCATGTAGTATTGCACTGACAAACCTCTGAAGTTTTTGCAGATGTCTCTTTTTTATAAGTGAAGGTTACCACCATGTGACATAAATGTCTTAAAAATGAGTCATTATTTTCAAGGTCACCCATTAATGGTTTGTACTATTGACTCTTTTCCCACAAGTGTATTAAAAGACAAAAATAGAAATCATGATGCAAACACATAAGTCACTAAATTGTTTATTACAATCAGCAGCAAATTCCAGATTATTCAGAATGTGCAAAACTCAAACTGTCAGACTGGGTCACTCAGCAGCTGGGATGTGCAGCTCACACTGGTCTCAGATCAGCAGATCTTAGGCCTGCATCTCTGTAAATAGTGACGCAAGGTCCAGTTTGGGGTGGATCGATCGTTTCCCTCTTGCCTAGACAAAAGACAGAAATGTGTGGAGGTTAAATAAATGAAGTTTAAAACATATTTGGGAAATACACTTGTTACTAAAAGCCAGTGGTGGAATGTGAATGAATGAATCTTTATTTCGGATAGATTTAAAGAAAATACAATAATATAACAAAGGGGGAAAAAAATTTAATAAGGTCGAATTAAACAATAACTCCTCTGATTACACAGTTCAACATAGGTTATCTGAAATGGGTGATGGCTGAAGATGCAGCTTATATTGCCCACCATATTCCATCCAAGAATTCAAAAGAAAAACCAAACGGCAGCGATTCCGATTCCAATGTGACAATAAAGTACTTCGTTGTTGTATTTAACCACAATTTTCATATAGCTGCACTGATGTAAAGTCGATTTTACAAGGGCTGGGTTGCATTTAAAGTCATCTGCTTTTACTGTGGCCTCAGCAATCAGAATGAATTAATACATTCAGTGGAATGGAATCTAGTACTTTAACTGAAGGTGTGCATCACAGATTATGGAGTCGCTCAGTCAAAATATGGAGTTTTTATCAATAAAAGTTTGTCTGGAATGTAAGTGTCTCTTCTTGCACTGGCTTCAAGTGTGGGTGGTGTTTTGTACTTGCATTGCTAAAATATAAAAGGAAGCACGACAATGGGTCTCAAATATTTGTAATGTGTCCTGTTACTGCATGACTTTATTGATGATAGAGTATAAACTACACATATAAACTAAACTATATTGATGACTGAACAACTGCCATTCCCCAAAAGATAGTTATGAACATAACTCACAAAGGATCACACAAGTGATCTGACAAATACATTAACAAATGGTTTATTTTACAGTTGATGCGCCAGTCTTTTTCAGTTATTCTGTAATTAATACTCACACAATCAAATAAATCTCAGTTCAGTCCCTTTTACATTAAGTGGAAATTGTGCTAATTTGATTTTGACACTTACCTATAAAAGCAAAGGATTTCAGTACTTTCCACAGTGGCGACGTCCGTTGTTGAGCGGCTGATTCCCTCCTGCCTAGACGAACGACAGAAATGGATGGTGTTTAGTTTTTTCAAGCAAGTTCAACACTTATACAGGCACATCTCAAAAATTAGAATATCATGAAAAAGTTCAATATTTTTGTCACTCATTTCAGAAAGTGAAACCCATATATAGATTCATTACAGGGACAGTGATATATTGAAAGTGTTTATTTTAATATTGATGATTATGGCTACAGCCCATATTAACCAACACCTCATCGGCCCACATTTCTATTTAAAAACTATTTTTTAAAGTTTATGTAATATTCTAATTTTTTGCCAAATGGAATTTGGGGTTTTCAGGGGCTATAAGCCATAATCACCTAAATTAAAATAAATAAATGCTTGAAATATATCATGGTCTGTGTAATGAATGATATAATATATGGATTTCTCTTTCTGACGCTTTAGAAAATTATATGAATGACTTTATAAATCACTGGTTTGAAAAAGCCCTTTTATATTGTTGAGATTTCGGCTCCTGTGATCTCACCAGTATCCAATATAAACAGGGAAGCTAACCCTGGCATGTGGAAACACATTCTAGCATTAAATTGCACACAATTTAATGCAAAACAAAAAGCAGGACTATAACCGGGATTGATATATTTCATTGTATTGCTCTTACAAGCAAATGTTTAGGAGAAAACAAGCGTGAATCAACAGTGGGTATTATCTAGCTACTAGCCAAAACTCGTTGGCTAAAACGAGTTAGCCAGCAAAAAACGGCATTCAATTGCACACAATTTAATGCGCAGCACCAAGTGCAATACAAAACAAAAACTAGGACTATAACCAGGATTGATATATTTCAGCGTATTGCTCTTACAAGCAAATGTTTAGGAGAAAACAAGCGTGAATCAACAGTGGGTATTATCTAGCTACTAGCCAAAACTCGTTGGCTAAAACGAGTTAGCCAGCAAAAAACGGCATTAAATTGCACACAGTTTAATGCGCAGCACCAAGTGCAATACAAAACAAAAACCAGGACTATAACCAGGATTGATATATTTCATCTTTTGTTCTCACAAGCGAATATTTAGAAGAAAACAAGCGCGAATCAACAGTTGGTATTATCTAGCTACTAGCCAAAATTCGTTAGCTACAACGAGTTAGCCAGCACAGAACGCGGCTGTATGGCTCAAAAGTGAGCTTACCACCAACAGGATAAATAAGCAAACAGATGCACAATATTACAAATCACTCACCATGGATGGTTCTCTCAACTTCGTATTCAGCTTGTCAGTAGTACAGTTCTATTCTGCGCAGTTATCTGTAGTGTCCGGATCACTCTTCTGACTGTGGATCTGCCAGCAAGCAGAGAAAACCCTGCACCTCTTCGTTGGACCACGGTGTAGATTTCCGCAAAACCTAACCTACAACGCTGTCTCTATTAATATCATATTCACTCCGTGACCGATTACAAATGGCGGTCGTGCAGCTTCAACAGAAAACTGAAAACGGACGCTCTCTGTGACGTTACGCGCTGACCAATCGGCGGCTAGCAGTCGATTGACGAAAAATCACACCTCGCTTTTTCTCGCTTGTCCCCTGCCCCTAAACTGGCACGAAAATCGTATCGGTTAAAGCGTGTAGGGTACTGTGGAAAGAGCGAGAAACTGAGTAAAGTAAAAGTAAAGCTAAGGTGATACTTGTGGAAAAGTGCCTTATGTCACATGCCACACTAGAGACAATAAAACACTGGACTTATTCTACGCAAACACTAAGGAGGCGTACACCTCATCACAACTCCCCCCACTCGGGAGATCGGATCACAACTTGGTTCATCTCCGGCCGGTGTACAAACCCCTAGTGCACAGACAACCTCTGGCCATGCGCACAGTGATGTTATGGTCTGAGGAGGCAATGGACACTCTAAAGGGCTGTTTTGAAACCACCGTCTGGAAGCAGCTCTGTGATCCACATGGTGAGGACATCGATGGCCTCACTCACACCTTCACGGGCTACCTCAGCTTCTGTGTGGACAAATCCGTTCCCACCAAGACCATACGGTGTTGCTCAAACAACAAACCCTGGATCAACCCTGAGATAAAAACACTTCTGAGAGAGAAGAGGATCTTCAGGTTGGGGAACAGGGAGATGCTGAAGTCCGTACAGAGGGAGCTGAGGAGAAAGATCAGAGAAGGCAAGGACAGCTTCAGGAAGAAGATGGAGGACAAGCTGCAACAGAGCGACATCAGCGGGGTCTGGAGAAACCTCAAAACCATCTCTGGGCTCCAGAATACCTCGCCCCAGGCCACGGGGGGCAGGGAGTGGGCGAACAATCTGAATCTGTTTTTCAATAGGTTTGACCAACCGCCCTCCCCCCTGACTGCACAGCAACCACTGCTGCCTCTAAAGACATCAAGTCCTGCTGCCCACTCCCCACTCCACCAACACCCCCCCACTCCCAACACGCAGCCCCCCATCCTGACCCTGACCAGGACCCAGGTGAGGACGGAGCTGAGGAAGATCAAGGCGAGGAAGGCGTCGGGACCGGACGGCATCAGTGCAAAGCTCCTCAAGTCCTGTGCAGACCAGCTGTGTGGGATTGTGACGTACATCTTCAACCTGAGCCTGAAGCTGGGGAGGGTACCACAGCTGTGGAAAACATCTTGTGTGGTACCTGTATCAAAAACTTCCCACCCCAAAGACCTGAACAGCTACAGACCGGCGGCCTTGACGTCCCACTTGATGAAGACCCTGGAGAGACTGCTCCTTGCTCACCTCCACCCCCTGGTGGAACCAGCGATGGATCCACTCCAGTTCACCTACCAGCATGGCATTGGGATGGAGGATGCGGTGATCTTCCTCCTTCACCGTTCTCTGTCCCACCTGGAGAAGCCCGGGAATGTGGTGAGGATCATGTTCTTTGACTTCTCCAGTGCTTTCAACACCATCCAACCGATGATCCTGAAGGACAAGCTGCTGCGCGCAGGGGTGGACCAGCACCTGTCATCATGGATCCTGGACTACCTCACGAACCGGCCTCAGTTTGTGAGAACCCGGGACTGTGTGTCCGACACGATCATCGGCAGCACAGGGGCCCCCCAGGGAACGGTGTCAGCTCCCTTCCTGCTCACTGTTTATACTGCGGACTTCTCACACAACACACTGCCATCTACAGAAGTTCTCTGACTCTGTGATCGTCGGCCTCATCTCCAATGGAGATGAAGCTTAGTACAGAGGGCTTATCCAGGACTTCGTGGACTGGTGCCATCGAAACTGCCTCCAGATCAATATTGGTAAAATATATTGGTACCAATATATTGGTAAAACTCAAATTAAACATAAAGCCTCTAAATTGAATGATTTGGCCTCTGTTCCTCCTCATAATCTAAAAATTAAATGTGGTTTATTAAATATTAGGTCTCTAACTCCCAAGTCTCTGTTAGTCCATGATTTGTTAATTGATCATCAGATTGATTTAATATCCCTTACAGAGACTTGGTTAGGACAAGAGGATTATGTTGGTTTAAATGAATCAACTCCCTCTGGTTATTTAAACTGTCAAAATCCCAGAAGTTCTGGTCGTGGAGGAGGAGTAGCAACAATTTACCATTCCAAATTACTAGTTAATGTAAAGCAAAAAACATGTTATAATTCCTTTGAGGGCCTGGTCCTCAGTATTGGGCACTTTAGCAATTTTAGGTTAAACCCAATTTAATTTGCCATAGTTTATCGTCCCCCATCAACCTACTCAGAATTTTTATCCGAATTTGCCGATTTCTTAGCTGATTTAGTGCTGAAATCTGATAGAATAATTATAGTAGGGGACTTTAATATACATGTGGATGTAGATAGTGACTGCCTTAATGTGGCTTTTAATTCAATATTAGACTCGATTGGGTTTTCTCAGAAAGTAGGAAATTCTACTCATTACCTCCACCATACATTGGACCTTGTTCTGACATATGGCATAGAAATAGAAAATCTTGTAGTGTCTCCTCATAACCCCGTACTGTCAGACCATTGTCTGTTAACCTTTGATTTTACTATTTCTGACTATTTGGCTCCTAAAGAAAAATATTATAGTAGATGCCTCTCAGATGATGCTGTTTCCAAATTTATGCAGATTGTTTCCTCTATGCCATGTGTCAACACAACGGAAATAAGCTATAGACAGCTTGCTCCTTCTGTAATTGATAACATGGTGGATAGTGTTTCAGCTTCTCTGCATCAGGCTCTAGACTTGGTGGCCCGCTTAAAAAAGAAAAAGTCTAATCAGAGATTTCTAACTCCTTGGTTCAACACAGAAACTCGTAGCTTAAAACAGAAGACTCGTCAATTAGAAAGAAAATGGTGCTCTACTAATTTAGATGAAATCTATTTAGCTTGGAGAAATCATCTTTTAATTTATAAAAAATCTCTTAGAAAAGCTAGAACAAGTTATTACTCTGCATTAATAGAAGAGAACAAGAATAATCCCAGGTTTCTTTTCAGTACTGTAGCCAGGTTGACAAAGAGTCAGGACTCTGTTAATCCTAGCATCCCCTTAGAGCTTACTAGTCAGGACTTTATGAACTTTTTCAATAATAAAATTTCATCCATCAGAGATAAAATCAATCAGATTCTTCCCACAGTTAACTTAAATACTGTAACTACTACAACTCCTTCTTTTGATGTCTGTCTTGATGAGTTTACTCCAATCGACCTTTGAGAGTTAGACAAAATAGTTTCCTCATCCAAACCTTCAACTTGTCTTTTAGACCCTATTCCTACCAGGTTATTTAAAGAAGTCTTCCCACTTATTGGTAGCTTTATTCTTCATATAATCAATTCTTCATTAACTTTAGGCCATGTACCGCAGGCTTTTAAAACGGCTGTAATTAAACCCTTACTCAAAAAGCCAACGCTAGATCCAGGAGCTTTAGCTAACTATAGACCAATCTCTAATCTCCCTTTCATTTCAAAAATCTTAGAAAGAGTTGTTGCTACGCAATTATTTGACCACCTGCAGGGAAATGGTTTACTTGAAGAGTTTCAATCTGGGTTTAGAATCCATCATAGTACTGAAACAGCCTTAGCGAAGGTCACTAAAGACCTCCTCATTGCATCTGATAATGGACTAGTTTCTGTACTTGTCCTTTTAGACCTTAGTGCAGCTTTTGATACTATCGATCATAATATTCTACTTGATAGATTAGAACACTATGTTGGACTTAATGGAACTTCGTTGCAGTGGTTTAGATCTTATTTATCTGATAGGTTCCAGTTTGTTCATGTTAATAATGAGTTTTCTTTCAACTCAAAGCTTAATAGCTCTGTGAGGAACCTTGGAGTTATTTTTGATCAGGATTTGTCCTTCAATTCACATATTAAATTTGTTTCTAAGACTGCCTTCTATCATTTGCGTATTATTGCCAAGATTAGGAGCATCTTGTCTCCGAGTGATGCTGAGAAGCTGATCCACACTTTTGTTAGCTCGAGATTAGATTATTGTAATTCTTTATTATCAGGCTGTCCTAAAACATCTTTAAAAAGTCTTCAGCTGATCCAAAATGCTGCAGCAAGAGTTTTAACAGGTACTAGAAAGAGAGATCATATCTCTCCGGTTCTGGCCTCCCTTCATTGGCTTCCCATAGAGTTTAGAATTAAGTTTAAAATCCTTCTTCTTACTTACAAAGCTCTAAACAATCAGGCTCCTTTTTATTTAAAAGATCTGATACTACCGTATCATCCTAACCGAGCACTACGCTCCCAAAATGCAGGATTACTTGTAATACCTAGAATCTTTAAAAGTACAATGGGAGGCAGAGCCTTCAGTTATCAAGCTCCTCTCCTGTGGAATCAGCTGCCAATCTGGATTCGGGAGTCAGACTCGATCTCTGTTTTTAAGAATAGGGCTAAAACCTACCTTTTTGATATAGCCTACAATTAGGGAGGGATCATGTGTTTCTGAACCCTCCCTTAGTTATGCTGCTAATAGGTTTAGTCAGCCGGGGGACCTCCATTAATGCACTGGGCCTCACTCCTTTCCTCACTCTCTATGAAATATTTTTTTTTGCTGGTCATTAACATTTGTTTGTTCTCTCCCATAGATTGAGTCCCCATCGTGCTGTTTGCTCTCTACAAGTCTGTTCTTTTCTTCTTCTCTATCCCCTCACCCCCCAGCCAGTCGCAGCAGATGACTGCCCCTCCCTGAGCCTGGTTCTGCTGGAGGTTTCTTCCTGTTAAAAGGGAGTTTTTCCTCTCCACCATCGCCAAGTGCTTGCTCACAGGGGATCGCCTGATTGCTGGGGTCTTTCTGCAACTGTGGGGGTTCCCCCCTACAGTTGATAGTGCTATGAGATGACTGTTGTTGTGAAATGGCGCTATATAAATAAAGTTGAATTGAATTGAATCAACGCGAGGAAAACTAAGGAGCTGGTGGTGGACTGCCGCAGGCAAGGACAATCCCTCACAGCACCAGTAAATATACAGGGAACAGACATTGAGATGGTGACATCCTATAAGTACCTGGGTGTTCATCTGAACAATAAACTAGACTGGTCACACAATACTGACGCACTCTACAAGAAGGGACAGCGCAGGCTTTTCCTACTGAGGAGACTCAGGTCTTTTGGTGTACAAGGGGCGCTGCTGAAGACATTCTATGACACGGTGGTGGCATCAGCCATCACTTTTGGAGTGGTCTGCTGGGGCAGTGGCATTACTGCAGCCGATAGGAAGAGACTGAACAAACTGATCAAGAAAGCTACCTCCGTCCTGGGGCAGCGCCTTGATCCGGTGGAGGAGATAGGAGAGAGGACGGTGGCTAAACTGTCATCTCTGCTGGAGTCCGAGTTCCACCCTATGCAGGACATACTGGATGCACTGAGGAGCTCATTTAGCAGCAGACTACATCATCCCAGGTGCACAACCGAGAGGTTTCACAGGTCCTTCCTACCAACGGCTGGCAGACTGTACAACCTAAGCAGGGCTGCTCGCAGAGATAGCAAAAAGACGTAACAAACTAATAGTTTTTTGAATACAAAAGATGCAATAGACTTACACAATGGTCCCCTCCGGCATACAACTAGGAAAATACCGGTCGCTATGGAGGGTGAGAATATGTATGGGCACATAATCATACCATGTAGGATAACCAAGTAGACGGTTGTGCTGTTTCATCCCATCTAGCAACAATGCTCTGCACTGTGTGTGTTTATACATTTACATATTTATTCCATCTAGCTACAATGCTCCGCACTGGGTGTGTTTGTTTATATTTGTATATCTATATATTCATTCCATCTAGCTACAATGCTCCGCACTGGGTGTGTTTGTTTATATTTGTATATCTATATATTCATTCCATCTAGCTACAATGCTCCGCACTGTATGTTTATATATCTACATATTATTCCATCTAGCTACATTGCTCCGCACTGTGTTTATATATTTACATATTTATTCCACCTAGCTGCAATGCTCCGTACTGTGGGTGTTTATATATCTACATATTTATTCCATCTAGCTACAATGCTCCGCACTGTTTATATACTCATATATTTATCCCATCCAGCTACAATGCTCTGCACTGTGTGTCTGTGTGTGTATATATATATATTTATAGTAATATGTACATATGTATATTAGCTGCTCTTGCTTGCTTTTTTTTTTTCTTGCCTTCTGAGTGTTGCTATCCCTGTGCTGTTGCAATCCTGGAATTTCCCCGTTGTGGGACTAATAAAGGCTTATCTTATCTTATCTTATCTTATACAGTGGGACTTGTGCCAGTACCCACTTAATTTTTTGTAAAGCAATTTTAATAAATGTAAAAATCTGTATTTTCTTTATAGTAGATTCTAAATCAAGTCCCACAGTAAACATAAATTCAGCACAAGTTGGACTATCTCCACAAGGTCAAAGCAGCAACCTTCAAGAAAGACAAAACAACCCAAACTGCAATAATCCACATAAACGGATTTTTCTAATCTATTTGTTAGGGCCACCCCCCCCCCCCCAATATTGCCAGCCAAGCCATCAATTTGTAACCACTTTACCCATGTTTTTATCGTTATCCAGTTTTGTTGCCATTTTAATCCAACCGTCTTTAAATGTTACAGTCTAATATCAGTATCTTATAGCATAGAATAAAATTATGATTTTATTTATTTCCACTTCCTCACGACAATATTGCCTCACACATCACTGTGCTTTTTACTATAATTAGTTTAGTTATATTATTATATATCACCTATGAACCGATCGTCACGATCAAGTTACTTAAAACTTATGTTTATTTCACACACAGTAGGTCCCTATCTAATGCGGTAAGATCGACTATATTTTAGAAACGTGCTCGTTGCAATTTCTCTGGCAGTTGCAACCTTTTTTGGTCTGAACTAAATACGCGAGGGATGCCAACTCTGCCTTTTGAAATCAAGCAATGATAACAAGGGGTTAAAACCTTTTGGCAAAGCTGTGCATCAGCCGAGTAACGCTTCTTTTTCAGCAACCCTATATCAGTTACCTCGGGGTTAAAACCTTTTACCCGGACTATGCAATGCACAACGGGACAACACTTCTTTTTCAGTGGAACCAAATAAATACTTGCCACTGCGGGGTTTAAACTGATTACCCAAGCAACAAACGCAATGGGGTAACTCTACTTTTCAGTGACCTCAATAAATACTTGTCACTACGGGGTTTAAACCAATTACCCAAGCTCTAATATTATGAATTCAAGACCATATCTCAGTTTCATTCCACAATTAAAATCACACGTGCATTTTTTTTTTTTTTTTTTTTTTTTGTTACTTATTTGTACCCGTAGGTAGATTTGGTTTGCAGTCTGGTGACAAGCCACCGGCTGCCGATCGCTGCGTGCGCAAGTGCCCTAAACCTACATGTTTTTGGTACGCGGGAGGAAACCGGAGAAATCCCGGAGTAAACCCACGCAACACGGGGAGAACATGCAAACTCCACACAGCTCACTGTTGGTCGGGGGCTGGGATCGAACTCATGATCCCCGCAATCCCCCGGCCGAGGGTAAACTGTGCTGCCACAGTGCTAAACCACTGCGCCTTAATCGCTACAGAAAGGGCTGTCCCCGAAGGGACGGGCAGAAATTTATTGAAAAAGGTTTTCTGCTCACCTCATCATTTTGCAGCCGCCAGTCTGTAGAGAAAAAATCCTCACACCGTTTACAAAACCAAAACTAAAATTTAACCTTGTAACCGGGCGTAAACACCAAATTGTTATGTCTAAAATGCTTTTGATATGACGGCCAAATAACCAGGCTGAGAGATGAATTATACTTTCACTTATTTTACTGAAAGTGAGATATGGATACAAGCAGCGCTGGAACACAACTCTTTAGGCAATTCCCCAAGAGAGTGTGTTACCTCAAAATTGAGCCCTATGGAGTATTTGCGTAGGGTCGTAAAAATCACGTGACTCGCGGGGGTAAACATAAACACGCCGTAGGTGCCGCCATTTTGGATGGCAAGAGCAGCAGTTGCACTGTGACAACCCAGGCGTAACTTGTACTGTTTAGCGATCAGAATGAGTGAGGAGAACACACAGTCACAATCTGGCATAATAACATCCTATCATCCTCTTCAACAGCTGACACTATGGCCTCTGAAACTGTGTCTGCAATGTCTGTCACATTCAGTGGATTCATTGTCAGCATTCATAACAGCAGACAAGTTTTTTTTAATCTTTCTCCCGTGCGCTCCTCTGGTGTGCTGAAATGCCTCAGTTGAACGGAGGTGACGGGTGTCGGGTAACAGCTGGAGCAATTAGGAGAACAATGACTGGAGTAATCTGCTCAGCGGGGATGATTTGGGGGCAAACGATGAGATGATATCTTTCAAAGACGAAGGGGAGCAGGAGGAAAAAATATCGGAAAACGTGTCAGCGGAAAGGGATGTGGATGATGTGAAGTCTTTGCTGTTTAACGCGTCGGAAAACAACAGCAGCTCCTCACTCAGAGGTGAGTGAAGCGCGCTGTTTTTTTTTGTTTTTTTTTTTTTTTTAAAAGGCTCTCCACGGCGCGCCGCGTTAAAACGTACCTGATTTTATGCACATGTACAATAGTTTTCTCCCCTTTCATGTGTGCATCGTAGCAAGCAGAGAGGCGCCCCCAAACCACAAAGTTTTTTTTTTTTTTGTTACTTATTTGTAGCCGTAGGTAGATTTGGTTTGCAGTCTGGTGACAAGCCACCGGCCGCTGCGTGCGCGAGCGCACTAAACCCACGGTCTCATGATCCCCGCGATCCCCCGGCCGAGGGTAAAACTGTGCTGCCACAGTGCTAAACCACTGCTCCACCTTGCAGCCCGTTATGACAAAGCGAGAGATTACGTCAGTGAAGGTAATTATTCAAAAATCCAACTTTTTATTTTTTTTTTTTTGCATTTCACACCGGCCATTTAATTCCCCGCTTATCCCCTTATCAGGGGGAACAACAGGAGTACACCATTTTGCCGAGTTTGTAGATACACGTGAGCTATGTGGTTTATTTCACCCTGCTGCTGCTGTTTCTTGCCATCCAAAATGGCGGCTCACTCTAACGGGCCAGTGCGGCACGCCCCCTGACGTCATATGCAACAACCTAATAGTTTTTATAAGCTTAACCACTCCCTCGTGCAAGAGGGAGGGGTTTTACCTCATTGTATCAATAATATATTTTCCGCTTATGTGGCAGCTCAGCTGTGTGCAGAGCTGATTCTGATTTCAACAAATGAATTATAGGGTGTAAACTAAACTCTGCAGTGTAGCGTGTGAAGCAAGCAGATGAAGTGTGAGAAAGACGGAGCAGTCATGTAATTTTACCAACACTTCCTTCTTCTGTCCGCTGGATACACCACATACCTTTTACCCATTTCCCTGAATACATCACTGCACTTTTCCAGTCATCTGGTAATTCTTCCCTACCACCCAGAGGCTGTATCAACTCCTTCGCGATCTCTTTGTGACCTTGTTCCTTCTGTAACTTCCCCCACTTAATCTTTGGCTCAACCTTAATTCTCTTCCTTATCTTGCTTTCCAAAGTCATCCTACAGACTACCATCCGATGCTGACTAGCTGCATTCTCCCCTGCCACCACCTTGCAGTCTCCTATCTCTTTCAGATTTTTCCTTCTGCATATGAAGTCCACCTTTCTGCACCTTCCTTCACTCTTGTAAGTCACCCTATGTTCCTCTCTCTTCTTGAAGTATGGGTTGTTATTTGGGTTGTTACATGTCTGACGTATTTCTTCATCAGTGTGAAACTTTTCTCATGAATTCCTGACTTTTGTCTGATACATTCATGTTTCTTTCTTGTAGTTTTGCCCTTTTTTAAGGTTAAAGCAACAGCCCCTCTAAATGTCTGTGCACGTCCCTGCTGTTCTTGGTAGGAAAACTGAGAAGATGACAACTATGATTGTGATTGGCTGTTGTTACCTGATGCTGCATTCACTTGCATTAATTAATCTGAATTAATGGTAAGAGTTTAGGCTTAAAATCAGCTGAAAGTGCTCTGTGGTAACTAGAGATACGAGTTATCAATTCATGAATCAAGAGTTTATTCACCTTACCAGTGGATTAACAATTAATTAATAAGCAACAGCAGAGATGCTAATCACTCCAATTTTGGCGGAGTTACTCCGATTTCCAGACATAAAATCCGCCCTCCGCTTTACCTGTGAAAAACTCCGCTTTTATTTTGTCAAAAATAAATAAATTTTGACGGTGGATAAAATAAGCCGACATCGACGTGCTAAGAGCATTTTGAATGCCCGCGTATGATGGGGCCTCGAGGGTATAAACTGCGCATCAGTGTGCTGAGGTTTATTGATGTTTTCCGAATACATGAGAGAACCCGTATGTAAACGAAGCAAAATGGCGGAGGCTACCATGCCGCCGAAGAAGAAAAGAGTAAATGCACACAACCAAAGGCTGAAAGAGGAATATCGGAAAACATATCGGTGTTTTACTGCATCGAAAATCGGTGAAACTTATGATTTTTGTCAAGTGTGTAGAACGGACGTTCTAGTTTCTCATGGAGGCATCGGAGAACACACTAACTTCAAGAAGAAATATCTATGCTAGTGACATTGACTGATGTAGTTGTGATTATTGAGAGCTGTAGATGCTCTCTTTACAGGGATGTGATTTTTCCGCTAATTCATCTTCCAGAAAGATAAAGTATGTTAAGTACGTTAGCTGAGGTGCGAGTCCATGGTCCTCAGCCGGAAAAAGGTGGATTGTCATCTCCGGGTTGGGGACAGGCTCCTGCCCCAAGTGGAGGAGTTTAAGTATCTTGGGGTCTTGTTCACGAGTGAGGGGAAAATGGAGCGAGAGATCGACAGACGGATTGGAGCAGCATCTCCAGTGATGCAGACGTTGTACCGGTCTGTTGTGGTGAAGAGGGAGCTTAGTTCTAAGGCAAAGCTGTCGATTTACCAGTCAATCTACGTTCCTACTCTCACCTATGGTCACGAGCTTTGGGTAATGACCAAAAGAACGAGATCGCGGAGACAAGCGGCTGAAATGAGCTTTCGCCGTAGGATTGCTGGACTCACCCTCAGAGATAGGGTGAGGAGCTCAGTCATCCGGGAGAGGCTCAGAGTAGAACCGCTGCTCCTCCACATTGAAAGGAGTCAGTTGAGGTGGTATGGGCATCTGATTAGGATGCCTCCTGGACGCCTCCCACTTGAGGTGTTTCAGGCACGTCCCACTGGGAGGAGACCCCGGGGCAGACCCAGGACTCGGTGGAGAGACTAAGTCTTCCAGCTTGTCTGGGAACGCCTTGGTATCCCCTCTGAAGAGCTGGTGCAAGTGGCTGGGGTGAGGGAAGTCTGGGCTTCTCTGCTTGAACTGCTGCCTCCGCGACCCGGACCTCCGGAAAAGCGGTAGAAGATGGATGGAAGTACATTAGCGGCTTGTGGTCCACGAACGCAGTGAAGGTGCGCCCTTTCAGCCAGAACTGGAAGTGGGGTATGGCCAGGTGAAGAGCCAGTAACTCTCTGTTGAACACGCTGTATTTACGCTCACTGTCGTGCAAAGACCTGCTGAAAAAGGTGAGCGGCTGCCAAGAACCAGCAACGCATTGCTCCACGACGGCCCCTATGGCCATGTCCAAGGCGTCGGTAGTGAGTGCTATCCGAGCCACTGGGTCCGGGTGCGCCAGTAGTGCAGCGTTTGCCAGAGCTGTTTTAACCTCAGAGAACGCCTGCTCCCGCTCAGGAGTCCAGTCGACTCTGTCCGCCGGTTTCCGTTTCTTGAGTGCGGCGTACAATGGCTGTATGAGCTGGGCTGCGCGGGGGAGGAAACGGTTATAAAAGTTAACCATCCCCAAAAACTCCTGCAGCGCCCTGACATTGATGTTGAGAAGAAAAAAATAGCAAAACAATTTAGTTAGATTACTTTTATGATTCCAAACAGTTAGAAATTGACAGTGCACAGTGGACATTGACTCATAACTTTTGAATATTTCTAAGACTTGGCTACATCAGTGATTGTGCAGAATGAACTGCTCAAGACTCAATGGAGATTGAAACTGGTGATCTGAAATGAATGCTGAAATGATAAAAAGTAATGGTATGTTGGAATTTTATTTCTATTATGGAATAGATAAAATTAACTGATTTTGATTTGATCAAGTGTTAAAGCATGTGATGGATAATGCTTGTTGGAATATTTTAGGAATGCTATCTTCTTGGAACATAAGTCAATATTATACAGTAATAAGTGTCATTCAGCTGTATGTTTTATGTCATTTAAGCACAGTTCTGGTACTTAAAAATCATAAAAACCCAGAAACTTCGGGGGGCTTTGCCCCCTTACCCCCCCACCGGGGCTGTGCCCCGGACCCCGCTGGAGGACTGCGTCCCCCAGACCTTCTGCTAAATATTCATATAATTTCCCCAACCCCAAATCACATCCCTGCTCTTTATTTTGGGTTCGTAGTTTATATTTTGTTTTATATTGCTAAGATGAACCTAATTACTATTTATGCATGTCTCTTATAAATGTTGAGGGGATGCCCCCTCTCGCACTTACCCCCGCCTCGCACCTATGGTGCTCGGGCCTGGCTTTCAACCAGACATTACTCCACTTTCCCAAGTCTGAGGGTTGGCATCTCTGCAACAGTTTTGCTGAGAATCTGAATTCCCTTGGTACAATACGGTCTTTCTGTCTATCATGTAAACAGCTAAATACTGTTTTTGATGTACTGAATAAAACATGAACATCACATTAGTCAATGATTTACGGTCACATTTGCAGTTTTTTTTTTTGTTTGTTTTTTTTTTTAAGTGTGTATTATGTGCTGGTGCATCTTGATAAATTAATTGTCTCTTCTACCTGCCTGGTGGATCATAGTGAAGAATGCATCTGTTTTCTGATTGTTGCAGGAACAGGTTGGTGAGAACGTTTAGCTGGTCGGTGTCGGTGGTTCGGCTCCTGTTCTGCTCCTCATGTATGAATAGCTGATTTAGCTCTGTGGAGACCTGCCATTGATGGTCTGTGCTGAGTGCTGGAGAATAAAGAACCACATAGAAGTCCACGTTCTGAGGCTGAGGACTTTTGTTGGGCCTTCAGGCTAACTGAACTAGCCTCATCCTTCTAGCTGTGACCATCAGCAGCCACATCACAACATCTGGAGGAAGTAAACAAACCGTAAAGATGTTTTCAGGTCGGCGTCTGAGAGAGTTGGTGAGAGAGCGACTGGCTGCTGCTGCTGAAGAAATAATAACAGAGTTTGAACTAATCACCAACCAGTACGAGGAAGAGATCGATCGTCAGCGCAGACTACTGAATATGCGCTGGTGCTCCCAGATAAAAATCCACAGAATAGGTATGTGGGACTATAATGGTGTGAATGAGGCTTTAGAAAACTCTGGATCTGTTTTTCAATCATGGTTGTGTCTTAAATGTACAATCTCTTGTTTTTAAATCCTAAAGTTGTCACATTTTTTTCTTATTCGGGCAGCACGGTGCTGCAGTGGTTAGCACTGTTGCCTTACAGCTAGAAGGTTCCTGGTTCGAATCCCCAGGCTGGCAGAGGTTGGAACCTTTCTGTGTGGAGTTTGCATGTTCTCCCTGTGCTGTGTGGGTTTACTCCGGGGGCTCCGGTTTCCTCCCACAATCCAAAGACATGCATGTTAGGTTAATTGGCTGTTCTAAATTGTCCCTAGATACGTTTCCTATAGGCCCTTAGAATAGAGGGTTAGTACTAGTGAAACGCTTTGAGTGGTCTTTGTGACTAGAAAAGTGCTGTATAAGTGCAGGTTAGTTAGTAGTTAGTTATTCATTTGTAAAGTGACACTCTCTTTTTGTGACTTTTTTGTCTTTGTTCCTCCAGATTTCTCACAGCAACCAGAATGTAAAGTGGAGGAAGTTGTGGCTGAGCAGCAGCTCTGGAACCAGGAGAGGAACTCTGTCCTGGACCAGGAGGAACCAGAAGCTCCACAGGTTAAAGAGGAACAGGAGGAACTGTGCATCAGTCAAGAGGGAGAACAGTTGGTAGTGAAGCTGGAGGCCGATCCCTTCATGGGGACTCTTGTTTGTGAGGAAAAGCAGCAGAGTGAAGCAGAACCAAACAGTGAGCAGCTCCTCTCTCACAACTCTGCTGGAACTGAGATCCAAGATGAGGAAGGAAGCCAGCATGTAGACTCAGGATCCACTAAAGAAGAAGAAGAACCCAAACCAAAGAAGAGACGACTGAAAACAAGAAGTCACAGGAACAGTGATGACGACTCTGTGACCTCAGAGACTCTGTGTGAGAATGAAACAGGTAAAAAGTTAGAAAATGTTCAGGTTGAGTCTTTGAGAAACTGTCCTAAAATAAAACAATAACATTAAATGAATATTTTCAACAACTACATGAATCTGACGTACTTGTACTGGTCTCGGTTTGTGTTTGACTTTGACTGATCTAACCCAGTGGAAAAATAATTTAAACTCTTTGACTATACAGTGAATCTGGAAAGTCTTCACAGCGCGTCACTTTTTTCCACAATTTGTAATGTTACAGCCTTATTCCAAAATGGATTAACTTCATTTTTTCCTCAAAATTCTACACACAATACCCCGTAATGACAACTTAGGAAAAGTTTCTTTTTTTTTTTTTTTAGATTTTTGCAAATTTATTAAAAATAAAACCCTAGGAAATCACATGTACATCAGTATTCACAGCCTTTGCCATGAAGCTCAAAATTGAGCTCAGGTGCATCCTGTTTCTACTTATCATCCTTGAGATGTTTCTACAGCTTAATTGGAGTCCATCTGTGTTAAATTCAGTTGATTGGACATGACTTGGAAAGGCACACACCTGTCTATATAAGGTCCCACAGTTGACAGTGCACGTCAGAGCACAAACCAAGCACGAAGTCAAAGGAATTGTCTGTAGCAGAAAAAATTCTGCTGCTTTGAAGGAACCAGTGAGCACAGTGGACTCCATTATCCATAAATGGAAGAAGTTCCGAACCACCAAGACTCTTGATAGACCTTTCCAGTTGTCTAAACCAAGCCATGGGGGAGAAGGGCCTTAGCCAAGGAGGTGACCAAGAACCCAATGGTCACTCCATCAGAGCTCCAACATTGTTCTGTATGGTAGAGTGGCCAGACGGAAGCCGCTCCTTAGTAAAAGGCACATGGCATCCCATCTTGAGTTTGCCAAAAGGCACCCGAAGGACACTCAGAACATGAGAAACAAAATTCTCTAGTCTGATGAGACAAAGATTGAACTCTCTGGCGTGAATGCCAGGCATCATGTTTGGAGGAAACCAGGCACCACTCATCACCAGGCCAATACCATCCCTACAGTGAAACATGGTGGTGGCAGCACCATGCTGTAGGGATTTTTTTCAGCAGCAGGAACTGGGAGACTAGTCAGGATAGAGGGAAAGATGAATGCAGCAATGTACAGAGATATTGTGGATTAAAACCTGCTCCAGAGCGCTCTTGACCTCAGACTGGGGTGACGGTTCATCTTTCAGCAGGACAACGGCCATAAGCACACAGCCAGGATATCTGTGACGGAGTAGCCTCGTCACTGACTGAAGGTACACAAACACTCATACAGATGGCTATATGCACACTCACCTACACACAACTATGTACTGTGGGTGATTTTTCTAGCTTAAGCGGTGTGCACGCACACACTTGCCATACATTTTTTCATTTACTTCTGTTTGTAAATTCTCGTTTTTTTTCCCTTACCTGTTTTGTAGTGCAGCCAGGGGTGCACACTTGGTTGTTCTGCCACACTGAAAAACATACACTCGTATTTCCATGCCATGTGGACTCGTTCTTGTTTGTTCCGTTGCGCATCTGCCCATCTTCCTCCGTTCGTGATTCAGATGTCTGAGCTAAACAGATGGAATCAATTGAGCAGATGAAATAGGGTTTGTTTGTTTTTTTTCACACGCCTTTTGGTCAGGTGATCCAGGGGGTTGTGGTCATAAATTTTAACAAATATTTCTTTTGTAAATGGACTGACTTTGTGTGGGAAAAACTTGTTTTTCTATTTAAATATTTATGTGTAAAATATATATTGGAAGATGGTGCATTGTAAACTGTTTTTATAGAAATATTTATTGAAGTATGGTTTTTCCATGAATGATACGCCCAGTGGGAGGAGCTTGGTCTTGAAAATGGGGTTGTTGTGGGTCTGAACAGTCGGTCTGAAGTTTGTTGCAGAGGAGGCAATATGTGTTCTGCTGTCTGTAAGTAAGAGGGTGACCCGTTTTCTCCCATTTTGAAGGAATTAATAGAGGACTCCTTTTTAAAGAGACAATTTGGGTTTTTCTCCATTTGTTTCCACTGTTTTATCCTCCTCAGTTGTAGATAATTTTGCACTTGGGAGGCCAGCAAAATAAAAAGGCTCATTAACATCTAATTTTCAATTCAGCTTTATTTATATAGCGCCATATCACAATAGAAGTCATCTCATAGCACTACGAAATGCAGGGAAAATCCCACAAAATCTGCCCGACTTTGTCATCATTTTTTTTGATTTGAAGAAGTTGAAGTAGAACCCTGTGACAAAATCAAAGGAGTGGCTTCAGGACAACTCTGGGAATGTCCTTGAGTCTCCCAGCCAGAGCCCAGACTTGAATCCAATTGAACATCTCTGGAGAGATCTGAAAATGGCTGTGCTCGACGCTTCCCATCCAACCTGATGGAGCTTGAGAGATGCTGCAAAGAGGAATGGGTGAAACTGCCCTAAGATAGGTGTGCCAAGCTTGTGGCATCATATTCAAAAAGACTTGAGGCTGTAATTGCTGCCAAAGGTGCATCAACAAAGTACTGAGCAAAGGCTGTGAATACTTATCTAACTAACCAAAGGGCCTTTTCCATTAGCCCCGCTTAGCCCAACACGGGACAGCTCAGCACGCTTTGTAAGTCTTTCCACTAGCCCCAACACGGTTTAACCGCCGCGATTTTCGTCCCCGCTCAAGGGCAGGGTACAAGCGTGCCGAGTCGTGCTGTGTTGTGACGTCAAAAGACGTTGCCGCTGATTGGTCAGGTCGTAACGTCACGAAAGCGACCGTCTTCTGATTAATCTTCACACGACCGCCATTTGCAATATTTCACAGACTAACTCGGTCACGGAGTAAATACGATATTAATACAGACAGCGTTGTAGGTTTTGCGGAACTCTACACCGTGGTCCAACGAAGAGGTGCGGAGTTTTCTCTTCTTGGTGGCAGATCCACAGTGAGAGGAGTGACCCGGACCGATACAGATGGCAGCCCAGCATAGAACCGGACTACGGACAAGCTGAAGACGAACGTGAGAGAACCATCGATGGTGAGTGATTTGTTATAATGTGCATCTTATTTATCCTGTTGGTGGTAAGCTCACTTTTTTTGAGCCATACAATGCTGTTCTGTGCTGGCTAACGATTTTTAGCTAGTAGCTAGCTAGTACCAACTGCTGATTCGCGCTTGTTTTCTCCTAAATATTCCCTTGAGAGCAAAATGATGAAATATGTTAATCCTGGTTAAAGTCCTGGTTTGTGTTTTGTATTGCACTTTGGTGCTGTGCATTAAATTGTGTGCAATTTAATGCTAGAATGTGTTTGCACATGCCAGGGGTTAGCCACCCTGTTTATATTGTGATACTGGTGAAATGGACCACAGGAGCCGAAATCTCGTCATATTAAAATTGCTTTTTCAAACCAATGATTTATAAAGTCATTCATATAATTTTCTAAAGCGTCAGAATAGACCCACACACCTATTCTGTGGATCCTGCAGTGCTCGTCATGGAAACGAAGCATTTTTGTCACATCCCACCACTGACTTTCACAGGTGTATTTCCCTAATACAAGTACATCTCCAAAAATTAGAATGTCATGAAAAACTTCAATATTTTTTGTCACTCATTTCAGAAAGTGAAATCCGTATATTATATAGATTCAATACACAGACAGTGATATATTTCAAGCGTTTATTTATTTTAATTTTGATGATTATGGCTTACAGCCCCTGAAAACCCCAAATTCAATTTGGCAAAAAATTAGAATATTACATAAAATTAACTTTAAAAAATAGTTTTTAAATATAAATGTTGGCCGCTGAGGTGTTGGTTAATATGGGCTGTAGCCGTAATCATCAATATTAAAATAAACACTTGCAATATATCACTGTCCCTGTAATGAATATATATATATATGTGTATGTATGTATATGTATGTATGGGTTTCACTTTCTGAAATGAGTGAAAAAAAATATTGAATTTTTTCATGGTATTCTAATTTTTGAGATGTGCCTGTATAAGTGTTGAACTTGCTTGAAACTAACCATCATCCATTTCTTTCGTTCATCTAGGCAAGAGGAAATCAGCCAGCCCACAACGGACCTCGCCACTGTGGAAAGTACTGAAATCCTTTGCTTTTATAGGTAAAGTGTCAAAACCAAAGTAGCACAATTTCCACTTAATATAAAAGGGACTGAACTGAGATTTAGATAGATGTACTTTATTGATCCCAAACTGGGAAATTACAGTGTAACAGCAGCATGACAGTTGACAGCCAAACAACAGAAACACACACGACAGACAAAGGGATTACCCATGGAAAGTAAAAAAGAAACTAACACGACTATAGAACCTATATACATCATAGCTTAATATATGATGATTTATTTGATTGTGTGAATTTGGCACATCAACTGTAAAATAAACTGCTTGTTAATGTATTTATTTTTTTGTCAGATCACTTGTGTGATCCTTTGTGAGTTATGTTCATAACTGTATGTTTTGGCGAATGTGAGATGTTCAGTCGTCAATATAATTTACTTTATATGTGTAGTATGGCTGCACGGTGGCGCAGTGGTTAGCACTGCGGCAGCACAGTTTACCCTTGGCGGGGGGATTGTGGGGATGGTGGGATCGTGGGTTCGATCCCAGCCCCCGGCCAACAGTGATCTGTGTGGAGTTTGCATGTTCTCCCCGTGTTGCGTGGGTTTACTCCGGGATTTCTCCGGTTTCCTCCCACATGCCAAAAACATGCATGTTAGGTTAATTGGCTGTTCTAAATTGTCCCTAGATATTTGTTTCCTATAGGCCCTTAGAATAGAGGGTTAGTATTAATGAAAGCGCTTTGAGTGGTCTTTGTGACTAGAAAAGCGCTATATAAGTGCAGGTTAGTTAGTTAGTTTATAGTCTATCATCAATAAACTCATGCAGTAACAGGACACATTACAGATATTTGAGACCCATTGTTGTGCTTCCTTTTATATTTTAGCAATGCTAGTACAAAACACCGCGCACACATGAAGCCAGGGCAACAAGAGACACTTTTACAGACAAGACAAACTTTTATTGATAAAAACTTCATATTTTGACTGAGCGACTCCATACTCTGTGATGCACACCTTCAGTTAAAGTACTAGATTCCATTCAAGTGAATGTATTAATTCATTGTGATTGCTGAGGCCACAGTAAAAAGAGATGATTTTAAATGTAATGTAGCCCTTGTAAAATCTACCGAAGCGCAGCTACATGAAAATTGTGGTTAAATACAACAAAGTACTTTATTGTCACATTCAAATTGTAATCCCTCCTGTTTTGTTTTTCTTTTGAATTCTTGGATGAAATATGGTGGGCAATATAAGCTGCAGCTTCAGCCATCATCCATTTCAGATAACCTATGTTGAACTGTATAATCGGAGGAGTTATTGTTTAATTTGACCTTGTTAGATTTTTTCCCCTTTGTTATATTATTCTATTTTCTTTTAATCTTTACTTTTAATCAATCCGAAATAAAGATTCATTCATTAATTCACATTCCACCACTGGCTTTTAGCAACAAGTGTATTTCCCAAATATGTTTTAAACTTGCTTTAATTAACCACCACCCATTTGTCTTTTGTCTAGGCAAGGGGGAAACTGTCCACCCCAAACTGGACCTTGCCTCACTATTTACA
Organism: Pholidichthys leucotaenia; assembly: GCA_020510985.1. Taxonomy (NCBI): domain Eukaryota; kingdom Metazoa; phylum Chordata; class Actinopteri; order Cichliformes; family Pholidichthyidae; genus Pholidichthys; species Pholidichthys leucotaenia. Next base: position 19,989,474 of record CM035841.1, read on the forward strand.
GGGATGCTGGCTGAAGATCTGCTGAACCAGGACCAGTACGAGGGGCTGATACAGTTGCTTCTCAGTGAGGCAGCGTGGCTGCCGTGTGTGACCATTCAAGTTTTTTTTTTACAGTTTGAATTTTGCACATTCTGAATAATCTGGAATTTGCTGCTGATTGTAATAAACAATTTAGTGACACCAGTGGGAAAAGAGTAAACTGTACCAAGGATTTATCGGTGACCTTGAAAATAATGGCTCATTTTTAAGAAAAAAGTAACCAAAACAATTATTTTATTAACTGAAGACTGTATTGTTGGATGTGCCAGTGCAGAAGACCCTGCATACTTTAGTGACAGTACCAGTATATCGAGGAATTCTGGGTCATATTAGCATCTGCTCTTCATCATAATGGGTTTGGGCGGGGGTGTCTAATCATGTGCCATGGAGGGCCAAGACCCTGCAGGCTTTACCTCCAACCAGTGTCTTCAACAGCAGATTCCAATGAACTTCTTCCACTGACTGATCAGTGAGAACACCTGCTGAAGAGACTGGGTAGAAGAGAGAACCTGCAGGGTCTTGGCCCCCCATGACACCTGATTGGAAGCCCCCGGATTAGGTTTAATGGGATTTAACATTTTAACACAAACTGCTTTATGGTTCATAATTCTGTTGACAGACTTACACCAAACCAAAAGTGATTTCTCAAGCTGCTGGATTATTCTTAGCTTTTCAAGTATTTTCCATGCAACCTTGTGACTGCATTATTTTAATTGCTTTTAATCCTAGATCAAGTTTGTTTTGGCCTAAAATGCATGATAACTGTCAAATATATCTTATTATACCTAACTCAGTACTGTTTACTTTTTGAATATATATTTTGTGGCTAATATAGTTATTAACATGGCGATCAAGTTGTCAGCTGATCATTTTTTTCTTTGACACCATCTCAGACTCTGCAGCTGGAGCAGGTACGTCCAGGATGTCTCAACAGTCTCTCCATGATTTTCACGCAGATCAGAGCAATTTGTTGTACAGGAAATAAACGTTTCTACAGACATTCTTAAGCTCTATAACCACTGATCGTTTGTGAAGCTGTGCTGACATCAGTGACAGGCTGATGACATCCGTGACAGGCTGTGCTGAACGCCCAGACCGAATGAAGTGGTAATTTCCCCACTACAGAGCCATCTGCAACACACACAGCGTACATATTTTAGTACCTAACAGCAATAACTTGCAGACATTAAAGTGTAGTACGACGTACTTATAGCAAACTAGCATTAGCAACATTAGCTTACCGTCATATATGACCTAGTTTGTATCCTCACGTCTTTGGCTCTCCCAGAAGCTGCAGAACTATTCCAGAGTGTTTCATCTCGCTGCCTGTACCCTTGTCTGGGTGTCCTTTTTGGCATTTATGGTGAAAAAAGCCACAGACCGAGGACGCGCCTTGTACAGCTGTATGTGTTATGTTTTTCTTGGGTTGCGTGTTCTACGTCACGGGAGTGTGGCGCCGCCTCGCTGTTATAGAAATCCCACCCACCCCAGCTCAACACGGTTGTAATGGAGACAAAAGCGAGCTGAACCGTGTTGAAGTGAATCGAGACGTGCCGAGGTGTGCTGGGCTAATGGAAAAGTGCCTCAACTAACTAACCTGCACTTATATAGCGCTTTTCTAGTCACAAAGACCACTCAAAGCGCTTTCACTAGTACTAACCCTCTACTCTAAGGGCCCATAGGAAACGGATATCTAGGGACAATTTAGAACAGCCAATTAACCTAACATGCATGTCTTTGGATTGTGGGAGGAAACCGGAGCCCCCGGAGTAAACCCACACAGCACAGGGAGAACATGCAAACTCCACACAAAAAGGTTCCAACCTCTGCCAGCCTGGGGATTCGAACCAGGAACCTTCTAGCTGTAAGGCAACAGTGCTAACCACTGCACCACTGTGCTGCCAGCCTATTGGGAAGAGGCCGCCCACCTCCGAGCTACAAACACACAGACGGCCATAGCCACCATCTACCAGGCTAGGCTAATACTGCTATATACGAATTCTTTCTCGCCAGCTACTTATGGACATGTGATTTCTTAGTTTTTTATTTAAAATCTCAAAAAAAAAAAAACTTTTTCATGTTGTCATTATGAGGTATTGTGTGTAGAATTTTGAGAAAAAAAATGAATTTAATCTATTTTGGAATAAGGCTGTAACATAAAAAATCGTGGCAAAAGTGAAGCGCTGTGAATTCTTTGCAGATTCACTGTAGTTTGCACTTCAAATGAGTTTTTCTTTTTGCTTCAGTGTACCAGGTGGAATAATTGTCTGCTCTAGCCTGTTAGCCATTAGCCCCTGCTGGCAACTCCAACAGGAATCAATGCAGTATGTGGTTATTTGTGTATAAACACACCATAGTGACATGTTCAGAAATAGAAGTTGGACCAACTAGAAGAGACGTATAAAACAGAATTACTAATAAATAGTACATTTTATACTGTTGTTGATGTGCTGGGAACGGGCTCACCGTCACATCTGGTGACGTATCAGAAATGTTAGTGCGATCACGCTAGTGAGATCATGGTGGACCCTAACAAAGCAACAGGGTTGTTTTTTGGAATATTTTTATTGATAGCCACTCAAGATAGACAAATTAATGTGTAACAACACTTAAAAATTTAAAGTTTTCATCCTGTGTTTCCTTTTAGAGCTCAGGGAAACATGTTAGCATGTGGAAAAATAATTTTGTCCCCTTGAAATTACTTGTTGAATCTGAAACAGATTCATCAGTGCTGCAATTATCACATCAGAATCAGAATCAGAATCAGAATAAACTTTATTGCCAAGCATGTAAAAAACACACGAGGAACTTGACTTGACATTGGTGCGCATGCGCGCGACACAACGACACGGCAGCCATAAAGGCGCCTCATCAAACAGAGATAGATAAGAAAGGGAGGGGAAGGGAGGGAACGACACAAGGGGGGAGGAGAAAAAAAACTTCGTTATCAAAATACAGCTTATTTTTAAGCAGATTGTGATTACAATGAAAAAAAATCTCTCAATAGCACAGAGCAACAACTCAGAATTTCACGACACACAAGAGAGCAGTGTACAGTATATCTTTAATCAGTTCATGAATCAATGTGTGTGCAGTGTTGAGCAGTGTTGATGATAATAAGAGAGACCCAAGGACCCTTGGCAGAAGATGTTTTGTCTGTCTGGCGCCCAGTCTTATCTGGCGCTGCAGCTGGCTGTCCAAGGCCTTGTGCTCATGATTTTGAAAAAACACAGTCTGCAGACAGCCAGGAGGAATTTTCATGGGGAATAATAATGCCAAATAGGACTGATCACAGAGAAGACTTGTATTTCTTCTGTAGATTCAGTACATTAATCCTTCATTGCGCAGCTTTGAACTCGTCGTGGAAAGACCTGAGCGAACCCATGATGTAATCCACCTTACGAGACAGTTCTCCAGTAGTCGCTATCAGGGTCTTCTCCAGTTTCTCAATTTGTTGGATGCACCTCGCCTGGCCAGCATTTTGATAGGTTGAATCCATCTTCAGCAATTTGCGGTAAACCAAGACAATTCCCGTCCCAATCAGAATTATCCCAATCACCAAGATTATGAAGATAAACAAATCTTCAATATCTTCGATAGAGAGATTAGAGAGACACAGCATTTTCCAATTACCTGTGTCACATAGATAGCCCACTGGAGCCGTTCCAGCGGGGCAAACAGCTTCCCCCGGAGCACTTTTCCTTGTTGAAAAAATAGTGTCAATTGTGTTCAAAGCCCAGCTTATTAACTCCATAATTTCTTTTCGGCGGTCGCAGTTAGACGCAGACAGACAACAGCAAGCTGGGATCCAGTAGGAGGGGAGGAAAAAATCAGCAGGAGAGAAGAAAAAAGCGTCTGCTCTCTTGGGAGGGCGGAAGTGGACATGCAAGGATCAGAACTATTGGTTACCAAGTGGTGACTTTTTGGCCAGTTAGTGTCTTTATTTTTTCTGGTTTTTCCTATTACTAGCATTTTCTGTTGTCTCGTTGTCCTTCCAGATGCTCCACAGCTACATGACTGTAAGGAGGAGGAGGTTCTCACTGTCCAGCAGCTCTGTAACCAGGAGAGGAACTCCAGTCTGGACCAGGAGGAACAAGATGCTGCACAGGTTAAAGTGGAAGAAGAAAAACTCTGTAGCAGTCAGGAGGAAGAAAATTTTGGACTGAAACAAGAGACTGATACCTTCATGGTGACTCCTGCTGATGAGGACAATGACAAGAGTGAAACTGAAGCAAACAGTGAGCAGCTCCTCTGTCACAACTCTGCTGACACTGAGAGCAAAGACCAGGGAGCAGGTAAGAATGTAAAGCCAGGATCAAGTAAACATGAAGAGCCAAAGAAGAGACTTGACAGAAACAGAAGTGACCGTAATGATGTAGACAACTCCTCCATGTCAGAGAATCAGTGTGATACTGACACAGGTGAAAAGTCTGTAAAATGTTCTGATCATGACAAAGACTGTAAAAATGAGTCCCAGAAGAAGAAAGATCACACTGTTAAGTCATATGTTTGTAACACGTGTGGTAAAAGATTCAGGCAGAAGCAAGATTTATCACGTCATGAGAGAATTCACACAGGTGAGAAGCCATTTTCTTGTGAAACATGTGGGCAGAGTTTTAATCAACGTGGTCATTTGAAAACTCACATGAGAATTCACACAGGTGAGAAGCCATTTTCTTGTGAAACATGTGGGCAGAGTTTTAATGAACGTGGTACCTTGAAAAGACACATGAGCATGCACACAGGTGAGAAGCCATTTTCTTGTGAAACATGTGGGCAGAGTTTTAATCGAATTGATTGTTTAAAAACTCACATGAGAATTCACACAGGTGAGAAGCCATTTTCTTGTGAAATATGTGGGAAGAGTTTTAATGAGCGTGGCAATTTGAAAATTCACATGAGAATTCACACAGGTGAGAAACCCTTTTCTTGTGAAACATGTGGACAGAGATTTAATCACAGTGTTCATTTGAAAACTCACATGAGAATTCACACAGGTGAGAAGCCATTTTCTTGTGAAACATGTGGGAAGAGATTTAATCAACGTGGTAACTTGAAAACACATGAGAATTCACACAGGTGAGAAGTGTGACTTTCTCACCTTGACTTTCAACAGAATCGAAAAAAGAAATATTACGTTTGGAAAGAGCAAATTGTAGGAAAAATAGCAGAGCACCAGGTGCAAGTCAGGGTCCTAGCAGCCCAAATTAGAAACGGGCAAAAGAGAGAGAACTCAAAGTTGATCAATAAATTATTCACAGAAAATCCAAAACAAGTCTACAGAAGGCTTGCAGAGGAAACCATAGAAGTAGAGGCACCTCCTGAAAAAACCCAGCTGGAAACATTCTGGAGAAACCTGTTTGAGGACCCAATACAACATCAGTGTTATAGTTGGATTCAAACTATTGCTGATAAAAATAAAGGAAAATGACAGATGCCCTCATTAAAAATCACAGAAGAAACTGCTCAAGAAAAAAATCAATTATCTCAACATCAAATCCCCTGGAATAGATAAAATACCAAACTTCTGGCTCCAAAAGATGACAGCACTGCACAAACACTATGCAGAGGCATTCAGCCGACTTGTTAGGGCAGTGGTCCCCAACCTTTTTTGCGCCATGGACCGGTTTAATGTCAGACAGTATTTTCAGGGACCGGCCTTTAAGGTGTTGCAGATAAATACAACAAAAGAACATGATACAACCGGCATAAAAACTGTTTTTTTCTAAATATAATAAACATGAATCCACTGTGTACTCGTTGGCAACTTTAGCAGCGTCCTCTTAACATTGCGACAACAACATGAGTAACATCCTCTCCGTCTACAGCGCTCTCTGGTCACTATGGTAACGTTTAAACATGCCTTCAAAATAAGATACACCACAAATACATATGACTTTCTTTTTCTTCTTCTCTATCCCCTCACCCCCCAGCCAGTCGCAGCAGATGACTGCCCCTCCCTGAGCCTGGTTCTGCTGGAGGTTTCTTCCTGTTAAAAGGGAGTTTTTCCTCTCCACCGTCGCCAAGTGCTTGCTCACAGGGGATCGCCTGATTGCTGGGGTCTTTCTGCAACTGTGGGGGTTCCCCCTACAGTTGATAATGCTATGAGATGACTGTTGTTGTGAAATGGCGCTATATAAATAAAGTTGAATTGAATTGAATAAAGTGCATGAAAAATACAACTCACCACAACGCTGAATCGGTTCGAGCCCTGAGCTTGTTTCTCTGCAACGAGACGGTCCCATCTATGGATAATGGGAGACATTAACACCCAAAGTGTGTTGCTTATGTCCAGTCTACTTTGTAATTTTGTTTTGGTTGCTGTCACTGCAGAAAACCCCGCTTCACACAGATAGGATGTTGGAAATGGCAACAGGGTTTTCAGTGTTGTTGTGGTGATCTCAGGGTATTCAGCCGTGACTTTAATCCAGAACACCGGCAGAGCTGTTGTCTCAAATATACTTTTAAGGCCGCCGTCATTTGCGATCTCCAGCAGTTGATTTTCTTGCACAGACGTGTTGGAGCCACCTGGTTTGTTGAGAAATGGGTCGCGCATCCATTCTTTGGCAGTTTGTGTATTTTTTGTCGTTGGGAAGTAGCGCTCGAACTCTTTTATAAGCAAAGACAGGTGATGGTGCACCAGCTGGGAGAATGAAGGCTCGGGCTCAGTCTCTTCCAAAATCCCCGCTAATGTTTGAAACATGTCAAATATACTTTGATTCACCTGCCGTCCCCACAAACCCAAGTTGGCTTTAAATGCAGCTACTTTATCTGCCAACTTGAAGACAGTTGTCATTTTCCCCTGAAGTGACAGATTGAGTTCATTGTAGCAGGCTGAATATGTCGCACAAGTAAGCGAGTTTTGCGACTGATTCCCCGTCACTGAAATGTGCTGCCAGCAGTAACTCCTTTTCTGAGTGAAATCGTATCAAGTCACCCAAGACAATCATCTTGACGTGCGTCAAGAATGAGCCATAGACGGATGTAATGGAGAGAATCTGGTAATTTTTCAAAATGAAACATCATTCAGACTCCGATAATAAATAAAACGGGTGTAATCTAAGTTGTTTATTTTTTCTGTGCGGTCCGGTACCAAATGACCCGGTCCGTGGCCTGGGGGTTGGGGACCACTGTATTAGGGGAGAAGAAGAAGCACCAGAGTGGCTCACATGGAAATATCATACTCCTGCCCAAGAGCCCTGAAACCCAACAAGTTAATCAAAACAGACCCATCTGTTTCCTCCCCATTACATACAAATGGCTGACAGGACTCATTACTGAGGCCATCTATGAACATTTGGATACAGGAAATTACTTGCAACCACAGTAAAAAGGCTGCATAAGAAATAAGCTGGGAGCCAAAGAACAACTGCTTATTAACAAAACCATCCTGGAAGACTGCAAGAAGCATGAGAGAAACTTAAGCATGGCGTGGATAGATAACAAAAAGGCATTCAACAGTGTCCCCCATTCCTGGATAATACACTGTCTGGAACTGTATAACATCAACCCAGAAGTTAAAACTTTTCTGGAGGTCCGGATGGCTAAGTGGAAAACCACAATGACCCTTAACCATAAAGAAGGGCAAATAACAATCCCAGACATCACGATCCAGCGAGGAATATTCCAGGGGGACAGCCTCTCACCATTGCTCTTCTGTCTGTGTATTGACCCCTTCAGCAAAATCCTATCAGATCTTGATATCGGGTATGATTTAAGCAAAGGCAGAACAAGAATAGGGAACAAAAGTGAATCATCTGCTCTACATGGACAACCTCAAGCTCTATGCAGAATCTGAACAGAAACTGAATCAACTTGTCAATACTGTTCACATGTTCTCAAAAGATATCTGCATGGACTTTGAACTTGACAAATGTGCAAAATGTACAATTAAAAAGTAAAGAAAACAGCATCAGAGAACATCCGAATAGATGACAATAAGCACATCAAAGACCTGGCAACTGAATCGGCATATACGTAAATATCTGGGTATAGAGGAAAACACAACTATTGAACACAGGAAAATGAGGGAAATAATGAAAAATGAATACCAACATCATCTAAAGAAAATCTAAGTGAAACTTAACACCTAAAAATAAAATCACTGCAATAAACCAGTTGGCAGTTCCAGTTGTCACATATGGATTTGGCGTGATAGACTGGCCACAGGGGGAACTGGACAAGTTGGATGTTAGGACCAGGAAGACCCTGACCCTGCACAAGGTAACGTATAGAAATCAATGCTTAGATAGGATGTATATACCAGATGTATGTATTTACCTGAGTGGTGGCTCAGTTGGTAGAGCATCCGCCCCACGCCCGGGAGGCAGGGGTTCAAATACCGGCCAGGTCATGCTGAAGACCATATAAAAGCAGAACTTCCTGCCGTCCAGCTTGGTGCTCAGCAATAATGGAATGGAGGAGGGAAATTTGTGGCGGCGCCTTGCACGGCAGTGACCCCTCTGATTCTATATATATATATATATATATATGGGTGTGTGTGTGATTAACGCTGTAGATAAGAGAAACAATTTCATTCTACTGTACATGATTGGCTCAATGGATTGAATGACAATAAAGGGTGATTAAAAAAAAATACGCCCCGTAAAGAGGGAGGGCTGGGCCTCATTGAAATAACCCAGGCCTACAGGTTGACAATAATAAGCATTGGTCAATACCTAAAAACCGCCAACAACGAGACAATGGAAAAACTCACACACCACCATGAATCCCTTAGTCATTACACATCTATAACTAAACAAGCTGAGGTCTTTGCAGGGGATTCATTAGACAACATAAAAGCTAGTCAACAAAAATAGCTAGAAGGACGTGGGAAAAATACAGCAACAGGACACAGGAGGAAAGAAAAAGATGGAAACAACAGCAAGCAGGCGCTTTCAGGAGGAACTCAATAGGGATTATATTGATAGGGAAGAGACATTGCGCTGGATCAGGAACGGAGATCTGGGGTACGACGAGGAGAGACTAGTGGTGGGAGCACAAGACCAGGGACTTCTGACTAATGGCTTTTAAAAAATGGCAGGACTTTCACAGAGTGACAAAAGTTGATTCTGTCATGCAGCGGTGGAGAGTGTAAGCCACCTACCCTCCAGCTGCCAGGTCCTCATCGCCGATGGACACTACACTGTTCACCACAACAAGATCTGCCGTTGTATACACTGGAAAATATGCAAAGAATTTAAAATGGAAGTAAAAGGACCAGTATGGGAGCAGGATCCAGAGCCAGTCAGCTCCAATGGAGATATTACCATCTTCTATGACAAGGAAATCCCAACTGGAAGACACATAGGAGGAGCAATAAAACCAGACATTGTTATCTTGGACAAAAAGGACAAAACTGCCAAATTAATAGATGTAACCATACCAAATGATTATGGCTTCAACAGAGCAGAAAGAGGAAAAATAACAAAATATCAAGACCTCAAAAATGACCTAAGGAGCACCTGGAAACTGCAGGAAGCAGATATTATACCTGTGGTGGTGGGAACAACTGGGATGGTGAAGAAGAACCTGAAAAAATATCTCCAGGCGATCCCCGGCTGCCCTAGCATCTGTGAAACACAGATCTCAGCAATCAGAGGAACAGTCTCCATCTTGAAGAGAGCTCTCGGATACAAAGCTTTTTGATTTAAAGTGTAACCATAGACCCCTGGTTGGGGCCCATTGCACTGGGAATGAAATGAGATGCAATAAATAAAACAGTGAGAAGCTGTAGTCTTGTAAAATATGTGGGAAATGCTTCATTCAGTGTTTTGGTTTCACATGAGAACTCACAGTTGAGCTGCTGTAGTCCAGTAATGTCTGTACATCTTTATTTTCAGGATTAAGTTTCTTTTGTGTGAATGAATTGTTCTTTACATTTCTGAGGCTTTAATGCAAATATAAATGTTGTATAAAAGTCTATTATCAGATAATCTGCTTCTTCACTCTGCTTTGGACCCTCAGACCTCTCATCTTTAATGTGCTGGATTCATGGACATCATGAGCATTTTTGATGGGGGGGCATTGTTGTCAGGGTCTGGAGTGTCCTCCCCACCATAAAAATTAAATGGAGTAGATGGCATTTCCTCCATTTGTGTATTTTAGTATCTCATTAATTGAATATTTTATTTTGAACAAGTGAATAATCCATTAAAATGGTAAACAAAAGTGTCTTTTGAACTGATGAACAAAGGAAAAAAAGACACTGAAATGCCTTTCATACGTACACACAGTTAATGTGTGCTTGTGATGTGGAGATGCATATTGTGGGGGAATCTGCAGACAGCGTCTCAGTCAGGAGGCAGTGATTAAACATAAGAGAATAATAGGCAAGGACGTCCTGGGGAGTTGGCAGGAAGAGGGAGTTGGGGGTTGAAGGCAAATGTATTGTGGAGCTGAATATCATGCAGTGTGATGTGAAATGTCATGCAGATGTGAGATGATCTGTGGAGCTTATAAGGAGAAACCTGGTTTGGCTGATTCATTGCTTTTCTGTGTATGAATGTTGAGTGTTAATAAATTTCATCTGCTCGTAAACTGGCCTCCTCATTTCCCACACTCTCCACAGTATCAAGTTTTCTTTAAGATCAAGAAGTTTTTTAGATCAAGAAATACTCCAACTGTCAACATCTTTTTTTCTGTGGAATTAAGGATTTCTTCTGAGTTCTGTTAATGCTAATGATGGAGACCAGTTTGCTCTAAATCCACATTGACTGTCAGACAGTAGTTTGTGTTGCTCTATAAACTTCTCTAATCCTTCACAGAAGTTTTTCTAGAATTTCTGACAACTGTCAGAAGAGCAGCTCATCACAGGATCGATCCCACCCCCTGACCATCGTGACCTTTCTGTGGGGAGTTTGCATGTTCTCCCCATGTCTGTGTGGGTTTACTCCGGTTTCCTCCCACAGGCCAAAAACATGCAAGTTCGGTTAACTGGAGACTGTAAAGTTGCCCTAGGTGTGAATGTGTGTGAATGGTGAAGGGATTGGTGCTGCACCGTGGCTGCCTCATCCATCCAGGTGGATGTGCTGTAATTTCCCTCTGGGATTAATACAGTCAACCAGAAAAAGAGAGAAAGCTGTGAAGTGCTACTTGTTACCAGATTTATATCATGGAATGATTTTTGCATTGGGGTGTAACGGTACGCCTAAAAGGTCATTTGTGTTTATTGATGATGTGACAAAAGACAGAAGCAGCCGGATGAATTCTGAAGTGTATAGGGATATACTTTCTGCTCAGATTCAGCCCAATGCAGCAAAGTTGATTGGACGGCGCATCACAGTACAGATGGACAGTGATCCAAAACATACTGCAAAAGCAACCCAGAAGTTTTTTAAAGCAAAGAAGTGGAATATTCTGCAATGGCCGAGTCAATCACCAGATCTCAACCCAATCAAGCATGCATTTCACTTGCTCAAGACAAAACTTAAGGCAGAAAGACCCACAAACAAGCAACAACTGAAGACAGCTGCAGTTATTTATTTAGCGAATGCAAAGTCCTTAAGCCAAGCAGTTGCCTCCTGGTTTGCTGTATGGAGGGTGTGTAATCCTCCTTCCAGTCTTTGGAGCGGGCAAGCCTCTATGATGTGTTCCATTGTTTGCTCCTCTCCACATGTGCACAGTGGGCTAGGGCTACTGCCCCATCTGTGAAGGCTGGCCAAGCAGGGGCCATGTCCAGTCCTGAAGCGATTGAGTGTAGACCACTGTCTCCTTGGGAGGTTGGTGCCCGGGACCTGTTGGTTGGGGTTTATCACCAGCTGTTTGTTTGGGACCTCCTTGGTCTCCCATTCCTCTTGCCAAGCTGTCTGGATGGTAAAGTCAGCTGGGGGAGGGTTTTTCCAAATCGGCCGTCTGGATGAAAGTCGGGCAGTGGGTGGGGTGTAGATATCTGCATGGATTGGTAAGTGAGGAGAATCTTTAACTTTTTGGAGCATCAGTAAAGGCCTGGCAAAGCATCACAAAGGAGGAAGTCCAGCGTTTGGTGATGTCCATGGGTTCCAGACTTCAGGCAGTCATTGCCTGCAAAGGATTCTCAACAGAATATTGAAAAGTAGCATTTTACTTAGGGTTATGTTTATTTATCCAATTACTTTTGAGCCCCTGAAATGAGGAGCGTTTGTATAAAAATAGCTACAATTCCTACATGTTTAATCATATATTTTTGTTCAAACCCTTGAATTAAACCTTAAAGTCTGCACTTCAATTCTGTTGTAGTTGTTTCATTTCAAATCCAATGTGGTGGCATGCAGAGCCCAAGTCATGAAGATTGTGTCACTGTCAAAATATTTCTGGGCCTAACTGTAATTGTTCACCATCTTTCCTTCATCCATCCTCTTCTCTCTTTCGCTTCCTTTATTCATCAGCTCTTCAAAGTACTCTTTCCACCTTCTCAACACACTCTCGTCATTTGTTAGTACATTACCATTTCTGTCCTTAATCAACCTAACCTGCTGCACATCTTTTCCAGCTCCATCTCTCTGTCTAGCCAATCGATAAAAGTCCCTTTCTCCTTCCTTAGTGTTTAGCCCAGGGGTGGGCAAACTTTTTGACTAGTGGGCCACAACGGGTTCTAGAATTTGACAGGGGGGCCACACCAGGAGCAGATGGATGGAGTATTTTGGTGACCCGCCTCATAGGAGAACAAAATATATCATGGGATATGTAGAAAACATGTGCTTTAATATCAACTGAAAATGAACAAAGGCATTACAACAAAATATCTGTCTTTGAAGCCCTACAGTACTCAGCTCTATTGAAATGGAACAGTTACTATTTAAAAGCACTTAAAGTTCTGTTATCTGTCAGGATCTCATCACCATTTCTCTCCTCCTGACAGTCTTTATTTCTAAACGGTAGGAGATGCATATGCTCTTGTCCTTCTTCTTCTATTCAATGTTCATCCCCAGCTCCAATACTCAACAACAACCAGCGCAGACGGAACAGAGTCACGGCGCGCCAGTATGCGGAGCGCGTTATATTTGATCTGGTGCACATTGTTTATTTGGAGAACGTACGTGCACCTGTGCACCTCTTATATGCACCCCTTAACAGAAATGATGTGCAACATGTAAGGCTTATTGAACAAATTATTTTTCAAATGCATTTTTCCCATAACAGAAGGGAGAAACTTACTTTCAGTTTCAGTGGCAACAGTGTTGCTGGTCTCCATTTTTATCCAGAGCATCAAAGTCTGGACTTAGTTTAGTTGTGGCGATTCTCAGGATGGATCTGAGGTGTTGGTCTGTGAACTTGGACCTGCGGCTGCCTTTGTTCATGTTCATGACGCTGAACGTCTGTTCACACACGTAGGTGGAGCCGAACAGCGCCACCATCTTCTGTTCCGTCCTCCGGAGGTTTGGAAACGAGGCTTCATTAAGTGAAGCATAAAAGTCCTTCAGTTTCAGAGCTGAACTTCTCTTTTAAGACGGGATCAGACTGAAGAGTCATCAGTTCCAGCTGCAGCTCCTCTGGTTCTCTTTCAGGCTCTTGTGACAATGGACAGGCCACCAGCTGAAGTCACTTGTCAGTTTGTTCACAATCAGAAAACCAACAGCAGAATTCTCCGTGCAGCACATCCAGCGACTCGCTGTGCTTCTTCACTTTTGCGTCTCTTTCACCGTGGCTCGTGTGGGAAAATGAGGGAATGACTTATTTAAACTTTGTCTGGAGAATAAAGCCAGCTTGGATTTAAAGTTTTTCACGTTTGTGTTCATGTCATGCACAAACTGACCCTTAGGTCCGCTCATCTTTACAGAAGGACTGAGGGGTCAAAGAGTAAAGCGCAAATGTGGAGTAATACACTGCACCTCAACAAGGGTCAATGTATCTAGAGTGCGCCATCTAGTGGAAAAGCGTGAGAATTGCAAGGAAAATAAAACATTAACAAGGTTTATTAATATAATTTCTTCAAGTTCGGCGGGCCGGATTAAAAAGCTTAACGGGCCGCATATGGCCCCCGGGCCGTAGTTTGCCCATGCCTGGTTTAGCCTCTCACACAACTCACGATATGCCTTCTCCTTTGCCTTTGCTACTTCTCTCTTTGCCATGTGCCTGGATTCCAAATACTCCTGTCTACTTTATTCATCTTCCTAACTATCCCACCTTTTTTTTTTTTTTGCTAACCTCTTCCTTTGAATTCTTTCCTGTACCTCCTGATTCCACCATCAAGTCTCCTTGTCTTCCTTCCTCTGTCCACTGGATACGCCACATACCTTTTACCCATTTCCCTGAATACTTCAGCTGCACTTTCCCAGTCATTCGGTAATTCTTCCTTACCACCCAGAGGCTGTATCAAGTCCTTCGGGATCTCTGTGTGACCTTTTTCCTTCTGTAACTTCCCCCACTTAATCTTTGGTGCAACCTTAATTTTCTTCCTCTTCTTGCTTTCCAAAGTCATCCTACAGACTACCATCCGATGCTGTCTAGCTGCATTCTCCCCTGCCACCACCTTACAGTCTCCTATCTCTTTCAGACTTTTCTTTCTGCATATGAAGTCCACCTTTGTGCACCTTCTTCCACTCTTGTCAGTCACCCTATGTTCCTCTCTCTTCTTGAAGTATGGGTTGTTATTTGGGTTGTTCCATGTCTGACGTATTTCCTCATCGGTGTGAAACTTTTCTCATGAATTCCTGACTTTTGTCTGATACATTCATGTTTCTTTCTTGTAGTTTTGCTATTGTTTCAGGTTAAAGCGACAGCCCCTCTAAAGGGCCTTTTCCACTAGCACGCTTTAGCGCGACACGGGACGGCTCAGCACGCTTTGTACGCTTTTCCACAAGCCCCAACACGGTTTAACAGCCGCGATTCTCAGCCCCGCTCCAGGGCAGGGTACAGCAGTGCTGAGCTGTGCCGTGTTGTGACGTTAACAGACTGGTCGCCGCTGATTGGTCAGGTCGTAACCGGCGCTGATTGGTCAGGTTGTAACCCCCCCTCGCCTCCTCCTTATCTACCAAATCTTCACGACCTTCTCAATAAAGTTTTTGAAAAAAAAAAAAAGAATCTTCACGACCGTCTTTACTCAGCACGCAACCACTGTTGGCGGTTTATTTTCAGTGTATTGCTGTGCTATTTTCATTTATTCTCTATCAAAAATGGCTTCGCGTAATAAGGGTGTTCCATGGACCAATGAGGTGCAGTGTCTGCTCACTGCATCGTCAGACGAACGTATTCAGCGCGAGTTAGACGGAGCCGCCCAGAATGAAAAAATATACCGGGAGGTCTCGACATCGGAGTCCTTTAACGATGAGTTTTAATTTTTTTTTATTGTGCGTTTTTTCGCAAATATATTCGGTAAGACACTCAGTTTATTTATGCAATAAAAAAGCTGCTCATTTGCGGATGGATCGCTGCTTTATTGCAGCACACTGCGGACTAAAGCTTTTATTTTAATTATTCATGTGAACAATACGCTGAAATAAGCTTATGTATTCTTGTTAAAAACTATTGTCTTTTCTGTATATATTGCACTTTCGTGCTGTATTTTATTGTGTGCATTTTCCTTGTAGAATCATCCCACGCGTCCGCCGCGACAGCCCGCACGGATTATTCAACCGAGCCTTGCTGACCCACAGCTGGCAGAGACTGATTAATTCATCCGAGTCTTCGTGACCCAGTTTGGGAAGCTGGTGTAGACACTCAGTGGTCGGCGTGTATAAAATGTCGATTAACCTTCATGTTGTGTTGCAAAGTTTTTTTTTTCTTTTAATATTTTGTATATAATAAAATGGAATTGTTTTGGAAAGTGTGGTTTGTCTGTTATAACACTGAATTATAAAACAGTATAATTACATAGAAATTCCATTGCCTAGTCTGATCAAAATTATGCTGATCTTCCTGTCACGGGTCAACCATTGTAAAGGTAATGTAATTTTTAACTAGATCAAAAAACAAATCTTTTTGTAAGCTTTCTGTTCTTTTTATTGAAATATCATAAAAAATTAGCACCAAGTCAAAGTAGGTACAAGTATATGTAAATTGAATGTTCTATCGGCATTCCAAATTCAGAGATTTACAATACTTTAGGAGTGTAGCATCATCTAAACGGAAAATAATACTGTTGTTCCAAACGTTGACCTGAAGGTGAAAAACATGAATTTTTTTAATTCAGTACATCCAAAATGCCCTAGGATGTAAAAAATAATACAATTTGGTGTAGTCCAGTGTGCCACCGTCTCATTATTTAATACGAATAAGAACAAGTTTCAACTCATTATTTCTAGGTCATTTGGCAGTTAATTCAAAACAAAAGTGACTTGTGTTGTTGCAGCTTAATTATGAGATAAAATTAATTGTGAGATAAAACCACAGAGCGAGCAAGGCAATAATCCTTGGATCCTTTTTTGTCTCGTGTAAATAAGGACTCAGTCGGGTGCGTAAGGTCACGGGAGTGTGGCCTCGCCTTGCTGAGAATCTGCTGCTGCCCCGCTTCAAAAACCTCCTAACACAAACCATCACAGCACAAGCACAACACCGTGCTAATGGAGACAGAAGCATTCCGAGCCGTACTGAAGTGAATCGAGCCATACCGAGGTGTGCTGGGCTAGTGGAAAACGGGCTTAAATGTCTGTGCACGTCCCTGCTGTTCTTGATAGGAAACCTGAAAAGACGACAACTATGATTGTGATTGGCTGTTGTTACCTGATGCTGCATTGACTTGCATTAATTAATCTGAATTAATGGTGAGAGTTTAGGCTTAAAATCAGCTGAAAGTGCTCTATGGTATCTAGGGATACAAGTTATCAATTAATTCATGAATGAAGAGTTTTTTCACCTTGTCAGTGGATTAACAATTGATTAATAAGCAGCAGTTTTGCTGAGAATCTGAATTCCCCTCGGTACAATACGGTCTTCAAGTCTATAACGTAAACAGCTGAATACTGTTTTTGATGTCCTGAATAAAACGTGAACATCACATTTGTTAATGATTCACTGTCACATTTGCAGTTTTTTTTTTTTTTTTAGTGTGTACTATGTGCTGGTGCATCTCGATAAATTAATTGTCTCTTATACCTGCCCAGTGGATCATAGTGAAGAATGCATCTGTTTTCTGATTGTTGCAGGAACAGGTTGGTGAGAACGTTTAGCTGGTCGGTGTCGGTGGTTCGGCTCCTGTTCTGCTCCTCGTGGATGAATAGCTGATGTAGCTCTGTGGAGACCTGCCATTGATGGTCTGTGCTGAGTGCTGAAGAATAAAGAACCACATAGAAGTCCACGTTCTGAGGCTGAGGACTTTTATTGGGTCTTCAGGCTAACTGAACAAGCCTTCTAGCTCTGACCGTCAGCAGCTACATCACAACGTCTGGAGGAAGTAAACAAACCATAAAGATGTTTTCAAGTCGGCGTCTGAGAGAGTTGGTGAGAGAGCGACTGGCTGCTGCTGCTGCTGAAGAAATAATAACAGAGTTTGAACTAATCACCAACCAGTACGAGGAAGAGATCGATCGTCAGCGCAGACTACTGAATATGCGCTGGTGCTCCCAGATAAAAATCCACAGAATAGGTATGTGGGACTATAATGGTGTGAATGAGGCTTTAGAAAACTCTGGATCTGTTTTTCAATCATGGTTGTGTCTTAAATGTGCAATCTCTTGTTTTAAATCGTAAATTTGTCACATTTTTTTCTTATTCACAATTTCTTATTCACAATTCTCCAAAATACTTGAAAAAATCTTCACTAAGAGACTGGATGATTTCACTGAAAAACACAACCTCCTTACAGATAGCCAGTATGGTTTTAGAGCAGATAAATCTACATCTTTGGCACTGATCGAACTTATAGAAGAAATTACTAGTTGTATAGATTAAAAAAAAGGTTGCTGTAGGAGTATTTGTAAAAGATTTAAAGAAAGCTTTTGACACCATTGACCACAGAATACTACTAAGGAAACTGGAAAGGTATGGGATAAGAGGGGTAGGACTGAGTTGGGTGGAAAGTTATTTAAGTAACAGACAACAATTTGTACAAATTGGAGAGCACAAATCACCCTTCATGGACATCACTTGTGGTGTGCCCCAGGGGTCAGTTTTGGGACCCAAACTCTTTATTTTGTATATAAATGACATATGCCAAGTATCAAAAATTCTGAAATTTATTTTTGTTTGCGGATGACACAAATATCCTTTGCACTGGTGAGAATTTGCAGCAGGTTTTAGAGGTGGTCACAACTGAAATGGAAAAATTGACGCAGTGGTTCAACAAAAATAAATTATCTCTAAATCTAAAAAAACCCAAAGATTATGGTGTTTGGAAATTATAAAATAAATCATGAAATAATGGTAATGATAGAAGATACCAGAATAGAAACAGTACAGGAAAATAAGTTTCTGGGGGTGACGCTAGACAATAAAATCTGCTGGAAACCTCACATCAGTCACATCCAGGCCAAGTTGGGGCCTTGTTGGGGAAGACAAGACACATCTTGGACTATAAATCATTGGTCTTATTGTACAATTCACTGTTTTTACCTTATCTTAACTACTGTGTAGAAGTCTGGGGAAACACCTACGAGACCAACCTACAGTCAATATGCACATTACAAAAAAGAGCTATAAGGATAATAAATAATGTAGGATATAGAGACCATACCAATTCGTTGTTCTTAAAGTCACATGTCATAAAGTTCATCGATTTAGTTAAATTTAAGACAGCACAAGTAATGTACAGGGCAATTAATAATCAACTCCCAACTAATATACAAAAAATATTCAAAAAAGAGACAATGATCATAATTTGAGAGGAGACTTAAACTTTACAAAACCCAAGATACGTACAACCAAGAAAAGTATGTGCATATCTGTCTGTGGGGTGGATTTGTGGAACAGTCTGGAGCCGGAACTGAAACTATGTACAAACAGAAATCAATTCAAAAAGAGGTATAAGCACCATTTGCTGAAAGGATATATGTTAGAAGGGTAGTATTTATATGTACGATTCATTATGTTCACTCTGGGACATTATGGGACACTATGGAATGGTGGGTGGGACAGCACTGTGTATATCTGTGTTGTTTGAGGCTGGTGTTGATGTATGGACTTCATTGTATGTTAGAATTGATGGATGTTGATGTTGATTTGTAAAAAATACAGTAAATTGTTTACTTGGGGTCTTAAAGGTGGTAATTTGTATAAAATTCACATGGGTGTATCTATGGAAAAGAGGAGATGGAATTAATAAGTGTTCACTTCTTCCTTCTCCCTATCGAACAGTGTATACTGTTACTTTATTGCATTTGCCATTTGCTTGTTTTTGTTATATTTTTGTGCTCGAAATGAACTATCTTATTCGTTTGTAAAGTGAAACTCTTTTTCTGACTTTTTTGTCTTTGTTCCTCCAGATTTCTCACAGCAACCTGAATGTAAAGCGGAGGAAGTTGTGGCTGAGCAGCAGCTCTGTAACCAGGAGAGGAACTCTGTCCTGGACCAGGAGGAACCAGAAGCTCCACAGGTTAAAGAGGAACAGGAGGAACTGTGCATCAGTCAGGAGGGAGAACAGCTGGTAGTGAAGCTGGAGGCCGATCCCTTCATGGGGACTCTTGTTTGTGAGGAAAAGCAGCAGCGTGAAGCAGAACCAAACAGTGAGCAGCTCCTCTCTCACAACTCTGCTGGAACTGAGACCCAAGATGAGGAAGGAAGCCGGCATGTAGACTCAGGATCCACTAAAGAAGAAGAAGAACCCAAACCAAAGAAGAGACGACTTAAAACAGGAAGTCACAGGAACAGTGATGATGACTCTGTGACCTCAGAGACTCTGTGTGAGAATGAAACAGGTAAAAAGTTAGAAAATGTTCAGATTGAGTCTTTGAGAAACTGTCCTAAAATAAAATAATAATATTAAATGAATATTTTCAATAACTACATGAATCTGACGTACTTGTACTGGTCTCGGTTTGTGTTTGACTTTGACTGATCTAACCCAGTGGAAAAATAATTGAAACTCTTTGACTATACAGTGAATCTGGAAAGTCTTCACAGCGCGTCACTTTTTCCACATTTTGTAATGTTACAGCCTTATTCCAAAATGGATTAACTTCATTTTTTACTCAGAATTCTACACACAATACCCCGTAATGACAACCTAGAAAAAGTTTATTTTTTTAGATTTTTGCAAATTTATTAAAAATAAAAAACTAAGAAATCACATGTACATCAGTATTCACAGCCTTTGCCATGAAGCTCAAAATTGAGCTCAGGTTCATCCTGTTTCCACTGATCATCCTTGAGATGTTTCTACAGCTTAATTGGAGTCCACTTGTGGTCAATTCAGATGACTGGACATGATTTGGAAAGGCACACACCTGTCTATATAAGGTCCCACAGTTGACAGTGCATGTCAGAGCACAAACAAAGCATGACGTCAAAGGAACTGTCTGTAGACCTCCAAAACAGGATTGTCTCAAGGCACAAATCTGGAGAAGGATACAGAAAAATTTCTGCTGCTTTGAAGGAACCAGTGAGCACAGTGGACTCCATTATCTGGAAAAGGAAGAAGTTCAGAACCACCAAGACTCTTAATATACCTTTCCAGATGTCTAAACCGAGCCATTGGGGGAGAAGGGCCTTAGTCAAAGAGGTGACCAAGAACCCGATGGTCACTCTCTCAGAGCTCCAACATTGTTCTGTAGAGAGAAAAGAACCTTCCAGAAGGACAACCATCTTTGCACCAAACCACCAATCAGGCCTGTATGGTAGAGTGGCCAGATGGAAGCCACTCCTTCGTAAAAGGCTCATGGCATCCCATCTTGAGTTTGCCAAAAGGCACCTGAAGGACTCTCAGAACATGAGAAACAAAATCTCTAGTCTGATGAGACAAAGATTGAACTCTCTGGCGTGAATGCCAGGCGTCATGTTTGGAGGAAACCAGGCACCACCCATCACCAGGCCAATACCATCCTTACAGTGAAGCATGGTGGTGGCAGCATCATGCTGTAGGGATTTTTTTTCAGTAGCAGGAACTGGGAAACTAGTCAGGATAGAGGGAAAGATGAACGCAGCAATGTACAGAGATATCGTGGATTAAAACCTTCTCCAGGGCGCTCTTGACCTCAGACTTGGGTGACGGTTCATCTTTCAGCAGGACAACGGCCATAAGCACACAGCCAGGATATCTGTGATGGAGTAACCTCGTCACTGACTGAAGGCACACAAACACTCATACAGATGGCTATATGCACACTCACCTACACACAACTATGTACTGTGGGTGATTTTTCTAGCTTAAGCGGTGTGCACGTACACACTTGCCATACATTTTTTCATTTACTTCTGTTTGTAAATTCTCTTGTTTTTTTTTTCCCTTACCTGTTTTGTAGTGCAGCCAGGGGTGCACACTTGGTTGTTCTGCCACTCTGAAAAACATACACTCGTATTTCCATGCCATGTGGACTCGTTTTTGTTTGTTCCGTTGCGCGTCTGCCCGTCTGCCTCCGTTCGTGGTTCAGATGTCTAATGAGCTAAACAGATGGAATCAATTGAGCAGATGAAATAGTTTTGTTTTTTTTTCACACGCCTTTTGGTCAGGTGATCCAGGGGGTTGTGGTCATAAATTTTAACAAATATTTCTTTTGTAAATGGACTGACTTTGTGTGGGGAAAACTTGTTTTTGTATTTAAATATTTATGTGTAAAATATATATTGGAAGATGGTGCATTGTAAACTGTTTTTATAGAAATATTTATTGAAGTATGGTTTTTCCATGAATGATACGCCCAGTGGGAGGAGCTTGGTCTTGAAAATGGGGTTGTTGTGGGTCTGAACAGTCAGTCTGAAGTTTGTTGCAGAGGAGGCAATATGTGTTCTGCTGTCTGTAAGAGGGTGACCCGTTTTCTCCCATTTTGAAGGAGTTAATAGAGGACTCCATTTTAAAGAGACAATTTGGGTTTTTCTCCATTTGTTTCCACTGTTTTTTCCTCCTCAATTGTAGATAATTTTGCCCTTGGGAGGCCGGCAAAAGAAGAAGCCTCATTAACATCTAATTTTCAATTCAGCTTTATTTAGATAGCGCCATATCACAACAAAAGTCGTCTCATTGCACTACCAAATGCAGGGAAAACCTCACAAAATCTGCCCGACTGTGCCATCATTTTTTTTTTTTTTTTATTTGAAGAAGTTGAAGTCGAACCCTGTGACAAAATCAAAGGAGTGGCTTCAGGACAACTCTGTGAATGTCCTTGAGTCTTCCAGCCAGAGCCCAGACTTGAATCCAATTGAACATCTCTGGAGAGATCTGAAAATGGCTGTGCTTGACGCTTCCCATCCAACCTGATGGAGCTTGAGAGGTGCTGCAAAGAGGAATGGATGAAACTGCCCAAAGATAGGTGTGCCAAGCTTGTGGCGTCATCTTCAAAAAGACTTGAGGCTGTAATTGCTGCCAAAGGTGCATCAACAAAGTACAGAGCAAAGGCTGTGAATACTTATGGACATGTGATTTCTTCGTTTTTGTTTAACATCTCAAAAAAACCTTTTTCATGTTGTCATTATGGGGTATTATGTGTAGAATTTTGAGGACTAAATGAATTTATTTTGGAATAAGGCTGCAACATAAAAAGTTGTGGAAAAAGTGAAGCGCTGTGAATTCTTTTCAGATTCCCTGTAGTTTGCACTTCAAATGAGTTTTTCTTTTTCTTCAGTGTACCAGGTGGAATAATTGTCTGCTCTAGCCAGTTAGCCATTAGCCCCTGCTGGCAACTCCAACAGGAATCAATGCAGTATGTGGCTATTTGTGTATAAACACACCATAGTGACATGTTCAGAAATAGAAGTTGGACCAACTAGAAGAGACGTATAAAACAGAATTACTAATAAATAGTACATTTTATACTGTTGTTGATGTGCTGGGAACGGGCTCACCGTCACGTCACAACTGGTGACATATCAGAAATGTTAGTGAGATCACGCTAGTGAGATCATGGTGGACCCTAACAAAGCAACAGGGTTGTTTTTTGGAATATTTTTATTGATAGCCACTCCAGATAGACAAATTAATGTGTAACAACACTTAAAAATTTCGAGTTTTCATCCTGTTTCCTTTTAGAGCTCAGGGAACCATGTTAGCATGTGGAAAAATAATTTTGTCCCCTTGAAATTACTTGTTGAATCTGAAACAGATTCATCAGTGCTGCAATTATCACATGCAAGGATCAGAACTATTGGTTACCAGGTGGTGACTTTTTGGCCAGTTAGTGTCTTTATTTTTTCTGGTTTTTCTATGACTAGCATTTTCTGTGCCTCGTTGTCCTTCCAGATGCTCCACAGCTACATGACTGTAAGGAGGAAGAGGTTCTCACTGTCCAGCAGCTCTGTAACCAGGAGAGGAACTCCAGTCTGGACCAGGAGGAACAAGATGCTGCACAGGTTAAAGAGGAAGAAGAAGAACTCTGTAGCAGTCAGGAGGAAGAAGACTTTGGACTGAAACAAGAGACTGATACCTTCATGGTGACTCCTACTGATGAGGACAATGACAAGAGTGAAACTGAAGCAAACAGTGAGCAGCTCCTCTGTCACAACTCTGCTGACACTGAGAGCAAAGACCAGGGAGCAGGTAAGAATGTAAAGCCAGGATCAAGTAAACATGAAGAGCCAAAGAAGCGACTTGACAGAAACAGAAGTGACCGTAACAATGTAGACAACTCCTCCATGTCAGAGAATCAGTGTGATGCTGACACAGGAGATAAGTCTGTAAAATGTTCTGATAAGATAAGATAAGATAAGATAAGCCTTTATTAGTCCCACAACGGGGAAATTCCAGGATTGCAACAGCACAGGGATAGCAACACTCAGAGCAACAATCAGAAGGCAAGAAAAAAACAAGCAAGCAAGAGCAGCTAATATACATATGTACATATTACTATAAAATATACAGTATATATACACACACAGACACACAGTGCAGAGCATTGTAGCTGGATGGAATAAATATATGAATATATGAACACACAGTGCAGAGCAGATAATGACAAAGACTGTAAAAATGAGTTCCAGAAGAAGAAAGCTCACACAGTTAAGTCACATGTTTGCAACACATGTGGGAAAAGATTCAAGCAGAAGCACAATTTATCATGTCATGAGAGAATTCACACAGGTGAGAAGCCATTTTCTTGTGAAACATGTGGGAAGAGTTTTAATCAAATTGATTATTTAAAAACTCACATGAGAATTCACACAGGTGAGAAGCCATTTTCTTGTGAAACATGCGGGAAGAGATTTAATGAACGTGGTACTTTGAAAACTCACATGAGAATTCACACAGGTGGCCTTTTCCCTCAGGCTAGCCAGCACGTCCCCCGGGTCGCGGATGGGGGCACCCCCTCACTATGAGTAATCATGGTGAGGGTAGCTTTGAATAACCAATAAGAAGCCGTGGACGATGAGGAACCCAATATGAAAAATGAATAAAACAGGAAAAAGATGCTGGAAAGGTACTGACCAGGATAAAACGGTCCCCTCAGCTCGTTTCTGCACTAGGCGGGCTGTTGAGAGCGATGGTGCAGCTTCGTCTTCGAGTGTCACAAACACTCAACCGGGATCCCCATCAGACCAGCACAGATCTGGTCCTGGGCCCCAACAAGATCAAAAAAGGACTAAACGGTATACAAGAAAAGAAGAAACTGGAAAATGGTCCCCTGAGGAGAAGAAAATTATTCTGTCCTGCTACGCCTATTCAAGGTATGAGAAGTGGGGCAGAAGGAAAAAGCATATATTTGAGGAGAAGATCAGAGAATCCGAGCTACCACCAGAAAAGAAAGCAGCCACCACCACCTCCAAATTAACATCTATAGTGTCTCAGGTCTCAAAATACTTAGGACAAGAAGAAATAGAAAAGATAAAATATGAAGCAACCAGCAACCAGCGGGAACCAGCGGGAACGATGCAATGAGTGGCAGCGAATCTTTTTCCATCACTGCCCGGATAAAACTGGCATACCCCGAGCCAAACTCACAACCCAGAGACACAACTTCCTCACCCAAAGGTACTTCACAGAGCAACAATTGGAGTACATGCATACCAAATAGAAAAAATGGCACAAAATAACATCTGCCCAGTTGAGTTACCACTACCACTAATTGAAAAACCTCTGGAACAACCTTGTCAAACACACCCTACAGAGGTGCCACCAGGCGACCCAGGTGAATCCCCTGCAACTTCTGGCTCAGAATCAAAACATCCTGATGAAGCAACAAGGGGGAGTGTAGACCAGGATCCAATAAGGAAACAGAACAACCCCCAAATAGAAATGAGTCCAAATCAATTAGAAATGGAAGAGGAACTTGCCAACAAAATAGAAGAAACAAAAAAAAAAAATGACAATGAAAGAACGTCCTAAATTAATTAAGCTTAAAGAGAATGAAGAATTCAAATTACTACTGCAAGAGGTCAACAGAGGCTTAGGTGAACTTGTACCTCAGTGGGTCAGTCTGACAGAGCTTAACTGCATAAACTTTGGTGCAGCGTGGTATGTGCAGAGTAAGCTAGCTCCACAGCATAAATTAAAAATGAACGTCGAACCAAAACAAAAATCTCCACACCCATTTGGAAAAACAGACTTCAAGGAAAAATTCATCGATTTAGGGCAGAAATTTCTCAAATGACTTATTACATACAGAACCAAAACTGCACTACTAAATTACTGAGAGTAATCAACAGAATCCAAGAAAAATATAACATTAGGAAAGAGCAAATAATAGGAAAAATAGCAGAGCACCAGGCACAAGTCAAGGCCCTAGCAGCCCAAATCAGAAACAGGCAACGGAAAGAGAACCCAAAACTGATCAATAAATTATTTGCAGAGAACCCAGAACAAGTCTACAGGAGGTTGATAGATGAAACTATTGAAGTAGAGGTACCTCCTGAAAAAACCCAACTGGAAACGTTCTGGAGAAATCTGTTTGAGGACCCAGTGCAACATAAAAATAATAATGGGATTCAAACCATTGCTGAGAAAAATAAAGGAAAACAACAGATACCCTCATTAAAAATCACAGAAGAAACAGCTCAAGAAAAAATCAGGAAATACCTTAACTTCAAATCCCCTGGAATACATAAAATACCGAACTTCTGGCTCAAAAAGATAACAGCACTGCACAAACACTATGCAGAGGCATTTAACCGACTTGTTAGGGGAGAAGAAGAAGCACCAGAGTGGCTCACATATGGAAACACCATACTCCTGCCCAAGAGTCCTGAAACCCAACAAGTCAATAAATACAGACCCATCTGTTGCCTCCCGACCACATACAAATGGCTGACAGGAATCATTACTGAGGCCATTTGTGAACATTTGGATGCAGAAAACTACTTGCAACCACAGCAAAAAGGCTGCATAAGAAATAAGCTGGGAGCCAAAGAACAACTGCTCATTAATAAAACCATCCTGCAAGAGGCGTGAGAGAAATTTAAGCATGGCGTGGATCGACTACAAAAAGGTATTCGACAGCATCCCCTATTCCTGGATAATACACTGTCTGGAGCTGTATAACATCAGCCCAGAGATTAAAACTTTTCTGGAGGTCCAGATGGCTAAGTGGAAAACCACAATTAAGCTTAACCACAAAGAAGGACAAATAACAATCCCAGTTATCAGGATCCAGCGAGGAATATTCCAGGGGGACAGCCTCTCGCCATTGCTCTTCTGTCTGTGTATTGACCCCTTCAGCAAAATCGTATCAGATCTTGACATCGGGTATGATTTAAGCAAAGGCAGAACAAGAATAGGGAACAAAAGTGAATCATCTGCTCTACATGGATGACCTCAAGCTCTACGCAGAATCTGAACAGAAACTAAATCAACTTGTCAGTACCGTTCACATGTTTTCAAAAGACATCTGCATGGAATTTGGACTTGACAAGTGCGCAAAATGTACAATAAAAAAAGGAAAGAAAACAGCATCAGAGAACATCCAAATAGAAGACAATAAGCACATCAAATACCTGGCAGGGGAATCAGCGTATAAATATCTGGGCATAGAAGAAAACACAACTATTGAACACAGAAAAATGAGGGAAATGGTCAAAAAAAGAATACCAACATTGCCTAAAGAAAATCTGTAAATCAAATTTAACACCTAAAAATAAAATCACTGCAATAAACCAGTTGGCAGTACCAGTTGTCACATATGGATTCGGGGTGATAGACTGGCCACAGGGGGAACTGGACAAGTTGGATGTTCGGACCAGGAAGACTAATCCTTCATAAGGTAATATACAGAAACCAATGCCTAGATAGGATATATATGCCACGTAAAGAGGGAGGGCTGGGCCTAATTGAAATGAACCAGGCCTACAGGGCAACAATAATAAGCATTGGTCAATACCTAAAAAGCGCTAATGATGAGACGGTGGAAAAGGTCACCCAACATCGTGAAACCCTCAGTATTAACACATCCATAATCAAACAAGCCGAGACCTTTGCAGCAGATTTATTAGATAACATGAAAGCCAGTCAGCAAAACCCAGCAACAAAAATAGCTAGAAAGACGAGAGAAAAATACAGCAAAAGGACACAGGAGGAAAGAAAAGAAAGATGGAAACAACATAAGCGAGCAGGACGTTTCCAGGAGGAACTCAATAGGGATTATATTGATAGGGAAGAGACATTGCGCTGGATCAGGAATGGAGATCTGGGGTACGACGAGGAAAGACTAGTGGTTGGAGCACAAGACCAGGGACTTCTAACCAATGGCTTTAAAAAAATGGCAGGATTGTCACAGAGTGACAAATGTCGATTCTGTCATGTAGCAGTGGAGAGTGCAAGCCACCTACTCTCCGGCTGCCAGGTCCTCATGGTTGATGGACACTACACTGCTCACCACAACAAGATCTGCTGTTGCATACACTGGAAAATATGCAAAGAGTTCAAAATAGAAGTAAAAGGACCAGTATGGGAACACGATCCAGAGCCAGTCAGCTCCAGTGGAGATACTACCATCTATTATGACAAGGAAATCCCAACTGGAAGACACATTG
Source organism: Pholidichthys leucotaenia (assembly GCA_020510985.1). Taxonomy (NCBI): domain Eukaryota; kingdom Metazoa; phylum Chordata; class Actinopteri; order Cichliformes; family Pholidichthyidae; genus Pholidichthys; species Pholidichthys leucotaenia. The sequence continues at coordinate 20,017,470 of CM035841.1, forward strand.
AAGGAGGAGCAATAAAACCGGACATAGTTATCTTGAACAAAAGGGACAAAACTGCCAAAATAATAGATGTAACCATACCGAACGACTACGGCCTCAACAGAGCAGAAAGAGAAAAAATAACAAAATATCAAGACCTCAAAAATGACCCAAGGAGCACCTGGAATCTGCAGGAATCAGACATAATACCTGTGGTGGTGGGAGCAACTGGGATGGTGAAGAAAAACCTAAAAAAAAATATCTACAGGCGATACCCGGCTGCCCTAGCATCTGTGAAATACAGATCTCAGCATTAAGAGGAACAGTCTCTATCTTGAAGAGAGCCCTCGGATATAAAGCGTTTTGATTTAAATTGTAACCATAGACCCCTGGTTGGGGCCCATTGCACTTGTAATGAAGTGAGATATAAATAAATAAAACAGTGAGAAGCCATTTTCTTGTAAAACATGTGGGCAGAGTTTTAATCGAACTGATTATTTAAAAACTCACATGAGAATTCACACAAGTGAGAAGTGTGCAGACAGGTGAGAAGTGTGACTTTCTCACCTTGACTTTAAACAGAATCCCCCCCAAAAAATATTACATTAGGAAAGAGCAAATTGTAGGAAAAATAGCAGAGTACCATTTGCAAGTCAAGGCCCTAGCAGCCCAAATTAGAAACAGGCAAAGGAGAGAGAACTCAAAATTGATCAATAAATTATTCACAGAAAACCCAAAACAAGTCTACAGGAGGCTTGCAGAAGAAACTATAGAAGTAGAGGCACCTCCTGAAAAAAACCCCAGCTGGAAACATTCTGGAGAAACCTGTTTGAGGACCCAATACAACATCAATGTTATGATTGGATTCAAACTATTGCTGATAAAAATAAAGGAAAATGACAGATGCCCTCATTAAAAATCACAGAAGAAACTGCTCAAGAAAAAATCAATTAATATCTCAACATCAAATCCCCTGGAATAGATAAAATACCAAACTTCTGGCTCAAAAAGATGACAGCACTGCACAAACTCTATGCAGAGGCATTGAGCCGACTTGTTAGGGCAGTGGTCCCCAACATTTTTTGTGCCACGGACCGGTTTAATGTCAGACAATATTTTCAGGGACCGGCCTTTAAGGTGTGGTGGATAAGTACAAAAGAACATGATACGACTGGCATAAAAACTGTGGTATTTTCTAAATATAATAATAAACATCCCCCTCATGGATCGTCACCTTATCGTGGTGGGGGGGTTTGCGTGCCCCAGTGATCCCAGGAGCTATGTTGTCCGGGGCAATTTGCCTCTGATAGGGTCTCCCAAGACAAACTGGTCCTGGGTGAAGGGCCAGACGAAGAACGATCCAACAGACTCTCATGATAAATTGTATATCAAGGATTCAGTGTACCCCGCCCGGTATGGGGTTACCGGGGCCCCACCCTGGAGCCAGGCCTGGGGGAGGGGCTCGAAGGCTAGCGTCTGGTGGCCGGGTTTCCACCCATGGGACCCAGCCGGGCTCAGCCCGAAGGAGTTACATGGGTCCGCCCTCCAGTAGGTTCACCACCTGCAGGAGGGATCATGGAAGTCCGGTGCTATGTGGATTAGGTGGCAGTCAAAGGCGGAGACCTTGGCGGACTGATCCCAAGCTTTCTAAACTGGCTTTTGGTACGTGGAATGTCACCTCTCTGGTGGGGAAGGAGCCTGAGCTGGTGTACGAGATTGAGCGATACCGGCTAGATATAGTCGGCCTCACCTCAACACACAGCTCCGGTTCCGGAACCAGTGTCCTGGAGAGGGGCTGGAGCTTGGCCTTTTCTGGAGTTTCCCCGGGCGAGAGGCGACGAGCAGGGGTAGGTATTCTTGTATCGCCCCACCTTGCTGCCTCTATATTGGAGTTTTCCCCGGTGGACGAAAGGGTTGCTTCCCTGCGCCTTCGGGTTGGGAAACGGGTCCTGACCATCATTTGTGCCTATGCACCAAATGATGTTTCAGAGTACCCACCCTTTTTGGAGTCTGTGACTGGGGTGCTGGAGGGTGCTCCTCCTGGAGACTCCATTGTCCTACTGGGGGACTTCAATGCGCATGTGGGCAACGACAGTGAAACCTGGAGGGGGGTGATTGGGAGGAACGGCCTGCCCGATCTGAACCCGAGTGGTGTTCAGTTATTGGACTTCTGTGCTAACCACAGTCTGTCTATAACGAACACCATGTTCAAGCATAAGGGTGTCCATATGTGCACCTGGCACCAGGACACCCTAGGCCGCAGGTCGATGATCGATTTTGTTATCGTATCATCAGACCTGCGACCGTATGTCTTGGACACCCGAGTAAAGAGAGGTGCAGAGCTGTCAACTGATCACCACCTGGTGGTGAGTTGGATCCGATGGCAGGGGAGGAAGCCATTCAGACCTGGTAGACCCAAACGTATAGTGAGGGTGTGCTGGGAGCGTCTGGCTGAGGCCCCTGTCCGGGAGGTCTTCAACTCCCACCTCCGGAAGAACTTCAACCACATTCCGAGGGAGTCTGGAGACATGGAGTCTGAATGGGCCATGTTCTCCACCTCTGTTGTTGAAGCGGCAGCCCAGAGCTGCGGCCGCAAGGTGGTCGGTGCATCTCGTGGTGGCAACCCCCGAACCAAGTGGTGGACACCAGTGGTGAGGGGGGCCATTAAGCTGAAGAAGGAGTCCTATCAAGCTTGGTTGGCTTGTGGGACTCCCGAAGCAGCTGAGGTGTACCGGCAGGCCAAGCGGAGTGCAGCTCGGGTGGTTGCTGAAGCAAAAACCCGGGTATGGGAGGAGTTCGGTGAGGCCATGGAACAAGACTTTCGGTCGGCTTCAAAGAGATTCTGGCAAACTGTTCGGCGGCTCAGGAGGGGAAAGCAGCTCCCCGTCCACACTGTGTATGGTGCGGATGGGACACTGTTGACTTCAACTGGGGATATCGTCGGGCGGTGGAAGGAATACTTCGAGGATCTCCTCAATCCCACTGATACGCCTTCCACAGAGGAAGCAGGGTTTGGGGACGAGGGGGATGACTCGCCTATCACAGGGGCTGAGGTCGCCAAGGTGGTTAAAAATCTCCTTGGTGGCCGGGCCCCGGGGGTGGACGAGATTCGCCCCGAGTACCTCAAGGCCCTGGATGTTGTTGGGTTGTCATGGTTGACACGCCTCTGCAACATTGCGTGGAGGTCGGGGGCAGTGCCTTTGGCATGGCAAACCGGGGTGGTGGTTCCTCTCTTCAAAAAAGGGGACCGGAGGGTGTGCTCCAACTTTAGAGGGATCACACTCCTCAGCCTCCCTGGGAAGGTCTATGCCAAGGTACTGGAGAGGAGAGTCCGGCCGTTGGTCGAACCTCGGATTCAGGAGGAGCAATGTGGTTTTCGTCCTGGCCGTGGCACATCGGACCAGCTCTTTACCCTCTCGAGAATTCTTGAGGGTTCGTGGGAGTTTGCCCAACCAGTTTACATGTGTTTTGTGGACTTGGAGAAGGCATTTGACCGCGTCCCTCGTGGATTTTTGTGGGGGGTGCTTCGGGAGTATGGGGTATCGGGCTTGTTGTTACGAGCTATTCGGTCTCTGTACGACCGTTGTGAGAGTTTAGTTCGCATTGCCAACACTCGGTCGGAGTCATTCCCAGTGAGAGTTGGACTCCGCCAGGGCTGCCCTTTGTCACCGGTCCTGTTCATAATTTTTATGGACAGGATTTCTAGGCGCAGCCAGGGAATGGAGGGTGTCATGCTTGGTGACCACAGGATCTCATCTCTGTTGTTTGCAGATGATGTTGTCCTGTTGGCTTCATCCAGCAATGACCTACAGCTCTTGCTGGGACGGTTTGCCGCTGAGTGTGAAGCGGCTGGGATGAGAATCAGCACCTCCAAGTCCGAGTCCATGGTCCTCAGCCGGAAAAAGGTGGATTGTCCTCTCCGGGTTGGGGACAGGCTCCTGCCCCAAGTGGAGGAGTTTAAGTATCTTGGGGTCTTGTTCACGAGTGAGGGGAAAATGGAGCGAGAGATCGACAGACGGATTGGAGCAGCATCTGCAGTGATGCGGACGTTGTACCGGTCTGTTGTGGTGAAGAGGGAGCTTAGTTCTAAGGCAAAGCTGTCGATTTACCAGTCAATCTACGTTCCTACTCTCACCTATGGTCACGAGCTTTGGGTAATGACCGAAAGAACGAGATCGCGGATACAAGCGGCTGAAATGAGCTTTCTCCGTAGGATTGCTGGACTCACCCTCAGAGATAGGGTGAGGAGCTCAGTCATCCGGGAGAGGCTCAGAGTAGAACCGCTGCTCCTCCACATTGAAAGGAGTCAGTTGAGGTGGTATGGGCATCTGATTAGGATGCCTCCTGGACGCCTCCCACTTGAGGTGTTTCAGGCACGTCCCACTGGGAGGAGACCCCGGGGCAGACCCAGGACTCGGTGGAGAGACTATGTCTCCCAGCTAGTCTGGGAACGCCTTGGTATCCCCTCTGAAGAGCTGGAGCAGGTGGCTGGGGAGAGGGAAGTCTGGGCTTCTCTGCTTGAACTGCTGCCTCCGCGACCCGGACCTCCGGAAAAGCGGTAGAAGATGGATGGATGGATGGATGGATGGAATAATAAACATGAATCCACTGTGTACTCGTTGGCAACTTTAGCAGCGTCCTCTTAACATTGCGACAACAACAACATAACATGAGTAACATCCTCTCTGTCTACAGTGCTCTCTGGTCACTATGGTAACGTTTAAACATGCCTTCAAAATAATATACACCGCAAATACAAATATAAAGTGCATGAAAAATACAACTCACCACAACCCTGAGTCAGTGGGAGCGCTGAGCTTGTTTCTCTGTAACGAGACGGTCCCATCTATGGGTAAAGGGAGACATTGACACCCGAAGTGTGTCGGTTATGTCCGGTCTACTTCGTAATTTTGTTTTGGTTTCTGTCACTGCAGAAAACCCCGCTTCACACAGATAGGATGTTGGAAATGGCAACAGGGTTTTCAGTGTTGTTGTGGCGATCTCAGGGTATTCAGCCATGACTTTAATCCAGAACACCGGCAGAGCTGTTGTCTCAAACATACTTTTAAGGCCGCCGTCGTTTGCGATCTCCAGCAGTTGATTTTCTTGCACAGACGTGTTGGAGCCACCTGGTTTGTTGAGAAATGGGTCGCGCATCCATTCTTTGGCAGTTCGTGTATTTTTTGTCATTGGGAAGTAGCGCTCGAACTCTTTTAAAAGCAAAGACAGGTGATCGTGCACCAGCTGGGAGAATGAAGGCTCGGGCTCAGTCTCTTCCAAAATCCCCGCTAATGTTTGAAACATGTCAAATATACCTTGATTCACGTGCTGTCCCCACAAACCCAATTTGGCTTTAAATGCAGCTACTTTATCTGCCAACTTGAAGACAGTTGTCATTTTCCCCTGAAGTGACAGATTGAGTTCATTGTAGCAGGCTGAATATGTCGCACAAGTAAGCGAGTTTTGCGACTGATTCCCCATCACTGAAATGTGCTGCCAGCAGTGACTCCTTTTCTGAGTGAAATCTCTGCAGCAGCTCTCGTAATGTCTGCCGTCCAGCAGCGGCCTTTAATTTTAGCGGTAACGTATCATGTCACCAAGACAAGTGTCTTGACGTGCGTCAAGACGCGAATGATCTTTTATTTTGAAAAATAAAACATCATTCAGACTCTGATAATAAAAAAAAAAAAAAACGGACGTAATGTAAGTTATTTATTTTTTCTGTGCAGTCTGGTACTAAATGATCCATGGATCGGTACCGGTCCGCGGCCAGGGGGTTGGGGACCACTGTGTTAGGGGAGAAGAAACCGCACCAGAGTGGCTCTCACATGGAAATGCCATACTCCTGCCCAAGAGCCCTGAAACCCAACAAGTTAATCAATACAGACTCATCTGTTGCCTCCCCATTACATACAAATGGCTGACAGGACTCATTACTGAGGCCATCAATGAGCATTTGGATACAGGAAACTACTTGCAACCACAGCAAAAAGGCTGCATAAGAAATAAGCTGGGAGCCAAAGAACAACTGCTCATTAACAAAACCATCCTGAAATACTGCAAGAAGCATGAGAGAAACTTAAGCATGGCGTGGATAGATAACAAAAAGGCATTCAACAGTGTCCCCCATTCCTGGATAACACACTGTCTGGAGCTGTATAACATCAACCCAGAAGTTAAAACTTTTCTGGAGGTCCAGATGGCTAAGTGGAGAGACTCATGGAACAATTGGAACTCATGTGTCTGCATGATTCGACTGAAGATGTAGAAGACATCTACCTGTTTTGGCATGATCACAGGATTTCTGCTGTTTTGCTCTGAAGTTTTCCTGGTGTATCGAAAATTATAGATGTTGGATGAGCTAATCAAAATGCGGACCCGGCATAGCTCCCTCAACAAATTCGACCAGCTGGGGAGAGCACTGATAGCGGCAAATGACTAACATGGAATTTACCATCTGGCATGCACTGAAGAGAGATGGACTCTGTGGACATGTTTGTCTATGTTTCGGTAGGTGGAAAACATCTTGGAGGCACTGAGTGCTCTCCAGGGAATGATTTTAAAGCCTGTGTAAATTGTGATGCACAGAATCGCATAAGAGAGGAAATTTCTATGCTCTAAGTGAACTGTGCTTGTCAGGCCTTGATTCGGCGTCCTTCCTCCAGGAGAAAAGATAAAGCAGAAGGGAGTTTGGCTTTTCTTAACCCAAACAATTAAACAATTGCTGTTGTGCAGCAACCTGAACTCTTCAAGGACAGCGTGATCATGTGTCTAATATGGAACTTTACCATCTGGCATGCACTGAAGAGAGATGGACTCTGTGGACATGCTTATCTATGTTTAGAATACATGAACATAACATCCAGCCGTTGCCTAGGAGATGTCCTTTGTTGTGCACTAGCAACTGATACATTCACACTGCATTCATACTGATATCACATGACTGATACACACACTGGTCTCTCTCTTTTGCGCTTTGTCAACGTGTGTATTGTAACTTGTCTGCTAAGTGTGCATTGAGGGTTTTTTTTCCTATGTGATCATAATCTTGCTCACTCGAGCGATATTCTGATAACTATGGGGTTTTTTTTCTCTGCCCAATGTGTCATCCCCTCCCCCTCCCCCTCTTTACCCCCCACAGTTTTTGATGAGGCGCCTTGCATGGCTGCCGTGTCATTAGGAAGCGCTTATCGAGCGCGCCTAATGTCAAGTCAAATTCCTCGTATGTTTTTAACATGCTTGGCAATAAAGTTCATTCTGATTCTAAGTGGAAAACCACAATGACACTTAACCATAAAGAAGGGCAAATAACAATCCCAGACATCAGGATCCAACGAGGAATATTCCAGGGGGACAGCCTTTCGCCATTGCTCTTCTTTCCGTGTATTGACCCCTTAAGCAAAATCCTATCAGATCTTTACATCGGGAAGCTTCCGGTGAAGCATGGACGCATAAAAACTGAGCTCTGGCGCTAGCTCTATTTTCCCCTGGACTTGAAATCTAAATTTGGGAAAAATGGCAATATTCTGTTGTCATAATGAGCGGGGACAAATCCAAGAAAGGCAGATACGGGCTACTGTGGGTTACCCCCACAACAGACTGGGACAAGCAGAGCGCTCAGCTGGAGCAATTGGCAGAACAATGAGATGTGTCACTTCCTTGTGGTAACGTATCGTCACTTCCTGTTTTGCTGTCTCCTTGTGTGGTTTGCTCTCCAGCTCTCGAGCCACTAGCTATGGCTACTACCTCTCTTTCCTCTCCTCCTCTGGTGTGCTCTCTCTGTCAGATGTTTAGCTACACCTCTGCCTCTTTTAGTGATAACGGTAAATGTAATAAATGTTGTCTTTTTGAGGCGCTCGAGGCGAGGTTGTCTGATTTGGAATCCCGGCTCCGCTGCATTGAAACACCGTCTGCGCCAGTTAATCTCGACGGACGCCCATTAGCTGCAGCGGAGCTAGCTAGCTTAGGTCCCCCTGTCACCGGTTCCCCGGCTCTCCTCTGCAGCGAGGAGACTGGGTGGGTGACGGTGAGAAGGAAGCCTAGTCGCAAAGCCCCGGTTCACCACCAACCTGTTCACGTTTCTAATCGTTTTTCCCCGCTCAGCGACACACCCGCTGAGGAAAAAACTCTGATCATTGGCGACTCTGTAGTCAGAAACGTGAACCTAGAGACTCCATCGGCCATAGTCACATGCATTCCTGGGGCCAGAGCAGGCGACATCGAGTCAAATTTGAAAATGCTGGCTAAAAGTAACTGTAAATATTCCACAATTGTTATTCACGCCGGCATTAATGACATCCGTCTCCGGCAGTCGGAAGTCACGAAACTTAATATAGAATCGGTGTGTGACTTTGCAAAAACGATGTCTGCCACTGTAGTATTCTCTGGGCCCCTCCCCAATCTGACCAGTGATGACATGTTTAGTCGCTCGTCATCCTTGAACCGCTGGCTGTCTGTGTGGTGTCCTAAAAATGACGTGGGCTACATTGACAATTGGAGCTCTTTTTGGGGAAAACCTGGTCTTATGAGACGAGACAGCATTCATCCCACTTTGGATGGTGCTTCTCACTTATCTAACAATCTGGCATCTTTTTTATCCAAATTTCCAAAACCGTGACTACTCAGAGTTGGGACCAGGAAGCAGAGTCGCAGTCTTACACGCCTCTCTGCAGCTCCTCTTCATCTGCCACCCCTCAGCTTAGCCCCTGTCTTCCCCATCAGAGAATCGTTGTCTGCTCCCTCCAAAGTAAATAAAAATATAATGTATAAGCATCCCAAAGTGATAAAGCAAAATATTGGTAAAACTCAAATTAAACATAAAGCCTCTAAATTGAATGATTTGGCCTCTGTTCCTCCTCATAATTTAAAAATTAAATGTGGTTTATTAAATATTAGGTCTCTAACTCCCAAGTCTCTGTTAGTCCATGATCTGTTAATTGATCATCAGATTGATTTAATTTCCCTTACAGAGACTTGGTTAGGACAAGAGGATTATGTTGGTTTAAATGAATCAACTCCCTCTGGTTATTTAAACTGTCAAAATCCCAGAAGTTCTGGTCGTGGAGGAGGAGTAGCATCAATTTACCATTCCAAATTACTAGTTAATGTAAAGCAAAAAACATGTTATAATTCCTTTGAGGGCCTGGTCCTCAGTATTGGGCACTTTAGCAATTCCAGGTTAAACCCAATTTTATTTGCCATAGTTTATCGTCCCCCATCAACCTATTCAGAATTTTTATCCGAATTTGCTGATTTCTTAGCTGATTTAGTGCTGAAATCTGATAGAATAATTATAGTAGGGGACTTTAATATACATGTGGATGTAGATAGTGACTGCCTTAATGTGGCTTTTAATTCAATATTAGACTCGATTGGGTTTTCTCAGAAAGTAGGAAATTCTACTCATTACCTCCACCATACATTGGACCTTGTTCTGACATATGGCATAGAAATAGAAAATCTTGTAGTGTCTCCTCATAACCCTGTACTGTCAGACCATTGTCTGTTAACCTTTGATTTTACTATTTCTGACTATTTGGCTCCTAAAGAAAAATATTATCACAGTAGATGCCTCTCAGATGATGCTGTTTCCAAATTTATGCAGATTGTTTCCTCTATGCCATGTGTCAACACAACGGAAATAAGCTATAGACAGCTTGCTCCTTCTGTAATTGATAACATGGTGGATAGTGTTTCAGCTTCTCTGCATCAGGCTCTAGACTTGGTGGCCCCCTTAAAAAAGAAAAAGTCTAATCAGAGATTTTTAACTCCTTGGTTCAACACAGAAACTCGTAGCTTAAAACAGAAGACTCGTCAATTAGAAAGAAAATGGCGCTCTACTAATTTAGATGAAATCTATTTAGCTTGGAGAAATCATCTATTAATTTATAAAAAATCTCTTAGAAAAGCTAGAACGAGTTATTACTCTGCATTAATAGAAGAGAACAAGAATAATCCCAGGTTTCTTTTCAGTACTGTAGCCAGGTTGACAAAGAGTCAGGACTCTGTCAATCCTAGCATTCCCTTAGAGCTAACTAGTCAGGACTTTATGAACTTTTTCAATAATAAAATTTCATCCATCAGAGATAAAATCAATCAGATTCTTCCCACAGTTAACTTAAATACTGTAACTACTACAACTCCTTCTATTGATGTCTGTCTTGATGAGTTTACTCCAATCGACCTTTGTGAGTTAGACAAAATAGTTTCCTCATCCAAACCTTCAACTTGTCTTTTAGACCCTATTCCTACCAGGTTATTTAAAGAAGTCTTCCCACTTATTGGTAGCTTTATTCTTCATATAATCAATTCTTCATTAACTTTAGGCCATGTACCGCAGGCTTTTAAAACGGCTGTAATTAAACCCTTACTCAAAAAGCCAACGCTAGATCCAGGAACTTTAGCTAACTATAGACCAATCTCTAATCTCCCTTTCATTTCAAAAATCTTAGAAAGAGTTGTTGCTACGCAATTATTTGACCACCTGCAGGGAAGTGGTTTATTTGAGGAGTTTCAATCTGGGTTTAGAATCCATCATAGCACTGAAACAGCCTTAGCGAAGGTCACTAACGACCTCCTCATTGCATCTGATAATGGACTAGTTTCTGTACTTGTCCTTTTAGATCTTAGTGCAGCTTTTGATACTATTGATCATAATATTCTACTTGATAGATTAGAACACTATGTTGGACTTAATGGAACTTCGTTGCAGTGGTTTAGATCTTATTTATCTGATAGGTTCCAGTTTGTTCATGTAAATGATGAGTTTTCTCTCAGCTCAAAGCTTAGTCATGGAGTTCCACAGGGATCTGTGCTTGGCCCTACTCTTTTTAGTTTATATATGCTTCCGTTAGGCAACATTATTAGAAAGCACTGCATACATTTTCACTGTTATGCAGATGACACACAATTATACCTGTCAATGAAGCCAGATGATACTAATCAATTAGCCAAGTTAGAAGCCTGTCTTAAGGAAATCAAAGTTTGGATGACTTGTAATTTCCTGCTATTAAATTCAGATAAGACTGAAGTCATTCTTGTTGGTCCAAAAAACCTTAGAAATTCCTTTCCAAATCAAACTTTCAGTTTGGATGCAGTTACTCTTTCTCTTAATAGCTCTGTGAGGAACCTTGGAGTTATTTTTGATCAGGATTTGTCCTTCAATTCACATATTAAATTTGTTTCTAAGACTGCCTTCTATCATTTGCATAATATTGCCAAGATTAGGAGCATCTTGTCTCAGAGTGATGCTGAGAAGCTGATCCACGCTTTTGTTAGCTCGAGATTAGATTATTGTAATTCTTTATTATCAGGCTGTCCTAAAACATCTTTAAAAAGTCTTCAGCTGATCCAAAATGCTGCAGCAAGAGTTTTAACAGGTACTAGAAAGAGAGATCATATCTCTCCGGTTCTGGCCTCCCTTCATTGGCTTCCCATAGAGTTTAGAATTAAGTTTAAAATCCTTCTTCTTACTTACAAAGCTCTAAACAATCAGGCTCCTTTTTATTTAAAAGATCTGATACTACCGTATCATCCTAACAGAGCACTACGCTCCCAAAATGCAGGTTTACTTGTAATACCTAGAATCTCCAAAAGTACAATGGGAGGCAGAGCCTTCAGTTATCAAGCTCCTCTCCTGTGGAATCAGCTGCCAATCTGGATTCGGGAGTCAGACTCGATCTCTGTTTTTAAGAATAGGGCTAAAACCTACCTTTTTGATATAGCCTACAATTAGGGAGGGATCATGTGTTTCTGAACCCTCCCTAAGTTATGCTGCTAATAGGTTTAGTCAGCCGGGGGACCTCCAGTAATGCACTGGGCCTCACTCCTTTCCTCACTCTCTATGAAATATTTTTTTTTTGCTGGTCATTAACATTTGTTTGTTCTCTCCCATAGATTGAGTCGCCATCGTGCTGTTTGCTCTCTACATGTCTGTTCTTTTCTTCTTCTCTGTCCCCTCACCCCCCAGCCAGTCGCAGCAGATGACTGCCCCTCCCTGAGCCTGGTTCTGCTGGAGGTTTCTTCCTGTTAAAAGGGAGTTTTTCCTCTCCACCGTCGCCAAGTGCTTGCTCACAGGGGATCGCCTGATTGCTGGGGTCTTTCTGCAACTGTGGGGGTCCTCCCTACAGTTGATAGTGCTATGAGATGACTGTTGTTGTGAAATGGCGCTATATAAATAAAGTTGAATTGAATTGAATTGAATGTGTGTATTGATATCAATAGGCAGCCTCCCTTTGTCTAGCTTTTTCCTCCCAGTAATCTCCCTATTGTTATGGGTGACTCTCAAATGCAAATGTCTTCCTGTCAGTAATCCTCTTATTGATGTGGGTGACTCTCAAATGCAAATGTCCATGCCTACTGCTGTGAATGCATTGTCTGTAGTGGGGTATTTAAACTGCATCGCTCTGTAACTCTTCCTCTCTCTCTGACCACTGCTTCTGACTACACGCATTCCTTGTCTCCTGACGAGAGCCTCCGGGCCCGCTCCGGCGCGCCTGCACGGCGCTGGAGTGGGTGTTGTGATGGCGGTATGATTAATAAACTCCCTCAAAAACTCTCAGTTCGCTCCTTATTATTTCATGCCGCCACACTGGTGACCCCGACGCTTTGAGCAACGCAACCTTCTGGTCTGGACCGCCACATTGGTGACCCCGAGAAAGCACACGCTTTGTGCAACGCAACCTTCTGGTCTGGACAGCCACACTGGTGATCCGACGTAGAAAAGAACACGCTGACAACGAACGCAGCACCCGGCAGTGATTCTCTGACGACAAGCGAACACAGCAACCTGACGCAAATGATCTGCCCTCCCTTCTGCTACAGGGAGACCTCGACGCAGAGCCACCACCAGGCGAACTCCCTCGGAGATCACCCACGACCGTGAAGGCTGCAGAAAGTGTCATGGTGCGACCCTCGCCTGAGATCGGGACATCCACGCTGGACCGGCCGAGGGACACAGAACGTCTTCTCCCTCTCACCGCTCCTACGCATCTACACGAGCCCGAGGAACAAAGATCGTCTCCTCCCTCTCACCGCTCCTACGCATCTACGCGAGCCGAGGGACAAAGATCGTCTATTTCCTCTCACCGCTCCAACGCACCACGAGCGAACAACACAACAGCTCTACAGGGATGACCATCGGCGCCGACGACGCTGATCTCCATCAAGCTCCCTGACCCTGACTCGCCTCTACAGCGGACCTGCCAAGCACCGAACCCCGCACGCACACCGGGGGGTTGTGAGGACAGCACACCACGCACGGGACAATACCGGCTCCACACAGACCACCATCGTCCTTCGCCGCTGCACACAGAACCTTCAGGGCTGCTCACACACCTGAAGCATGCACGCAGCTCGCTCACAGGATTTTGTAATGGTCTCAGCCACGGCGCACAAGGGAATTCAGCCGTCAGCTGTCCCCGAGGACTTTAGGACTGCGTGCGCACCTAAAGTCAACACGCCAAGTCCCACACTGCTGCAGCTCCTTTTTTTTCCTTCATGACCGCGAGAGGAGTCAGACACTAATTTTTCTTCTTACAGCTGCTGTGGACCTCCGCACGTTCAACGGGACAGCCCCTCAACATCGTGGATCCACAGGCAATTTTTGCGCGGCCCAGACAATTTCGCCGTCCCGGGCCGGCACTGGCTACCCCCACCCCCCCTCCCTCCACCGCCCCCTGCAGCGAGCTCTCCCTGCAGCTCGCTCCCAAAGCCGGACTATCGAGGCCTCAGCTCCCCGCTGAGCCCTCTGGGGGGTAGTACTGTGGGTGACCCCCACAACAGACTGGGACAAGCAGAGCGCTCAGCTGGAGCAATTGGCAGAACAATGAGATGTGTGTATTGATATCAATAGGCAGCCTCCCTTTGTCTAGCTTTTTCCTGCCAGTAATCTCCCTATTGTTATGGGTGACTCTCAAATGCAAATGTCTTCCTGTCAGTAATCCTCCTATTGATGTGGGTGACTCTCAAATGCAAATGTCCATGCCTACTGCTGTGAATGCATTGTCTGTAGTGGGGTATTTAAACTGCATCGCTCTGTAACTCTTCCTCTCTCTCTGACCACTGCTTCTGACTACACGCATTCACTGCTGCTGATGAGAGCGAGAGAGCTCGCTCTGGCGCGCCCGCACGGCGCTGGGGGTGAGTTCTTGTGATGGCGGATGAATAAAGAAATAAAACCCACTTTTAAACCTCAGTTCGCTCCTTATTATTTCATACCGCCACACTACGAAACAACCTTGATAATGAAATGGCAAAAGAAATCTCAGCTAATAAAACGGACTTAGCATCGGCCCAACATGGCGACCGCATGGCCAGCCTGGACTTGATTTGAGTTGCCCTGAGCGAGGCCATGGCAGCTGGAATGGCCTCCAGCAGCTGGAATGGCAACTCTTCGAGCTGAATTAAAAACAGATTTTCAAGATTTTCGCTCAGTAATTTGTGAGGACATGAAGAAACAAATGGATGAGTTCACAGCAGAGGTACAGCAACAGCTCCAGGAGACCAGAAGAAAATATGGCAGAAATGGAGAGTTGGGACATTGGCGTTAAAGACACGCTTGTTCAGCTGCTACAAAATCAGCGGGCACTTGAGGATAAGGTATCCGAAATGGAGGGTCGGGCCAGGCGGAATAATATTCGCATATACGAGGTACCTGAGGACTCAGAGCAAGGCACATCTGTAACTTCCTTTGCCGAAAGTCTCATTAAAAAAGAGTTTGGTGGCGTTCTAGGCCAAGACTACAACCTCGGCATTGAGCGCGCCCATCGTGCCCTGGGTCCAAAGCCGCCAGCGAGTGGCCCGCCACATTCAATTATAGTCCGCTTTCTTCGATTCACAGTTAAGGAAGAGATACTCCGCGTTGCATGGAAAAAGATAATACGTATTCACAACAAACAAGTGTATTTTGACTATGACTACGCGGTGGAAGTACAGAAAAGAAGAAAGGAATATATCCCTGTTAAAAGAGCTCTGAAGGAGAAAGGGATTTGCTTTCAAACTCCACTCAACAAGATGCGTGTTTTTTACGCATCAGGAAGTGTTCTCTACAATAGTGCCACAGATGTCATGGAAGATTTACATGGTCCAGATTACCGCTGCCAGAAGCAGAGCTGCCCAGACGATGACGGAGGAGATACTGAAGCAGCTTTTGCCATGGGAGACGCAGAGGACCCGCTGTGGGGATTTCCACAGACACATCCGGGAGAAGCTGAGTGAGTTTCGGCGGACATCAGAAGAAATAAAGGTGGACTAGTGAGTACTCCACGAGAACATACGGCCTTATTATGGTGAGAACAGTTTCTTTGGATTACTCATGATCATGACTTTGTAGCCTTATCCGATCTCACTATTGATGAAAGGGTTAGCGCCTGCAGACTCGAACTGAAGGTCACCAGACTACTTTACTCTTAATTCACGACTGATTTTCCTTTATTATTATTATTGGGTTATTTTTTCTTCTTCTTTTTTTTTTTTTTTTTTTTTGTTCCCACGATGCTCACTGTAGAGAGGAGCCCCACTTTGTGGCCAGTCCCCTCTTTTTTCAAGGTCCATACTATATCCTTCTTGTTGGAAGCCCAGTTCAGTGCTATGTTGTTTCATTGTTCAGCACGTTAAGGTTCTGTAGTTACTGTTCTGAGGTCCGGGTTGACATTTTGTTTTCACATGTTAAGCTATGTCTTTTAGATACTATAATATACTGTCACTAAATGTTAATGGAGTGAATAATCCTGTAAAAAGAAGTAAACTGGTGGTAAAGATGAAAAAAAGAAAGTAGATATTGCATACTGGCAAGAAACTCATCTATCCAACACAGAACATGATAAATTAAAAAGAAGGGGTTTGAAAAATACCTATTATTCCTCTCATAGAAGTGGCAAAAAACAAGGAGTAGCTATTTTGATCTCTAGTAGAATTAAATTTGAATTTATATCTGAATTAAGCGACAAAGAAGGCGGATTTATTTTAGTGAAAGGTAAAATTGACCATAAAGAGGTTACACTATTGAATGTATATGCCCCCCGGGAGTAATATTAGTTTCTATAAAAAAAGTCTTTGATCTGTCTTCCAAAGAATCTTATGGACCTTTAATTTGTGCTGGAGATTTTAATTTATTGTCAAACCCCCAATTGGATACAACAAATACTAGAAGGAAACGTCTGCCTATGGAGAAACGTGTAAAAAAAAAAAAAAAATGCTTTGAGACTTGGGACTTACTGATGTATGGCGCTTTGTACACAGATCCGCCCCAGGATTTACATTTTATTCTCCACGCCACTCTCTTCACTCAAGGATAGATTATTGTTTCATGAATAATAAGGATTTAAACAAGATAAAAAAATGTAGACTTGGTCAAAGAGATATCTCTGACCATCCCGGGTTTGTGAGAACCCGGGACTGTGTGTCCAACACGATCATCGGTAGCATGGGGGCCCCCCAGGGAACGGTTTTGGCTCCCTTCCTGTTCACCCTTTATACTGCGGACTTCTCACACAACACAACACACTGCCATCTACAGAAGTTCTCTGATGACTCTGCGATCGTTGGCCTCATCTCCAATGGAGATGAAGCTGAGTACAGAGGGCTTATCCAGGACTTCGTGGACTGGTGCCATCGGAACTGCCTCCAGATCAATGTGAGGAAAACAAAGGAGCTGGTGGTGGACTGCCATAGGCAAGGACAACCCCTCACAGTACCAGTAAACATACAGGGAACAGACATGGAGATGGTGACATCCTAGAAGTACCTGGGTGTTCATCTGAACAATCATCAGCGGTCACTCATAGTCGAGTATGACTGTCCTCCCTCTTGGTCCTTGTGGGTCTTCAGGTGGGCATAGAGGCCAATTCTGGACCCGATTATTCTGCTGCAATGTGGGCAGGGGAATGGGATTTGGGTTGGTCCTGATTGTTGGTTGTTCTCTCCTTCCTGAGTCTGCATTTGTCTTGTGCAGCATGATGGAGGTCAGCGTTATACTGTGCGGCACCCTCACGGACAATGTTTCTCCAGGTCGCCCTGTCGGTTGCCATATTTTCCAAGCTTTTAGGTCTATGTGGCACTTCTTTAGGTTTGTTTTTATGTTGTCCTTAAATCTCTTCTTCTGGCCTCCTGGAGCCCGCTTCCCTTCAGCTAGCTGGGAGTACAGGACTTGTTTCGGGAGGCGAGAGTCAGGCATTCGGATAACATGACCAGTCCATCTGAGCTGGTTTTGGGCAATGGTGGCAGTGATGGTGGGAAGGTTAGCCTCCTCCAAGACGCTGGTGTTGGTGCGTCTATCCTCCCAACTAATCCTGAGGATTTTTCAGAGGCATCTCTGATGGTCTGCCTCAAGTGCCTTTAAGTGCCTGCTGTATGTAGTCCAGGCTTCTGATCCATACAGGAGAGTGGGGAGCACCACCGCTTCATAAACCAGGATTTTGGTTTTCACTTGGAGATCGCGGTTCTCAAAGACTGTCCTCCTTAGCCTTGAGAAAGCCCCACTGGCACTGCTGAGGCGGTGGTGTATTTCATCATCGATGACGGCTTTTGATGAGAGGAGGCTGCCAAGATATAAGAAGTGGTCTACATTTTCCAGTCGGATGTTATCAATGGAGATGTTTGGGGGTATGGCAAGTGTACTGCAGTTTGGTAATGGCTGGTGGAGTATTTGTGTCTTTTTTATATTGACGGCCAAACCGAGCTGTTTGTATGCTTTGGCAAAGGCAGACAAGATGCACTGAAGGTCCTCTTCTGAGAGGGCTACGAGAGCGTTGTCGTCAGCATACTGCAGCTCCATAATGGATATGGTGGTGGTTTGACCTTTAATTCAATTCAACTTTATTTATATAGCGCCATTTCACAACAACAGTCATCTCATAGCACTATCAACTGTAGGGGGGGAACCCCCACAGTTGCAGAAAGACCCCAGCAATCAGGCGATCCCCTGTGAGCAAGCACTTGGCGACGGTGGAGAGGAAAAACTCCCTTTTAACAGGAAGAAACCTCCAGCAGAACCAGGCTCAGGGAGGGGCAGTCATCTGCTGCGACTGGCTGGGGGGTGAGGGGATAGAGAAGAAGAAAAGAACAGACATGTAGAGAGCAAACAGCACGATGGGGACTCAATCTATGGGAGAGAACAAACAGATGTTAATGACCAGCAAAAAAAAAAATATATTTCATAGAGAGTGAGGAAAGGAGTGAGGCCCAGTGCATTACTGGAGGTCCCCCGGCTGACTAAACCTATTAGCAGCATAACTAAGGGAGGGTTCAGAAACACATGATCCCTCCCTAATTGTAAGCTATATCAAAAAGGTAGGTTTTAGCCCTATTCTTAAAAACAGAGATCGAGTCTGACTCCCGAATCCAGATTGGCAGCTGATTCCACAGGAGAGGAGCTTGATAACTGAAGGCTCTGCCTCCCATTGTATTTTTGGAGATTCTAGGTATTACAAGTAATCCTGCATTTTGGGAGCATAGTGCTCTGTTAGGATAATACGGTAGTATCAGATCTTTTAAATAAAAAGGAGCCTGATTGTTTAGAGCTTTGTAAGTAAGAAGAAGGATTTTAAACTTAATTCTAAACTCTATGGGAAGCCAATGAAGGGAGGCCAGAACCGGAGAGATATGATCTCTCTTTCTAGTACCTGTTAAAACTCTTGCTGCAGCATTTTGGATCAGCTGAAGACTTTTTAAAGATGTTTTAGGACAGCCTGATAATAAAGAATTACAATAATCTAATCTCGAGCTAACAAAAGCGTGGATCAGTTTCTCAGCATCACTCTGAGACAAGATGCTCCTAATCTTGGCAATATTACGCAAATGATAGAAGGCAGTCTTAGAAACAAATTTAATATGTGAATTGAAGGACAAATCCTGATCAAAAATAACTCCAAGGTTCCTCACAGAGCTATTAAGAGAAAGAGTAACCGCATCCAAACTGAAAGTTTGATTTGGAAAGGAATTTCTAAGGTTTTTTGGACCAACAAGAATGACTTCAGTCTTATCTGAATTTAATAGCAGGAAATTACAAGTCATCCAAGCTTTGATTTCCTTAAGACAGGCTTCTAACTTGGCTAATTGATTACTATCATCTGGCTTCATTGACAGGTATAATTGTGTGTCATCTGCATAACAATGAAAATGTATGCAGTGCTTTCTAATAATGTTGCCTAACGGAAGCATATATAAACTAAAAAGAGTAGGGCCTAGCACAGATCCCTGTGGAACTCCATGACTAAGCTTTGAGTTGAAAGAAAACTCATTATTTACATGAACAAACTGGAACCTATCAGATAAATAAGATCTAAACCATTGCAACGAAGTTCCATTAACTCCAACATAGTGTTCTAATCTATCAAGTAGAATATTATGATCGATAGTATCAAAAGCTGCACTAAGGTCTAAAAGGACAAGTACAGAAACTAGTCCATTATCAGATGCAATGAGGAGGTCTTTAGTGACCTTCGCTAAGGCTGTTTCAGTACTATGATGGATTCTAAACCCGGATTGAAACTCTTCAAGTAAACCATTTCCCTGCAGGTGGTCAAATAATTGCGTAGCAACAACTCTTTCTAAGATTTTTGAAATGAAAGGGAGATTAGAGATTGGTCTATAGTTGGCTAAAGCTCCTAGATCTAGCGTTGGCTTTTTGAGTAAGGGTTTAATTACAGCCGTTTTAAAAGCCTGCGGTACATGGCCTAAAGTTAATGAAGAATTGATTATATGAAGAATAAAGCTACCAATAAGTGGGAAGACTTCTTTAAATAACATGGTAGGAATAGGGTCTAAAAGACAAGTTGAAGGTTTGGATGTGGAAACTATTTTGTCTAACTCACAAAGGTCGATTGGAGTAAACTCATCAAGACAGACATCAATAGGAGTTGTAGTAGTTACAGTATTTAAGTTAACTGTGGGAAGAATCTGATTGATTTTATCTCTGATGGATGAAATTTTATTATTGAAAAAGTTCATAAAGTCCTGACTAGTAAGCTCTAAGGGAATGCTAGGACTGACAGAGTCCTGACTCTTTGTCAACCTGGCTACAGTACTGAAAAGAAACCTGGGATTATTCTTGTTCTCTTCTATTAATGCAGAGTAATAACTCGTTCTAGCTTTTCTAAGAGATTTTTTTATAAATTAAAAGATGATTTCTCCAAGCTAAATAGATTTCATCTAAATTAGTAGAGCGCCATTTTCTTTCTAATTGACGAGTCTTCTGTTTTAAGGTACGAGTTTCTGTGTTGAACCAAGGAGTTAGAAATCTCTGATTAGACTTTTTCTTTTTTAAGGGGGCCACCAAGTCTAGAGTCTGATGCAGAGAAGCTGAAACACTATCCACCATGTTATCAATTACAGAAGGAGCAAGCTGTCTATAGCTTATTTCTGTTGTGTTGACACATGGCATAGAGGAAACAATCTGCATAAATTTGGAGCTTTAGCTCCAAATCGGTTGATATTGAGAAGTTGACCGTCGATTCTGTACGTGATTTTGACTCCCGGGGGCAGATGTTGGTTCGTGAGATGGAGAATAGCAGCAATATAGATGGAGAATAATGTTGGAGCAATGACACATCCCTGTTTGACTCCTGTGTCAACCCTGAAGGGTTCTGTTTGGTCTCCACTGCCACTGAGTACCGTAGCAGACATACTGTCATGCAGCAGTCTCAGTACCCGGATGTATTTTTCTGGGCAGCCAATCTTTGCCAGAACCAGCCAAAGGGCCTGACGCTTTACTGAGTCAAAGGCTTTGGTAAGGTCTATGAAGGCCATGTATAATGCTAGATTTTGTTCCTGGCATTTTTCTTGCAATTGGCGAGCAATGAAAATCATGTCTGTGGTGCCTCTGTTTGGGCGAAAACCACTCTGGGACTCGGGAAGAATGCTCTCTGACAGGGGGGTGAGTCTATTAGCCAAGACCCGGGCAAAGGCTTTCCCTATGGTGGACAGGAGAGAAATGCCACGGTAATTCCCACAAACTGCCCTGTCCCCCTTTTTAAAGATGGAGACAATCAAGGCATCCCTGAGCTGTGCAGGGATTTCCTCTACTTCCCATATTTTCAGGAGCAGGGCATGGATGTGCTTCAGAAGATCAGGACCGCCTTTCTTCAGGACTTCTGCTGGGATGCCGTCAGGTCCAGCAGCCTTGTTGCTTCTCATCTTCCTGATGGCGTCCTGTACCTCATCCAAGCTAGGTGGTTTTCCCATGCTTTCCTCTATGGGCTGTTGAGGGAGTTGATCAAGGGCCTCCATCTCAGGAGTGGTGTCCCTGTTTAAGAGGTCCTTATAATGCTCTTTCCACCTGTCTGCAATTGCCTCCTTGTCCTTCAGAAGTGAGAGCCCATCTCTGGAGCGAAGGGGGGTTAGGCAGCGGTGGCTGGGGCCATATACCACTCTTGTGGCATCGAAGAATCCTCTCGTGTCTCCAGAGTCGACAAGCTGCTGGATCTCCAGGGCCTTCTTTGTCCACCACTAGTTCTTCAATTTCCTAACAAGTGTTTGTACGGCTGCCTTCGCTTTGGCATGGGCTGCTCTTTTAACCTTGCAGTGAATGTTGTTTTGCCAGGTGATAAAAGTTTGCCGCTTGATGTCGATGAGCTGTTGGATCTCACTGTCATTCTCATCAAACCAGTCTTGATGTCTCCGCTTTTTATGACCGAGGATGCTTCTGCAGGAGTCCACGATGGCAGTGGAAAGTGTGCTCTAGTGTTTTTCAGTATCCTCTGGGTACTGTTTGGGCAAAGCTGCCCTAAGAGTATCCTGCAGCTGTTGTTGGTAGATAATGTCGTCCAGCAGCATGATGTTAAGCTTTGGCCAGCTCTGTCCTTTCTGCAACCTTCTTTTCCGCATTAAGCGGATAGACATGGTGGAGCGAATGAGGCGGTGGTCAGTCCAGCAGTCATCTGCACTAGTCATTGCTCTGGTGTTAAGGACATTGCGGCGGTCTTTGGAGCGGACTATGTCAATGAGATGTCATAATTTGGAGCGGGGATGCATCCATGACGTTTTGAACTTGGTTTTCTGACGAAAAAGTGTGTTGGTGATGACCAGGTTGTGCTCTGAGCACTTGATTAGCAGTAGTATGCCATTGGAGTTTGTGTTTCCAACCCCTTCTCTCCCCAGTGTGCCGCTCCATAGATGATGGTTTCGTCCCACTCTGGCATTAAAGTCTCCAAGCAGGATTAATTTATCCTCCTTTGGAACTTCAGATAGTATTTTGTCCAGGTCAGCATAGAAGGCCTCCTTTACTTCATCCTGTGCATCAAGCGTTGGAGCGTAGGCACTAATAACGGTGGCCATTTGACTGCAGGCAAGCATCAGACAAATGGTCATTTGGCGCTCGTTGATGTCCACAGGGAGTTCATGGAGGTGGTTGATGAGGCAGTTCTTAATAGCAAATCCCACACCATGGAGGTGTCTTCCATTCAGGAAGAAGATGGAGGACAAGCTGCAACAGAGCGACATCAGCGGGGTCTGGAGAAACCTCAAAACCATCTCGGGGCTCCAGAATACCTCCCCCCAGGCCACAGGGGGCAGGGAGTGGGCGAACAACCTGAATCTGTTTTTCAATAGATTTGACCAACCGCCCTTCCCCCTGACTGCACAACAACCACTGCTGCCTCTAAAGAAATCAAGTCCTGCTGCCCACTCCCCACTCCACCAACACCCCCCCACTCCCAACACACAGCCCCCCATCCTGACCCTGACCAGGACCCAGGTGAGGACGGAGCTGAGGAAGATCAAGGCGAGGAAGGCGCCGGGACCGGACGGCATCAGCGCAAAGCTCCTCAAGTCCTGTGCAGACCAGCTGTGTGGGATTGTGACGTATATCTTCAACATGAGCCTGAAACTGGGGAGGGTACCACAGCTGTGGAAAACATCTTGTGTGGTACCTGTACCAAAAACTTCCCACCCCAAAGACCTGAACAGCTACAGACCGGTGGCCTTGACGTCCCACTTGATGAAGACCCTGGAGAGACTGCTCCTTGCTCACCTCCGCCCCCTGGTGGAACCAGCGATGGATCCACTCCAGTTCGCCTACCAGCATGGCATTGGGGTGGAGGATGCGGTGATCTTCCTCCTTCACCGTTCTCTGTCCCACCTGGAGAAGCCCGGGAATATGGTGAGGATCATGTTCTTTGACTTCTCCAGTGCTTTCAACACCATCCAACCGATGATCCTGAAGGACAAGCTGCTGCGCGCAGGGGTGGACCAGCACCTGTCATCATGGATCCTGGACTACCTCACGAACCGGCCTCAGTTTGTGAGAACCCGGGACTGTGTGTCCGACACGATCATCAGTAGCACGGGGGCCCCCCAGGGAACGGTGCTGGCTCCCTTCCTGTTCACTCTTTATACTGCGGACTTCTCACACAACACAACACACTGCCATCTACAGAAGTTCTCTGATGACTCTGCGATCGTTGGCCTCATCTCCAATGGAGATGAAGCTGAGTACAGAGGGCTTATCCAGGACTTCGTGGACTGGTGCCATCGGAACTGCCTCCAGATCAACGCGAGGAAAACTAAGGAGCTGGTGGTGGACTGCCGCAGGCATGGGCAGCCCCTCACAGTACCAGTAAATATACAGGGAACAGACATCGAGATGGTGACATCCTATAAGTACCTGGGTATTCATCTGAACAATAAACTAGACTGGTCACACAATACTGATGCACTCTACAAGAAGGGACAGCGCAGGCTGTTCCTGCTGAGGAGACTCAGGTCTTTTGGTGTACAAGGGGCGCTGCTGAAGTCATTCTATGACACGGTGGTGGCATCAGCCATCACTTTTGGAGTGGTCTGCTGGGGCAGTGGCATTACTGCAGCCGATAGGAAGAGACTGAACAAACTGATTAAGAAAGCTAGCTCTGTCCTGGGGCAGCGCCTTGATCCGATGGAGGAGATAGGAGAGAGAAGGACGGTGGCTAAACTGTCATCTCTGCTGGAGTCCGAGTTCCACCCTATGCAGGACATACTGAATGCACTGAGGAGCTCATTTAGCAGCAGACTACATCATCCCAGGTGCACAACCGAGAGGTTTCGTAGGTCCTTCCTACCAACGGCTGTCAGACTGTACAACCTAAGCAGGGCTGCTCGCAGAGATAGCAAAAAGACGTAACAAACTAATAGGTTTTTTTTGAATGCAAAAGATGCAATAGACTTACACAATGGTCCCCTCCGGCATACAACTAGGAACATACCGGTCGCTATGGAGGGTGAGAATATGTATGGGCACATAATCATACCATGTAGGATAACTAAGTAGACGGTTATGCTGTTTCATTCCATCTAGCAACAATGCTCTGCACTGTGTGTGTTTATATATTTACATATTTATTCCATCTAGCTACAATGCTCAGCACTGGGTGTGTTTATATATTTATATATCTACATATTATTCCATCTAGCTACATTGCTCCGCACTGTGTGTGTTTATATACTTGCATATTTATTCCACCTAGCTGCAATGCTCCGTACTGTGGGTGTTTATATATTTACATATTTATTCCATCTAGCTACAATGCTCTGCACTGTGTGTTCATATATTCATATATTTATTCCATCCAGCTACAATGCTCTGCACTGTGTGTCTGTGTGTGTGTGTATATATATATATTTTATAGTAATACGTACATATGTATATTAGCTGCTCTTGCTTGCTTGTTTTTTTCTTGCCTTCTGATTGTTGCTCTGAGTGTTGCTATCCCTGTGCTGTTGCAATCCTGGAATTTCCCCGTTGTGGGACCAATAAAGGCTTATCTTATCTTATCTTATCTTATCTTATGGAGTCGTGGCTCATTTGCAGGCTTTCCCTTCCAGAAGAAAGTATACCCGCCTTTTTCCTCCTTCAGCTGCCCTTCATCAGCCAGTCGGGTCTCGGAGAGTGCTGCGATGTCAATCCGGAACTTCCTTAGCTCTCTGGAGATGATGGCAGTTCTCCTTTCAGGTCCATCACTGGCTTGGTTGTCCATAAGGGTTCGCACATTCAAGGCTCCAATATGTAGTTTTGTATGTTTCTGACCGCGTGGTGGTGATCCCTCTGGATGCGGTATTCCAGACAGGATTTTGTGAGGCAGGCAATGTTTGGGGTAACTTTTCTAACCCCCTCCCCTACTGGGGTGAGCAGAGTGGATCCTGAATAGGGCTGCTCAGTCATGAGTGCAGCTGCCGAGAAGCTCTTTCTGCCTCAGTCCAAGAGCTTAACGACTGTATCACGCACCCATCGCCTGTGTGCCAGGTCGCGGCTAAGAACTCCCAGACTTCACTGTCCTGTCCCCATTTCCACTTCCTGATCGCCACAGGACTTTATCTTATCCAAGATGTAAAGTGTATGGGCTCCCTTCGGGAGGATGCCTGCGCGTGACGTCTTTTATCGTGGGGAGACTGATGCGCCTGCAGCCACCACACGGTCCTTGGTAGAGAGGGGCCTGAATCCAGTGGCATGGAATTCAAAACGACTGGAGACCACTCTCAGTTGCAGCCTTCATCCGCCTTCAGTGCCGTTGTGACTCATGGTGTCATCCTCCGCCACTCCCACCGTTGAGGTCTTTCTTTCTTTCTTTGGATCGCTCTTGGTCTGGGACCTCCCCCTCGACCTTACCGCCATGGGTGACCCTACCAGGAGCCAAAAGGCCCCCGACGGCATCGCTCTCGGGATCATTGGAACACACAAGGTTCTCCACCAAGACAAGGTGGCGATCCATGGAGAACCATCTGAACAATTGTTCATCTGAACAATAAACTAGACTGGTCACACAATACTGACGCACTCTACAAGAAGGGACAGCGCAGGCTGTTCCTACTGAGGAGACTCAGGTCTTTTGGTGTACAAGGGGCACTGCTGAAGACATTCTTTGACACGGTGGTGGCATCAGCCATCACTTTTGGAGTGGTCTGCTGGGGCAGTGGCATTACGGCAGCCGATAGGAAGAGACTGAACAAACTGATCAAGAAAGCTAGCTCTGTCCTGGGGCAGCGCCTTGACCCAGTGGAGGAGACCCAGCAGTTCCACTGAAGGTTGGATCGTCACTTCCTTGTGGTAACGTATCGTCACTTCCTGTTTTGCTGTCTCCTTGTGTGGTTTGCCTGTGTAGTTGCTCTTCAGACACTAGCTATGGCTACTAGCTCTCGTTCCTCTCCTCCTCTGGTGTGCTCTCTCTGTCAGATGTTTAGCTACACCTCTGCCTCTTTTAGTGATAACGGTAAATGTAATAAATGTTGTCTTTTTGAGGCGCTCGAGGCGAGGTTGTCTGATTTGGAATCCCGTCTCCGCTGCATTGAAACACCGTCTGCGCCAGTTAATCTTGACGGACGCCCATTAGCTGCAGCGGAGCTAGCTAGTTTAGGCCCCCCTGTCAGCGGTCCCTCGGCTCTCCTCAGCAGCGAGGAGACTGGGTGGGTGACGGTGAGAAGGAAGCCTAGTCGCAAAGCCCCGGTACACCACCAACCTGTTCATGTTTCTAATCGTTTTTCCCCGCTCAGCGACACACCCGCTGAGGAAAAAACTCTAATCATTGGCGACTCTGTAGTCAGAAACGTGAACCTAGAGACTCCAGCGGCCATAGTCAAATGCATCCCTGGGGCCAGAGCAGGCGACATCGAGTCAAATTTGAAAATGCTGGTAACTGTAAATATTCCACAATTGTTATTCACGCCGGCATAAATGACATCCGTCTCCGGCAGTTGGAAGTCACGAAACTTGATGTAGAATTGGTGTGTGACTTTGCAAAAACGATGTCTGCCACTGTAGTATTCTCTGGGCCCCTCCCCAATCTGACCAGTGATGACATGTTTAGCCGCTCGTCATCCTTGAACCGCTGGCTGTCTGTGTGGTGTCCTAAAAATGACGTGGGCTACATTGACAATTGGAGCTCTTTTTGGGGAAAACCTGGTCTTATGAGACGAGACAGCATTCATCCCACTTTGGATGGTGCTTCTCATTTATCTAACAATCTGGCATCTTTTTTATCCAAATTTCCAAAACCCTGACTACTAAGAGTTGGGACCAGGAAGCAGAGTCGCAGTCTTACACGCCTCTCTGCAGCTCCTCTTCATCCGCCACCCCTCAGCTTAGCCCCTGTCTTCCCCATCAGAGAATCGTTGTCTGCTCCCTCCAAAGTGAATAAAAATATAATGTATAAGCATCCCAAAGTGATAAAGAAAAATACTGGTAAAACTCAAATTAAACATAAAACCTCTAAATTGAATGATTTGGCCTCTGTTCCTCCTCATAATTTAAAAATTAAATGTGGTTTATTAAATATTAGGTCTCTAACTCCCAAGTCTCTGTTAGTCCATGATCTGTTAATTGATCATCAGATTGATTTAATTTCCCTTACAGAGACTTGGTTAGGGCAAGAGGATTATGTTGGTTTAAATGAATCAACTCCCTCTGGTTATTTAAACTGTCAAAATCCCAGAAGTTCTGGTCGTGGAGGAGGAGTAGCAACAATTTACCATTCCAAATTACTAGTTAATGTAAAGCAAAAAACATGTTATAATTCCTTTGAGGGCCTGGTCCTCAGTATTGGGCACTTTAGCAATTTTAGGTTAAACCCAATTTTATTTGCCATAGTTTATCGTCCCCCATCAACCTACTCAGAATTTTTATCCGAGTTTGCTGATTTCTTAGCTGATTTAGTGCTTAAATCTGATAGAATAATTATAGTAGGGGACTTTAATATACATGTGGATGTAGATAGTGACTGCCTTAAAGGCCAAATGTCACGTAATTTTTTTTTCTAAATGACAACGAATTTAGATAAAATACACATAGCTTAAACCAAATATTCATACCGGAGACCATATCACCCACCTGTATTTACATAATTGCACAAAATACACCAGGTGAAGGCCCCACCTTGCTTGCTGGCTTGTGACAGCCAGTCCAGACCACGCCCATGTTTTTGACATCACCAGTTGTACCCTGGCTGCCCTACCTATCCACATTCACACTTATCAACATTGGACAATCATGACGGAAAGTGACAGCGATTGTGAACAAATTAGTTTAGTTTTGTCTTTTTTTTTTTTGTCTTTTTTTTTGTCAGTGGTTCAGACAGTGACAGAGGCATAGAACCTTACAGGTTCGAGCCGTCCGAGACGGAATCAGATGCTTTGTCTGATGACAACACTTCCACCGATGACCAGAGAGCAGAACCAGTGGAAAATGTCATTGAACTGGACATTAATCGCCTCCAGAATTGCGAAGCCGAAGGGGGTCTGTCGAGGGCGCCCCATAAATATTGATTTTTCGGAAGCCATTATTATTACAGTGGAGGAGAGCCGCTGCTGTCAAGAAATTGACCAGATCAATATGAAAATGGAGGTGCATACCGGTCAAGGGAGACGTTTTCGCCGTATTTTGGTGGGCGGAGTGGTGGTGGACACTTTTCTGGGAAATGTTTTAAATGTAGTTCGTGTTGTTATTGTCAAATATTTTAAGGAAAATACGGGGAAAATGCAATTTTAGCAAAAACGGGCGTATTGCCATTTCTGTACGCCCAAAAGGAAAAATATACTGGAAAAAAAATTGAGTGTTTTGTGGAGCACTCCTGTGTGTGATCAGCCACAGCTGGTGCTGGCAGATCGCTCAGCGTCAGCTATTCGCACTACCATGAGAAGTGTGGAGTCACTCATTAGTTTAATTGTCTGGGCGGGCTGATCGCTCAGCGTGAGCTATTCGCACTACCATGAGAAGTGTGAAGTCACTCAGTTTAATTGTCTGGGCGGGCTGATCGCTCAGCTTGAGCTGTTCTCACTACAATGAGAAGTCATTAGGACAATGGTTTAACACGTTGAGCTGTGCAGCGGTTGCGGAACAGACAGAGATCCCAGAGAGGTGTCCCTTGTTGCTCCGCCGTTCCTTATAGCCGCTTTTTACGGTGTTGAAGTACGGCAAAAACGTCTCACTTGACAGGTATGAAAACATTTCCCAGAGAAGTGTCCCTTATTACCCAGCTGTCCCTGATAGTCCCGTTTTAAGGTATGGGTGAAATATCCAATTTTTTCTTTCTTGTTGCTCACTTCAACCTTCCAGTCTCCATATAAACAATCAATTGAAATACCCCAAGCATCAAACTAGGGTACAATCGATTTCGTCACTTCCGCCTTCTTCCCCAGGCGGTTCCAGGGGCCGTGTCAGGCCAAGCGCGGCAGTTTTAAATTAACGAATATTCCGTTGTTACTGAAGCATATGCACCAAGACCCGAACGGATCGGTTCCCTTTTATATCTAGTTTCAAGATATTTAAAGTACCCTGTTACGTGACATTTGGCCTTTAATGTGGCTTTTAATTCAATATTAGACTCGATTGGGTTTTCTCAGAAAGTAGGAAATTCTACTCATTACCTCCACCATACATTGGACCTTGTTCTGACATATGGCATAGAAATAGAAAATCTTGTAGTGTCTCCTCATAACCCTGTACTGTCAGACCATTGTCTGCTAACCTTTGATTTTACTATTTCTGACTATTTGGCTCCTAAAGAAAAATATTATTACAGTAGATGCCTCTCAGATGATGCTGTTTCCAAATTTATGCAGATTGTTTCTTCTATGCCATGTGTCAACACAACGGAAACAAGCTATAGACAGCTTGCTCCTTCTGTAATTGATAACATGGTGGATAGTGTTTCAGCTTCTCTGCATCAGGCTCTAGACTTGGTGGCCCCCTTAAAAAAGAAAAAGTCTAATCAGAGATTTCTAACTCCTTGGTTCAACACAGAAACTCGTAGCTTAAAACAGAAGACTCGTCAATTAGAAAGAAAATGGCGCTCTACTAATTTAGATGAAATCTATTTAGCTTGGAGAAATCATCTTTTAATTTATAAAAAAATCTCTTAGAAAAGCTAGAACAAGTTATTATTCTGCATTAATAGAAGAGAACAAGGATAATCCCAGGTTTCTTTTCAGTACTGTAGCCAGGTTGACAAAGAGTCAGGACTCTGTCAATCCTAGCATTCCCTTAGAGCTTACTAGTCAGGACTTTATGAACTTTTTCAATAATAAAATTTCATCCATCAGAGATAAAATCAATCATATTCTTCCCACAGTTAACTTAAATACTGTAACTACTACAACTCCTTCTTTTGATCTCTGACTTGATGAGTTTACTCCAATCGACCTTTGTGAGTTAGACAAAATAGTTTCCTCATCCAAACCTTCAACTTGTCTTTTAGACCCTATTCCTACCAGGTTATTTAAAGAAGTCTTCCCACTTATTGGTAGCTTTATTCTTCATATAATCAATTCTTCATTAACTTTAGGCCATGTACCGCAGGCTTTTAAAATGGGTGTAATTAAACCCTTACTCAAAAAGCCAACGCTAGATCCAGGAGCTTTAGCAAACTATAGACCAATCTCTAATCTCCCTTTCATTTCAAAAATCTTAGAAAGAGTTGTTGCTACGCAATTATTTGACCACCTGCAGGGAAATGGTTTACTTGAAGAGTTTCAATCCGGGTTTAGAATCCATCATAGTACTGAAACAGCCTTAGTGAAGGTCACTAACGACCTCCTCATTGCATCTGATAATGGACTAGTTTCTGTACTTGTCCTTTTAGACCTTAGTGCAGCTTTTGATACTATCGATCATAATATTCTACTTGATAGATTAGAACACTATGTAGGACTTAATGGAACTCCGTTGCAGTGGTTTAGATCTTATCTGATAGGTTCCAGTTTGTTCATGTAAATAATGAGTTTTCTTTCAACTCAAAGCTTAGTCATGGAGTTCCACAGGGATCTGTGCTAGGCCCTAGTCTTTTTAGTTTATATATGCTTCCGTTAAGATAAGATAAGATAAGCCTTTATTAGTCCCACAACGGGGAAATTCCAGGATTGCAACAGCACAGGGATAGCAACACTCAGAGCAACAATCAGAAGGCAAGAAAAAAACAAGCAAGCAAGAGCAGCTAATATACATATGTACGTATTACTATAAAATATATATATATACACACACACACACAGACACACAGTGCAGAGCATTGTAGCTGGATGGAATAAATATATGAATATATGAACACACAGTGCAGAGCATTGTAGCTAGATGGAATAAATATGTAAATATATAAACACCCACAGTACGGAGCATTGCAGCTAGGTGGAATAAATATGCAAGTATATAAACACACACAGTGCGGAGCAATGTAGCTAGATGGAATAATATGTAGATATATAAATATATAAACACACCCAGTGCTGAGCATTGTAGCTAGATGGAATAAATATGTAAATATATAAACACACACAGTGCAGAGCATTGTTGCTAGATGGAATGAAACAGCATAACCGTCTACTTAGTTATCCTACATGGTATGATTATGTGCCCATACATATTCTCACCCTCCATAGCGACCGGTATGTTCCTAGTTGTATGCCGGAGGGGACCATTGTGTAAGTCTATTGCATCTTTTGCATTCAAAAAACTATTAGTTTGTTACGTCTTTTTGCTATCTCTGCGAGCAGCCCTGCTTAGGTTGTACAGTCTGACAGCCGTTGGTAGGAAGGACCTACGAAACCTCTCGGTTGTGCACCTGGGATGATGTAGTCTGCTGCTAAATGAGCTCCTCAGTGCATTCAGTATGTCCTGCATAGGGTGGAACTCGGACTCCAGCAGAGATGACAGTTTAGCCACCGTCCTTCTCTCTCCTATCTCCTCCATCGGATCAAGGCGCTGCCCCAGGACAGAGCTAGCTTTCTTAATCAGTTTGTTCAGTCTCTTCCTATCGGCTGCAGTAATGCCACTGCCCCAGCAGACCACTCCAAAAGTGATGGCTGATGCCACCACCGTGTCATAGAATGACTTCAGCAGCGCCCCTTGTACACCAAAAGACCTGAGTCTCCTCAGCAGGAACAGCCTGCGCTGTCCCTTCTTGTAGAGTGCGTCAGTATTGTGTGACCAGTCTAGTTTATTGTTCAGATGAATACCCAGGTACTTATAGGATGTCACCATCTCGATGTCTGTTCCCTGTATATTTACTGGTACTGTGAGGGGCTGCCCATGCCTGCGGCAGTCCACCACCAGCTCCTTAGTTTTCCTCGCGTTGATCTGGAGGCAGTTCCGATGGCACCAGTCCACAAAGTCCTGGATAAGCCCTCTGTACTCAGCTTCATCTCCATTGGAGATGAGGCCAACGATCGCAGAGTCATCAGAGAACTTCTGTAGATGGCAGTGTGTTGTGTTGTGTGAGAAGTCCGCAGTATAAAGAGTGAACAGGAAGGGAGCCAGCACCGTTCCCTGGGGGGCCCCCGTGCTACTGATGATCGTGTCGGACACACAGTCCCGGGTTCTCACAAACTGAGGCCGGTTCGTGAGGTAGTCCAGGATCCATGATGACAGGTGCTGGTCCACCCCTGCGCGCAGCAGCTTGTCCTTCAGGATCATCGGTTGGATGGTGTTGAAAGCACTGGAGAAGTCAAAGAACATGATCCTCACCATATTCCCGGGCTTCTCCAGGTGGGACAGAGAACGGTGAAGGAGGAAGATCACCGCATCCTCCACCCCAATGCCATGCTGGTAGGCGAACTGGAGTGGATCCATCGCTGGTTCCACCAGGGGGCGGAGGTGAGCAAGGAGCAGTCTCTCCAGGGTCTTCATCAAGTGGGACGTCAAGGCCACCGGTCTGTAGCTGTTCAGGTCTTTGGGGTGGGAAGTTTTTGGTACAGGTACCACACAAGATGTTTTCCACAGCTGTGGTACCCTCCCCAGTTTCAGGCTCATGTTGAAGATATACGTCACAATCCCACACAGCTGGTCTGCACATGACTTGAGGAGCTTTGCGCTGATGCCGTCCGGTCCCGGCGCCTTCCTCGCCTTGATCTTCCTCAGCTCCGTCCTCACCTGGGTCCTGGTCAGGGTCAGGATGGGGGGCTGTGTGTTGGGAGTGGGGGGGTGTTGGTGGAGTGGGGAGTGGGCAGCAGGACTTGATTTCTTTAGAGGCAGCAGTGGTTGTTGTGCAGTCAGGGGGGAGGGCGGTTGGTCAAATCTATTGAAAAACAGATTCAGGTTGTTCGCCCACTCCCTGCCCCCTGTGGCCTGGGGTGAGGTATTCTGGAGCCCCGAGATGGTTTTGAGGTTTCTCCAGACCCCGCTGATGTCGCTCTGTTGCAGCTTGTCCTCCATCTTCTTCCTGAAGCTGTCCTTGCCTTCTCTGATCTTTCTCCTCAGCTCCCTCTGTACGGACTTCAGCATCTCCCTGTTCCCTGACCTGAAGATCCTCTTCTTCTCTCTCAGAAGTGTTTTTATCTCAGGGTTGATCCAGGGTTTGTTGTTTGAGTGACGCCGTATGGTCTTGGTGGGAACGGATTTGTCCACACAGAAGCTGAGGTAGCCCGTGAAGGTGTGAATGAGGCCATCGATGTCCTCACCATGTGGATCGCAGAGCTGCTTCCAGGCGGTGGCTTCAAAACAGCCCTTTAGGGTGTCCATTGTCTCCTCAGACCATAACTCCACAGTGTGCATGGCCGGAGGTTGTCTGTGCACTAGGGGTTTGTACACCGGCCGGAGATGAACCAAGTTGTGATCCGATCTCCCGAGTGGGGGGAGTTGTGATGAGGTGTACGCCTCCTTAGTGTTTGCGTAGAATAAATCCAGTGTTTTATTGTCTCTAGTGTGGCATGTGACATACTGGGTGAACGTGGGTAGAATGGGAGACAGTGAAACATGGTTGAAATCGCCTGAGATGAGGAGAAGAGCATCTGGGTGTTCTGTCTGCAGCCTGCTGGTTACTGAATGGATGACGTCACGTGCTGTCCCAGCGTTCGCCGTCGGATTTGCATAAACAACAATGCAGATCACGTTCAATGCAGATCACGATCAATGTTGCCTAACATTATTATGTTAGGCAACATTATTAGAAAGCACTGTATACATTTTCATTGTTATGCAGATGACACACAATTATATCTGTCAATGAAGCCAGATGATAGTAATCAATTAGCCAAGTTAGAAGCCTGTCTTAAGGAAATCAAAGCTTGGATGACTTGTATTTCCTGCTATTAAATTCAGATAAGACTGAAGTCATTCTTGTTGGTCCAAAAAACCTTAGAAATTCCTTTCCAAATCAAACTTTCAGTTTGGATGCAGTTACTCTTTCTCTTAATAGCTCTGTGAGGAACCTTGGAGTTATTTTTGATCAGGATTTGTCCTTCAATTCACATATTAAATTTGTTTCTAAGACTGCCTTCTATCATTTGCGTAATATTGCCAAGATTAGGAGTATCTTGTCTCAGAGTGATGCTGAGAAGCTGATCCACGCTTTTGTTAGCTCAAGATTAGATTATTGTAATTCTTTATTATCAGGCTGTCCTAAAACATCTTTAAAAAGTCTTCAGCTGATCCAAAATGCTGCAGCAAGAGTTTTAACAGGTACTAGAAAGAGAGATCATATCTCTCCGGTTCTGGCCTCCCTTCATTGGCTTCCCATAGAGTTTAGAATTAAGTTTAAAATCCTTCTTCTTACTTACAAAGCTCTAAACAATCAGGCTCCTTTTTATTTAAAAGATCTGATACTACCGTATTATCCTAACAGAGCACTAGGCTCCCAAAATGCAGGATTACTTGTAATACCTAGAATCTCCAAAAGTACAATGGGAGGCAGAGCCTTCAGTTATCAAGCTCCTCTCCTGTGGAATCAGCTGCCAATCTGGATTCGGGAGTCAGACTCGATCTCTATTTTTAAGAATAGGGCTAAAACCTACCTTTTTGATATAGCCTACAATTAGGGAGGGATCATGTGTTTCTGAACCCTCCCTTAGTTATGCTGCTAATAGGTTTAGTCAGCCGGGGGACCTCCAGTAATGCACTGGGCCTCACTCCTTTTCTCACTCTCTATGAAATTTTTTTTTTTTTGCTGGTCATTAACATTTGTTTGTTCTCTCCCATAGATTGAGTCCCCATCGTGCTGTTTGCTCTCTACATGTCTGTTCTTTTCTTCTTCTCTATCCCCTCACCCCCCAGCCAGTCGCAGCAGATGACTGCCCCTCCCTGAGCCTGGTTCTGCTGGAGGTTTCTTCCTGTTAAAAGGGAGTTTTTCCTCTCCACCGTCGCCAAGTGCTTGCTCACAGGGGATCGCCTGATTACTGGGGTCTTTCTGCAACTGTGGGGATTCCCCCCTACAGTTGATAGTGCTATGAGATGACTGTTTTTGTGAAATGGCGCTATATAAATAAAGTTGAATTGAATTGAGATGGGAGAGAGAAGGACAGTGGCTAAACTGTCATCTCTGCTGGAGGCCGAGTTCCACCCTATGCAGGACATACTGAATGCACTGAGGAGCTCATTTAGCAGCAGACTACATCATCCTAGGTGCACAACCGAGAGGTTTCGCAGGTCCTTCCTACCAACGGTTGTCAGACTGTACAACCTAAGCAGGGCTGCTCACAGAGATCGCAAAAAGACGTGACAACCTAATAGTTTTGAATGCAAAAGATGCAATAGACTTATACTATGGTCCCCTCCGCCATACAACTAGGAAAATACCAGTCGCTATGGAGGGTGAGAATATGTATGGGTACATAATCATACCATGTAGGATAACTAAGTAGACGGTTGTGCTGTTTCATCCCATCTAGCAACAATACTCTGCACTGTGTGTGTTTATATATCTACATATTTATTCCATCTAGCTACAATGCTCCGCACTGTGTGTTTATATATTGATATATCTATTCCATCTAGCTACAGTGCTCCGCACTATGTGTTTACATATCTGCATATTATTCCATCTAGCTACAATGCTCCGCACTGTGTTTATATATTTTCATATTTATTCCATCTAGCTACAATGCTCTGCACTGTGTGTTTACATATCTGCATATTATTCCATCTAGCTACAATGCTCCGCACTGTGTTTATATATTTACATATTTATTCCATCTAGCTACAATGCTCTGCACTGTGTGTGTTTATATATCTACATATTTATTCCATCTAGCTTCAATGCTCCGCACTGTGTGTTTATATATCTACATATTATTCCATCTAGCTACAATGCTCCGCACTGTGTGTTTATATATCTACATATTATTCCATCTAGCTACAATGCTCCGCACTGTGTGTTTATATGCTCATACAGTTAGGCCCAGAAATATTTGGACAGTGACACAATCTTCATGATTTGGGCTCTGCATGCCACCACATTGGATTTGAAATGAAACAACTAAACGGAATTGAAGTGCAGACTTTAAGGTTTAATTCAAGGGGTTGAACAAAAGTATATGATTAAACATGTTGGAATTGTAGCTATTTTTATACAAACGCTCCTCATTTCAGGGGCTCAAAAGTAATTGGAGAAATAAACATAACCCTAAGTAAAATGCTACTTTTCAATATTTTGTTGAGAATCCTTTGCAGGCAATGACTGCCTGAAGTCTGGAACCCATGGACATCACCAAATGCTGGGTTTCCTCCTTTGTGATGCTTTGCCAGACCTTTACTGCAGCTGTCTTCAGTTGTTGCTTGTTTGTGGGTCTTTCTGCCTTAAGTTTTGTCTTGAGCAAGTGCAATGCATGCTTGATTGGGTTGAGATCTGGTGATTGACTCGGCCATTGCAGAATATTCTACTTCTTTGCTTTAAAAAACTCCTGGGTTGCTTTTGCAGTATGTTTTGGATTGGATGGGTTATTTCAGACTTCAGACACCCCCAAAATAATGGGCATGCAGAGAGGGCTGTTCAGATAGCCAAAAGCATACTGAAACAGGAAGATCCCAGCCCTGATGACCTATAGAGCTACGCCAAGTTCTTCAACTGGGATAAGCCCAGCAGAGCTCCTGATGGGAAGGAAAATTAGAACAACACTACCCACCTTGCCGTCTAACCTAGAACCTAAATGGCCTGACAAGGACAAAGTAAAATGGGCAGATGTTTCAGCTAAGGAGAGACAAGCCTACTACTACAACAACAGAAATGGAGTGAGGCTTCTACCACCACTGAGCTCAGAAGACTCTGTGCTCACGAAGCTGGATGGACAGAAACAGTGGACTACACCAACCATTGTCCACAGTCACAGCTCCACTCCCAGGTCCTATGTAGTGGAGACAGCCCGTGGTGAACAATACAGAAGGAATAGGCGCCGTCTGTTGGCTGCGCCTAAAGTCCCGGATCCTGTCAGCAAGGGTCCAGACCCAGTTTTACCCATGGAGGACAATGACACTGTGGTAACTCAAGCTAAAGAAACAACAGCTGACCACACACAAGCAACTGTTACACGGTCTGGTAGAGTGGGTAAAAGAGTTGTTAAATTGTATTTGTAAAACCATGTTGTAAGTCACTCTAAGAACAACGGAATTACCACATAAGCAAAAGTACGCTCTGTACGTCTTCAAGTGTGTGTAGGAGATAAATCGCATGAACACTCTTGTCGCGGGGAGAACATCTGCTTCTCCACTCGGCAAAGACAGAGAGGGGGAAACAACTCCATATATGGGCCTGCAACAAACCAGTGCTTCCGGTCAAAAAGATCATAGTTAACAGATGAAATGGTTAAATGATAACATACAACAGTCTTTTGCAGAAAAAATAAGAAGCACAGGGTGTACAGGGGACAAGTCTTGATACAGCATAAAGACTTGCATTTGTCAACACTCTTTTATCACACATCATATGAACAAACAGAAGGGTGGTGCAGCTTAGTCACTAACAGTGATTATAAGAAGAGGCACAAGTTGTATTTATGACTAATAAGAAAAAGCATCATACATATAAGAATATCAATCTTCATTTCATGAGTTATTAATAAAATGATAACCATTTACATACAATTTTCTAACATTTCCCTCCTGTTTATTTTATTAATCTTTTTAATCATATGCAATTATCAGTATAATGTAACTTCAATGTAACTTCAAAAGATTTTCTACATTGACATCATTAAGCA
Source organism: Pholidichthys leucotaenia (assembly GCA_020510985.1). NCBI lineage: Eukaryota > Metazoa > Chordata > Actinopteri > Cichliformes > Pholidichthyidae > Pholidichthys > Pholidichthys leucotaenia. The sequence goes on from CM035841.1 coordinate 20,055,303, forward strand.
TTTATGTGGCGTATAGCTAGAGCACTGCCATACATTGGAAAAAGAGTACCCATTGGTTTTCCAAGAATCCATACCCATCATCATTTGGCCAAAAAACAGTAGGATTATTGCTACAGTTAAAAGTACAATTTTTCCTCTTTAAGGTGAATTTTCCAGCAGCAATATAGGGAAAGTGAAATACATTTCTACAGACAGAATCATAATATGACACTTCACAGGTCACTTCCTTAGTATCATTGCATCTTTGTGAAATACCCAGGTTGAAACTGTTTTTACTACAATTTTTGTGAAAGCAGATTGGTGAAGTAAACAGTGTAGGATTTACTTTCATTAAATGCTTCTTAACTGCAAGCAAAGAAGTTCCAATCCCAATAATATTAAATATTCTAATCTTAGACCCAGTGTAATCAGTAATAGTGACATTCAATCTATTAAGATACCTTTCTGACAAATTCCCCACCAACCAATGTCCAACATTATTGCTTGTATTAAACAGACTGAGACGAGAGTTCATCGCTATTGTCGCTCTGGGCGTTTTCTCTTCACTCAGTGGAACAGGGATCATGGGTATTGTAGTCAATCATGGGTATTGCAGTCTTGTGTAAATGGGGTAGCAATGAACACACATAGCAAGAAGTATCGATTCCCAGTCCTCTCACCGAAACCACCATTGTCTGGTACCATAGGTTATGCGTATTGTTCACTGTCCGTGCTTCGTGGGTTCCTTGTCCTTGAATCAGAAAGAGATTACCACCCCACTGCCAGGAGAAGTGCTGAACACAGAGTCATCAATAATTTTGGTGCCATGCTTCCACCTGAGAGAGTACCCTTCCGGGCCTCTTTTCTTCACCAGGGTTGAGACGGCCTTGTCCTTAAAAGGACATGCCCCCTTTGTACTGGACTTACTCAGGGAAACAAGTTAGTTAGTTCTCTTACAGGCACCCGTAGTCTTTTAGCGTGTGAAAGGTGAATCCGAGATGGTCATTCAGCAATACGTACTGCAGTGGGAGTGGGAGTGTCTAGTGTTGTCGGTGGTGGTTCTTTATGAAGACATAGTGTCAGGAATCTGAAACTCAAGACTCACAAAATAATAGTACTCTGTTAGGTTCGTACCTTAATAAGATTCGAGACACAAAATGTGTTCAAAGTTTTTACTTGTACAAGGAGCAACACACCTCTGATTACAGATGGGAAATGCGCGCTGCCATACAAAGCCAGCACGTCCCTTTTATACTGAGCAGGTCAGACACAGGAAACATCTACTGCAACTTTATGGGCACCTTTGTGGTGACTGATAAGACCGTGAAACAGTCAGGCTTTGTGGTGACTGATAAGACCGTGGAACAGTCAGGCTTTGTGGCGACTGATAAGACTGTGGAACAGTCAGGCTTTGTTGTGTAACACAAAGACAACTCCATGTCAGCACATGACTTCTTGCACACCAGTTTCTAAACTTTAAGTAAATACAGATTATTCCGGTCTGTTGAGGTATGTCTGTTATAGGGTGAGTTAAACCTTCCTGATGCAGCATTGTTGCAGCCATTGTAAGGGAAAAAATACAGAAAAGTTCAGCTAAAAACTAATTATGAAATGATAACATATTTGTACATATATACAATTTCTGACAATTTCCTCCTGTTTATCAGTTCATAATTTTTATCACATACAGACATCAGAACAATGTAATTTCAAAAGATTTTCTACATTGTCTTCATAGAGTATCATTTCCAAATTTAAACAGGAGCACAATTATCATTGTTATCCACCTCTTCAGTATTTAAAGGAGTGTATTGGTCTTGGAACATTTGTTGTATCATAAATGTATGTTGAGACAGAGCGCGAGACATCATTGATTTGACACAGGGAATCACAAAGCAACATGACAGAAACATGCATATCATTATTATAATAAAAGGCATAAAGGCTTTAAGAAGCACCTGCCACCAACTTCCTGTGAATAACCAGTCTAACCAACCAGATTGTAGCTTCTCATCATAATCATTCATGATTGCCTGCTGCACTTGTTCCATGACGGTAATAGCGGTATCCATACTTTCAGAGACAGATGGAATGTAAGTGCAACAGGACCCGTTAAACATAGCACATACGTACACCTCCTTGGACAGCCAAAACCAGGTCCAATGCTATTCTGTTTTGCATAACCATAACTCTAGTTTGTTCAGTTACATTGGATAAAATCTTCAAAACAACAGTAGTGGCATTAACAAACATTAACAGTCTGTAGTTCATTTCTTCAAATTTTGTCATGAAAATTGAATGTCCAACCTCGTCACCCAGTGTCCATAATTTATATTTCTGTGGGACAGTAAGTCCAGCAGCACTAAAAAGGGACTGAATACTTCTTTTCTTCTTAGCATGTCCTGAGGAGTTGTCATCAGAGTAGAGAACAAATGATCCATCAGTAACAGTCACTGGGGCACAAATTCCTCCCCAATTGGGAGGTAGTTGAGCGTAGAGTTTAGAACCACATAACCAATGAACTTCTTTGATAACATAGGTGCCATTACTTTGAACTGTGCCCGTAGTGCTAGTCTTCCTGACAGTATAATTTTGTGATCTATACCTTGGACTAGGTAACACGGGTGTAAAAGAACAATCTGTTGCTCCGCTGCACTGTGAGGTGCAAGGTAACAACACTGTCAAACATTGTCGTGGAAGAAGTCTTCCCAACGCTGTGGTACCATTTGAATATACACATGCTGGGAAAGTCACATTTTTCTTTGTAAAGGCAAATCTAGTTAATGGTTGTGTTACATTCATAGCCATAATCTGATCAGGACATGTCATTCAATAAGTGGTGTTATCATGATTTTTCATAGTAATCTTGGGTAGGAATCCCCAGGCTGAAATCTCTAGTATACAGTCAGATACGTTTATAGGAAAGGGTTCAGCCTTTAGGATTCGTCCCTTAGTGGTTAAAGGTAACAAAGAACAAGTCCAACAACTGCCGTTTCCTCTTGTCAGACGAGCATTGAGGAACATATACTGATACCACTGATTAGTCATAAACAGTGTTTCTGTGACATGTTCCTCTATATCCCTATTATCTCTTCTCAAGGGTGGTGAGGTGATAATGATGAGGACCAATAGCGGGATGCTCAAGAAGGTCAGAGTCAGTCTCAGGATTACCATGGTGCCTGATTCCCCTGGGAGTGTGCCTATAGACTCAGGTCACTGTCTTCACCGGGTTTGAGACGAGTCTTATCCTTAAAAGGACTAGACTCCCCTTTGTAACCGGACTTACCCTAGGGGTGGCTGGAGGTCACCAAGGGGCACCTGAAGTCTTTTAACATGTGACAGATGAATCCAAGAAGGTCTTTCAGCAATCCTCACTGCGGTAGGTGTGGTCAGTAATACTTGGTATGGTCCAAGCCACCTCACGGAATTCCAATTCTGTCGGTGATGGTTCTTTATGAAGACATAATCACCAGGCTGGAGGGAATTTTCTGGGCCCTCCTGTGGAGTAGAGAAAGATCTGACAGATTCAACATAATCTTTCATTTGTTTACATTCTTTCAAATGCTCTCCAAGAGTCTTATAAGGGTTAGTGGCAGTTAATGGGAGTAGGTCAGGTAGAATATAGGGCCTATGAAAGGCGCATTCAAATGGAGATAACCCACTCTTCTTTTCTGGGATGGTGTTAATGGTTAGCTTCACTACAGTTAATGCTTTAGGCCATGAAATTCGTTGGTCATGCATTACTTTGTTTAGCATTTGCTTAACAGTACCATTTTTCCTTTCCACTAGACCTGCACTTTGTGGGTGATGAGCAGTGTGAAACTTCAGCTGTGTTCCAACGGCAGAAGTAAGATCCTTAACCATTTGTGCTGTGAAGTGTGTGCCATTATCTGCATAAATGGTCTCCGGTATTCCAAACGTGGGAAATATGTTGTTTTGTAAAACTTTGCAAACAAATTTAGCATCTGCCTTTGCTGTAGGATGAATTTCTGTCCATTTAGTATAGGTGTCAATGAGGACCAGACAATACTGCAGTTGTCCCACTTTAGATAGTTCAATAAAATCCATACACCATTGAGAAAAGGGCATTTTAGGTGGTGGGAAACTACCATGTCTCGTCCTCATTGCACCTTGTGCATTGTTTTGTATGCAGATTAAACATTGTTGGCACACTTTTTTCATTTCTTTCAAAATTCCTGGGCAGAAAAAATGTTTTTCAGCCTGTGCCTTCGAGTCAAGATCGACAGCCAGCGATACAAGGAGGGAAGAAGGATAATTTTACCATCAGTAGTGCAATAAATTCTATTGTTTGAAACAATTGCTCCAGGGGGCATAGTCATTTCCTTCTGTGCATCAAGCAACACAGTAATATCTACATTGTTAGGTGCTGTAAAATGAGTTCCATTATCTGCACAAATCAGTTCTGGAACCCCAATTTCAATAGAGTTTTACACACAAATGCGGCATTTGCTGAGGATGTGGGATGAATTTTTGTCCACTTTGTAAAGGTGTCAATCAACACCAAGCAATATTGTAGCTTTCCATTGCTCCTTGAGCATTATTTTGTAAACAAATGATGCACTTTTTAGCATGTTTTTGTTACTTCGTTCAAAAACTAGGACAGTTTTCCAACATCCTCACAGTTTTCCCTCCTGTTGGCACATGATTGGCCATGTGCCACCAGGACAGCTCATTTGTATAATGTGGGTGGCAGAGCAAATTTACACATGAAACAGGAGGAAGGTCCATATTATTTTGACAGTCTTTTAAAACATCAACATTATTAATAAGACAGACGGTTCCTAAAAGACCAATAGCAGCACAGTGAGTAGCGTTATCAGCCAAGTGATTATCGCAGCTAGACAAGTCAGTGCCATTAGTGTGGGCAGGGCAGTGAATAACTGCCACAGAACATGGTAGCATCAGAACATTACATAGTTGCAGCAATTGCTGTCGATGTTTTGCTGGTTTTTCTGTGGAGGTGACAAACCCCCGCAGATTCAAAGTAACAGTATGCAAGTGGCATGTGCTATAAGCATATTTACTATCTGTACAGAATACAGATAAGTTACATTCAGGTTAGTAGCTCATTCAGCTGTTGGAGGTGATGCAGGTTGTGGAATTTTTACACAATCAGGACCCCGGACAACACCGTTACAGCATAAGCACACTTCTATTTTTTACAGAGCAAGCCTATCGCTCGCTTCTTCCTTTGCTAAGTGGAGAGAGAGACCCCCTCCTTCACAACATGGGAAATGTGTAGGATAATAGAGGGCATGATCTTATTATTTATATTATCCCATAAATAATAAAAAGGTGGTCTGTATTGCCCAGCCTGTATTTGAGTTATAACTGCAGCCATATGTTTATCCTGGGCACTACAGAAAATGAAATGAAAAGCACTTATGTAAATAAAATTGCATTTATTGATAATTTTTATGCATTATCTATTTTTCTGAGGATTGCTAATTATTTGCTAATTAATTTCTTTGATACCCCCTGTTTTGATACATGGAGGCTCACATGCAGCAAAGTTACAGGGTATTTGTTTGATTCTTTTATCAAGATCGATTCTTTTATCCGGATCGTCACTTCCTTGTGGTAACGTATCGTCACTTCCTGTTTTGCTGTCTGCCTGTGTGGTTTGCTCTCCAGCTCTCTAGCCACTAGCTATGGCTACTACCTCTATTTCCTCTCCTCTGGTGTGCTCTCTCTGTCAGATGTTTAGCTACACCTCTGCCTCTTTTAGTGATAACGGTAAATGTAATAAATGTTGTCTTTTTGAGGCGCTCGAGGCGAGGTTGTCTGATTTGGAATCCCGGCTCCGCTGCATTGAAACACCGTCTGCGCCAGTTATTCTCGATGGACGCCCATTAGCTGCAGCGGAGCTAGCTAGCTTAGGCCCCCCTGTCAGTGGTTCCCCGGCTCTCCTCAGCAGTGAGGAGACTGGGTGGGTGACGGTGAGAAGGAAGCCTAGTCGCAAAGCCCCGGTACACCACCAACCTGTTCACGTTTCTAATCGTTTTTCCCCGCTCAGCGACACACCCGCTGAGGAAAAAACTCTGATCATTGGCGACTCTGTAGTCAGAAACGTGAACCTAGAGACTCCAGCGGTCATAGTCCAATGTATTCCTGGGGCCAGAGCAGGCGACATCGAGTCAAATTTGAAAATGCTGGCTAAAAGTAACTGTAAATATTCCACAATTGTTATTCACGCCGGCATTAATGACATCTGTCTCCGGCAGTCGGAAGTCACGAAACTTAATATAGAATCGGTGTGTGACTTTGCAAAAACGATGTCTGCCACTGTAGTATTCTCTGGGCCCCTCCCCAATCTGACCAGTGATGACATGTTTAGTCGCTCGTCATCCTTGAACCACTGGCTGTCTGTGTGGTGTCCTAAAAATGACGTGGGCTACATTGACAATTGGAGCTCTTTTTGGGGAAAACCTGGTCTTATGAGACGAGACAGCATTCATCCCACTTTGGATGGTGCTTCTCATTTATCTAACAATCTGGCATCTTTTTTATCCAAATTTCCAAAACCATGACTACTCAGAGTTGGGACCAGGAAGCAGAGTCTCAGTCTTACACGCCTCTCTGCAGCTCCTCTTCATCCGCCACCCCTCAGCTTAGCCCCTGTCTTCCCCATCAGAGAATCGTTGTCTGCTCCCTCCAAAGTGAATAAAAATATAATGTATAAGCATCCCAAAGTGATAAAGCAAAATATTGGTAAAACTCAAATTAAACATAAAGCCTCTAAATTGAATGATTTGGCCTCTGTTCCTCCTCATAATTTAAAAATTAAATGTGGTTTGTTAAATATTAGGTCTCTAACTCCCAAGTCTCTGTTAGTCCATGATCTGTTAATTGATCATCAGATTGATTTAATTTCCCTTACAGAGACTTGGTTAGGACAAGAGGATTATGTTGGTTTAAATGAATCAACCCCCTCTGGTTATTTAAACTGTCAAAATCCCAGAAGTTCTGGTCGTGGAGGAGGAGTAGCAACAATTTACCATTCCAAATTACTAGTTAATGTAAAGCAAAAAACATGTTATAATTCCTTTGAGGGCCTGGTCCTCAGTATTGGGCACTTTAGCAATTTCAGGTTAAACCCAATTTTATTTGCCATTGTTTATCGTCCCCCATCAACCTATTCAGAATTTTTATCCGAATTTGCTGATTTCTTAGCTGATTTAGTGTTGAAATCTGATAGAATAATTATAGTAGGGGACTTTAATATACATGTGGATGTAGATAGTGACTGCCTTAATGTGGCTTTTAATTCAATATTAGACTCGATTGGGTTTTCTCAGAAAGTAGGAAATTCTACTCATTACCTCCACCATACATTGGACCTTGTTCTGACATATGGCATAGAAATAGAAAATCTTGTAGTGTCTCCTCATAACCCTGTACTGTCAGACCATTGTCTGTTAACCTTTGATTTTACTATTTCTGACTATTTGGCTCCTAAAGAAAAATATTATCACAGTAGATGCCTCTCAGATGATGCTGTTTCCAAATTTATGCAGATTGTTTCCTCTATGCCATGTGTCAACACAACGGAAATAAGCTATAGACAGCTTGCTCCTTCTGTAATTGATAACATGGTGGATAGTGTTTCAGCTTCTCTGCATCAGGCTCTAGACTTGGTGGCCCCCTTAAAAAAGAAAAAGTCTAATCAGAGATTTTTAACTCCTTGGTTCAACACAGAAACTCGTAGCTTAAAACAGAAGACTCGTCAATTAGAAAGAAAATGGCGCTCTACTAATTTAGATGAAATCTATTTAGCTTGGAGAAATCATCTTTTAATTTATAAAAAATCTCTTAGAAAAGCTAGAACGAGTTATTACTCTGCATTAATAGAAGAGAACAAGAATAATCCCAGGTTTCTTTTCAGTACTGTAGCCAGGTTGACAAAGAGTCAGGACTCTGTCAATCCTAGCATCCCCTTAGAGCTTACTAGTCAGGACTTTATGAACTTTTTCAATAATAAAATTTCATCCATCAGAGATAAAATCAATCAGATTCTTCCCACAGTTAACTTAAATACTGTAACTACTACTACTCCTTCTATTGATGTCTGTCTTGATGAGTTTACTCCAATCGACCTTTGTGAGTTAGACAAAGTAGTTTCCTCATTCAAACCTTCAACTTGTCTTTTAGATTCTATTCCTACCAGGTTATTTAAAGAAGTCTTCCCACTTATTGGTAGCTTTATTCTTCATATAATCAATTCTTCATTAACTTTAGGCCATGTACCGCAGGCTTTTAAAACGGCTGTAATTAAACCCTTACTCAAAAAGCCAACGCTAGATCCAGGAGCTTTAGCTAACTATAGACCAATCTCTAATCTCCCTTTCATTTCAAAAATCTTAGAAAGAGTTGTTGCTACGCAATTATTTGACCACCTGCAGGGAAATGGTTTACTTGAAGAGTTTCAATCTGGGTTTAGAATCCATCATAGTACTGAAACAGCCTTAGCGAAGGTCACTAACGACCTCCTCATTGCATCTGATAATGGACTAGTTTCTGACTTGTCCTTTTAGATCTTAGTGCAGCTTTTGATACTATTGATCATAATATTCTACTTGATAGATTAGAACACTATGTTGGACTTAATGGAACTCCGTTGCAGTGGTTTAGATCTTATTTATCTGATAGGTTCCAGTTTGTTCATATAAATGATGAGTTTTCTTTCAGCTCAAAGCTTAGTCATGGAGTTCCACAGGGATCTGTGCTAGGCCCTACTCTTTTTAGTTTATATATGCTTCCGTTAGGCAACATTATTAGAAAGCACTGTATACATTTTCATTGTTATGCAGATGACACACAATTATACCTGTCAATGAAGCCAGATGATACTAATCAATTAGCCAAGTTAGAAGCCTGTCTTAAGGAAATCAAAGCTTGGATGACTTGTAATTTCCTGCTATTAAATTCAGATAAGACTGAAGTCATTCTTGTTGGTCCAAAAAACCTTAGAAATTCCTTTCCAAATCAAACTTTCAGTTTGGACGCAGTTACTCTTTCTCTTAATAGCTCTGTGAGGAACCTTGGAGTTATTTTTGATCAGGATTTGTCCTTCAATTCACATATTAAATTTGTTTCTAAGACTGCCTTCTATCATTTGCGTAATATTGCCAAGATTAGGAGCATCTTGTCTCAGAGTGATGCTGAGAAGCTGATCCACGCTTTTGTTAGCTCGAGATTAGATTATTGTAATTCTTTATTATCAGGCTGTCCTAAAACATCTTTAAAAAGTCTTCAGCTGATCCAAAATGCTGCAGCAAGAGTTTTAACAGGTACTAGAAAGAGAGATCATATCTCTTCGGTTCTGGCCTCCCTTCATTGGCTTCCCATAGAGTTTAGAATTAAGTTTAAAATCCTTCTTCTCACTTACAAAGCTCTAAACAATCAGGCTCCTTTTTATTTAAAAGATCTGATACTACCGTATTATCCTAACAGAGCACTACGCTCTCAAAATGCAGGATTACTTGTAATACCTAGAATCTCCAAAAGTACAATGGGAGGCAGAGCTTTCAGTTATCAAGCTCCTCTCCTGTGGAATCAGCTGCCAATCTGGATTCGGGAGTCAGACTCGATCTCTGTTTTTAAGAATAGGGCTAAAACCTACCTTTTTGATCTAGCCTACAATTAGGGGGGGATCATGTGTTTCTGAACCCTCCCTTAGTTATGCTGCTAATAGGTTTAGTCAGCTGGGGGACCTCCAGTAATGCACTGGGCCTCACTCCTTTCCTCACTCTCTATGAAATATTTTTTTTTTTTTTTTTGCTGGTCATTAACATTTGTTTGTTCTCTCCCATAGATTGAGTCCCCATCATGCTGTTTGCTCTCTACATGTCTGTTCTTTTCTTCTTCTCTATCCCCTCACCCCCCAGCCAGTCGCAGCAGATGACTGCCCCTCCCTGAGCCTGGTTCTGCTGGAGGTTTCTTCCTGTTAAAAGGGAGTTTTTCCTCTCCACCGTCGCCAAGTGCTTGCTCACAGGGAATTGCCTGATTGCTGGGGTCTTTCTGCAACTGTGGGGGTCCCCCCTACAGTTGATAGTGCTATGAGATGACTGTTGTTGTGAAATGGCGCTATATAAATAAAGTTGAATTGAATTGAATTCTTTTACTGAAAGGAAGTGTTACCATTTTTAGTTTTAAATAAAATTTGCAGGTAGCCCAGTTCCTTCAAAGATGAGATCTCAATAATTATAGTTTCTTTTTGTGACATCTCTTGAAATAGTTTACAAATTTCATTTAAGAAAAACAAAATAACTATCTGTGCATTTTTGATATGCTTCAGCATTGATAAATAAGATCAGTTTGTCCAGTTGAACACAGATGGGTTGAATTTGAAATATTGTGTCACATTCTTTCAGTCAAAGGAAAGGCGGACGTTTTGCCTAATTAGAATTTGATTTAATGTTTTACAAGGAATGTCCCTATTTCATACATTCCTTGGTAAATTATGGAGTGCAATGTAGTTCACCCTGACCCAGCTTGGCCACCGTTGAATCAGGAGAAGCACATCCCTCATTGCTGTCACATTTCTGAAATATATTGTTACCGCACCATCATGTGGTGAGTAATATCAGTATAAAATCATATAAACATTACATTTGTAAAGTCAAAGTCATTTGAATCAGTACACCTTATGTTATCTACAATGTCATACAAAGTCATACTTGGCTTCAAAAAGTGCTTATCAATTTAAGGATTCTTTCTCCAAGACCTTTGTCTGATAATCCATAGCCTCTGGCAGATCATATGCACAGACACATTAATTATCAATCTGTTTTGATCCTCTGTGCTCCTCTGTGACTAAAAAAGCGCTATATAAGTGCAGGTTAGTTAGTTAGTAAATCATGTGATATAGGGTAAACATAAAATCTTCAGTGATTAGGCATTATTAAATGACATCATAATATGATCATAGTATGGCCTGTAGTCACATTGTCACACGTCGGTCCTTTTTTTTCTATAAAGTGCACTGTCAGTTTCAGTCAAGGACAAAGGTCAGTAATGCGTCAAAATTGCTTTTTTTTTTTTTAAATATGTAAACAGTTTATCACGTACGCAACATTAATCAAGACCCCACAGAGTTAAATTGAAAAAATAAAAACCCAAAACTTTGTAAAAGTACCCATATTTAGACCACTTTCTTCACAGATCAACTACACACACACACACAAAGAATAGATAAGAGATAAAATCATTTTCTCATTGTCCATTTTAATGTTATCCAGTTCTGCTGCCATTTAATCCGTCCATCTTTAAATATTATGGTCTAATTTTTATGATTTTATTTGCCTCCTCCTTTTCCCAACCTCTTGGGCTTCTTTAAATAATTTGCCGTATGGACCCTCCTTAGGATCGTGGCATTGATAAGTTGGGGAAGGATTATCTTTTTCATTTAATAATGGTTCGATGCTCGGTTGGTTTTGATATTTATCTCTTTTTGTTGTAAGTTTTTCCGTCGACGCTAAGACTGTACCTTCATCATCTACTACACCTGATTCCACACTGCCAGTATTAGAGCATAAACTATCAACATTCTGCAGCCGTTCTCCCACGGAGTTTTCCTTCACTTCTGTTTTTTCTACAGGCCAAATCTGCCTCTCCCCCCGCCCCTCAGGCAAAAGGAGAGAGAGAGAGAGAGAGAGCACTATCCCTTGCCCGCCCCCTTTGGGAGAGCGAGGAACAGAGAGAGAGAGAGAGAGAGAGAGAGCTTCTCACCCCTCCCCTTGCTGATGGGAAAGAGAACAGCCGCTTTTTTTTTTTTTTTTAAACTTTTACCTTCTCATTTACAGTGTTCCCAATATAACACAAATAGCAATACCTTACCAATATAAACCAAATAGCACTTGCAGCAGTGATTAAATATTATCCGGATCCTTCATTTTTCCCTTTTCATTTTGTCTGTTATTGTAGTTTTTTACAGTTGCGCGCGCTATGTCCTGTTTTTTCTTCTGTTTATTCGTCTGCCTATCTGGTCTTCTAACACAATTCCCCATTTTTAGATGGTCAGGAACGTTATCAGTACGCCCACCGTAACACTATTACCGCCCAATTTTTGGGGTGGATTCCGTAGTCAGGGACATTATCAGTACGCCGACCGTAACACTATTACCGCCCAATTTGGGGTGAATTCCTTCACCCTACTTATTTTAAAACCTGACCACCAAACAGTCGTGAATCGCCGTCACACTGTCTCCTGCACCCCTCTTTATTTTAAAACCTGACCGGTCAGTAACCGTGAATCGCCGTCACGTTACTTCCTAAGACCACTGCATTCCTGCAGCGGTTTTTAACCACAAGAAAAAGTACAGGGCGCCGCCTTATACTACCATTACTCGCTCGTCAGCTGACCCGTGGTTCTTTAAAAATGGAAAATTGTGAATTGTGAGGCTCGGTTATTCTTCATATACGTCTACTACAGTCAATCTGAAAACGGAAAAATTTGTAACTTACTTTTTAGGCTCTGTCAGTGAGGACAGCCGTCACCAGATAGTCGGGAGAAGGAGAGTCTCTGGCAGCGTTCCCTCAAGTCGGGTTTCCAATACTGATGGATACCATCAGACCGTGCACGGTTTTCAACCTGCAGGACACACATCCCTTCCCGCTCCGCCTGGATCTCAGCTGTCCCGGGTTTCGGCACCACCTATGTCAGAAGTCTGAAATATAACCTCACAAATACAGAGTACAAAAAGGTATTAGACTGAATCAAAGATCAGACTTAAGACACGCAGAGCCTTTGAAGTTTTTACTTGTACAAGGAGTATCAACACATACCTTTTACAGGGCGAGTGGGATACTGAGGGGCAGTCCCGCAGCTGCCTTCTTTTATATACAATGGTGTATGTGACAAACTCAGCAAAAGCAGAACAACGGAATTACCACATAAGCAAAAGTACGCTCTGTACGTCTTCAAGTGTGTGTAGGAGATAAATCGCATGAACACTCTTATCGCGGGGAGAACATCTGCTTCTCCACTCGGCAAAGACAGAGAGGGGGAAACAACTCCATATATGGGCCTGCAACAAACCAGTGCTTCCGGTCAAAAAGAACATAGTTAACAGATGAAATGGTTAAATGATAACATACAACAGTCTTTTGTAGAAAAAATAAGAAGCACAGGGTGTACAGGGGACAAGTCTTGATACAGCATAAAGACTTGCATATGTCAACACTCTTTTATCACACATCTTATGAACAAACAGAAGGGTGGTGCAGCTTAGTCACTAACAGTGATTATAAGAAGAGGCACAAGTTGTATTTATGACTAATAAGAAAAAGCATCATACATATAAAAATATCAATCTTCATTTCATGAGTTATTAATAAAATGATAACCATTTACATACAATTTTCCAACATGGATCACTGGTGAAGCACCGTC